>CM041782.1:186292147-186892147 GCA_023374045.1 Limonium bicolor
TCATACTGATTGTGATTGGCTCTCTACTGAAGCCAAATTCCAGTTATAGAGTTGATCTTAGCGTTTTTGCTTTTGCACTAAGAACAATTGAAACAGTGGTTGAATTTGATTGGTGCCGGTTTTGTGTATGAACACTCTAATTCAAGCATTTGGAAGCATTGACAAAAAAACATGGTTTGAAGGAGATGCTTACTTCTTACAGGTGCGTAAAATAAAGAGTTAATTTGATTAACCTATTATGTTTTATTTGGTTAACCTGTTATGTTTTATTTGGTTAACCTGTTATGTTTTATTTGGTTAACCTGTTATGTTTTATTTGGTTAACCTGTTATGTTTTATTTGGTTAACTTGTTATATCATAAATGGTTAACCTGATATGATATGAATGGTTAACCTGATATGTTTTGAATGGTTAACCTGATATGTTCTGAATGGTTAACCTGATATGTTCTGAATTGTTACCTGTTAAATTAAATGCAGATCCATGTAATGGACAGCTTTGCATATGATGATAAAAACATATGTTTGAAGAAGCCAACTTGTACACTGTGGACCAGTTCAATGATTGGGGAAAAATACAAATGGCTTAAACTGAAAGGATTGTCAGAGGCATTGCTGTTAACAGAGGTTGAAGAAGACCACAATCAAGAAGGAAGGGATGAAAGCATAGTAGAAACACTTGAGGAGGTAATGAAAAATTTAATTTTAACTTAATTTCTGAATTACAACTATTTATGTGGTAATTTTGTTTTTTTTGACAGCTGTTGAAGGAACGAGATGAACTACAAATGAAGCTCAATATTGTGAATACAAAAATTGAGAAAATTCAGAAACAGCGTGAAACCGATGACGAAGAAGATGGATGCGAGGAAGGAGAAAATGCTTCAGCAGCTACACCTCAAGAAGAATACATCGAGAACAAAATGTGATGGGTGTAGATGATATTGTGATGGATTGCATTAATGATTTGAATACCATGATTGAAGGTACTATTTTTTTCAAGTTAATGATACAAATTGAATTTATTCTAAATTGTTATAACTAACATTAGTTGTTTGATCAGATAATGAAGAAAATGCAGCTGAAGAAGAAATTCACAGAGAACAAAATGTGATGGGCAACAATGATGTTATGATGGATTGCATTAATGAAGGTACTATTTTTTTTCAAGTTAATGATACAAATTGAATTTATTCTAAATTGTTATAACTAACATTAGTTGTATGATCAGATAATGAAGAAAATGCAGCTGAAGAAGATGCAGCTGAAGAAGAAATGCACGGAGAACAAAATGTGATGGGCGAAGATGATATTGTGATGGATTGCATTAATGAAGGTACTATTTTTTCAAGTTAATAATAAAAATTGAATTTATACTAAATTATTATAAACTAAAATTAGTTTGTATGATCAGTTGTTAAAGAAAATGTTGCTGAGGAGCGAAATGAGCCAAATATGGGAGTAGAAAGCAGCACAGTGAGGAGGTACAAGAGCAGAGCTACATGAATGTTGTACAAGAGAAAAAAATAAGAGGAAAAGATACAGAAAAGGAAACCACTAGGCCTAAACAGCTGAAAACCTTCTTTGAAGAGAAAGAGGAGAAAGAAACTGGCAGAAAGAATAGGTTTATGGAATCATCCTATAAACCAAATGATATGTTGGACGAAGAAGAGAATATCATCTTCCAATATGCTATGAGTACAAAATTTGACAAGTAAGAACCTATAGAACTTTTTATTTGTTTATTTTATTTCATAATTAACAAAACTTATTCATTGTGATTTAATTTTTAGATACTTTGTATCATTTCATTTAAATTGGATATACAATAAATTTTGTGCATATATTTGGTTAACCTGTCCTTCATATTTGGTTAATCTGTCCTTCATATTTGGTTAACCTGGCATTCACATTTGGTTAACCTGTCATCTATATTTGGTTAACCTGTCCTTCATATTTGGTTAACCTGTCCTTCATATTTGGTTAACCTGTCCTTCATATTTGGTTAACCTGTCCTTCATATTTGGTTAACCTGGCATTCACATTTGGTTAACCTGTCCTTCATATTTGGTTAACCTGGCATTCACATTTGGTTAACCTGTCATCTATATTTGGTTAACCTATCCTTCATATTTGGTTACCTGTCCTTCATATTTGGTTAACCTGTCCTTCATATTTGGTTAACTTGTCCTTCATATTTGGTTAACCTAGCATTCACATTTGGTTAACCTGTCCTTCATATTTGGTTAACCTGTCCTTCATATTTGGTTAACCTGTCCTTCATATTTGGTTAACCTGGTATTCACATTTGGTTAAACTTGTCATCTATATTTGGTTATCATTATAATGTAATTAATTGAAATGTTATGCATATTTTAGGGATGAAATATTGGTTGATGATGGAGTTAACAAGATCTTGAGGAAGAATCTACTGAACTAAAAGGAAAGGGGAAGATGGGACGTGACATTGTAGATGCTTATATCAATGTTCACAACAAGCGCAACATCAAATGGGAGACAAAAGTCAAATTTCCATCCATCAAGCATAGCAACAAATGCTTCAAACGAAGGTGGAAACAACTTGATTAAAGAGTATCTAGAGAACAAGGAGTTGTTCGGAAATATCCCCCATTGACATAAAAGATTATAAACACGTTAAGTTCACCTACATTCTCTAAATTTAAATGACCTTATATTAATATTCTAACAAATCGTTGCCTTTTTGTAATAAAAAAAACCAGTTTTACTTTTCAATGGTAAAAGATGGAAAATGGTGTTGCTTTATGGTGGATAAAGGCCTACAAAAGGTTATTTGCATTAAACTGATGGCAACCACCAATGAAGATGATATGTTGGCTACTGGAAATTGTTGTGTAAGTTTATTATCATATTTGGAAGATTCCCATTATAATTGAACATGATGAAAGTTCAAATTAAGTTACATAATATGTAAATTTCTGTGTAGGTTAATATGCTTCAAAGTTATCTTGACAACTTTAATGTCGGTTATAACATCAAGAACTACTCTTGGGTGGTGGAGGATTTCCACCGCATGAGAATGAGTGGTTATCTGCAGAGATTGTGTGTATGTTGATGACTGAATGGGATGGTCACTTAACAGAAAGTTTAATTAGAAAAGCAATGTGCACAAGCTACATAATTGCATACAGAAACTCGATCATTGCTGAGCTGCTATGTCGTGATTCAGAGACAAACGAAACTGCAGAAAATAAAAAAAAACTGGCATATGACTATGCTAGCAGCAGTGAAAAGCAGAAAGCAAGTATTTCAACAAGACAAAAGACAACTTCAAAGAAGAAAACCTCCTCACACTTTGGAAATTATGAGTTGCTGGATGTTGAAAAAGATTTGCTTGATTATGCATGGGATGAAAGTTTGGAGAGGTAAAGAATGGTTACAATTTATTTTTTTACAACAAAGTTAATACTTAGTGATTAACTATACAAATAGTTTGATTATTGAATTATTGTGACTGAATTTCAGAACTGAGTTGTTGGTTTTTGATGGGGATGCACATTTGACGAGGGAGCATCTTCTGATATTAAAGAGTGTTAAATGTCAAATGAGCACAGAGTTACTGGATGCCTTTGTCAACGTGCTTAATCGAAATGATATGTCTATCGCACAACACAATAGCGCACCTGAAAAATTCAGACTTCCATCGTCAATGGCTGTAAGTAATAAATCATTACATTTGATTGAAATGCTATCAACTTTACTATTAATTTTAGTAAAAGCTAATATATTGACATGCATGAGTAAACAATGCAGAGCTGTTGGAAGTTGTTAGACAAATCCAATATCATCAAGGAGTTCATTGAAAATGATGCTTACTATGGCGCATGCAACCTTGATCTCTCAAAATGCAAATTGGTAAAAATATTTATTAGATTAGTAACAAATAGTTATCAACTTCACACATTTGATGTATTCACATTTTTTAATTTTTACATGTTGCAGTTTTACTTCCCACACATTAGAGAAGGAGAATGGATGTGTTTTGTGCTGAATATAGAAAAACAAAAGTTGGAATATCTTAATCCAATGATAAGAATTCATTTTTGGAAGTCAAACACATTGGAGAGCATTGTGTGAGTTGATGAAACTTTCTTTATCATTATATTTATATTTGTTTAGTCTTATCTTGACTTGATATTGATGTATCACACTTTACACTATAATTAATTATTCTTATACAGGCTGAGTTAATTCAAGAATATTTGCAAAGTTTGGTGGGTGTAGATCTGAATGTTAGAAATTCAATGGCCACTGACCAAATACAGAAGGCAACACCAGACTTTAGCAGCGGGCTGAATTTGTGTGTGCTGATGGAGTGTTGGCATGTAGGTGACAAAGTGATTGAGGATAGCAACAAGTTTAAGGATTTCTACAAAAAGCGTATTGTTGCACGCTTGGTGTATCAAGATGGGGATCTTATCGAGTTTGCAGAAAAATTGACAGAGAAGGCATTACTTTACATTAAAGAAAAGTGGAGATGCAAGAGACAAAAGAGAGAGGCCAAAAAATGAAGAAAATGAGTAACTTTCATTATATATGTCTCTTGACCACGGCTGCTGCTGTCTGAGAGGCGGGTGCTTGACAATTCTAGTTGTCGGGTGTGTTATATTACCGTAGTAGCTTGTTAGGCTGTTGGTTATGCTATTTTTCGTTTATATTTTCGTCATTAGCTATTTAAGGAAGGAACAGTAGCCTAGTGTGGGGTATGACTTGATTTGTATTCGTTGGCCACTCTATGGATTGTCAGGCTCTGCCTGATTTTACCTCTTTTGGCAGAGCACTGCTCTGAGTTACTATCCTTTTCTGTCCACCCTTTTCCCAAACTATCAATGAAGAAGATGACCGTTTATTAGTGACCTTTGTTTGCATGCTGTGCTATTTAGTGTGGTTTCATCAGATTGACATTGGTATTATGAATTAGTGTGGTTCCCTTTGAATTAACAAATTCAGTTTGTGGTGTATTTGTATTGCATTTTAAGTTGTATATGAAAGACAACATATAAATTTGAAAAGAAATGCTTTCTGTCAATCTTTAATGCTGGCAAATGGTTAACCTGTGGATTGAAAAGCGTTAACATGTCCTTCATATTTGGTTAACCTGTCATTCATATTTGGTTAACCTGTCATTCATATTTGGTTAACCTGTCATTCATATTTGGTTAACCTGTCATTCATATTTGGTTAACCTGTCGCCCGAAAATGGTTAACCTGGCACCCGAAAATGGTTAACCTGTCAAGCTTAAATGGTTAACCTGTGGCTTGAAAAGCATTAACCTGTCGTATTTAAATGGTTAACCTGTAGCATATAAATGGTGTCACTCGAAAATGGTTAACCTGTCAATCGAGAATGGTTAACCTGTCACTCGAAAATGGTTAACCTGTCAAGCTTAAATGGTTAACCTGTCACTTGAATGCAACAGGTTAACCATTTAAGCTTGACAGGTTAACCAGTTAAGCTTGACAGGTTAACCATTTAAGCTTGACAGGTTAACCATTTAACCATTTTAGAAAAATGAAGTGAAGACACAGAAAGTTGAAAATATAGTAGAGTTAAACAAAAAAAGTGTATGATCTACAATCAACGAAAGAATATATCCCAAAGAAAAAGTGTATGATTTACAAGTGCGCGGGAGGGGGAGACTATGTTAAAGAACTCAAAAAATCTTTTTCAAGAGCTTGAGAATTCTTTTTCCCCTTTGAGTTTTTTTGCAACCTACTCTCAGCAAGACTTTTCATCATTTTCCTTGAACGGTTTGGATTTTCTCTAACCTTCATTGTTTTACCAGGGAAATCTCGAGTAGTATCACCTACAAACAGGAGAGAAAATAATAAAACTCATTAGTGAAACAAAAAAGGTAGTCACAAAAATAATAACATCAAAAGGTAGAATTATAAAAGAACCTGTCTCTCGTATCACGTGAATGGTTGAATTTTTTTTAAAAAAAAATTGTAACAACGTTCTCCGCGACTAAACAAAGTGATATTGTAACTTTATCACGCGAGCAATTAGATTTAGTAACTTAATTGCCTTATGTAGTCAATAGTTGTAGAAATTTAGTCAATATTTAAGTACATACAAAATTTTATCTATTTACTCATAATGGTATGGTTTATTATCAGTCTTCATGTAATATAGTTTATGTTTACTTGCATGGTAACTTCAGTATTGATGGTGGGAGATGGAAAAAGAGACTAACAAAGAGCAAGGAAAGAGAATAAAAAAGGATTTTGGTGCTATAATGAACACTTATGGAAGCGTCACGATAAGTTATAAATATAGCTTACAAAATGTAAACATTCTTTATAGAGCATAAATAACGAACGATACTTCATTGATGGGGAAAGAGAGAACAATAGAGCAACGATTAACCGGAGGAAAGTGAAAAATATTATGAACAGTAAGAAAGAGGAGGAAAGAAAAAAGGAAAAAAAAAGAAAAAAATTAGAGCAATGATAAGTAATAAATAACTCTTGCAAAACATAAGCATTCTTTATAGTACGCACATAAATAATGATTCTCCATTAACAGGATGAAAGAAAAAGTTGAGTAGTGGGAGGAAGGGGAAAGAGAAAAAGGGTAATTAACTATATACAAATACATTGTATTTTTTATACACTTAAAAAAGTAGTTAATTTATTCAACTCCTTCAAATTATTAAAAGTGAGCTGATGTTTGCATTTACCTACAACTTACTCTCGTATTGGGTGAATGGTTGAAAATTTTTATTTACGAATTGTAACAACGTTCTCGGACGACTAAACAAAATGATACTTCAACTTTATCACACGAGCGATTAGATTTAGTAAATGAACGGCCTCATGTAGTCAATAGTTATAGAAATTTATTCAATATCTTAACTTTGTAAAAGGTCAATTGATGTTTGCGTTTATCTGCAGCTTACCGTCGTATTACATGAACAATTGGGAAGTTTTTGGTTTGAATTATAACATTATCCTCCGATGACTAATAGAAATGATACTTCAACTTTATCACGCGAGCGATTAGATTTAGTAATTGAATCGCCTCATTTAGTCAATAGTTGTAGAAATTTATTCAATATCTTAACTTTGTAAAAAGTCAGTCAATGTTCACGTTTTTCTGCTGCTTACCATCGTATTACATGAACAGTTGGGAAGTTTTTAGTTTGAACTATAATATTATCCTCCGATGACTAATAGAAATGATACTTCAACTTTATCACGTGAGCGATTAGATTTAGTAACTGAATCGCCTCATGTAGTCAATAGTTGTAGAAATTTATTCAATATCTTAACTTTGTAAAAAGTCAGTTGATGTTCACATTTACCTACAACTTACCGTCATATTACATGAACAATTGGGAAGTTTTTGGTTTGAACTATAACATTATCCTTCAATGACTAATAAGAATGAAGCTTCAACTTTATCACGCGAGCGATTAGATTTAGTAACTGAATTGCCTCATGTAGTCAATAGTTATAGAAATTTATTCAATATCTTAACTTTGTAAAATTAGTTGGTGTTCGCGTTTACATGCATCCTACCGTCATATTACATGAACAGTTGGGAAGTTTTTGGTTTGAACTATAACCTTATACTTCGATGACTAATAGAAATGATACTTTAACTTTATCGCGTGAGCGATTAGATTTATTCAAAGGTTGTAAAAATTTATTCAGCGTCTTGATGTCCACATTTACCTATATGTTGTCGTAATATTACCTGTACGACTAGAAATATTTTTTACAAACTGTAACAATATAAGAGTTTTAAATTTTGTCAATCTATATAAGATGATAGTGAAGATGATATGACCTAAACATATGTATATGTAACACCACTTAATTATAACCGGAAAGACAATTGTGTACTCTTTTTTTAAGCATTAGTCATAGAAGTATGATATTACACTTTTTCCAACCATTCAGGTAATACAAGGATAAGACCATTGACTAAATGAGGCGAACAAATTACTAAATCTAATCGTTTGGGTGATAAAGTCAGAAAATCATTTGCTTTCATCGTCAGGGTACGATGTTACAGTTAATAAAAAAGTTCCAAATGTTAAAATAACACTAGGGTAAAATACAAGTAAACACGGACATTATACCTGGAAGTGATCAAACATTGTCCTTATACACAAATGATTTTGCTGGCTAAAACTTAATCTTGGAAATATCAATTTTCTGAATTGGATGTGTAGGTTTCGTAGTTGATCTTCCGACCCAAGCAACTCAACTTTGTAAGCGTCGTGATCAGATCAACCTGTTAATTTGGTCCATAGACATCAGGTTCCAACAGTAACAACTTATATCATGATATCATCAATTCAAACCCAAATATGTCTAAGTCCAAACACACAGTTAGCGCAACGCTTCAATCACAAAATAGTACTCATGATATGCCATCTAGTGAATGTGGGAATATAAAAAGAAAAGTACACAACTAATTGATACAAAGAAGAATTACATGTCTGTTGGAACCATATTCAGTGTACAACAAACTTCTTTCTCTTCAATTCCACCACATTTACGGATTGCAACAGCTATGAAGGTAGAATTCAAAGCGGAATATAAAAGAAAAGTACACAACTAATTTATACAAAGAACAATTACATGTCCGTTGGAACCATATTCAGTGTACAACAAACTTCTTTCTCTTCAATTCCACCACATTTACGGATTGCAGCAGCTATGAAGGTAGAATTCAATGCCGACTGTGCTGTATACCAGGAAAAAATAAAAACCCAAACACACAAAATTAATGTTTACAAGGTATGTCCAGATTTCACATGCATACTGCCACCACAAAACACAGGGAAAAGAAAAACTCAATTTGCTCCAAGGACTGGTAACAAACACAAGCAAAGCAGAAAGGTTCTGGTATTGGTATATGATCATCAAAACCTGCCTGCATACTGGAAGAGATCTGCAAAGCCAATTGGTCCACCCTTGGAGGATGAATCTATGTCCTTCTTTGCTTCTTCCAACAACCACATTGCTTATGCAAGACCCTTGTTTTCAGGTCTATCTGTGCGCTTTAAGAGAAAATTAATGTGCATTATCAACAAGGCAACAAACAACTTAATTTACAAGTAAGAAGTGTAAAAAGGACTACAGTTGCAAACAACAATACCTGAACCGTATTGATCGATTTGGTCCTTCAGATTTTGTGGCCTACAAACTTAAACACAAGAAAATCAGTTTCATCAGTTTTTGTTTCTCAGAAGAGTAAAAGTAACACAAATTGATATCTCTGGTCTGACCTGATCACAAGTCATAGCATCATTCAGAGTGTGTATCTTGTTATAGACGCTTGGATCCAAGATCAAGAAAGAATATTACCGCTACATATCATGGTGGACTAGTTTCTCACTGGTCTGAATAAATATAATCTAAGACTACATCAATCAAATAACAAATCAGCTCTGAAAAGAACATATGTATTTGCAAAGATCTCAGTAGAATATTGTCGATTTAAATCTGAAAAAAGTAATTAAGGACACTACAAGCAGAAAAAAAAACGTAAACAATCTAGAGTAGTCAACAGCTCCATCTCAGAGGCACGCACGGAAAACATCAAACTTCATCAGTGAAAACACACATTTAAGTAGACAACGAACACATCTTCCTTTGTGGGGATGGGGATACAAGCACAAGAATTTATTAGACATTCGGAATTTCACAAATGCAACAACATTCAGAAAAAAGAGGTAGACCACTCCATCTTTCTTTTATCTATGAACACAGTTAACCTATACACATGTAAGAACCACTTCATCTGTACGCTGTTAAGATAAGACAAACGCTCATGGATGAACATAGAGAAATGGAATAAGATAGACGTTGCTCAAGCTCACATCCATACCTTTAAGGTGTGCACCAGAAGTACATGAAGACATGTTCACCGACTTTAAAGAGCATCAACACCAAAAGAAGCATTGACATAAAGCACCATATCAACCACCTCATTTAACTTCAAAGAGGTAACCCAAGGAAAATAATCAATAAGCTTATACGACTAGCATCATTGAATGAATCAGCCATACAAGCAAACACAACCTACCAAAGATACCAGCTTATCTTTTGGATGATTATATTTGCACTTGGTACCGAACTTGCAAGTCTGAGTCTTCAAGAAATACTGGTGAGTTGTATCAACTTAAATTAGTACAGAAACATCATACTATTATGTGTTAAAAGAGTCAAGTGCAAAAGCAAGTGGCAATTTCTACGATATTACCGGACAATCTGGTTCTCCTGGTCTTTCAGGAAACGACTCAATTGGATTTTGGGGTACCTACATAGATTAACAATTACGTAACTTAATATAAAAGAAGGAATAATAGAACCTATAACTGAAAGAACAGCACTATGAACGAGGAAATGTGTTAAGCACCAATTTGCATTCCCCATTTACTGAAATGCTTTGCCATGCAGATGGAGAGCTATGATTCTACTTTTATTTAAAATAATCAGAAATCTTTTATTGATTCCTCAATGACAAAAATTTGGGATAGCACTGATTCTAATTACTTTGTTAGTACATTATCGGTATGCCTCCTCCACAATGTCATAGATGCATAAAAACATGATATCTGACATTATACCATTAAATGCCTTGCATTTAGATGGTTATATCATACATTCCGACAACTGTAGACTCTAGAATAAAGCAACCTTTTTCTCTCTAGAAGAGTAATACTTCACCCTCCCTACTAGCATCATGAGTAACAGATTATTCCATGTCTTCTTCTCACAGAGCTGGAGCAACAGTAGACTCCGCTTTCAAGTTTCTACTTACTTAACCCACTTCAAAGGAGTTCACTTACTGAAACATTCTTTGATGATTGATTCTTTAATACTTAAGTGCATCTAGTAGACAAAATAAATGTTCAGTCCTCAAGCCAGTCTTCTTAATAAATAAAAAACTGATATGACATAGACGAGGGAAAACCTCTCGGAAGAAACTAACAATAGGAACAATGCCATCGATGTAATTTCTCAGGATTTTTGGGTAGCCAATAGAAGAGACCATGTTTAAAAAATTCAGACTGACTGAGGTATTGAAATACCCCAAACCTTGGTATGTTGTGTAAATGTTAAACCATGGTATTTAAAGGCTAAAAGTGCCTTAGAAACACAAATGAACCATTTAAACCATGGTAAAACACAATAAAACACTAAGACACGGTTTGAGCAAAAACATGCTCTAAGCTTGGAGTGAACTTGGCTAGGACCCAAAGAGCCTACCAAGACTTGATGATGTTTAATTATGACTTTATAAGGCTAATTAAGCCCTTAGGAAACTTTGGTAGACAATGAAACCAAACAAAACACAAGAAAATACCTTAAAGTCAATAAGAGCAAAAATGTGCTCTAAGCTTGGGATAAATGTGTATAAGACCTAATGGTCATACCTATGCCTCATTTATATGTTAATGAACATATTAAATCAATTACCAAAGAAAACCAAGCTTGGAAACAAGTTAAAACACAAAATGTGCTTTAAGAAGTCTTAAAGCACGTTTTTGAAAAATTGTCTTGTAAATGAGTTTTGAATGGCTAAATGTCCATCATTACTCTTTAATTAACATGTGTACTATATAGTATCACATTTGGGTGGCTATATCAATGGGAAATCAAAAATTTCACTTCTATGTGCCTTGATTTGATGAATAGTAACTTTTATAAGCTAGTTTGTAACATATGATGTTATAAGTAATTAAATGAGTCAACAAAGACCAAACTACCCCCAAGTATATGATGGGGGCCGGTTTTTAGTAAGGTGAGTCATCACCATGTAAAATAAATTAAAGGAAGGAAGGAAAAGAAAGTAAAAGAAGAAAGTTACTTTAGTACATAAATATCTTCTAAAAGTAGACTCCAATCTTCATTCTCTCATTTCCTCCAATTCCCACCGTCTTCTACCTTCCTTCTTTCTCTCTTTTACGATTTGCTATAGTACCACACAAGAACTCCATCTTTGAATGCTTGTAACTCCTAGCTCCATGGTCCAAATTCAATTTCAAGACCACCATTCTCTTAGTTAAGCCAAGCTCTACAATCTTGTCTTTTCAAACTTCAAAACCTCCATTTCGGTGCCAAGAGAAACCTCCATGGGAAGAGCTTGAGCTCATCTTTTCATGCCTTGACATTCTCCTTTGCTTCAAGGTAAGGAAACTCAAAGGAAATCCATGTTTCCTCCATGTTCTTATGTTGACCGAAAATCACCATTAATGGTGTATTTACCTTGCTTTGTTTTAGCTTCATTTGAATCTCCCAAGGGCTTGGTGGAGTCCTCTCTTGATAAATATTCAAGCTCTCTTTCCATTCCAAGGTAAAACAATCATTTTAATACCTTAAGATAATATATGTAACTAGGGTTTACAATGAGATGGAGCTTAAATCTTGAAAACTCATTATGATGTTTGTATATTTTTAAGTAGTTGACAAGGAGTGAAATGCCCTACCGGTTTTAAGAGGAAACAAGAAAGAAGTTTGAGTGGAAAAGAGGTAAACATACTATCTCAATGTGGTTTAATGCCTTAGGAGAAATGAGCTTATAAGCTTGCTAAAACTACCTAAAGAGCAAATGGTGAATGACTTAGTAAGGTGTTTCTCAAGGAGACTAGTAAAGGAACATATGTCTTGGTGTGTGTAATTGCAGGTCAAAGGCTTATGTATTGTGGAAATTCAGTGTTTAAGGATTATGCAATTTAAGGGCCTAAGAGCCATGTCATTTAAGGGCCTAAGTGCCAAGCAAGTTTAATTATGCACTATATTGTGATGTAGTGTAAAATTGGTGAATTTTTGTGTGTATAAAAATGTGTTTGATGGATCTTAGGTGTTCTTGAATGAATTAAGGTAAAAACCTAAGTGTTTGGATGTGGGTATATACTAGAGAAGCTATGGCCAAATTTGGGAAGATGTGTGAGAAGTTCTAAGTGTTTTAAGGAAGTTTTGGTGAACTAGGGAGTGTTAAAGGTGAATGAATGTTTACTTGAGAAGAAAGCATGTATTAAGGTGATTTAGAGGGATGCAAGGATTTAGGCATTGTCTTGGAAGTTCTAGGAATTCAATATGTGTTTTGAGAATGTATTTAAGTCTTGGAGGAGTTTGTTTAAGGTTTAGATAATGTTGATATTCAAGGAATAAGTGATGTTTAGGTGGGATGTGAAAAAGGAGGTTTAGTTAGTAAGAAAAGAAGTTTGAGAGATGATGTTAAGGTGTAGAGGAAACACCTTGGTATAGTGGTCAATATTGGTGAAATACCACTTGGAAAAATTAAGGAGGAAGTGTAAGCTTGGGAAAGGAATTGTAAGAATGACATAAGGAGTTTTGATATGTAAGAAAGGATGTTTGAATGATGATGTTGTGTGGAAGAAATGTCTTGGTATAATGGTTAGAATTGGCATGAATCATCACTAAGGGACTTAAGGAGTATAAACTATAAGTGTTGGAGGCTTTGGAGGAATTTGGCTAAGTGTTTAAAGGTGTAGAAGTTGAGCATTTTGCCGTGTCCGAACTTCCGTCCGGACATGGAAGTTCGGACAGGCTCTGTTGGGTAAAGGATTTTCTCATTCTCGAACTGTGTCCGAACTTGGGAAGTCCGGACACAAGTTCGGACGTGACTGTTTCTATCTGGGATTACTCTCGAACTGTGTCCGAACTTGGGAAGTCCGGACACAAGTTCGGACGTGTGTATGGTTTTCAGTATTAGGTCGCGGCTTGTGTCCGAACTTGGGAAGTCCGGACACAAGTTCGGACAAGGCACTGTATGGACCAAAATTGTTGTTTTAAGGTATGGAAATGATGTGTAATGATGGGGATAGATAGGTGATGATGTTATAAGGTTGTTAAGGACATGTTAGGTGGGTTTTAATGGCAATTAGGTGGGTGAAAAGTTGTATTAAAATGTGAGGGTAAAACAAGTTAAAAATGTTAAGTTATGTAACTATGTTAACGGGGAGAAGTATAAGCATTAGACAGTAAATAATCAAGCAAACCCCGATGTTAATAAAAACACATGTGATGTTAACAGTTGTTCGAGAATCGCTCGAGGAACATAAGTGGACGTGGTAAAGTGGACTCCGGTGACAGGTATGGTTTTCTTGCAACCTGTGTCCTACCGGATTACACCGGCTTGTATGCCAATATGTTTTACTGAGTGTTTGCCACCTTGTAAGATTAAAACATGTAATGAGTTTATAGTAATTCATTTATGTGGCGAATTTGGCCTCCGATACCATTTAACCTCAAATATGTGTTAAACCTTAGCTAACCAAATCTAGGAACACATGAGTGATCGGTATTCGGAGTTAACGACCCAAACCTTGGGAACGTGCTAACCACGGCTATGTGTGAGTTAGTTGGACATTGTTGTTGTAAGCAAGTGTGTGAACCTCCCTTGTGTGCTTAACTCGGTTATGATACCGTATGGTGTGTGGATGTGGTAGGGCTCCATAATGGATCTCTAACTACTTATTATTAAGTGTATATGTACTAATGGGGGGTGAGGAGTCCGGTTGTTCCGGCCACGCGTGTGATGGACGGGAGTCGATATCATATCCGGTTCGGCTCTCTTGGTGTATGTATAGGTGGTATTCCAACTTGGTTTCTACCTTCCCTTAGCTTATCCAAAGCTAGTTACTGACTCACGTCGGGCCACAGGGGCATACGTATGTTATTTCGGTGTGCTTGGGATTACTATATCCGACACACCTTGGGTAAAACCGTTCTATATAACCGGACGGTAACGAGGTTGGTAACGAGCTTAACATGGGATTGGCAAAAATCCCTAGGCTCACATGGTATACTAACTATGGTGGAGGGTTCCTTGTGAGAACCGATTTTATGGTGTTATGTAATGTTATGGTGCTATGCAAATTCCCTTGCTATGCTATGGTATAAATATATATATTGGATGTTTATAATGAATGCGATGTCATCATGTGTGCGTCGAAACAAGAAAGGTGTTGTTATGTTTTATTATGTGAAAAATGAGATATGTTGTAGGATATGGAGTGTGTGGATCATGGAAATGAATCCCAGTTTGTGACAAGAGGCGTTTAAGGATAACCCGATTAATGGGTACGTGTCGTTCATTAAGGAAGTAGCTCCGTTTTAGAGGAGAGCCACTCTAGGGTTTAAGGGATCATTGGATGGTTGGTTAAGTGTGGATGTGTTGGTTATAGGTTGAGCCCATTGAGGCGAAATGTTATGTGTTGTATGTTTGTGGCTTGTATGCATGTTTTAAATATAATCAACTGCATGCTAAGACGACAATTAGTTGTGCGTGGCCCGGTAGCATGTGGGCTGCGGGATTACCATACCAGCAAAGGTGCTGAGCCCCTTGGGGGCCACCCTTTCTCTCCTTTTCTATTTCAGGTACAAGGAGCTGGAAGCCGTTCGAGAGTAGGACGGGGTAGATGTTTATACAAGGGTAGCCATTTAAATGGCGTAAGCATTGTAGGCGTAGTAAGACCGAAATTGTTATCGGCATTAGTTTGTAAATACTCGGTACGGTTGGAATGTAATAAGTATATGGGTTGTTGTTAAGGGAAGAAGTGTTACGTGTAGTTGCTCGGGAGTCTAGTCCATCAGACCGATACAAAGTACATGTATTAGCCTTGTTAGCCACGTGGGTGGTTAACGGCGTGTAGCACCATTGAAATAAGTAATGTGATGAGTTGAGTTTCCGCTGCAGATTGTTGTTATATGTTTGTTGTTGGATGGGGTGTTACAAAAAGTGGTATCAGAGCGAAGTATCGCTCTGATGGCTGAATTACCGAGCTTAGGAAGTACCGAGTTAAGATTTAAGTACTTTGGGTTAAGGGTTGAGTGATAGCGTGAGAGATACGTTAGTAAGGAACTACCAGTGAATACTGGAAACCTACAGTATCCTTCCCGCCCTCCACAATCCATGTTTTATAACTTGGGAAACAACGCCAGAGAGATGAAAGCTCTTACTCGGGAATACCCGATCTGGCTGTTAGTAAGTACCTTTAAGGGTACGGAGAACCTGTCATACGGTAGATCCCGAAAACTGGGAATCCCGGAGACGGTCTCCATCTGAACAATGTTAACCACATTTAATAGCGAAGAATGAAGAATCTTGTGTATAGAAGAATAGAATTTCCAGCAACCTGGGTCGACATGCTAAGCAGTCGAGAACAACCAGCTTGCAACGCACCAACCGTGCAACAGGCAAGAAATGGATTAATAAAACCCGAGACGAGTGTCTACGGGACCACAGTTGATAAATAATACACCAACGGTATATCAACCGACAAGGGAACTACAACGTAGTGCCCAAATACGTGGAACGGGCTACAAAGAGAATACAATACTAAGAAAAAGGGGTCTCCCAGAATGGGAAACACCCTAGTTGATGATCGTCATGCGAAGACAGTGAGAAGTCACCTAGAGAAGTTATTATCAAGACAATAACATCAGTGAGGGCCAACAAGGCCACTGATGACAGTGCGGATAAAAACAATACCACAACCGGTATGTGTTGAACTGATAGCCAGTTAGCATGGCGCACTTGCCGTAGCAAGTGCTGCTATAACAGGGCTATTCGGAAAATTTATAGCCACTACAAAGTACTTGGAAAAGTACAATAAAGTCAAATGTGAATGTCATAACAGTGGAAGGGCCTGCTAGCCTAACCTCTGTAATTGTAAGGACACCAGTCAGCAAAAGCTAGACTTGGCTAAGGTAAGAAGATGTTGTGAAACCATGGAAATTTTTCTTTCAAACCTAATCTTATTCAAACCCTTTTTCTTTTCAAAACCAGATTTTCTTTCGAACCAACACTTCTTTCTAACCTTCTTTTACACCAAACCAGTAAAACCAAGGGCAGTTGATAAAGATACAACAGTGGACAAACTTTCCCTCGATTAAGTTCGAGAAGCAAGGAATGAATATTGTCACGGGACAATATAAGGGAGTTGACAACAGAATACTTCACCTAGGCGTGTGACGGACACTACGAGTGTACCAACTGTGTAGTGGGACGACCGCACTCCGATAGGAGCATGTGGGCCTGACAGACCTACTTATAGGTTAGTTGGGTAAGTAGTAATGTATCAGTATGATACCCCATATATGTATACGAGTAGAGTCCGAAACACGGGAAGTAGTCGACTCCGTCTACGGTCAGCAGTATAAATCAAACGAGAGCTAGAGATTACAAGGAATGGTGGAAATTAAGGAACTCAGTTAAGTTAGCGAAACTAAAGGAATTAGTGAATTCCTTTCAAGGAAATGTTTAAGAGTCAGGAGGTGCGAAGTGCACTAACTGAATGTAAAGACAGCTTATATGACTTAAGGATCCCCAGGGATTAACATGATAGCTGGAAAGCAGGGCAAGACAGATGCCTAATGTGGACACATTAATGTGCAATGAAAGGGATGAAACTCCCAGAATCAGTACCTACACTATCTGGAAATGTTGATCTTTACAGAAGAAATAATAACCAGTGAAGAACGCAAAAGGCGTGGCTAACGGAATGTACCCATGAGTGCAAGCCAGATGTAATGGCATATTTTAATAACACTCAGGAACAATCCTTGAGGGGTATTTGGATTAAACATTGTTGGATGAAGCAACATAATTGAAACACAAGGGTTGAAATTAGCACCCAGTTTAGACATAAGTTGTCAGGAGACGGACTGGCAATCCTAAGGGACATCCCATGAAAGGAAACGGAATGCAACGACCTTGTCATGGAGCCCACTACAACCTCTAAACATGTAATATTGTACAGAGAAGTACATGTGTGTGGACAGCCTACAATGAGCCCAGCTCAAGGCAAATAAGGCTTATAAGCCATAAACAAGATATGTTATATAAATTCGATTGATGGTAGAAGTTTATGTGGTATAAGTGAATAGAGTGGTAAGCGAACCACTGCATTAAGAGTGGGGATACCTCTCGATATTGTGAGACCGCAGGAGCGGTAGTTATGTGAATCAAGTTCAAGAAATGTGTGGAGGATGGACCACGTTGTTATTACCCCAGGATGATTTGAATAAGAATAATACGAAAGGAAATGTTTGTACCAGTTGTGTAGACAGGAAGTGTGATAAGTTGATAGCAATCACCATAGGTGTGTGAAGCTAAATGTGTAGCGAACAACGCTCAAGGGAAAAATAGTAGTATATTCAAAAATCAGCCAAATAAGTGGCCAGATAAACCCAGTGTAATGGCGGAAGCTAATATAATAGCGGATGCAGTATAAGTTGATGTTGCATATTAAGTAAGGATACGGTGCGCAATAAGCGACTGTTGCCTGAATATTGTTAGATGATAAAATGGGGAATGAGCAGAGTTATGAGTTAAACCCAGTGGAGGCACAACAGTAAGCGATAGCAAACGAACCGAGCAGTAAGCCGGTGACAAGTATCATGTGGTAAGAATTTCAGTAAAACACAGTGTAAATTCCTATCGCAATCGCATGAGAGATTTACTGTCAAGAGTTTACGCCTCTGCACTCTGTATGACTGAGTGTTTTGGTATTGCACTTGCGCAGTAATGATCAAGTGGGATAGCTAGGGATCAGAAGCATGGTAATTGTGGAGGAATAATGTTATAGTGGCCGATGCATAGGAAATGCAAGGCCGCACCAATAAAAGAGTACTTGTACAAAACCAAATGTGGAGACATGATTAACAGCAAGTGACTACGGTAGCACTAACTGCCAAATATCGGTATGGAATATACCCCAAATGTTGTAAATAGCTGAGAGAGCACTACACACTAGGTAGTAGCTCAATCTCAACCGACAGTAAGTCGGTAGAAGCAAGTCAATCATTGTGAATTACATAGTAGTTTACGCTGTAAGCTATTGGAGAAGTGGATGGAAAGTTTTGGAACTCACCGAATTCGCTCAGGGTAAGAGATACCATGCGCCGGTTGAGAAACCATTGTTACCTAGATAAGGGTAATACATTGGAGATGTACAATACATTAACAGTAACGAATGGGGCAAACCAGCTCTATAATTATCAGGGTTGCGCAACAGAGGCCAGTGAGCCCATGCGTCAGGTACCGGGTATACGTTGTGAATATGAATGGATGGCTAGTTATCAATGCCTAAAAGCCTCACAGGCCAGGACCGAAACCGGTTATGAGTTACAACTCCAATGCGAATTCTTGGTTTAGGGACTAAACCGCCCAATATGGTTAAAATCCTCTAACCAAAACGCATTGTGTACCAGACGCGTGGAAGTTAAAATACTTCACGACGGCAGAACATTTTAAAGCCAATGTTCAGTGGTTGATTACGTGGGCGTAATCCCTCTTAAGGGGGGTAGAGCGTAAAGCCGCTTAGTGTGTTTTACCGTACAAGTGTACGTGAACTATGTTGTGCATTGCACAAAAATAAATTGTTAGGATGGTTGGCGCGTGTGTTATATAAACATACGCATTTATTTGTGGTTAAATTGTGGTAAATGCGCACAGAAGATGTGAATACCATTATGGGAAGTGTGTTTATCTTGTTAACAGTGGTGTGTGAGTGTACAAATGGAAGGGAGTAAAGAAACTCCCGGGGAACTAAAACCCCGACGGTGCATAAATGTAAACCATATTGTATTTTGAAAAAAAAAATATATGTATATATATATACAATGTTGTGATTTATGAAGGAGTTTGAGACCGACATAGACCTAGTGAGAATTAAATTTCCTAGGTAACTTGAATTAAGTGGATTTGGGTGATGATTGATAGACGGAGTTCTATCCCTTGGAGATGTAATGATTATGACTAGAGGATTCAAAGATAGGAAATGGTACATGCTTGAATTAGTTGTTGGTTGAAAATGAGGTGGAGGTGTGAAACTTGATTATCATGAGATCAAGGGAAGCCGAACACAAATTGGGGTGGAAAGATAGTTCAACACTGATGCTGATCACATCAGGGTTGGATGACTCTTGAAGCTCCCTGTAAGTGGTCACAAACAACCATGTTAAGAAAATACAAGGAGCATAAATTGGACTTGGAGTTGTGTGGTGTTTCAAAAGGATTTCAATTGGTGTTTTCAAACAATCGATTAAATTTTGAATAAAAAGATCTTCTTATACTTAACCTAGTAAAGAATATTTTTGTAGTACTTGCTCATGAGCTGAGGACGTATGAGCCTTGTCTTCGGACCGGTGACATGAGAAGTACATATGTTAAAAAATTAAGTGAATGTTTTGATCTCCCAAAGGAACGGGACCAGAAGGTGTCCATCGCGACCGGGTTCTGCGGGATCACAGTGTATATGTACTCAACATGGGACTCGAGCCCAATGAGAGATGGAAAAGGTATTTCTGTTTGATATACATGCTATGACATGTTGTTTGGTATGTGTTGATAAAGGTTATTTTGACTTTGATCTCCTAAAGTGTATGCTATCAAGGCCTATGAGTCTAAGGGTGTTGTGTTACATAGACCTATGTGTCTAAATGTGGTTATGTCACCCAGACCAAGAGTCTGAGGGATATTGTATAGGTGCAAGTGTGGTGAAGGTACCCGGACCATTAAGTCCGAGGTTACCATGTGAGTATGATATTTTATGTATAATGTGAATATGTTGCCTGGACCATTAAGTCTGAGGTTGGATGTAAAGGGTGGTTGGTAATGGAAGTCTTATGGCTATAGGTAATTCCCGTATTCTAATCCAATGATGCGAGGAAATGTGAACTTCGAGGACGAAGTTCTTTTAAGGGGGGTAGATTGAAATACCCCAAACCTTGGTATGTGTGTAAATGTTAAACTATGGTATTTAAGGCTAAAAAGTGCCTTAGAAACATAATGAACCATTTAAACCATGGTAAAACACAATAAAACACTAAGACACGGTTGAGCAAAAACATGCTCTAAGCTTGGAGTGAACTTGGCTAGGACCCAAAGAGCCTACCAAGACTTGATGATGTTTAATTATGACTTTATAAGGCTAATTAAGCCCTTAGGAACTTTGGTAGACAATGAAACCAAACAAAACACAAGAAAATACCTTAAGTCAATAGAGCAAAAATGTGCTCTAAGCTTGGGATAAATGTGTATAAGACCTAATGGTCATACCTATGCCTCATTTATATGTTAATGAACATATTAAATCAATTACCAAAGAAAACCAAGCTTGGACAAAAGTTAAAACACAAAATGTGCTTTAAGAAGTCTTAAAGCACGTTTTTGAAAAATTGTCTTGTAAATGAGTTTTGAATGGCTAAATGTCCATCATTACTCTTTAATTAACATGTGTACTATATAGTATCACATTGGGTGGCTATATCAATGGGAAATCAAAAATTTCACTTCTATGTGCCTTGATTTGATGAATAGTAACTTTTATAAGCTAGTTGTAACATATGATGTTATAAGTAATTAAATGAGTCAACAAAGACCAAACTACCCCCAAGTATATGATGGGGGCCGGTTTTAGTAAGGTGAGTCATCACCATGTAAAATAAATTAAAGGAAGGAAGGAAAAGAAAGTAAAGAAGAAAGTTACTTTAGTACATAAATATCTTCTAAAAGTAGACTCCAATCTTCATTCTCTCATTTCCTCCAATTCCCACCGTCTTCTACCTTCCTTCTTTCTCTCTTTTACGATTTGCTATAGTACCACACAAGAACTCCATCTTTGAATGCTTGTAACTCCTAGCTCCATGGTCCAAATTCAATTTCAAGACCACCATTCTCTTAGTTAAGCCAAGCTCTACAATTTGTCTTTTCAAAACTTCAAAACCTCCATTTCGGTGCCAAGAGAGAAACCTCCATGGGAAGAGCTTGAGCTCATCTTTTCATGCCTTGACATTCTCCTTTGCTTCAAGGTAAGGAAACTCAAAGAAAATCCATGTTTCCTCCATGTTCTTATGTTGACCGAAAATCACCATTAATGGTGTATTTACTTGCTTTGTTTTAGCTTCATTTGAATCTCCCAAGGGCTTGGTGGGTCCTCTCTTGATAAATATTCAAGCTCTCTTCCATTCCAAGGTAAAACAATCATTTTAATACCTTAAGATAATATATGTAACTAGGGTTACAATGAGATGGAGCTTAAAGCTTGAAAACTCATTATGATGTTGTATATTGTTAAGTGGTTGACAAGGAGTGAAATGCCCTACCGGTTTTAAGAGGAAACAAGAAAGAAGTTTGAGTGGAAAAGAGGTAAACATACTATCTCAATGTGGTTTAATGCCTAGGAGAAATGAGCTTGTAAGCTTGCTAAAACTACCTAAAGAGCAAATGGTGAATGACTTAGTAAGGTGTTTCTCAAGGAGACTAGTAAAGGAACATATGTCTTGGTGTGTGTAATTGCAGGTCAAAGGCTTATGTATTGTGGAAATTCAGTGTTTAAGGATTATGCAATTTAAGGGCCTAAGAGCCATGTCATTTAAGGGCCTAAGTGCCAAGCAAGTTTAATTATGCACTATATTGTGATGTAGTGTAAAATTGGTGAAGTTTTGTGTGTATAAAAATGTGTTTGATGGATCTTAGGTGTTCTTGAATGAATTAAGGTAAAAACCTAAGGTTTGGATGTGGGTATATACTAGAGAAGCTATGGCCAAATTTAAATTTGGGAAGATGTGTGAGAAGTTCTAAGTGTTTTTAGGAAGTTTTGGTGAACTAGGGAGTGTTAAAGGTGAATGAATGTTTACTTGAGAAGAAAGCATGTATTTAGGTGATTTAGAGGGATGCAAGGATTTAGGCATTGTCTTGGAAGTTCTACGAATTCAATATGTGTTTTGAGAATGTATTTAAGTCTTGGAGGAGTTTGTTTAAGGTTTAGATAATGTTGATATTCAAGGAATAAGTGATGTTTAGGTGGGATGTGAAAAAGGAGGTTTAGTTAGTAAGAAAAGAAGTTTGAGAGATGATGTTAAGGTGTAGAGGAAACACCTTGGTATAGTGGTCAATATTGGTGAAATACCACTTGGAAAAATTAAGGAGGAAGTGTAAGCCTGGGAAAGGAATTGTAAGAATGACATAAGGAGTTTTGATATGTAAGAAAGGATGTTTGAATGATGATGTGTGTGGAAGAAATGTCTTGGTATAACGGTTAGAATTGGCATGAATCATCACTAAGGGACTTAAGGGTATAAACTATAAGTGTTGGAGGCTTTGGAGGAATTGGCTAAGTGTTTAAAGGTGTAGAAGTTGAGCATTTTGCCGTGTCCGAACTTCCGTCCGGACATGGAAGTTCGGACAGGCTCTGTTGGGTAAAGGATTTTCTCATTCTCGAACTGTGTCCGAACTTGGGAAGTCCGGACACAAGTTCGGACGTGACTGTTTCTATCTGGGATTACTCTCGAACTGTGTCCGAACTTGGGAAGTCCGGACACAAGTTCGGACGTGTGTATGGTTTTCAGTATTAGGTCGCGGCTTGTGTCCGAACTTGGGAAGTCCGGACACAAGTTCGGACAAGGCACAGTATGGACCAAAATTGTTGTTTTAAGGTATGGAAATGATGTGTAATGATGGGATTGATAGGTGATGATGTTATAAGGTTGTTAAGGACATGTTAGGTGAGTTTTAATGGCAATTAGGTGGGTGAAAAGTTGTATTAAAATGTGAGGGTAAAACAAGTTTAAAATGTTAAGTTATGTAACTAAGTTAACGGGGAGAAGTATAAGCATTAGACAGTAAATAATCAAGCAAACCCCGATGTTAATAAAAACACATGTGATGTTAACAGTTGTTCGAGAATCGCTCGAGGAACATAAGTGGACGTGGTAAAGTGGACTCCGGTGACAGGTATGGTTTTCTTGCAACCTGTGTCCTACCGGATTACACCGGCTTGTATGCCAATATGTTTTACTGAGTGTTTGCCACCTTGTAAGATTAAAACATGTAATGAGTTTATAGTAATTCAGTTACGTGGCGAATTTGGCCTCCGATACCATTTAACCTCAAATATGTGTTAAACCTTAGCTAACCAAATCTAGGAACACATGAGTGATCGGTATTCGGAGTTAACGACCCAAACCTTGGGAACGTGCTAACCACGGCTATGTGTGAGTTAGTTGGACATTGTTGTTGTAAGCAAGTGTGTGAACCTCCCTTGTGTGCTTAACTCGGTTATGATACCGTATGGTGTGTGGATGTGGTAGGGCTCCATAATGGATCTCTAACTACTTATTATTAAGTGTATATGTACTAATGGGGGGTGAGGAGTCCGGTTGTTCCGGCCACGCGTGTGATGGGCGGGAGTCGATATCATATCCGGTTCGGCTCTCTTGGTGTATGTATAGGTGGTATTCCAACTTGGTTTCTACCTTCCCTTAGCTTATCCAAAGCTAGTTACTGACTCACGTCGGGCCATAGGGGCATACGTATGTTATTTCGGTGTGCTTGGGATTACTATATCCGACACACCTTGGGTATAAGTTAACCGTTCTATATACCGGACGGTAACGAGGTTGGTAACGAGCTTAACATGGGATTGGCAAAAAATCCCTAGGCTCACATGGTATACTAACTATGGTGGAGGGTTCCTTGTGAGAACCGATTTTATGGTGTTATGTAATGTTATGGTGCTATGCAAATTCCCTTGCTATGGTATGGTATAAATATATATATATTGGATGTTTATAATGAATGCGATGTCATCATGTGTGCGTCGAAACAAGAAAGGTGTTGTTATGTTTTATTATGTGAAAAATGAGATATGTTGTAGGATATGGAGTGTGTGGATCATGGAAATGAATCCCAGTTTGTGACAAGAGGCGTTTAAGGATAACCCGATTAATGGGTACGTGTCGTTCATTAAGGAAGTAGCTCCGTTTTAGAGGAGAGCCACTCTAGGGTTTAAGGGATCATTGGATGGTGGTTAAGTGTGGATGTGTTGGTTATAGGTTGAGCCCATTGAGGCGAAATGTTATGTGTTGTATGTTTGTGGCTTGTATGCATGTTTTAAATATAATCAACTGCATGCTAAGACGACAATTAGTTGTGCGTGGCCCGGTAGCATGTGGGCTGCGGGATTATCATACCAGCAAAGGTGCTGAGAGCCCCTTGGGGGCCACCCTTTCTCTCCTTTCTATTTCAGGTACAAGGAGCTGGAAGCCGTTCGAGAGTAGGACGGGGTAGATGTTATACAAGGGTAGCCATTTAAATGGCGTAAGCATTGTAGGCGTAGTAAGACCGAAATTGTTATCGGCATTAGTTTGTAAATACTCGGTACGGTTGGAATGTAATAAGTATATGGGTTGTTGTTAGGGAAGCTAAAGTTACGTGTAGTGCTCGGGAGTCTAGTCCATCAGACCGATACAAAGTACATGTATTAGCCTTGTTAGCCACGTGGGTGGTTAACGGCGTGTAACACCATTGAAATAAGTAATGTGATGAGTTGAGTTTCCGCTGCAGATTGTTGTTATATGTTTGTTGTTGGATGGGGTGTTACAGTAACTCAGTAACTAAGGCTAGTTAGGGAGAATTGAAAATCAGAGGGTGAGCAAGGAAACACAGAGAGAGGGTAGCAGAAATTCAGTACTGCAGTGTTAAGTTCATGTCTGGGAGTCTGTTTCAGTTTTGAATTGTGTCTCTGTATGTCGACTTCTAAGTACTGAATGCCACTTTGGTTCTCTTGGGTTTAGAAGTTTAACTGAAATACTTAATTAAATGAGTGGGCAGGGGAGGAGGAAACAGAAAACAAGAGTGTAACACAGACAGTGAACAAACAGAAGGAAATGATAGTATGATATCAACTGCGAAAGTTTCGGTGTTAGAGTTTCTAAAAATCTGGTTTCGGTATAACCCTGTGCAGCAGAGTGGTTGGAAGGGATGTAATGGATGGGCAATGAGATTAAATGCTACCCAATACTCTTATATGAGGTTGTAAACCATTGGGACAGGATAGGAATCGATTAACAGACGACAAAAGGAATAAAAGAATGATAAAAGGAACTGATACAGAAGGTGGGTGTTTTGGTTTCTGAAAATTGCTTCTTGTGTAACAGATTTTCTGTGGCACTAGGAGTGTAGTAGTGTCTTAGGTGTGAACTAGAGAAACATTATTACAGAGTAAATTAAGTGGCAAAATCATTGGGGGACTTAGGGATCAAACAACCGATGAAAAACAAAAAGATATATATATATATACAGTGTTGGTTTTCTGGATTTCAGTCCTTCTTGCTTCTGTTTGCCCTGATATAGCTGTTTCTGTGTAGTTTATTACAGAAGCTACGTGAGTAATTTATGAATAAAGTTTTGAGTTTAAACCTAAGCTAAGACACATAACTAGCTGGGTAAACACTATAGGAGGGCAACAGACATGAATTAAACTAACTAGAAACAACAAACCCAATGAAACATGGAGTTGGTTGTCTCGGTTTCTAATATCATAGCTGTTCTGTATAGCTAGATTATAGGAGTATTATGAGTGAGGTGTTGTTTATTAATGAACCCAGAACAAACCTAATTCACCTGATTGTGTGTAAAGAAACAGTTGGAAAGAAAAAAAAACATGGCTTGACATACTAAAGGAGAGGTTAATGTAAGATTATACGCTAAACATATGTTGCGTTTGCATAAACTTGGGACTTCTGTATAAGTGGGTTTTAGGGGTATCCTCTGATCTATATTATCGTTACAAGGGTTAAAATATCACTCACCTATTTATCTAAGAAAGGAATACACATTAGATAAGTCATATCTATGTTATACAAACTTGTTACATAATTACCTCTTAAAACGCCCTAAGACATTAACTAAGGAAAAAGGGCCTAGTTAACATGTAAATAAAGATATAAAATATCCTAGGAGTAAGTTAAGCCTAGAATTAATGCACGTGGAGCTCTAAGAGTCAACATAAACTAATCATGTAACAACATACCTTGGGAATGACATACGATATAAAGTGTCGTCTCATACAATAATAACTGACACATTGTTTTAATTAACTCTAGGACCGTAGCGAGCTCCGACCGGGACTTCGAGAGTAAGACTACTCGTGCTTTCAAATAAGGTATGGACATGTGTGGTTCGTATGTTGCCGTGTTACACGGTTTGTGTGCTGCGTGCCTTGTTTGACAATGACCATAAGACTAGCATGAAATTGGATTGCTTGATATGACTTGTTTATATGCTTTTTACATATATCATTGCTGTATATTGCTTGCGCGCACACAGTAGTGTAGTCCCTTCTCGTGATGAAACCTTGAGATGAAACACAACGAATTACGTAAACAAACAAGGAACTATATATAAGGAACACTCCTCTTAAATTATAGAGCACTTCTAACGACACCCACTATGGTGTCGAACTTATAACGATAATGAATAGTAAAATACCAGTTGAAGGAACCCATACTGGGGTATTGAAGTGACCCCGCGTTCGCGACGCATGACGCCGGAAAGGGAGGACTGGCTATGGAGAAGACGCTCTTCAATATGTGGTGATAAGAGAATTCACAAATGAACCTTAACGAATCAAGGAAAGATTGACACCTACATGATATAGTCACGGGACCTAACTATATCCCTAGACCTGGTGCAAGAGGAGAGAAAGAGAATACACTTTATGGACACAAGAGTAAAAGGAATGGAATCACAAAACGCTCGAATGATCCCATAGCGAGGATCGTTGGTATAATATACCTATGCACACGTTTGATTAGTTACATGATTGCTGTTGCTATACTACCAACTTGTTATGCTTGGTTGCTTGTTTCTAACGCTTTGCTACCTTAAAGTGTGTTTGAAATTATGATGTGCTGTGGTGTGCTTTACTGCTTTATTATAGCATGTAATTTGACTTAATCATATTCGACCAAGTAGTCGTGTAGCCCGGTAACATGCGGGCTTCACACGTTCATACTCGGCATAGTTTTGCTGAGTCTTTTATTTTTACAGGTATGAAACGAGAGTCAGACGGAGAGTAGGCACGGGTGACTACCATAGGGGTGGTCCGTACGGGCAAGACTTTTTAGTAGTATGTTGTTAATGTATGGGTTATGACTTTGTATTACTAAACCCTAGTTGTACCTTTGGATTATGTTGTTGAACTAAGAACTTACGTTGTAGATTCCCGGTACTTGGTCTGTAATTTCTGTTGTACTTGGATTTGATTGTGGTTTAACTCTAGTCATTCGGACCGCAGCTTGGTATTGATGTTGTTGTTGTGTCAACCGCGTGGGAGGTTGGCGTCTGTGACACCCGAGTAGAAGTTGTGAATCCACTGTTTAGACTTGCTAGGTCATCGTTGGCGCATCGTTCGGACTAGTGATTGGTTAAATCGGGGTGTTACACAAAGTGGTATCAGAGCGTAGTTGCGCTCTGATGACTGGAACAGAGAAGTACCGAGAATAGGAAAACCTAAATTTGGGAAACGGGGTTAAGGGTAGTAATGTGAGGCACGATGTTACCAATTTAAACCGCCAGCAAGGGCGATAACAACTTGCAGTAAGGTTCTTGTGTATGTTCTAAACTAACAAACGACATTCTTAGATGGCCGAGCGACGAGGAGAAGGACGAGACCGTGACATCACGA
The DNA here is from genome assembly GCA_023374045.1 of Limonium bicolor. Lineage (NCBI taxonomy): Eukaryota > Viridiplantae > Streptophyta > Magnoliopsida > Caryophyllales > Plumbaginaceae > Limonium > Limonium bicolor. Next base: position 186,320,653 of record CM041782.1, read on the forward strand.
CCCGGGACTACTACCATGCAGCGTTCCAGGTCGAGATCACCTTCCAGATGCGGGACGAGGAATTCGCCCAGAAGAGGGAGACGAAAGGTGGTGACTCAGAGGACCGTAAACGGAAAGGTGCGGGGAAGAGGAAGTACTACCCGAGCAAGAGGCGAGTGAAATACCATGGGGGCAAGCCTACAGAGACACTTCAGCTAGGCCACCCGGCTATTGCGGCTAAGCCGCTACGCTCCTACCCAGCCCAGGGTAAATGAACCAAACGCTAATGCTTAAGTACCGTTATAGTCGTCTTGACCAATTGTTGACTAACCAAATCACATATTCAGGGTCTGGAGCCGGCCCAAGCAAAAAGACCGAGCGCCGATTTAAATGTAGACGATGCTCGAAGAACCACCCCGGAGTTGATTGCCAGGGCGAACCGGTAAAGTGCTTTTACTGCTAGAAGCGCGGCACAGGGCCTTTGAGTCCTACGCAAATCCCGAGAGCGAGAGCTATAAGCCTAGTTATGGTGTGAAGGGTGACAGGAGAGCGGGATCCCGAGACTCCCAGAAGGCATCTACTACGAGGCTAGGGGAGGCGGCCTTAAGCATCATGGACCGCACCGAAGGACCGGACACCCCTTCCGCTGCAGGTAAAACCTAAAATCTCAAATGACTACAAAGCATGACCAAATCTTTGTGTGCCAAGTTGTATGACCATGCATGAAATCTGGAAGGTTATTAGTACCACAAACAAAAAAAATAATAACACTCATTGAGGGACCAATTTTAGAGGCAACTTGGGTCGACATGCGTAGCAGTCGACAGGATCCTACCTTACAAGCGAAGAGGGCCGAAACACCCTAAAATTTAGGAAATAAATAAAGCTTACATAAGAAATTAAATAAGCCAAGGATGGGATTGAGATAAATTCTTCAACTCGTACACTTGAGAGGTTAATTTTAGAAAACCCCTCGTAAAACCATGAAATGAGAGGATATTGTTCGAGACAAAATTACACCATAAAATTGGTACAATCTATAATGCTTAATAAAGCATGACACAATTTTACACACTAAAGTATAATATTATGGAATGCAATTAATACCCTACCCCAACACAACGCAAACAGATAAGAAAAATGGCAATGAATCCGCCACTATGTTCAAACATCTATCGAATATTTTGTTCAAGGAGACCAAATAAAGGAGTTGTGGGCCATAGAGAATTAAGTTCCGATCATGGAGGAACAAGTTCCGAAAGAGGAACTGTTAAAAACAACCGCAAGCAATACAACGGTAACTGTGGAATTCAATATTATAAAAAGATAAACCCTTTGGATCATATGTATATCATTAACTATGATGATGAAAGAAGTGACCACACCTGCAACGTTATTTCGCATAGCATCCAATGCTCAAGCACTAACGTTATATGATAGTATTACTTAACCATTTGGTATTGTACCATATATTACATACCACGTAATTCATTTTAATAAACCATACTTTAAATTACACTGTATGACTGGTAGTATATACCTTTACACTAATGTCATAACACTTGTCAATTACCATTTCATGATATTAAAACCATATCGTATTATATATATATATACATATATTCTGGGTTTTACACAAATATTTATATATGCAATTTCTATTGGATTTAATCATATAATATATAGTTGCATGTATTGTGACAGTAATATTTCTTAAACTCCCATTCAAGGTATAAGTTGGTCAACCTGACCTCTTGGTCAAATTAGTTGACTTAGTCAGCATGTTGACTTGACTAGTTTATCCAAGTACTTTAGTTTACGACATTCATCATAATATACGGTATTAAATAATGCATGTACTTTGCAATATGCTACCCTTGATTGTATAATTTACAGTTTATCAACTCTATTCACTTATAACAGCCATCATTTAATATTGTATGGTCCTCAACCGTATTTTATACGTATTTTCCTACAAATATTAGTCACGCCTTTATGCACGTACAATATATATAACTTATAAAACTCCCTTTATTTGATGTTACATTTCATTATTCTATGTAAGGCGATTATTCTCACTAGTTTGTAATATATATACAAACTTATATTGAGATTCCGATCTTGAAATCATCATAACATTTGTATAATACCATAATAAACTTTTAAAGTTTATTCATTATACTCATTATTTTGTAAGCTCATTTAGTCATTATTATCACATTTGTTTTATGTGAATAGTCTTACTTATACACGTATTATATCCACTTTAAATACCAACTGTATATGTGGAAGTAGTATATATATATATATATATATATCTTTACTTCAAATGTTTGTCAAGATTAATATTACTTAGCCAAGCAATTTCCAACCTTATGATTTAAATTCAATTATACAATATCGTATAATTTAATTTCTCCTATTTAGTATAACAACCATGAAAAAAAGGGGGCAATTACCGAATATAAATCTTGGATTAAGATATAAATAGCGATAAGAAAATATCACTCGTAAAAAGGACAATGATGTGGGCTTTACTATCCTAAGTAACGGTAATATGGAGAACCCTAAAAGGGCTTGTATACACTGGACAAATTATACACTATAACACCTGGGGTTGAACCTAAGGCGAGAAGATTAAGAGAACCTAATCATATGGGGAGACTATGAATACGGTGCGGATGGATCACCTATATCCATACTATATCTATGAATACGGTGCGGATGGATCACCTATATCCATACTATATCTATGAATACGGTGCGGATGGATCACCTATATCCATACTATATCTATGAATATGGTGCGGATGGATCACCTATATCCATACTATATCTATGAATACGGTGCGGATGGATCACCTATATCCATACTATATCTATGAATACGGTGCGGATGGATCACCTATATCCATACTATATCTATGAATACGGTGCGGATGGATCACCTATATCCATACTATATCTATGAATACAGTGCGGATGGATCACCTATATCCATACTATATCTATGAATACGGTGCGGATGGATCACCTATATCCATATATCTATAAATACGGTGCGGATGGATGGATCACCTATATCCATACTACATCTCCCTATATGAGAACTTGGAATGAAAAGAACTCATAATATCAGTTTGATACAAATGTATGTACCAATATACCATCAAATTAATGGAAACAACCATATGTGCACATATAAGATAAAAGGGTATTATAATTCAAATACGACCTTGAAACTTATAACACATGAGTACACATATTATGGATACAAGAATGAGGAAACATATATATGTACACATTTAGACATGTACATGCTGGAAAATTAAATTGATTGATTGTTTGTTGGACGTGCGAGGTTGAACTTAACCCTGGTCAGGTCAAGTGATACCGAGCACAAATTGGGGTGGAAGGATAGTCCAACACTTACGCTGACCACGTAAGGGTTGGATAACTCTCGAAACCTCTTACAAGTGGACACATGAACTACAAAATACGAAGGATGAGATATCGATGTAGATGATACGAGCGGGTAGAGTACATTGATACATGATTCGAAACTTAGAGGTTACAACCTCACAAACTTCTAACATATATAGTTTGGTAACCTTTTGACTAGGACTAATTGAAGTTAACCAGTAGTGTCAAGGCCATAATTGGGGCTGAAGAATAAAGATTACTTAGAGACGAAAAACTGCTAAATCGAACGTACACATTAAGGGATAAAAGAAGGTAGTAATACTAGGAGAGTAAACTAGCTAGCTACCCACGAATATGAGCGGTAATTTAAACTAAACCAATCATGGTAGCAATGACACGTCGATAACATTCAAATACCAAGAACTAAGTCATTAACACTCAAAAGGGGCAGCCAGAAACAAAAATCTAGACGCTTAAAAGCGCACCAAAAGCATGAATATCGAACCTCCAAAGGAACTGAATAGACAAAATACAATCCACAGAGACCGTGTATAAATTAAATTACCCATACTAGCCAAGAGACTAGGCGAAGAAGAAACAATTAAACCATCCACTACCCTTGGAAGACTTAGTAAGGGAAAGCTAAACCCGAAGGTAATCAGAGTCGCGCAGCAGAAGCTGGTGGACCATATCGCACATCTTCCAGTTGAGTAACAAGTGACCTATCGGCCAATACCAAACCTAGAGAGGCTAAACCCGAATCCGTTTCTAGATCGGTACGACTACCGATAAGAGTCTTTTGGATACAGAGACTCAACCCTTAACATGATCAACTTTTGATGAGAGTATATTGTAAGCTACAATGCATAGAAACTAGAATACTCAATGAGAGTTAAAACATCTTGAACCAAGGTTCTAGGATGGTATAAAAAGGATTACGTGGGCGTAATCCATTTTTAAGGGGGGTAGGCGTGCTTCGTCTTTGCTATGTTGTTGCTCGTATGATGTGTGCTATGTGTGTGAACTGCGTTCGTATATCTGTGAAAATGTTATGTACGTATATGTACGCTTCGTATGAATGAATGTTGTGTGCCACGGTTTGCACTCTAGCATGCGGTATGCTCTGTATGAATGAATATTGTGTGTCTTGGCTGGAACTATAACATGTTATACTCATTGCTAGCTTCTTGGTCTACTATGAGAACTTGTATGAAGCCACTGATGTGGCATGGTGCTTAGAAGCACTAAGCATTATAGTTATGGACTTAATTCTTTGGGTATCATGAATGGATGCGGGACTGGATCCCGAAGATTTCTAGGAGTGGAAAATATAAGTTAAGGAAGTAAGACTTCGGGACGAAGTCTCCTTTAAGGGGGGTAAGTTGAAATACCCCTAAACATTAAAAGCATAAAAATTGCGACGTGTTTTATAGTTCGGACATAAAATAACGTGCGAACAATTAAACCTAGTATATGTATATATATATATACACGAATACGAAAAACACACGTACGAAACGTTACGATCTTGTAACGTTGTAAATAAGTGACAATGTCGTCACCTAACTTCGTAACAAAAAGAAAATAATAATAATAATAAACATGTGTCTTGATTTAAGAAAAAAAGGGGGAGGAGCAAAGACGCTCCCGATGAGTTTTGAACCTGAGACCTCCCGTACTTTCCCCGAATGCTTAACCGATTGAGCTATGCTCGATTTCAGTAGTGAAATCCGCAAATTTAAAACTAGTACCAACTAACTTAAAAAAAAGAATGAAAACACACACCTCTGTAGCACCGTCTCCTTCCTCGGTGTAGCTACTGATCGGACAAATTCAACTAGGAACCAGAGGGAGACTCAGGCGACAATCTCTTTTTTTTCTAACGCCCATACTCCTTGTAACTTGGAGTCACTTGGGCCTTACTCCCTGCCATTCTTTGACTTAGGACTACACACCGTACCCCATCATCGAGCAACTCAACCCAAGGCAAAGAAAGCAATAACCATAACGTTTTCTTTTCTGAGTTCGCCCGACAATCAGAAACATCACCATCCAACAGGGACATCAAATTTTGTGTCCTTCTCAAACACCCACTGCACCTTCTTGGTTTCAGTCGAAGGACAGAGCTCGTTTCTGTTCCAAAGCATTATGCACCAGAGCCATACCTTTTTCAAACTTCCACGTACTGTAACTGTCCCCCTGTGCTTTGTGCCATTCTATTCAAAAACCCACAAGCCCTCCTCCACACTCCTGCTGTGCATCTTCGGCATGGGCAGGGACTTCTCCCACTCTCTCCGATTCGAATACACAAGGTAAGTGTTGCTGGGCTTCCTTCTTTCTCTTCTGCTTGGTTTCTATACCAAAATGCCTTGGTTGCATGACTCACTCCCTCTGTATTTTTGGGTAATGCTGGATAGTAAATAAACCAACGAAGAGTACCCAAGTTTCCCAGGAAGAGCAGCCCCACTTCTGCTACAGCAGGAAAACTGGTCAAGGTAAACCCATGGTCAATCCTCTGTTAGTGCTCGAAACTTGAGGAAACTAACTCCCTCTGTCTTCTCTATACTAGCGAGTTACGTCCCCTTGGTGAGATCCTTCTGGGTGTGAGCTAAATCCTCTAGCAAACTAGCCTAACCAAGGTATGGAAAACTGTTAGGAATCTGTACTGCTCTACACTAGCTAACCAGTTTAAAACAGGCCACGGTTGAACATGGCATTTGATTTCTTTTTCTTGTCCAGTCGCGGGAGGATACCAGGGAGCACCAAGGGCTTCCTCAAGAGGAACAAGCAACGAATACCCAAGGTGGTAGGTCACAACTCATGCTTAAACCCATGCTTTAAAGATCATGCTAAGACTAATGCCATCTGATTTAAGAAGAAAAAAAAACCCACTGTCAAACTGATAACTTGTGAAATCTATAACTTTAACATCTTGTGCTTTAGTTATAGAGTGAGGATAAGTGTGGTGCTTGCCTAGTACCCAACACCCCTAGTTAATCAGTAACTTAACCAGGTTGAAACAAAAGAAATTGGAAAAAAATAGATCTGTAACAGAAAGGAAACCAGAAAGAGATGTAACTGTTGGTTCTAGTTCCTGAAAACCTGGTGTTCTTTTTAATAACTTCTCAGAGTGCAGTTAGTGTTTTGGTAGGTTGCTTTCGAGAATAAAAAAAACCACACTAACTAACTGACTAATCAACTAAAGAATTCTGAAGAAAAAGAAATAGAAACAGATCACACTAGGGAAGAAGAAAGGAAACTGATGCAGCAGTTCTACATGTTGGGTTCTGGTGTAGTCCAACTGCTGTGAAGTTGTAAGTTCGGTGATATCAGCAAGGCTGTGTTGAGTCTGTTTAAAGGATAGACCTTGAGTAAACCCTTAACCACTGAGTAAGCAATTCGTGAAAAGAATGGGGAGTCAGGTTAGAAGAAAACAGAAGTAGAACAGAAGTAAAACAGAAGAAGAAAACAATGACAGAAAAGAAATGCATCAGCTCAAATTCCAGTTTCTGAAGTTTTACCTCAGTAGTAGCTTCTGTGAGTTTACCACATTACTTTGGGTTGTCTTAGAACTAGAACTATAATAACACATATAACTACGTAACTGAGGTTAATTGGGTAGAGGTAAAAACATAATCAAGGAACAATAAGGAAAAGAAAATAGAAGAGAAAAAAGAAAGATCAGTTCAGGTTTCTGGTTTTGAAAGTTAGTTTTGGGTTTCTGTTACAGGAGGGATTTAAGGGTTGTATGGGTTTAAAATGAGGGTAAGAAACTCCTAATACACCTTACCAGGAAACTATATGATTTGGAGAGAAATTTGGAGGTCAGGCTAGGAAGAACCAGAAAGACAACAACAGAGAAGATTTCATTAGTTTCAGTCTTGTTTTTAGGTTCTGTGTAGTAGTTCACCTTAGAAACGTGGTCTGATGGCCTGGGTCTGTCTAAGAGTTAAATCTACACTCACACACTTAACTAAGTGCAAGTACTTAGAAGAGAAACAGAAGTAAAACAACAGAAGAAGTAATCCCAAAAAAAAAATAGCAACCTGCTTCAGTTTCTGAGAACTTTGAGATTCTGTATAACTATATTTAAGTGAGTACAACAGCATTACCTTGGGTTGCCTTAGATCTAGAACTGTAGTAACATACGTAACTCAGTAACTAAGGCTAGTTAGGGAGAATTGAAAATCAGAGGGTGAGCAAAAGGAAACAGCAGAGAGGTAGCAGAAATTCAGTATTGCAGTGTTAAGTTCATGTCTGGGAGTGTTTCAGTTCTGAATTGTGTCTCTGTATGTCGACTTCTTCAGTACTGAATGCCACTTTGGTTCTCTTGGGTTTAGAAGTTTAACTGAAATACTTAATTAAATGAGTGGGCAGGATGAGGAAACGGAAAACAAGAGTGTAACACAGACAGTGAACAAACAGAAGGAAATGAGAGTATGATATCAAACTGCGAAAGTTTCAGTGTTAGAGTTTCTAAAAATCTGGTTTCGGTATAACCCTGTGTAGAGTGGTTGGAAGGGATGTAATGGATGGGTAATGAGATTAAATGCTACCCAATACTCTTATTGAGGTTGTAAACCATTGGGACAGGATAGGAATCGATTAACAGACGACAAAAGGAATAAAAGAATGATAAAGGAACTGATACAGAATGTGGGTGTTTTGGTTTCTGAAAATTGCTTCTGTGTAACAGATTTTTCTGTGGCACAAGGAGTGTAGTGGTGTCTTAGGTGTGAACTAGAAACATTATTACAGAGTAAATTAAGTGGCAAAATCATTGGGGGACTTAGGGATCAAACAACCGATGAAAAAACAAAAAGATATATATATATATATATATACAGTTGTTGGTTTTCTGGATTTCAGTCCTTCTTGCTTCTGTTTGCCCTGATATAGCTGTTTCTGTGTAGTTTATTACAGAAGCTACGTGAGTAATTTATGAATAAAGTTTTGAGTTTAAACCTAAGCTAACACACATAACTAGTTGGGTAAACACTATAGGAGGGCAACAGACATGAATTAAACTAACTAGAAACAACAAACCCAATGAAACATGGAGTTGGTTGTCTCGGTTTCTAATATCATAGCTGTTCTGTATAGCTAGATTATAGGAGTATTATGAGTGAGGTGTTAGTTTATTAATGAACCCAGAACAGACCTAATTCACCTGATTGTGTGTAAAGAAACAGTTGGAAAGAAAAAAAAAACATGGCTTGACATACTAAAGGAGAGGTTAATGTAAGATTATACGCTAAACTTATGTTGCGTTTGCATAAACTTGGGACTTCTGTATAAGTGGGTTTTAGGGGTATCCTCTGATCTATATTATTGTTACAAGGGTTAAAATATCACTCACCTATTTATCTAAGAAAGGAATACACATTAGATAAGTCATATCTATGTTATACAAACTTGTTACATAATTACCTCTTAAAACACCTAAAACATTAACTAAGGAAAAAGGGCCTAGTTAACATGTAAATAAAGATATAAAATATCCTAGGAGTAAGTTAAGCCTAGAATTAATGCACGTGGAGCTCTAAGAGTCAACATAAACTAATCATGTAACAACATACCTAGGGAATGACATACGATATAAAGTGTCGTCACATACAATAATAACTGACACATTGTTTTAATTAACTCTAGGACCGTAGCGAGCTCCGACCGGGACTTCGAGAGTAAGACTACTCGTGCTTTCAAATAAGGTATGGACATGTGTGGTTCGTATGTTGCCGTGTTACACGGTTTGTGTGCTGCGTGCCTTGTTTGACAATGACCATAAGACTAGCATGAAATTGGATTGCTTGATATGACTTGTTTATATGCTTTTTACATATATCATTGTTGTATATTGCTTGCGCGCACACAGTAGTGTAGTCCCTTCTCGTGATGAAACCTTGAGATGAAACACAACGAATTACGTAAACAAACAAGGAACTATATATAAGGAACACTCCTCTTAAATTATAGAGGACTTCTAACGACACCCACTATGGTGTCGAACTTATAACAATAATGAATAGTAAAATACCAGTTGAGGAACCCATACTGGGGTATTGAAGTGACCCCGCGTTCGCGACGCATGACGCTGGAAAGGGAGGACTGGCTATGGAGAAGACGCTCTTCAATACGTGGTGATAAGAGAATTGCAAATGAACCTTAACAAATCAAGGAAAGATTGGCACCTACATGATATGGTCACGGGACCTAACTATATCCCTAGACCTGGTGCAAGAGGAGAGAAAGAGAATACACTTTATGGAAACAAGAGTAAAAGGAATGGAAACACACAACGCTCGAATGATCCCATAGCGAGGATCGTTGGTATAATATACCTATGCACACGTTTGATTAGTTACATGATTGCTGTTGCTATACTACCAACTTGTTATGCTTGGTTGCTTGTTTCTAACGCTTTGCTACCTTAAAGTGTGTTTGAAATTATGATGTGTTGTGGTGTGCTTTACTGCTTTATTATAGCATGTAATTTGACTTAATCATATTCGACCAAGTAGTCGTGTAGCCCGGTAACATGCGGGCTTCACACGTTCATACTCGGCATAGTTTTGCTGAGTCCTTTATTTTTACAGGTATGAAACGAGAGTCAGACGGAGAGTAGGCACGGGTGACTACCATAGGGGTGGTCCGTACGGGCAAGACTTTTTAGTAGTATGTTGTTAATGTATGGGTTATGACTTTGTATTACTAAACCCTAGTTGTACCTTCGGATTATGTTGTTGAACTAAGAACTTACGTTGTAGATTCCGGTACTTGGTCTGTAATTTCTGTTGTACTTGGATTTGATTGTGGTTTAACTCTAGTCATTCGGACCGCAGCTTGGTATTGATGTTGTTGTTGTGTCAACCGTGTGGGAGGTTGGCGTCTGTGACACCCGAGTAGAAGTTGTGAATCCGCTGTTTAGACTTGCTAGGTCATCGTTGGCGCATTGTTCGGACTAGTGATTGGTTAAATCGGGGTGTTACACAAAGTGGTATCAGAGCGTAGTTGCGCTCTGATGATTGGAACAGAGAAGTACCGAGAATAGGAAAACCTAAATTTGGGAAACAGGGTTAAGGGTAGTAATGTGAGGCACGACGTTACCAATTTAAACCGCCAGCAAGGGCGATAACAACTTGCAGTAAGGTTCTTGTGTATGTTCTAAACTAACAAACGACATTCTTAGATGGTCGAGCGACGAGGACAAGGACGAGACCGTGACACCACGACCCGGGACTACTACCATGCAGCGTTCCAGGTCGAGATCACCGTCCAGATGGGACGAGGAATTCGCCCAAAGAGGGAGACGAAAGGTGGTGACTCAGAGGACCGTAAACGGAAAGGTGCGGGGAAGAGGAAGTACTACCCGAGCAAGAGGCGAGTGAAATACCATGGGGGCAAGCCTACAGAGACACTTCAGCTAGGCCACCCGGCTATTGTGGCTAAGCCGCTACGCTCCTACCCAACCCAGGGTAAATGAACCAAACGCTAATGCTTAAGTACCGTTACAGTCGTCCTGACCAATTGTTGACTAACCAAATCACATATTCAGGGTCTGGAGCCGGCCCAAGCAAAAAGACCGAGCGCCGATTTAAATGTAGACGATGCTCGAAGAACCACCCCGGAGTTGATTGCCAGGGCGAACCGGTAAAGTGCTTTTACTGCCAGAAGCGCGGGCACAGGGCCTTTGAGTGCTACGCAAATCCCGAGAGCGAGAGCTATAAGCCCAGTTATGGTGTGAAGGGTGACAGGAGAGCGGATCCCGAGACTCCCAGAAGGCATCTACTCCGAGGCCAGGGGAGGCGGCCTTAAGCATCATGGACCGCACCGAAGGACCGGACACCCCTTCAGCTGCAGGTAAAACCTAAAACCTCAAATGACTGCAAAGCATGACCAAATCTTTGTGTGCCAAGTTGTATGACCATGCATGAAATCTGGAAGGTTATTAGTACCACAAACAAAAAAATAATAACACTCATTGAGGGACCAATTTTAGAGGCAACTTGGGTCGACATGCGTAGCAGTCGATAGGACCCTACCTTACAAGTGAAGAGGGCCGAAACACCCTAAAATTTAGGAAATAAATAAAGCTTACATAAGCAATTAAATAAGCCAAGAATGGGATTGAGATAAATTCTCCAACTCGTACACTTGAGAGGTTAATTTTAGAAAACCCCTCGTAAAACCATGAAATGAGAGGATATTGTTCGAGACAAAATTACACCATAAAATTGGTACAATCTATAATGCTTAATAAAGCATGACACAATTTTACACACTAAAGTATAATATTACGGAATGCAATTAATACCCTACCCCAACACAACACAAACAGATAAGAAAAATGGCAATGAATCCGCCACTATGTTCAAACATCTATCGAATATTTTGTTCAAGGAGACCAAATAAAGGAGTTGTGGGCCATAGAGAATTAGTTCCGATCATGGAGGAACAAGTTCCGAAAGAGGAACTGTTAAAAACAACCGCAAGCAATACAACGGTAACTGTGGAATTCAATGTTATAAAAAGATAAACCCTTTGGATCATATGTATATCATTAACTATGTTGATGAAAGAAGTGACCACACCTGCAACGTTATTTCGCATAGCATCCAATGCTCAAGCACTAACGTTATATGATAGTATTACTTAACCATTTGGTATTGTACCATATATTACATACCACGTAATTCATTTTAATAAACCATACTTTAAATTACACTGTATGACTAGTAGTATATATACCTTTACACTAATGTCATAACACTTGTCAATTACCATTTCATGATATTAAAACCATATCGTATATAGTTATATATATATACATATATTCTGGGTTTAACACAAATATTTATATATGCAATTTCTATTGGATTTAATCATATAATATATAGTTGCATGTATTGTGACAGTATTATTTCTTAAACTCCCATTCAAGGTATAAGTTTGTCAACCTGACCTCTTGGTCAAATTAGTTGACTTAGTGAAGCATGTTGACTTGACTAGTTTATCCAAGTACTTTAGTTTACGACATTCATCATAATATACGGTATTAAATAATGCATGTACCTTGCAATATGCTACCCTTGATTGTATAATTTACAGTTTATCAACTCTATTCACTTATAATACCCATCATTTAATATTGTATGGTCCTCAACCGTATTTTATACGTATTTTCCTACAAATATTAGTCACGCCTTGATGCACGTACAATATATATAACTTATAAAACTCCCTTTATTTGATGTTACATTTAATTATTCTATGTAAGGCGATTATTCTCACTAGTTTGTAATATATTACACAAACTTATATTGAGATTCCGATCTTGATATCATGTAACATTTGTATAATACCATAATAAACTTTTAAAGTTTATTCATTATACTCATTATTTTGTAAGCTCATTTAGTCATTATTATCACATTTGTTTTATGTGAATAGTCTTACTTATACAGGTATTATATCCACTTTAAATACCAACTGTATATGTGGAAGTATATATATATACATCTTCTTACTTCAAATGTTTGTCAAGATTAATATTACTTAGCCAAGCAATTTCCAACCTTATGATTTAAATTCAATTATACAATATCGTATAATTTAATTTCTCCTATTTAGTATAACAACCATGAAAAAAAGGGGGCAATTACCGAATATAAATCTTGGATTAAGATATAAATAGTGATAAGAAAATATCACTCGTAAAAAGGACAATGATGTGGGCTTTACTATCCTAAGTAACAGTAATATGGAGAACCCTAAAAGGGCTTGTATACACTGGACAAATTATACACTATAACACCTGGGGTTGAACCTAAGGCGAGAAGATTAAGAGAACCTAATCATATGGGGAGACTATGAATACGGTGCGGATGGATCACCTGAAATACCCCAAATCTAAATAATATTATTTAATCATTATTTATTGGAATATAATCCAAATATAAATCATTTCACGTACGCATGCAAACCCATGCATGAAAACGTTACGTAAAAACAGTCGTTTCACCATAAACGCTAAAACGCCTTAGAAGCATATGGTCAAACGTGACCTTGTATGACCCTCTAATATTCAAACTAAATGGTCATAAAATTATTATATGAATATACAAATATATTCCCTAAGCTATATTCAGTCAAATACGCAAAATGCTCGGGAGTGCTCACACCCGCTCCTTAAAGCACGAAAAGTCCGGAGGAGTGCCGAGGTGGCACGAACTCCTATAAAATTAATTCCTAGAGTTCCTAACATCATTATTTATCATTCTAAAGAGAACCCACGAAGTGGTTTCTCAAAATTCAGCAAAAACCAAAGGAGGATTTCTTAGCGCTCCTTTTTGGCCCGGGAGTGTCCCGATGGCCCGTAAATTATGTCACGGGTTGATATAACCCCATATAACTCAATGTAACATCTTAGTATATGTTTATTTACTATAATAATGTTTACAAACACTTGGAACTCATAAGAACAATTGGTTTCCCAAAATTTCCTTAGAGCACAAAAACACACCTTCGGGTGTCACGAAAATGCGTTTTACGCAATTACCTTGTAGCTTTTGACATGCCACGAATTGGTAATCTTAAAAAGGGTTAAAATGACCTTCTAAATCAGTTGGTGTGACTAGTCAACAAGGTTCTATAGGGGCCGATTTTAAGGGCAAAAACTAGTATAAAATTTGCTTTAAAAATTTATAAAAGGCTTAAAACATGATGACTCATCATCCCATGTGTTACATTACTTAATGCCAAAGTATGTAGGTCTCATTTGACCAGAGAGCTGTCGAAATTAGGTCATGGAACAAGGCCATGTGAGCTAGATACAAAACAAATGCTAAAAGCAAAAAGTAGATTCCTTTTTCTTTTTGCCTTTTGATTTCTTAAGCAAGTAACCTTCCTTGCTTCTTCCTTGGCTTCATGGCCGGTTTTTGAACCCCATTCAGACCTCCATTTCGTGACTCCACATGAAGAAGAAGACAAGCCAAGTAGCATTGAAAAATCAAAGGAATATACTCACCTTTTCTTACCTTGTCTTCTAGCCAAAATAATTGTCTTTCCAACTCTTGCTTAGTCACACCACATGGCCGGTTTTCATGCTGGAAAGGAGGCATTTATTGAGCCAATAATCAAGGTAATAAACTAAGGAAAAAGAATTGTCAATGACATTAAAAATTGACAAAACAAATCAAATTCCAATTTGCTTCTTTCATTTACGTGAGCTAGGTCTCATTTCCCTCCTTGCACATTTCCTCCACGGTTTGGTAAGGCTCCCTCCTCTCTCTTCTAGCTTCATCTTCTTCCTTTGAAGCTCTTAAGTCCATTAATGGAGTTTTAACTTCTATCTTCATCTTTAAGGTAATTTCCTAGCATTTCTTGGCAAGTCTTGAAGCAAAACTCTTCCTAGCATATCAAGGTGGGTTCGGCCACATTTAGTTCTCCAAGGGGATTGTCCAAACCAACATTAAACCAAGGAGCATCTCAAGGTTATCTTAAGGTAGGTTTTAAAGCTTGGAAATCCTTAAAACACATTTTTGTGTGTAACCAAGTTCTACCTCTTCTAAGTCTCTTTTCTTCTTCATTTTGATGAAGGAAAACTTGTTCTTCATCTACCTTAGGAGTGGCGAATTTATAAGGAGAAAAGTCTAAGGTAAAGTCTTGTAAAACTACTTCCAAATCTACTTAAGATCTTTATTCAAGATCTAACTCCTAAACACCTTCACCTCTTGCATAAAACCGAAGAGGAGCATCAAGTTTACCTAAGAAAGCTTGGAGATTCAAGAAGAAGTTCAAGCACTTAACCACCTTTGTTAAGAAGTAAGTTTACTAAGTAAATCTTTATGTTATAAGCTTTGTTAAGCTTCTAAAAATTGTACAAAAATTATGTACACCTCCTAGGTTAATTAATACCGAAACTACTTGGTTTTATATGCCAAAAATATAATCTATAACATATATAGAAAATGTTTACCTTAAGACACATTTTTGTGTCACAAAATTTATTTATGTTACAAATTAATTAAGGCCGAAATGTCTTGGGCAAAAATGCTTATTTTTGAGCTAAGAATAAATATAAGACATTACAATAATTTATACATGAGTTATATGACTCATATGAATTTATGTACATTTATTATGACATATAAATCCACTTTTATATACTATATGGTCACTAAATAAATATGGCCGAATTACCTAAGTGTTAAATAGGTATTAATGACCTACTTAGGTATATAAACTTATATCATAAAGTTTTGTGAGTTAAAAATACTTTATTAGAGCTTAAATGGCTAATTAATTAAGTTATGTGGCTTAAGTATAATTTTTACAAAGTTTAGTGGGTTTAGTATAAAAACCGAGAGCTAAAGGGGTACTTAGTGTAATTATGAAATAATATAAGGTTAAGAATTAAGTTTATGAATTTTAGATAATTAAACAAGTGTTAAGATAACTTTTTATAAAGTTTTGGGCTATTATGTAATTTATAAAAGTTGAGATGTAAGTTTATAAATTATTAGTGGGCGAATTGATAATTAAGAGAATCATTGAGTTCACTTTCGAAATTTTGAAGGATTAAATATTTAGGCTTTAGATTATAAGTTATTAAGATACTAATATAAAGTTTTGGGGTGAAAATGTAATTAATGGAAAGTTCAAGACCAAAGCCGAATTCTTTGGGGTTAGTTTGGTAATTTAAGAATTTATATATATATATATCGGCATTTATGGAGAATTAAAATTAAAACTATAGTTTACATGACATTATGTAAAAGTTATAAGATTTTGTGGTTAGATTGTGATTATAAGAAATAAATTATTAAAGCCGAGAATTTAAGGGGCTAAGTTGTGATTTTTGAGAGTTATAATATTTAAAAGCTATATACCAAAATATTAGGGATGGCTTTGCAATTTAGCTAAATAAGAAGTTAAAACTCTATAATATAAAGATTAGAATTTAATATAAAGTTTATGAATTTATGTGGTTGTTTTGTAAATAACCGAAAAATAAGAGTAAGAATTTAGATTAAATAAATATAGGTCCTACATGGATATTTGGAGGAATTTAGAAGAAAGAATTTTGATTAAAGGAATTATGGAATTAAAACTATGACTTACATGGTTATAAGGAATTAAAAGAAAAACAATAAATATTATTTATGGTTAAAAGGAGAATAATAAGACTATAAGAATTTTATGTCTATGTATGACATATAAATATAGTAAAGGAATTATAGGTTGTTATGTCACCTAGACAAAAAAATACAACAAATGCAATAAACACATATATGTGCATTAAAGGGATTTATAAATAAATCAAAAGGAATAACGAATGAGTAATACATAAAATCATGAGGTGATTAAAAGGAATAAACCTCACATGAAATAACAATATGAGATTTGTTAAAAGATCCAATAGAATTATTATATAAGGGTAACATAAATTAACCCTCTCAGTTAATCCTATTCTAGGACTTTGTTTGACCAGACGTTGACCAGGGTATAATCAACTGCAACCTACGGTGAACGGTATGGGATTCTTGCAACCTGTTTTCTAACGGATTACACTGGCTTGTGTGCTATCTGTTGTTTGAAATAACGACCAAGATAATTAATGTAAACTGTTGTTTTACTCTTGCACACTGTGGTATTATTTTATGTGCGTGATTGTTGCTGACTACAACGTGTATGTCCCACGCATACAAACACTACTATACCAGTGGATTAAATACCTGCGTTTCAGTATACCGAGGACTTGTACTCAAGTCTCTCACTAACTTCACTTTATAACAACGTCATTATCCTAAACGTGATAATTGACAATACACATTGTGTTCTTGTTTAACGTCTTTATATGACACTTAACAATTATATACTTCGAGAATGAGGAGCCCAGTTGGATCTGGCCATGCATGCTACGGAGTTGTACCTGTCTCAGGTCGTCTCCTACTACGTCGCGACGGAACATTCAGTTGGGAGGAAGACTTTATTCCTTCCGGGATTCAAATGCCCTTCAGTTCGAGGAAGACTTTATTCCTCTAGTGGGTTCTTATTTCCCACGCCATTCAGTTCAGGGTTTAACTACGTTATCTCCTGGGGTTTTTATACCCAACCTTTCTTATAACGAGGTCACTATACCTCCACTATTTCAGATATTCAGTTATAACTGTCAGTCCCATTGTGTGGACCGACTATCAGTAAAGAATTTCAGTTCAGCTAACTCGACCTTCTGTGTCTTGTTCTATGTGACATTATTGTCCTTGTATGGATACTTGTTATTATCAGACTATGCTTGTTTACAGCTTTATAAAAATGAACTGCATGTATTCGACAAAGTAGTTGGTGTGGCCCGGTAGACGATGGGCTGCACGTTTTCCATACCAGCATTGTTTGCTGAGCCCCTTTGGGGGCACCCCCATTTTTCAGGTACCTGAAGTTGAGAAGTCACCACACTGAGTGTAGGTGGGGTAGACCAAGCTTTGGGAGTCTACTATTAGTTATTTGTTTTATTTCAGTATGTACTTTTGAGTTTGATTCCTAGTATCTCGGGTTGTATCTGTATTCCAGACCGTGACATTTGAGGATTGTATTTGGACTTAGCCTTGTTGGTCACAAGGGTGGCCAACGGCATTGTAATACCGCCCGGTTGTTGTATTTATTTCCGCTGCAGTTGTATTTTATTTGGGAGTGATCGCCGTTCAGTTTATTGGATTTCGGGTTGGGGTATTACAAAAATGGTATCAGAGCGTAGTTACGCTCTGGATACAAGGATACACCGAGATTAGGATATCTAAGACTTAGGTTAAGGGTTGAGAGATAGTATTGAAAGAGTTTAAGTTAGTTTTACTTAGACTACTATCCAAGACCAAGATTTTGACCACAATGCCTAATATACCTCAACATCCTGCAGATGTCAGGAAGAGGAGGACGACGTGGACAGGCCGATGAGGAGCCATCAATCAGGCTGGCAGACATTGCCACCTTAATTGCTCAGGCATTCGCACAGGCGGGGGTTGGACAGCAGCAGCAGCTACCTCCACCACCACCACCCAGAGAGAGAGATTGGGTGAAGAGTTTGGCTGATCTGAGGCCAACTGCATTCAAGGGGCAGACTGACCCTGCTCACTTGGAGACCTACATCATGGAGATGGAGACAGCGTTCGAGACGCTTGCAGTCCCAGCTAGGGAAAAAGTAAGACTTGCTGCCTTTTATCTGAAGGATGCAGCTAGAGATTGGTGGAACATGGTGAAAGCCGACCACCTGGATGACCCAGCTTTTACTTGGGGACATTACACTGCATTACTTAGGGGCAAATACTACCCGGCCCACACCAGGATGGTGAAGACTCGGGAGTTTGACGCCTTGGAGCAGACGGGGAAGATGTCAGTGGATGAGTACTATGCGAAGTTCACTTCGCTACTCAGACTATTACCCGGCATAGGATACTCGGACCAGGTGTTGGTCGACCGATTCTACGGGGGACTGAGCCCTCGACTTCAGTTTGGGATGGGACCAATCATCCCCACCAGTTTGCAGGTAAAACAGGAAGACATAAATCAGTTGGAAATCTTATTACATACTATACCCCATCATGGGAGATTTGGAGATTAATATCTTGAGATTTCAGGAATGCTACCATGCTGCTTCCGTAGTGGAGATCACTTGTAAGAGAAGGGATGCTTTGAGCTCCCAAAAGAGGAAGGACGGACCTGGTGGCGAAGATGCCAAGCAGGGGAACTCCAACAAAAGAAACAAACCCTATCAGAAAGGACAGGGGTCCTATCAAGGGAAAGGGAACCAAACTACTGGGAACCCCCAGTCAGGAACCTACGAGTGGCAACTTCACATAAAACCTACCCACCTAAGGGTTCTGGATCTGGCTCAAACACGGGCCAGAAGTATATCCGCCGTTTCAACTGTAAACAGTGCGGGAAGGATCACCCCGGCGTGGACTGCCAGGGGGAGAAAGTCATGTGCCGCTACTGTCAGATACTCGGCATCGTGCCTTCGAGTGTATCCGAAACCCGGAGAGCAGGAACTACCGTCCGGGAGCAAAGCCAAGCCCAGGCCAAAGAATGGAGCTAGCGATACTCGCCCTCCACCAACAACCAAACTCAGGGGTACAAGGGCAAAGGCCCAGCATCGGGACCCGACCCTGCATGTCATGGACCGCTCAGATGAGGCTGGTCCTTCTACTAACCCAGGTATTTCTAAACCGTGTGAACCTATTATCGAGCAATGGATGATGTGAATGAGTGCTTGCATGCCTTGATTGCCTAATTGAGTAGGAAAGAATTAGTAAGACTCACTAGTAAAAATTTAAACCACGTAGGAAGCTATAAGATATGCTTTCCTATCCCCTCACCGCCCTCCCTGGAGGAAAACATTATCAAAGTACAAGAACCAGGGAACGAACAATGTAAGGTTATCCAACCAGGTTTGATATTACTCAAAGGATACCTAACACCAGAGACACAAATTGCAATCATTAGAAAATGTCAAGAATTGGGAGCAGGGCCAGGAGGGTTCTACACTCCAGAATTTCCAGGAGGATCAAAAATGAAGCTGAAAATGATGTGCTTAGGAAAGGATTGGAATCCTTACACAAAACCTACCAAGATACAAGAAATGGAGATGGAGCACAAGTACCAAAAATCCCAGAAGAATTTTTACCAATTGTGGAACAAGCAGTTAATACAGCTCAACAACTAGAAGGAGATCCAGTTCCCAATCTAAGGGCTGATCTATGTATCATCAACTTCTATGAAGAAGGAGGCCGTTTAGGACTACACCAGGACAATGATGAAACAAAAGGGTCCCTTGAACAGGGAATACCAGTATTATCTTTGTCAATTGGAGATGACGCAGAGTTCCTTTATGGCGAGCAGAAGCGTGTTGACCTTGCAAAGAAAATAATATTGAGTTCAGGAGATGTTTTGATAATGGGTGGAAAGTCAAGGTTGCTATACCATGGAATTAAAAGGATTAAGCTAAACACAGCACCTTCGACAGTGATCAACACCACTCACATGAGACCAGGAAGATTAAGTTTAACCTTTAGAAAGTACTAGTGTTGTAATTGTTTTTGGACTCAGAAAGGAGATCATCTCATCAATGAAGCATTATTGTTTGTGAAAGTGAATGTCTTTAGACCTCATCATGTATCAAGGTACTTACTCAGATTCTGTTATTAGGTTGTGCTAAGGAGACGGAAGGTGCCTTAAGTATACTTACTGAGGAGGAGGCCAGCAAGGGCGGCTCGATTCTCACTGGTACCTTTCCGGTTAATGGAGTGGATGCTTAGTACTGTTCGACTCCGGAGCCTCACATACTTTCGTTTCGCCTTCGCTTGCGGGGAAGTTGGGGCTAGACGCTGTAGAGTTACCTAATTTTAAGGTGGCACTCCCGTCTAAGGAGAAGATCAGTTGCACTCGTCTTTATAGAGGAGCCACTATCCGCATTAAGGAGGAAGAATTTCCTATTGACCTTATTGAGTTCAGAGGTCTAGGATTCGATGTTATAGCCGGGATGGACTGGCTGGGGCGGCACAGAGGCCGCATTCTTTGTGCAGAGCGCAGACTGTTGCTTAAGAGCCCATCAGGAGTAACAGTATCTTACCGTCAGAGCCCTAGAGCGCCATCGATAAAAGTTATATCTGCTATGTCCATGTACAAGCACGTCAGGAAGCAGAAGGAGGTATATCTATGTTATGTTCAGAATGTAGAGCATGACCCTGATTTTGATCCAGCTATGCCAGTGGTGTCGGAATTTCCAGATATTTTTCCAAAGGAACTTCCAGGCTTACCGCCATCCAGAGAGGTAGAATTCTCCATCGAATTACTACCAGGTACCGGTCCCATAGCTAAGGCACCGTACCGTATGGCACCAGCAGAGATGGCTGAGCTGAAGGAGCAGCTGAAAGATTTATTGGACAAGGGATACATACGACCTAGCGTATCTCCTTGGGGAGCACCAGTTCTTTTTGTAAAGAAGAAGGATGGAAGCCTTCGTTTGTGTATTGATTACAGGGAGCTTAATGCAGTATCAGTGAAGAATAAATATCCACTACCACGGATCGATGATTTGTTTGATCAGCTGAGAGGAGCAAAAGTGTTTTCGAAGATCGATTTGAGATCAGGCTACCATCAGATACCCATCAGGGAGCAAGACATAGAAAAGACAGCATTCAGAACACGGTATGGCCACTATGACTTTACAGTCATGCCTTTTGGCTTGTCAAATGCACCTGCAGTCTTCATGGATTTGATGAACAGATTATTCAGAGAGCAGTTGGATAAGACCGTGGTTGTATTCATCGATGACATCCTCATTTATTCAAAGTCTAAGGAAGAGCACGCGAGTCACCTCCGACATGTACTTGAGATCTTAAGGGAGAACCAGCTTTATGCTAAGTTCTCCAAATGTGAGTTTTGGTTGGACAGAGTTTCCTTTTTAGGACATGTTATCTCTGATGCTGGGATCGCAGTGGATCCGGCAAAGATAGAAGCAGTTCGCACTTGGCCTAGGCCAAAGACAGTTACGGACATCAGGAGTTTCCTTGGTTTAGCAGGATACTACAGAAGGTTTGTCAGAGACTTCTCCAAAATAGCCAAACCTATGACCAGCTTAATGAAGAAGGATGCACCTTTCATGGACTACTGAATGTGAGACCTCATTCGAGCTTCTGAAGAATGCCTTGACATCAGCACCAGTTTTGACTATACCTGAAGGCACAGAGGGTTATGAAGTTTACTGTGATGCATCAGGTAGGGGATTAGGGTGTGTACTCATGCAGAATGGGAAGGTAGTCGCCTACGCTTCCGACAGTTGAAGAAACATGAGGAAAACTATCCCACACATGACTTGGAGCTTGGAGCTATTGTTTTGCTTTGAAGATCTGGCGCCACTACCTGTATGGTGTCCAGATGACCGTATATTCGGATCACAAGAGTTTGAAGTATGTATTCACCCAAAAGGAGTTAAACATGAGACAAAGAAGATGGGTTGAATTTCTTAAGGACTATGATATTGATTGCAGTACAAGGAAGGGAAAGCTAATGTTGTAGCAGACGCACTGAGTCGACGAGCACATTCCCTAAATGCCATTGTGGCTAGCTCGAGTCTTATGACGACATACGTAGAGCACAGCAGAGTGATCAGCGAATGATGGAGATCAGTCAGAAGTTGTCTGACGGTACATTTGAAGGTGGGAAGTATGAGTTCCAGTTACATGATGATGGACTCATCAGATTGAAGGGGAGATTGTGTATTCCCAGAGACAGCACAGATATTAAGGAGCATATTCTTCGAGAGTCCCACACTTCTACCACATCTGTCCATCCAGGAGCTTCTAAGATGTACAAAGATCTAAAGAGGTATTTCTGTGGAGTGGTATGAAGGGCGACGTGACAGAGTATGTGATTCGATGTCTCACTTGTCAGAAAGTGAAATTCGAACATAGACGACCAGGAGGTATGGTACAGTCTATGCCAGTTCCAGAGTGGAAGTTTTATGATATCTCTATGGACTTCGTGGTGGGACTACCACCTACGAGAGGAGGACTTAATATGATTTGGGTTGTTGTTGATCGACTGACTAAGGTTGCTAGGTTTATTCCGATGAAAGACACTTGGAAAGTGCCAAGTTAGCAGAGCTATTTGAGAAAGAGATTATCAGACATCATGGAGTTCCAAACTATTGTTTCAGATCGAGATACTAGATTTCTCTCACGATACTGGCGAGCTACTCGCGAGGCACTTGGCACTGAATTGAAGCTTAGCACAGCATTTCATCCTCAGACAGATGGTCAGTCAGAGAGGACTATTCAGACCTTAGAGGACATGCTACGAGCATGTGCCTTGGATTTCAGGGCAGCTGGATAGATAGATTACATCTCATCGAGTTTGCTTACAATAACAGCTATCACGCCTCTATACAGATGTCACCTTTTCAGGCTTTATATGGCAGACCATGCCGCACACCTTTGTGCTGGGACGAGTCTAGTGAGACCGTCATCATTGGGCCTGAGTACTTGGAGCAAGTCCAGGCAGAAGTTCAGCAGATCAGAAACAATATGAAAGCAGCACAGGACAGACAGAAATCATATGCTGATGAGAGGCGACGAGACCTTGAGTTCGCAGTTGGCGACCAGGTATTTCTACGAGTTTCACCCATGAAGGGTGTATTCAGATTTGGTCAGAAGGGCAAGCTAAGCCCGAAATTTGTAGGACCCTACGCTATCATAGAGCGGGTGGGCCTAGTGGCATATCGACTTGATTTGCCAGCCGAGTTGGGCAAAGTACACAATGTTTTTCACGTGTCTCAGCTTAAGAAATACATGCCTCATCCTTCTCATGTTCTACAACCAGAGACACTCTCTTTAGAACCAACAATGCGGTATGTGGAAACACCGCAAAGAATCTTAGATAGGAAGACACGAGAGACTCGAAACAAGTCTGTGAGCCTCGTGAAGGTTCTTTGGTCGAACCACGATGTGGAAGAGGCCACATGGGAACTCGAAGCTGATATGCGAGCGAAGTTTCCCTCATTATTTACCGACTAGGCACTTTAGTCTAGGGTACGGGGGCGTACCCCTTCTTTTTGGGGGGTAGAGCCTTTTTCATTTTTGAGTTTAGTGTGCACTTTGTTGCACCTTTGTGCATTGCATTTGTTGCTTTTGTGCATTTCAGTTGTTGCACTTTTGTGCATTTCAGTTGTTGCACTTTTGTGCATTTCAGTTGTTGCACTTTTGTGCATTTCAGTGACACCTTGTCTTGTATGTGTTCTTGTGTAACACTGTGTTTGAATGTACCTTGTACTTCTACTTGATTGTGTGTACTTCATTACACTACAATGGAAATATTATATGCACTACGTTGCACCATTTGAAATGAAAAGTGATTGTGTTCACTACCTTGCTTTACACTGCAAGTATATGTTATGACATTCCAAGTATTTCTGTTGTACTTGATATACACTATGAACTTAGGGATATAGAGACTTGGGACTTGATCCCTAAAAATTAGATTGAGTTGTGGATACTTAGTGGAACTTGATTCCCCCACAACCTTATACTTTAAATATGAGACTTCGGGGCGAAGTCCTTTTTAAGGGGGGTAGATTGAAATACCCCAAATCTAAATAATATTATTTAATCATTATTTATTGGAATATAATCCAAATATAATCATTTCACGTACGCATGCAAACCCATGCATGAAAACGTTACGTAAAAACAGTCGTTTCACCATAAACGCTAAAACGCCTTAGAAGCATATGGTCAAACATGACCTTGTATGACCCTCTAATATTCAAACTAAATGGTCATACAATTATTATATGAATATACAATATATTCCCTAAGCTATATTCAGTCAAATACGCAAAATGCTCGGGAGTGCTCACACCCGCTCCTTAAAGCACGAAAAGTCCGGAGGAGTGCCGAGGTGGCACGAACTCCTATAAAATTAATTCCTAGAGTTCCTAACATCATTATTTATCATTCTAAAGAGAACCCACGAAGTGGTTTCTCAAAATTCAGCAAAAACCAAAGGAGGATTTCTTAGCGCTCCTTTTTGGCCCGGGAGTGTCCCGATGGCCCGTAAATTATGTCACGGGTTGATATAACCCCATATAACTCAATGTAACATCTTAGTATATGTTTATTTACTATAATAAATGTTTACAAACACTTGGAACTCATAAGAACAATTGGTTTCCCAAAATTTCCTTAGAGCACAAAAACACACCTTCGGGTGTCACGAAAATGCGTTTTACGCAATTACCTTGTAGTTTTTGACATGCCACGAATTGGTAATCTTAAAAAGGGTTAAAATGACCTTCTAAATCAGTTGGTGTGACTAGTCAACAAGGTCTCTATAGGGGCCGATTTTAAGGGCAAAAACTAGTATAAAATTTGCTTTAAAAATTTATAAAAGGCTTAAAACATGATGACTCATCATCCCATGTGTTACATTACTTAATGCCAAAGTATGTAGGTCTCATTTGACCAGAGAGCTGTCGAAATTAGGTCATGGAACAAGGCCATGTGAGCTAGATACAAAACAAATGCTAAAAGCAAAAAGTAGATTCCTTTTTCTTTTTGCCTTTTGATTTCTTAAGCAAGTAACCTTCCTTGCTTCTTCCTTGGCTCTTCATGGCCGGTTTTTGAACCCCATTCAGACCTCCATTTCGTGACTCCACATGAAGAAGAAGACAAGCCAAGTAGCATTGAAAAATCAAAGGAATATACTCACCTTTTCTTACCTTGTCTTCTAGCCAAAATAATTGTCTTTCCAACTCTTGCTTAGTCACACCACATGGCCGGTTTTCATGCTGGAAAGGAGGCATTTATTGAGCCAATAATCAAGGTAATAAACTAAGGAAAAAGAATTGTCAATGACATTAAAAATTGACAAAACAAATCAAATTCCAATTTGCTTCTTTCATTTACGTGAGCTAGGTCTCATTTCCCTCCTTGCACATTTCCTCCACGGTTTGGTAAGGCTCCCTCCTCTCTCTTCTAGCTTCATCTTCTTCCTTTGAAGCTCTTAAGTCCATTAATGGAGTTTTAACTTCTATCTTCATCTTTAAGGTAATTTCCTAGCATTTCTTGGCAAGTCTTGAAGCAAAACTCTTCCTAGCATATCAAGGTGGGTTCGGCCACATTTAGTTCTCCAAGGGGATTGTCCAAACCAACATTAAACCAAGGAGCATCTCAAGGTTATCTTAAGGTAGGTTTTAAAGCTTGGAAATCCTTAAAACACATTTTTGTGTGTAACCAAGTTCTACCTCTTCTAAGTCTCTTTTCTTCTTCATTTTGATGAAGGAAAACTTGTTCTTCATCTACCTTAGGAGTGGCGAATTTATAAGGAGAAAAGTCTAAGGTAAAGTCTTGTAAAACTACTTCCAAATCTACTTAAGATCTTTATTCAAGATCTAACTCCTAAACACCTTCACCTCTTGCATAAAACCGAAGAGGAGCATCAAGTTTACCTAGGAGAAAGCTTGGAGATTCAAGAAGAAGTTCAAGCACTTAACCACCTTTGTTAAGAAGTAAGTTTACTAAGTAAATCTTATGTTATAAGCTTTGTTAAGCTTCTAAAAATTGTACAAAAATTATGTACACCTCCTAGGTTAATTAATACCGAAACTATTGGTTTTATATGCCAAAAATATAATCTATAACATATATAGAAAATATTTACCTTAAGACACATTTTTGTGTCACAAAATTTATTTATGTTACAAATTAATTAAGGCCGAAATGTCTTGGGCAAAAATGCTTATTTTGAGCTAAGAATAATATAAGACATTACAATAATTTATACATGAGTTATATGACTCATATGAATTTATGTACATTTATTATGACATATAAATCCACTTTTATATACTATAGGTCACTAAATATGGCCGAATTACCTAAGTGTTAAATAGGTATTAATGACCTACTTAGGTATATAAACTTATATCATAAAGTTTGTGGAGTTAAAAATATTTATTAGAGCTTAAATGGCTAATTAATTAAGTTATGTGGCTTAAGTATAATTTTTACAAAGTTTAGTGGGTTTAGTATAAAAACCGAGAGCTAAAGGGGTACTTAGTGTAATTATGAAATAATATAAGGTTAGAATTAAGTTTATGAATTTTAGATAATTTAAACAAGTGTTAAGATAACTTTTTATAAAGTTTTGGGCTATTATGTAATTTATAAAAGTTGATGAAAGTTTATAAAATTAGTGGGCGAATTCATAATTAAGAGAATTATTAGTTCACTTTCGAAATTTTGAAGGATTAAATATTTAGCTTTAGATTATAAGTTATTAAGATACTAATATAAAGTTTTGGGGTGAAAATGTAATTAATGGAAAGTTCAAGACCAAAGCCGAATTCTTTGGGGTTAGTTTGGTAATTTAAGAATTTATATATATATATATTCGGCATTTATGGAGAATTAAAATTAAAACTATAGTTTACATGACATTATGTAAAAGTTATAAGATTTTGTGGTTAGATTGTAATTATAAGAAATAAATTATTAAAGCCGAGAATTTAAGGGGCTAAGTTGTAATTTTTGAGAGTTATAATATTTAAAAGCTATATACCAAAATATTAGGGATGGCTTTGCAATTTAGCTAAATAAGAAGTTAAAACTCTATAATATAAAGAGATTAGAATTTAATATAAAGTTTATGAATTATGTGGTTGTTTTGTAAATAACCGAAAATAAGAGTAAGAATTTAGATTAAAATAAATATAGGTCCTACATGGATATTTGGAGGAATTTAGAAGAAAGAATTTTGATTAAAGGAATTATGGAATTAAACTATGCTTACATGGTTATAAGGAATTAAAAGAAAACAATAAATATTATTTATGGTTAAAAGGAGAATAATAAAGACTATAAGAATTTTATGTCTATGTATGACATAAATATAGTAAGAATTATAAGTTGTTATGTCACCTAGACAAATAAAATAAACAACAAATGCAATAAACACATATATGTGCATTAAAGGATTTATAAATAAATCAAAAGGAATAACAAATAAGTTATACATAAATCATGAGGTGATTAAAAGAAATAAACCTCACATGAAATAACAATATGAGATTTGTTAAAAGATCCAATAGAATTATTATATAAGGGTAACATAAATTAACCCTCTCAGTTAATCCTATTCTAGGACTTTGTTTGACCAGACGTTGACCGGGAATCAAGAACAGTCTACGGTGAACGGTATGGGATTCTTGCAACCTGTTTTCTAACGGATTACACGGCTTGTGTGCTATCTGTTGTTTGAAATAACGACCAAGATAATTAATGTAAACTGTTGTTTTACTCTTGCACTGTGGTATTATTTTATGTGCGTGATGTTGCTGACTACAACGTGTATGTCCCACGCATACAAACACTACTATACCAGTGGATTAAATACCTGCGTTTCAGTATACCGAGGACTTGTACTCAAGTCTCTCACTAACTTCACTTTATAACAAACGTCATTATCCTAAACGTGATAATTGACAATACACATTGTGTTCTTGTTTAACGTCTTTATATGACACTTAACTTATACTTCGAGATGAGGAGCCCAGTTGGATCTGGCCATGCATGCTACGGGAGTTGTACCTGTCTCAGGTCGTCTCCTACTACGTCGCGACGGAACATTCAGTTGGGAGGAAGACTTTATTCCTTCCGGGATTCAAATGCCCTTCAGTTCGAGGAAGACTTTATTCCTCTAGTGGGTTCTTATTTCCCACGCCATTCAGTTCAGGGTTTAACTACGTTATCCTGGGGTTTTTATACCCAACCTTTCTTATAACGAGGTCACTATACCTCCACTATTTCAGATATTCAGTTATAATGTCAGTCCCATTGTGTGGACCGACTATCAGTAAAGAATTTCAGTTCAGCTAACTCGACCTTCTGTGTCTTGTTCTATGTGACATTATTGTCCTTGTATGGATACTTGTTATTATCAGACTATGCTTGTTTACAGCTTTATAAAAATGAACTGCATGTATTCGACAAAGTAGTTGGTGTGGCCCGGTAGACGATGGGCTGCACGTTTTCCATACCAGCATTGTTTGCTGAGCCCCTTTGGGGGCACCCCCATTTTTCAGGTACCTGAAGATTGAGAAGTTCACTACACTGAGTGTAGGTGGGGTAGACCAAGCTTTGGGAGTCTACTATTAGTTATTTGTTTATTTCAGTATAGTACTTTTGAGTTTGATTCCTAGTATCTCGGGTTGTATCTGTATTCCAGACCGTGACATTTGAGGATTGTATTTGGACTTAGCCTTGTTGGTCACAAGGGTGGCCAACGGCATTGTAATACCGCCCGGTTGTTGTATTTATTTCCGCTGCAGTTGTATTTTATTGGGAGTGATCGCCGTTCAGTTTATTGGATTTCGGGTTGGGGTATTACATCACCTATGTCCATACTATATCTATGAATACGGTTGTTATACCCAAAATTTCAACCCCCCCGGAAGAAAGTCTCTACTAATAGGCTAGTAGCAAGGGTTCCCAGTTCGATCGGCACATTTCAGAGTACTAGGGACAGCTTAGTCATCTCCAGGGGCATTTTCGTAATTTTTCAGGGCTCCTAAGCCCCCTATAGGCTTTCTCTCTCCTCCAAATAAGGGTCAAATCAATTCAAAATGCTTTGAAATTTTAACCCATGGTAAAGGATGACATTTGAAGCATAATGGCGTTGGAATTTTGATTTTTCGAATTTCCAATAATTTTCTAGCAATTTCTGATTGAATCTGACGGAAAATTGAATTTAAAAATATCCCAATATCCAAAAAATTCGATTCCACTTTAGAAAAATCAGAAATATCATCCTTTACCCATGTGTAAAATTTTAATCAAATTCCTTTTGGTAACCCTTGAGCTAAAACGTCGGTAAATCTCGGTTTTTACCGGATTTTTCTATCTTTAAGGAAGCCTATATAAGGAACCTTATCCCGTGATCAAATCAGAACCTCAAGAACTCTAAGCAACCAGAAAACCTAGCCGTCTCATTCTCCTCACGTTTTTATACATCCAAGCACCAAAATCACATCAAAAATCTCTCGAAATCACCACCTAAACACACTTTTCAACTCCTAACACATCAACCATCATCAAACATCAACCAAACCACCTCCAAAACGTGAAGAACATCATCAACAATCAACAACCAGAAGCCCGGGTCGAACTCAATCCGGAACCGGCATCATCGGAGCCTCCGAAGAATCCCAACGTGAAGAATCATCTTGAATTCGAAGGTAAAACAGGTTACAATCCAACTTTTCTGATTCCCCACGACCTTATTAACTCTCTGTTAAATTTTGGGTTCAAACTAACCTTCGTAAGCTTCTGTATTGCTGTTTATTCAAGCTTCTGTCCAATAACTTGTTTACTAAGTTTCGTGCTTAATTCGTATTCGAATCGAAAACTTTCAATCACTAACGACTTGTAAACCTTTCAGGCTACACACCCATAAAATTTGAGCTCAAAACACCCTCGGGAACCTTCTGAAAACCCCTGTCCGGGTGGTCCGTGACCTCGGACCTATGGTCCGGGACCTCGGACGCGTTGTCCGAGACCACGGACACCCACGGACGGCGGCGGGATTTAAAAAAATTCAAAATTTAGGTTTTCTGATAATGTCTGGGCCCTCGGACAGTCCGAGGCCCCGGACCCTGCAAATTTTTGTTTTTTCTTTATTTCCGACTTTTCTGTATAGTTTAGGTTAACTGGGGTCCGTGGTCTCGGACATGGGGTCCGTGGCTACGGACATAAGCAAAATTTGACCTAATTCTACCTCTGAAACCCTAGTTTAGGTAGCTTTCAATTTCACTTTAATTTTCTGTCAAAAAATGCTTAAAAACACAAAAAACAGAAGCGCGCACTTAGGTTAAAAACGACTTTGTAGTAAGCCGTAAATAAACCAAGTAGAGGAAAAACGACCTAGGAAGGGTAATGAAAGTAATTGAACCCTAATAAGTCGAATATCAAGCCCCCGAACCCGAACTCTCCTTTCCTAATTTGATCTAGGTTAAAATTAGGTGGCGACTCATAATAGGTTCCAGTGAGCTAGCTTAGGTTTTTAATAATTATTGTTTTATGACATGGTTATTAATCTTAGGTTATAAGTGGACCTAAAACCCGATTAGATCTAATCAGCTTTAATCAACATAGGATAGGGTTTAAAATCGAGGCTCACAGACTGGCGACTCTGCTGGGGACAAACTTCTTAATTTTAACTTGTTTTAATTTTAAGAAAAGAGGCTTAACTCGAAAATGTTTATTTATGGCTTTATTACTTTGTTCGTTTACTTTTGTGCGCACTTTAATTTTCTGCACCTTTGCATCATATGAGAGCGAGGGTCCACCTAAACCAATTCACCCCGGGACCCGTTTGAGGGTCCCCTGTCAGGGACTCACACCTTTTAGGTGATGTGAATAAGCGGGGGAAAAGAGGAGGGTGTCGTCTAACCACACCCCCTTAATACCTGGGCTTTAGCCCCAAGCGTTTTCCTGGCAGTGTCCTTACCTAGCCCATGTTTGGTCAGTCAAAGACCCGACCATAGACGCACACCTTCAGGTGATGTGAAAAAAGTGGGGAAGCCCAAAGAGAATAGCGTGCAAGCCCTATTCCTTTGAGGTGACCTGGGCCCATGCCCCAAGCACCTCTCCGGATCGATCCATACCCGTTTGGATTTAAAACGTCTAGTGAGGACATGTTGAATTTGTGTGGGCCTTGTTTGCTTGTATGATCGGCCCATACTCATCCTACAGATTGATAGGAACTTCTCCTACATTAACCTAGCCCAGCCCGAATTGGCAGCTCTATTTGTTTGCGGCCCAGAGGTCCTGTTTGGTTTAATATGTGAGTCATTCGGGCTTCGGCCCAAAAAAGACTTAGGTGATTTCTCTTCTAGGCCCAATCAGAACCACTCGGCCCAAATTCCAATTCACATCTAGGACATGGTTTTAAAAATCATTTCGGCCCATGCGCCCATTTCTAGCCCAAACACATTCTGGCCCAGGTGTCAAATTCTCAAAACATTCTGAGTACCGCATTCATAACTCACTTCATCTGGGCCCACAGACCAATTCATAGTTTGGCCCACGAACTTTGCTCTCAATCCAGAATTTTGGCCCATAACATAAAACATTCGAATCCCAGATAGTTTGTGCAACCCATTCATTATAGTTTCTGGCCTCAAGGCCCAACAGGGTCATCAAACGAATCTTAGGCTTCAAGGTTTCTCCCTCGGCCTAGAGGCCCATTCATAATCCATGTGGCTTCCTTCGGCCCGTTTGCTCCACTTCCACGTTAAGGGTATTCAGGCCCACACATCCGCTCTAACCTAGGGATCACTCTAGTCCTGCACTTCACTCTCAGTTTGGAAGAGATTCAGGCCCTAGTTCTCCTACATAACCCATAGGCATTCCTAGTTCAAGTACTTCGTGGAGCCTACTAAGAGTCCAAGAAGAAGTCGATCACAGTCATCTTAGCGATATCCCGGCGGTCAAGAGCTCGAGTCTTCAGCATGCCGACTTCAGATGGTTCAGCAGGATTCGGATTCAACAGAAATTTTAGGGTTCCCATGCATTCTACTGCATAACCTGCAATAACATTCATATTTCAAATGCACCTCTCATATTTTTCAAAGAATGATCGTTTTCAAACCACTAATAAGAAGCATCGATTTGTTGAATCATCTTCTTCCTCATGTTCACAAATGAATGACTTTTTCAAGTCTAAATGATAACACAAAAAAAAAGGTTTTGTTTCACACAAGTTTCTTTTGAATGGTTCATGAATTAATTATTTCACGACAATGGAACACAAAGACTTGTATTTTGTTTCTCAATTTTGAGCATGCCTTACCAAACCGCACAACTCACCACATAATATCCAAACAACCCACAATGAGGTCAAGGCCCACATCTATCAAACTGTTGTCACGAACCCCAAATCAATACTGGGGGCAATCTGAGTTTAGAATCATTGTCTTCGAATCTTTGTTTAAACGTGTGAACTAGTCTCTGAGTGAAATTCGCGAGAGTGTCTTGAGCGGGAAAACCATGAGTGAACGAGCGTGTCATTTTTACACGACTCCGGCGAGACCACATTCAAAGTGAGGAAAACGGCATAACTCTGACCGAAGGAGATAATTTGTAAATTACTCTTAAACTGCGAAAAGTAACAAAGAACGGATACACAACTATTAGGGATGACGAAGCACCTAGGTACAACACCACATAGCCAAAAGCTTGTGAACCCTGACATTAAACCCTAGGCACCCCCGCTGAGCTTTTCGTATACATACTCTTTACAACATTACAAAACTCCACAAACAAGCCAGCCAATGATGAGCAACCGACCCGGTAACCAAAGGAAGCAAGGAGCCCGACTTCGAACAGCAACTTCACAAGTCCAAAGAAGCAACGCGTTACCAAGACAATGAAATGCCGCAAATGGTCCCAAAGCGGCACAGGATCCCATGAGCTCACATCAAAAAACAGCTCTCAAAGTTCAAAACCGGGAAACACAAGAACCCCGAGGAAAAAGAGATTCAAAGAAAGGCTGATCGGAAAGCCTCGAAGTGATCCAAAATCAGAAGAAAGGGAGAAGGTGCGGGAACAACCCAAAAAGTTCCAAGTCCCAAGTTTACAAGCGAAGTCATCACAGTATCCAAACGACTTCAGGACAAAGAAGAAGTCGAGGAAGGTGCAAGTTGCAGCTTTGGTCACCCTTATAGCTCCACATATCCTAAACATTCCTCATTGTCCTATTGTCATTCATCACACCCTATAGCCACGTTATAAGCTTAAGAGACTTCCGACTCAGTAGTTGTGTATCCAATCGCGTGAAAGTAACGGGTTGAATGCGTAAAATCTAACAATGTCAAATTCAGTGGTTGAGAAGTTGTGACCGTAAGTGAGAAACGAGTGCAAACACCAAACACGCCGAGTGTAGGTTAGGAAGCACATAAAAACATAAGCCTTGACCCTGTGAGGACGAGACTCATTCGCACGTTAATAAAAGAAAATACCGGGGGCAATCGATCGTTCCGATCGATGCCATGAACTCTAGCTCAGATTGTCTTAAGGGAAAAATACTGGGGGGCAATGTTGGCTCCAACAATTGCTATGAAACACCAATTGAAACCCAGAGCTCAAACATCACCACCACCATTCCACCGCAGGCACATATAAGCCCTTACCTCCACGTCAAACACCTCAGGCCCACATAAGCCCTTACCTCCACACCACCACTACACAGGCCCACAAAAGCCCTTACTTGCACATCAAACACCACAGGCCCACATAAGCCCTTACTTTCACACCATACACCACACAAGCCTAAACCACTACATAGGCCCACATAAGTCCTTACCTTTACACCATACCCCACCGATGGCATGTTCATCTCCTAGGAGATAAATTACAAGTCGAAATCTGTGGTCAGGAAATGATAATTTCACTTTCCTTTTCAGTAAACAAAATTTTCTTCAAACACTGCCACGTTTGGCACCTCTTTCAGCAAATTTCTTGTCTTGAACAACTTTCCTCCAAACACTTCGGTTTCATAAACTCATCATGGCCACATTTGGCACACTTTCTAGCAATGTCTTGCTTTGGACAATTTTTGATCCTTAAACGTTGCCATGTTTGGCACATTTTCCAACGATTTCTTGTTTTGGACAAGTCTCCTACAAACACTTTGATTGTATTTTGACATGCACATCACCATTGCCACGTTTGGCACTTTCATAATCAACTTTCATCTTGATCATCTGCATAGAGTTTACCTTGCATCCGTCCGTACGAGGCTCCTCAACATGGGCCAGAGATACAGATTCTCACCCGAAGATACAGATTCTTCAGAGATACAGATTCTCGCCCCGAAGATACAGATTCTTCAGAGATACAGATTCTCGTCCGGAAGATACAGATTCTTCAGAGATACAGATTCTCAGCCGAAGATACAGATTCTTCAGAGATACAGATTCTCAGCCGAAGATACAGATTCTTCAGAGATACAGATTCTCATCCATAGATACAGACTCTTCAGAGATACAGATTCTCACCCATAGATTCAGATACAGATTCTCACCACGAAGATGCAGATTCTTTACAGATACAAATTCTCGCCTGAGTAGAAGAGCTCACCCTCAAGCTCGTCATAAGTCTTACCCACTTCCTTAGCACCTGCCACGTTTGGCACTCTCAGTCCTTAACCTTTTACACATAGGTTCCGGTCCCTAGGCGCACCTAGGTCATACAATTTAGCATCCATCAGCCATCAGCATCATCATCATCAACATCATCAACATCATCAACATCAGCATCATCATCATATCATCTTCTTCTGCATGACATCTACATTTGCATTACAGGTTCCCGACACCTTATAATGCTCGGCGTATTCCATTCAATCCCAGGTTCCCGACACCTTATAATGCTCGGCGTATTCCATTCAATCCCAGGTTCCCGACACCTTATAATGCTCGGCGTATTCCATTCAATCCCAGGTTCCCGACACCTTATAATGCTCGGCGTATTCCATTCAATCCCAGGTTCCCGACACCTTATAATGCTCGGCGTATTCCATTCAA
The DNA here is from genome assembly GCA_023374045.1 of Limonium bicolor. Classification (NCBI taxonomy): domain Eukaryota; kingdom Viridiplantae; phylum Streptophyta; class Magnoliopsida; order Caryophyllales; family Plumbaginaceae; genus Limonium; species Limonium bicolor. Next base: position 186,356,189 of record CM041782.1, read on the forward strand.
TCCCAGGTTCCCGACACCTTATAATGCTCGGCGTATTCCATTCAATCCCAGGTTCCCGACACCTTATAATGCTCGGCGTATTCCATTCAATCCCAGGTTCCTGATACCTTATAATGCTCGGCGTATTCCATTCAATCTCAGGTTCCCGACACCTTAGAATGCTCGGCGTACTTCATTCCTTTAAAGGTAGTCAACGCCTTAGAATAGCTTGACGTCACATCATCCTCATAGGTAGTCAACGCCTTAGAATCTTGACATCCCTTCCACTTTACTCATAGGTAGTCAGCGCCTTAGAATAGCTCGACACAACTTGCTTGATTTCAAATGGCATACGAGGTCTTTTAGGATCCAAAATTTTGGGGTATCACTCAAGCATCAACTAGTCTTTTCATCTTCACTACAAAGCCTAGTTGACGGGGGGCAATCTGTTATACCCAAAATTTCAACCCCCCGGAAGAAAGTCTCTACTAATAGGCTAGTAGCAAGGGTTCCCAGTTCGATCGGCACATTTCAGAGTACTAGGGACAGCTTAGTCATCTCCAGGGACATTTTCGTAATTTTTCAGGCTCCTAAGCCCCCTATAGGCTTTCTCTCTCCTCCAAATAAGGGTCAAATCAATTCAAAATGCTTTGAAATTTTAACCCATGGTAAAGGATGACATTTGAAGCATAATGGCGTTGGAATTTTGATTTTTTCGAATTTCCAATAATTTTCTAGCAATTTCTGATTGAATCTGACGGAAAATTGAATTTAAAAATATCCCAATATCCAAAAAATTCGATTCCACTTTAGAAAAATCAGAAATATCATCCTTTACCCATGTGTAAAATTTTATAATCAAATTCCTTTTGGTAACCCTTGAGCTAAAACGTCGGTAAATCTCGGTTTTTACCGGATTTTTCTATCTTTAAGGAAGCCTATATAAGGAACCTTATCCCGTGATCAAATCAGAACCTCAAGAACTCTAAGCAACCAGAAAACCTAGCCGTCTCATTCTCCTCACGTTTTTATACATCCAAGCACCAAAATCACATCAAAAATCTCTCGAAATCACCACCTAAACACACTTTTCAACTCCTAACACATCAACCATCATCAAACATCAACCAAACCACCTCCAAAACGTGAAGAACATCATCAACAATCAACAACCAGAAGCCCGGGTCGAACTCAATCCGGAACCGGCATCATCGGAGCCTCCGAAGAATCCCAACGTGAAGAATCATCTTGAATTCGAAGGTAAAACAGGTTACAATCCAACTTTTCTGATTCCCCACGACCTTATTAACTCTCTGTTAAATTTTGGGTTCAAACTAACCTTCGTAAGCTTCTGTATTGCTGTTTATTCAAGCTTCTGTCCAATAACTTGTTTACTAAGTTTCGTGCTTAATTCGTATTCGAATCGAAAACTTTCAATCACTAACGACTTGTAAACCTTTCAGGCTACACACCCATAAAATTTGAGCTCAAAACACCTCGGGAACCTTCTGAAAACCCCTGTCCGTGGGTGGTCCGTGACCTCGGACCTATGGTCCGGGACCTCGGACGCGTTGTCCGAGACCACGGACACCCACGGACGGCGGCGGGATTTAAAAAAATTCAAAATTTAGGTTTTCTGATAATGTCCGGGCCCTCGGACAGCCTGTCCGAGGCCCCGGACCCTGCAAATTTTTGTTTTTTCTTTATTTCCGACTTTTCTGTATAGTTTAGGTTAACTGGGGTCCGTGGTCTCGGACATGGGGTCCGTGGCTACGGACATAAGCAAAATTTGACCTAATTCTGCCTCCGAAACCCTAGTTTAGGTAGCTTTCAATTTCACTTTAATTTTCTGTCAAAAAATGCTAAAAACACAAAAAAACAGAAGCGCGCACTTAGGTTAAAAACGACTTTGTAGTAAGCCGTAAATAAACCAAGTAGAGGAAAAACGACCTAGGAAGGGTAATGAAAGTAATTGAACCCTAAATAAGTCGAATATCAAGCCCCCGAACCCGAACTCTCCTTTCCTAATTTGATCTAGGTTAAAATTAGGTGGCGACTCATAATAGGTTCCAGTGAGCTAGCTTAGGTTTTTAATAATTATTGTTTTATGACATGGTTATTAATCTTAGGTTATAAGTGGACCTAAAACCTGATTAGATCCTAATCAGCTTTAATCAACATAGGATAGGGTTTAAAATCGAGGCTCACAGACTGGCGACTCTGCTGGGACAAACTTCTTAATTTTAACTTGTTTTAATTTTAAGAAAGAGGGCTTAACTCGAAAATGTTTATTTATGGCTTTATTACTTTGTTCGTTTACTTTTGTGCGCACTTTAATTTTCTGCACCTTTGCATCATATGAGAGCGAGGGTCCACCTAAACCAATTTCACCCCGGGACCCGTTTGAGGGTCCCCTGTCAGGGACTCACACCTTTTAGGTGATGTGAATAAGCGGGGAAAAGAGGAGGGTGTCGTCTAACCACACCCCTTAATACCTGGGCTTTAGCCCCAAGCGTTTTCCTGGCAGTGTCCTTACCTAGCCCATTGTTTGGTCAGTCAAAGACCCGACCGTAGACGCACACCTTCAGGTGATGTGAAAAAAGTGGGGAAGCCCAAAGAGAATAGCGTGCAAGCCCTATTCCTTTGAGGTGACCTGGGCCCATGCCCCAAGCACCTCTCCGGATCGATCCATACCCGTTTGGATTTAAACGTCTAGTGAGGACATGTTGAATTTGTGTGGGCCTTGTTTGCTTGTATGATCGGCCCATTACTTATCCTACAGATTGATAGGAACTTCTCCTACATTAACCTAGCCCAGCCCGAATTGGCAGCTCTATTTGTTTGCGGCCCAGAGGTCCTGTTTGGTTTAATATGTGAGTCATTCGGGCTTCGGCCCAAAAGCTTAGACTTAGGTGATTTCTCTTCTAGGCCCAATCAGAACCACTCGGCCCAAATTCCAATTCACATCTAGGACATGGTTTAAAAATCATTTCGGCCCATGCGCCCTATTTCTAGCCCAAACACATTCTGGCCCAGGTGTCAAATTCTCAAAACATTCTGAGTACCGCATTCATAACTCACTTCATCTGGGCCCACAGACCAATTCATAGTTTTGGCCCACGAACTTTGCTCTCAATCCAGAATTTTGGCCCATAACATAAAACATTCGAATCCCAGATAGTTTGTGCAACCCATTCATTCTAGTTTCTGGCCTCAAGGCCCAACAGGGTCATCAAACGAATCTTAGGCTTCAAGGTTTCTCCCTCGGCCTAGAGGCCCATTCATAATCCATGTGGCTTCCTTCGGCCCGTTTGCTCCACTTCCACGTTAAGGGTATTCAGGCCCACACATCCGCTCTAACCTAGGGATCACTCTAGTCCATGCACTTCACTCTCAGTTTGGAAGAGATTCAGGCCCTAGTTCCTCCTACATAACCCATAGGCATTCCTAGTTCAAGTACTTCGTGGAGCCTACTAAGAGTCCAAGAAGAAGTCGATCACAGTCATCTTAGCGATATCCCGGCGGTCAAGAGCTCGAGTCTTCAGCATGCCGACTTCAGATGGTTCAGCAGGATTCGGATTCAACAGAAATTTTAGGGTTCCCATGCATTCTACTGCATAACCTGCAATAACATTCATATTTCAAATGCACCTCCATATTTTTCAAAGAATGATCGTTTTCAAACCACTAATAAGAAGCATCGATTTTGTTGAATCATCTTCTTCCTCATGTTCACAAATGAATGACTTTTTCAAGTCTAAATGATAACACAAAAAAAAAGGTTTTGTTTCACACAAGTTTCTTTTGAATGGTTCATGAATTAATTATTTCACGACAATGGAACACAAAGACTTGTATTTTGTTTCTCAATTTTGAGCATGCCTTACCAAACCGCACAACTCACCACATAATATCCAAACAACCCACAATGAGGTTCAAGGCCCACATCTATCAAACTGTTGTCACGAACCCCAAATCAATACTGGGGGCAATCTGAGTTTAGAATCATTGTCTTCGAATCTTTTGTTTAAACGTGTGAACTAGTCTCTGAGTGAAATTCGCGAGAGTGTCTTGAGCGGGAAAACCATGAGTGAACGAGCGTGTCATTTTTACACGACTCCGGCGAGACCACATTCAAAGGTGAGGAAAACGGCATAACTCTGACCGAAGAGATAATTTGTAAATTTACTCTTAAACCTGCGAAAAGTAACAAAGAACGGATACACAACTATTAGGGATGACGAAGCACCTAGGTACAACACCACATAGCCAAAAGCTTGTGAACCCTGACATTAAACCCTAGGCACCCCCGCTGAGCTTTTCGTATACATCCTCTTTTACAACATTACAAACTCCACAAACAAGCCAGCCAATGATGAGCAACCGACCCGGTGACCAAAGGAAGCAAGGAGCCCGACTTCCGAACAGCAACTTCACAAGTCCAAAGAAGCAACGCCGTTACCAAGACAATGAAATGATCCGCAAATGGTCCCAAAGCGGCACATGATCCCATGAGCTCACATCAAAAAACAGCTCTCAAAGTTCAAAACCGGGAAACACAAGAACCCCGAGGAAAAAGAGATTCAAAGAAAGGCTGATCTGGAAAGCCTCGAAGTGATCCAAAATCAGAAGAAAGGGAGAGAGGTGCAGGGAACAACCCAAAAGTTCCAAGTCCCAAGTTTACAAGCGAAGTCATCACGAAGTAGCCAACGACTTCAGGACAAAGAAGGCAAGTCCGAGAGAAGGTGCAAGTTGCAGCTTTGGTCACCCTTATAGCTCCACATATCCTAAACATTCCTCCATTGTCCTATTGTCATTCAAACCCTATAGCCACGTTATAAGCTTAAGAGACTTCCGACTCAGTAGTTGTGTATCCAATCGCGTGAAAGTAACGGGTTGAATGCGTAAATCTAACAAATGTCAAATTCAGTGGTTGAGAAGTTGTGACCGTAAGTGAGAAAGAGTGCAAACACCAAACACGCCGAGTGTAGGTTAGGAAGCACCACATAAAAACATAAGCCTTGACCCTGTGAGGACGAGACTCATTCGCACGTTTAATAAAAGAAAATACCGGGGGCAATCGATCGTTCCGATCGATTGCCATGAACTCTAGCTCAGATTGTCTTAAGGGAAAATACGGGGGCCAACAATTGCTATGACAACACCAATTGAAACCCAGAGCTCAAACATCACCACCACCATTCCACCGCAGGCACATATAAGCCCTTACCTCCACGTCAAACACCTCAGGCCCACATAAGCCCTTACCTCCACACCACCACTACACAGGCCCACAAAAGCCCTTACTTGCACATCAAACACCACAGGCCCACATAAGCCCTTACTTTCACACCATACACCACACAAGCCTAAACCACTACATAGGCCCACATAAGTCCTTACCTTTACACCATACCCCACCGATGGCATGTTCATCTCCTAGGAGATAAATTACAAGTCTGAAATCTGTGGTCAGGAAATGATAATTTCACTTTCCTTTTCAGTAAACAGAATTTTCTTCAAACACTGCCACGTTTGGCACCTCTTTCAGCAAATTTCTTGTCTTGAACAACTTTCCTCCAAACACTTCGGTTTCATAAACCTCATCATGGCCACTTTGGCACACTTTCTAGCAATGTCTTGCTTTGGACAATTTTTGATCCTTAAACGTTGCCATGTTTGGCACATTTTCCAACGATTTCTTGTTTTGGACAGTCTCCTACAAACACTTTGATTGTATTTTGACATGCACATCACCATTGCCACGTTTGGCACTTTCATAATCAACTTTCATCTTGATCATCTGCATAGAGTTTACCTTGCATCCGTCCGTACGAGGCTCCTCAACATGGGCCAGAGATACAGATTCTCACCCGAAGATACAGATTCTTCAGAGATACAGATTCTCGCCCCGAAGATACAGATTCTTCAGAGATACAGATTCTCGTCCGGAAGATACAGATTCTTCAGAGATACAGATTCTCAGCCGAAGATACAGATTCTTCAGAGATACAGATTCTCAGCCGAAGATACAGATTCTTCAGAGATACAGATTCTCATCCATAGATACAACTCTTCAGAGATACAGATTCTCACCCATAGATTCAGATACAGATTCTCACCACGAAGATGCAGATTCTTTACAGATACAAATTCTCGCCTGAGTAGAAGAGCTCACCCTCAAGCTCGTCATAAGTCTTACCCACTTCCTTAGCACCTGCCACGTTTGGCACTCTCAGTCCTTAACCTTTTACACATAGGTTCCGGTCCCTAGGCGCACCTAGGTCATACAATTTAGCATCACCATCAGCATCATCATCATCAATCATCATCAAATCATCAACATCAGCATCATCATCATATCATTCTTCTGCATGACATCTACATTTGCATTACAGGTTCCCGACACCTTATAATGCTCGGCGTATTCCATTCAATCCCAGGTTCCCGACACCTTATAATGCTCGGCGTATTCCATTCAATCCCAGGTTCCCGACACCTTATAATGCTCGGCGTATTCCATTCAATCCCAGGTTCCCGACACCTTATAATGCTCGGCGTATTCCATTCAATCCCAGGTTCCCGACACCTTATAATGCTCGGCGTATTCCATTCAATCCCAGGTTCCCGACACCTTATAATGCTCGGCGTATTCCATTCAATCCCAGGTTCCCGACACCTTATAATGCTCGGCGTATTCCATTCAATCCCAGGTTCCTGATACCTTATAATGCTCGGCGTATTCCATTCAATCTCAGGTTCCCGACACCTTAGAATGCTCGGCGTACTTCATTCCTTTAAAGGTAGTCAACGCCTTAGAATAGCTTGACGTCACATCATCCTCAAGGTAGTCAACGCCTTAGAATCGCTTGACATCCCTTCCACTTTACTCATAGGTAGTCAGCGCCTTAGAATAGCTCGACACAACTGCTTGATTTCAAATGGCATACGAGGTCTTTTAGGATCCAAAATTTGGGGTATCACTCAAGCATCAACTAGTCTTTTCATCTTCACTACAAAGCCTAGTTGACGGGGGGCAATCTGTTATACCCAAAATTTCAACCCCCGGAAGAAAGTCTCTACTAATAGGCTAGTAGCAAGGTTCCCAGTTCGATCGGCATTTCAGAGTACTAGGGACAGCTTAGTCATCTCCAGGGACATTTTCGTAATTTTTCAGGCTCCTAAGCCCCCTATAGGCTTTCTCTCTCCTCCAAATAAGGGTCAAATCAATTCAAAATGCTTTGAAATTTTAACCCATGTAAAGGATGACATTTGAAGCATAATGGCGTTGGAATTTTGATTTTTCGAATTTCCAATAATTTTCTAGCAATTTCTGATTGAATCTGACGGAAAATTGAATTTAAAAATATCCCAATATCCAAAAAATTCGATTCCACTTTAGAAAAATCAGAAATATCATCCTTTACCCATGTGTAAAATTTTATAATCAAATTCCTTTTGGTAACCCTTGAGCTAAAACGTCGGTAAATCTCGGTTTTTACCGGATTTTTCTATCTTTAAGGAAGATATAAGGAACCTTATCCCGTGATCAAATCAGAACCTCAAGAACTCTAAGCAACCAGAAAACCTAGCCGTCTCATTCTCCTCACGTTTTTATACATCCAAGCACCAAAATCACATCAAAATCTCTCGAAATCACCACCTAAACACACTTTTCAACTCCTAACACATCAACCATCATCAAACATCAACCAAACCACCTCCAAAACGTGAAGAACATCATCAACAATCAACAACCAGAAGCCCGGGTCGAACTCAATCCGGAACCGGCATCATCGGAGCCTCCGAAGAATCCCAACGTGAAGAATCATCTTGAATTCGAAGGTAAAACAGGTTACAATCCAACTTTTCTGATTCCCCACGACCTTATTAACTCTCTGTTAAATTTTGGGTTCAAACTAACCTTCGTAAGCTTCTGTATTGCTGTTTATTCAAGCTTATGTCCAATAACTTGTTTACAAGTTTCGTGCTTAATTCGTATTCGAATCGAAAACTTTCAATCACTAACGACTTGTAAACCTTTCAGGCTACACACCCATAAAATTTGAGCTCAAAACACCTCGGGAACCTTCTGAAAACCCTGTCCGTGGGTGGTCCGTGACCTCGGACTATGGTCCGGGACCTCGGACGCGTTGTCCGAGACCACGGACACCCACGGACGGCGGCGGATTTAAAAAATTCAAAATTTAGGTTTTTGATAATGTCCGGGCCTCGGACAGCCTGTCCGAGGCCCCGGACCCTGCAAATTTTTGTTTTTTCTTTATTTCCGACTTTTCTGTATAGTTTAGGTTAAGGGGTCCGTGGTCTCGGACATGGGGTCCGTGGCTACGGACATAAGCAAAATTTGACCTAATTCTGCCTCCGAAACCCTAGTTTAGGTAGCTTTCAATTTCACTTTAATTTTCTGTCAAAAAATGCTAAAAACACAAAAAAACAGAAGCGCGCACTTAGGTTAAAAACGACTTTGTAGTAAGCCGTAAATAAACCAAGTAGAGGAAAAACGACCTAGGAAGGGTAATGAAAGTAATTGAACCCTAAATAAGTCGAATATCAAGCCCCCGAACCCGAACTCTCCTTTCCTAATTTGATCTAGGTTAAAATTAGGTGGCGACTCATAATAGGTTCCAGTGAGCTAGCTTAGGTTTTTAATAATTATTGTTTTATGACATGGTTATTAATCTTAGGTTATAAGTGGACCTAAAACCTGATTAGATCCTAATCAGCTTTAATCAACATAGGATAGGGTTTAAAATCGAGGCTCACAGACTGGCGACTCTGCTGGGGACAAACTTCTTAATTTTAACTTGTTTTAATTTTAAGAAAGAGGGCTTAACTCGAAAATGTTTATTTATGGCTTTATTACTTTGTTCGTTTACTTTTGTGCGCACTTTAATTTTCTGCACCTTTGCATCATATGAGAGCGAGGGTCCACCTAAACCAATTTCACCCCGGGACCCGTTTGAGGGTCCCCTGTCAGGGACTCACACCTTTTAGGTGATGTGAATAAGCGGGGGAAAAGAGGAGGGTGTCGTCTAACCACACCCCCTTAATACCTGGGCTTTAGCCCCAAGCGTTTTCCTGGCAGTGTCCTTACCTAGCCCATTGTTTGGTCAGTCAAAGACCCGACCGTAGACGCACACCTTCAGGTGATGTGAAAAAAGTGGGGAAGCCCAAAGAGAATAGCGTGCAAGCCCTATTCCTTTGAGGTGACCTGGGCCCATGCCCCAAGCACCTCTCCGGATCGATCCATACCCGTTTGGATTTAAACGTCTAGTGAGGACATGTTGAATTTGTGTGGGCCTTGTTTGCTTGTATGATCGGCCCATTACTCATCCTACAGATTGATAGGAACTTCTCCTACATTAACCTAGCCCAGCCCGAATTGGCAGCTCTATTTGTTTGCGGCCCAGAGGTCCTGTTTGGTTTAATATGTGAGTCATTCGGGCTTCGGCCCAAAAGCTTAGACTTAGGTGATTTCTCTTCTAGGCCCAATCAGAACACTCGGCCCAAATTCCAATTCACATCTAGGACATGGTTTTAAAAATCATTCGGCCCATGCGCCTATTTCTAGCCCAAACAGATTCTGGCCCAGGTGTCAAATCTCAAAACATTCTGAAGTACCGCATTCATAACTCACTTCATCTGGGCCCACAGACCAATTCATAGTTTTGGCCCACGAACTTTGCTCAATCCAGAATTTGGCCCATAACATAAAACATTCGAATCCCAGAGATAGTTTGTGCAACCCATTATTCTAGTTTTGGCCTCAAGGCCCAAACGGGTCATCAAACGAATCTTAGGCTTCAAGGTTTCTCCCTCGGCCTAGAGGCCCATTCATAATCCATGTGGCTTCCTTCGGCCCGTTTGCTCCACTTCCACGTTAAGGGTATTCAGGCCCACACATCCGCTCTAACCTAGGGATCACTCTAGTCCATGCACTTCACTCTCAGTTTGGAAGAGATTCAGGCCCTAGTTCCTCCTACATAACCCATAGGCATTCCTAGTTCAAGTACTTCGTGGAGCCTACTAAGAGTCCAAGAAGAAGTCGATCACAGTCATCTTAGCGATATCCCGGCGGTCAAGAGCTCGAGTCTTCAGCATGCCGACTTCAGATGGTTCAGCAGGATTCGGATTCAACAGAAATTTTAGGGTTCCCATGCATTCTACTGCATAACCTGCAATAACATTCATATTTCAAATGCACCTCATATTTTTCAAAGAATGATCGTTTTCAAACCACTAATAAGAAGCATCGATTTTGTTGAATCATCTTCTTCCTCATGTTCACAAATGAATGACTTTTTCAAGTCTAAATGATAACACAAAAAAAAAGGTTTTGTTTCACACAAGTTTCTTTTGAATGGTTCATGAATTAATTATTTCACGACAATGGAACACAAAGACTTGTATTTTGTTTCTCAATTTTGAGCATGCCTTACCAAACCGCACAACTCACCACATAATATCCAAACAACCCACAATGAGGTTCAAGGCCCACATCTATCAAACTGTTGTCACGAACCCCAAATCAATACTGGGGGCAATCTGAGTTTAGAATCATTGTCTTCGAATCTTTTGTTTAAACGTGTGAACTAGTCTCTGAGTGAAATTCGCGAGAGTGTCTTGAGCGGGAAAACCATGAGTGAACGAGCGTGTCATTTTTACACGACTCCGGCGAGACCACATTCAAAGGTGAGGAAAACGGCATAACTCTGACCGAAGGAGATAATTTGTAAATTTACTCTTAAACCTGCGAAAAGTAACAAAGAACGGATACACAACTATTAGGGATGACGAAGCACCTAGGTACAACACCACATAGCCAAAAGCTTGTGAACCCTGACATTAAACCCTAGGCACCCCCGCTGAGCTTTTCGTATACATCCTCTTTTACAACATTACAAACTCCACAAACAAGCCAGCCAATGATGAGCAACCGACCCGGTGACCAAAGGAAGCAAGGAGCCCGACTTCCGAACAGCAACTTCACAAGTCCAAAGAAGCAACGCCGTTACCAAGACAATGAAATGATCCGCAAATGGTCCCAAAGCGGCACAGGATCCCATGAGCTCACATCAAAAAACAGCTCTCAAAGTTCAAACCGGGAAACACAAGAACCCCGAGGAAAAAGAGATTCAAAGAAAGGCTGATCTGGAAAGCCTCGAAGTGATCCAAAATCAGAAGAAAGGGAGAAGGTGCAGGGAACAACCCAAAAGTTCCAAGTCCCAAGTTTACAAGCGAAGTCATCACGAAGTAGCCAAACGACTTCAGGACAAAGAAGGCAAGTCCGAGAGAAGGTGCAAGTTGCAGCTTTGGTCACCCTTATAGCTCCACATATCCTAAACATTCCTCCATTGTCCTATTGTCATTCATCACACCCTATAGCCACGTTATAAGCTTAAGAGACTTCCGACTCAGTAGTTGTGTATCCAATCGCGTGAAAGTAACGGGTTGAATGCGTAAATCTAACAAATGTCAAATTCAGTGGTTGAGAAGTTGTGACCGTAAGTGAGAAATGAGTGCAAACACCAAACACGCCGAGTGTAGGTTAGGAAGCACCACATAAAAACATAAGCCTTGACCCTGTGAGGACGAGACTCATTCGCACGTTTAATAAAAGAAAATACCGGGGGCAATCGATCGTTCCGATCGATTGCCATGAACTCTAGCTCAGATTGTCTTAAGGGAAAATACTGGGGGCCAACAATTGCTATGACAACACCAATTGAAACCCAGAGCTCAAACATCACCACCACCATTCCACCGCAGGCACATATAAGCCCTTACCTCCACGTCAAACACCTCAGGCCCACATAAGCCCTTACCTCCACACCACCACTACACAGGCCCACAAAAGCCCTTACTTGCACATCAAACACCACAGGCCCACATAAGCCCTTACTTTCACACCATACACCACACAAGCCTAAACCACTACATAGGCCCACATAAGTCCTTACCTTTACACCATACCCCACCGATGGCATGTTCATCTCCTAGGAGATAAATTACAAGTCTGAAATCTGTGGTCAGGAAATGATAATTTCACTTTCCTTTTCAGTAAACAGAATTTTCTTCAAACACTGCCACGTTTGGCACCTCTTCAGCAAATTTCTTGTCTTGAACAACTTTCCTCCAAACACTTCGGTTTCATAAACCTCATCATGGCCACATTTGGCACACTTTCTAGCAATGTCTTGCTTTGGACAATTTTTGATCCTTAAACGTTGCCATGTTTGGCACATTTTCCAACGATTTCTTGTTTTGGACAAGTCTCCTACAAACACTTTGATTGTATTTTGACATGCACATCACCATTGCCACGTTGGCACTTTCATAATCAACTTTCATCTTGATCATCTGCATAGAGTTTACCTTGCATCCGTCCGTACGAGGCTCCTCAACATGGGCCAGAGATACAGATTCTCACCCGAAGATACAGATTCTTCAGAGATACAGATTCTCGCCCCGAAGATACAGATTCTTCAGAGATACAGATTCTCGTCCGGAAGATACAGATTCTTCAGAGATACAGATTCTCAGCCGAAGATACAGATTCTTCAGAGATACAGATTCTCAGCCGAAGATACAGATTCTTCAGAGATACAGATTCTCATCCATAGATACAGACTCTTCAGAGATACAGATTCTCACCCATAGATTCAGATACAGATTCTCACCACGAAGATGCAGATTCTTTACAGATACAAATTCTCGCCTGAGTAGAAGAGCTCACCCTCAAGCTCGTCATAAGTCTTACCCACTTCCTTAGCACCTGCCACGTTTGGCACTCTCAGTCCTTAACCTTTTACACATAGGTTCCGGTCCTAGGCGCACCTAGGTCATACAATTTAGCATCACCATCAGCATCCATCATCATCAACATCATCAAAATCATCAACATCAGCATCATCATATCATCTTCTTCTGCATGACATCTACATTTGCATTACAGGTTCCCGACACCTTATAATGCTCGGCGTATTCCATTCAATCCAGGTTCCCGACACCTTATAATGCTCGGCGTATTCCATTCAATCCCAGGTTCCCGACACCTTATAATGCTCGGCGTATTCATTCATCCCAGGTTCCCGACACCTTATAATGCTCGGCGTATTCCATTCAATCAGGTTCCCGACACCTTATAATGCTCGGCGTATTCCATTCATCCAGGTTCCCGACACCTTAATGCTCGGCGTACATTCATCCCAGGTTCCCGACACCTTATAATGCTCGGCGTATTCATTCAATCCAGGTTCAACCTTATAATGCTCGCGTATTCCATTCAATCTAGGTTCGACACCTTAGAATCGCGTACTTCATTCCTTTCAGGTAGTCGACGCCTTAGAATAGCTTGACGTACATCATGCTCATAGGTAGTAACGCCTTAGAATAGCTTGACATCTTCATCACCTTAGGTAGTCAGCGCCTTAGAATAGCTCGACACAACTTGCTAGATTTCAAATGGCATACGAGGTCTTTTAGGATCCAGAATTTTGGGGTATCACTCAAGCATCAACTAGTCTTTTCATCTTCATTACAAAGCCTAGTTGACGGGGGGCAATCTGTTATACCCAAAATTTCAACCCCCCGGAAGAAAGTCTCTACTAATAGGCTAGTAGCAAGAGTTCCCAGTTCGATCGGCACGTTTCAGAGTACTAGGGACAGCTTAGTCATCTCCAGGGGCGTTTTCGTAATTTTTCAAGGCTCCTAAACCCCCTATAGGCTTTCTCTCTCCTCCAAATAAGGGTCAAATCAATTCAAAATGCTTTGAAATTTTAACCCATGATAAAGGATGACATTTGAAGCATAATGGCGTTGGAATTTTGATTTTTCGAATTTCCAATAATTTTCTAGCAATTTCTGATTGAATCTGACGGAAAATTGAATTTAAAAATATCCCAATATCCAAAAAATTCGATTCCACTTTAGAAAAATCAGAAATATCATCCTTTACCCATGTGTAAAATTTTATAATCAAATTCCTTTTGGTAACCCTTGAGCTAAAACGTCGGTAAATCTCGGTTTTTACCGGATTTTTCTATCTTTAAGGAAGCCTATATAAGGAACCTTATCCCGTGATCAAATCAGAACCTCAAGAACTCTAAGCAACCAGAAAACCTAGCCGTCTCATTCTCCTCACGTTTTTATACATCCAAGCACCAAAATCACATCAAAAATCTCTCGAAATCACCACCTAAACACACTTTTCAACTCCTAACACATCAACCATCATCAAACATCAACCAAACCACCTCCAAAACGTGAAGAACATCATCAACAATCAACAACCAGAAGCCCGGGTCGAACTCAATCCGGAACCGGCATCATCGGAGCCTCCGAAGAATCCCAACGTGAAGAATCATCTTGAATTCGAAGGTAAAACAGGTTACAATCCAACTTTTCTGATTCCCCACGACCTTATTAACTCTCTGTTAAATTTTGGGTTCAAACTAACCTTCGTAAGCTTCTGTATTGCTGTTTATTCAAGCTTCTATCCAATAACTTGTTTACTAAGTTTCGTGCTTAATTCGTATTCAAATCGAAAACTTTCAATCACTAACGACTTGTAAACCTTTCAGGCTACACACCCATAAAATTTGAGCTCAAAACACCCTCGGGAACCTTCTGAAAACCCCTGTCCGTGGGTGGTCCGTGACCTCGGACCTATGGTCCGGGACCTCGGACGCGTTGTCCGAGACCACGGACACCCACGGACGGCGGCGGGATTTAAAAAATTCAAAATTTAGGTTTTCTGATAATGTCCGGGCCCTCGGACAGCCTGTCCGAGGCCCCGGACCCTGCAAATTTTTTTTTTTCTTTATTTCCGACTTTTCTGTATAGTTTAGGTTAACTGGGGTCCGTGGTCTCGGACATGGGGTCCGTGGCTACGGACATAAGCAAAATTTGACCTAATTCTGCCTCCGAAACCCTAGTTTAGGTAGCTTTCAATTTCACTTTAATTTTCTGTCAAAAAATGCTAAAAACACAAAAAAACAGAAGCGCGCACTTGGTTAAAAACGACTTTGTAGTAAGCCGTAAATAAACCAAGTAGAGGAAAAACGACCTAGGAAGGGTAATGAAAGTAATTGAACCCTAAATAAGTCGAATATCAAGCCCCCGAACCCGAACTCTCCTTTCCTAATTTGATCTAGGTTAAAATTAGGTGGCGACTCATAATAGGTTCCAGTGAGCTAGCTTAGGTTTTAATAATTATTGTTTTATGACATGGTTATTAATCTTAGGTTATAAGTGGACCTAAAACCCGATTAGATCCTAATCAGCTTTAATCAACATAGGATAGGGTTTAAAATCGAGGCTCACAGACTGGCGACTCTGCTGGGGACAAACTTCTTAATTTTAACTTGTTTTAATTTTAAGAAAGAGGGCTTAACTCGAAAATGTTTATTTATGGCTTTATTACTTTGTTCGTTTACTTTTGTGCGCACTTTAATTTTCTGCACCTTTGCATCATATGAGAGCGAGGGTCCACCTAAACCAATTTCACCCCGGGACCCGTTTGAGGGTCCCCTGTCAGGGACTCACACCTTTTAGGTGATGTGAATAAGCGGGGGAAAAGAGGAGGGTGTCGTCTAACCACACCCCCTTAATACCTGGGCTTTAGCCCCAAGCGTTTTCCTGGCAGTGTCCTTACCTAGCCCATTGTTTGGTCAGTCAAAGACCCGACCGTAGACGCACACCTTCAGGTGATGTGAAAAAAGTGGGGAAGCCCAAAGAGAATAGCGTGCAAGCCCTATTCCTTTGAGGTGACCTGGGCCCATGCCCCAAGCACCTCTCCGGATCGATCCATACCCGTTTGGATTTAAACGTCTAGTGAGGACATGTTGAATTTGTGTGGGCCTTGTTTGCTTGTATGATCGGCCATTACTCATCCTACAGATTGATAGGAACTTCTCCTACATTAACCTAGCCCAGCCCGAATTGGCAGCTCTATTTGTTTGCGGCCCAGAGGTCCTGTTTGGTTTAATATGTGAGTCATTCGGGCTTCGGCCCAAAAGCTTAGACTTAGGTGATTCTCTTCTAGGCCCAATCAGAACCACTCGGCCCAAATTCCAATTCACATCTAGGACATGGTTTAAAAATCATTTCGGCCCATGCGCCCTATTTCTAGCCCAAACAGATTCTGGCCCAGGTGTCAAATTCTCAAAACATTCTGAGTACCGCATTCATAACTCACTTCATCTGGGCCCACAGACCAATTCATAGTTTTGGCCCACGAACTTTGCTTCAATCCAGAATTTTGGCCATAACATAAAACATTCGAATCCCAGATAGTTTGTGCAACCCATTCATTCTAGTTTTGGCCTCAAGGCCCAACAGGGTCATCAAACGAATCTTAGGCTTCAAGGTTTCTCCCTCGGCCTAGAGGCCCATTCATAATCCATGTGGCTTCCTTCGGCCCGTTTGCTCCACTTCCACGTTAAGGGTATTCAGGCCCACACATCCGCTCTAACCTAGGGATCACTCTAGTCCATGCACTTCACTCTCAGTTTGGAAGAGATTCAGGCCCTAGTTCCTCCTACATAACCCATAGGCATTCTAGTTCAAGTACTTCGTGGAGCCTACTAAGAGTCCAAGAAGAAGTCGATCACAGTCATCTTAGCGATATCCCGGCGGTCAAGAGCTCGAGTCTTCAGCATGCCGACTTCAGATGGTTCAGCAGGATTCGGATTCAACAGAAATTTTAGGGTTCCCATGCATTCTACTGCATAACCTGCAAAATTCATATTTCAAATGCACCTCTCATATTTTCAAAGAATGATCGTTTTCAAACCACTAATAAGAAGCATCGATTTTGTTGAATCATCTTCTTCCTCATGTTCACAAATGAATGACTTTTTCAAGTCTAAATGATAACACAAAAAAAAAGGTTTTGTTTCACACAAGTTTTTTTGAATGGTTCATGAATTAATTATTTCACGACAATGGAACACAAAGACTTGTATTTGTTTCTCATTTTGAGCATGCCTTACCAAACCGCACAACTCACCACATAATATCCAAACAACCACATGAGAGGTTCAAGGCCACATCTATCAAACTGTTGTCACGAACCCCAAATCAATACTGGGGGCAATCTGAGTTTAGAATCATTGTCTTCGAATCTTTTGTTTAAACGTGTGAACTAGTCTCTGAGTGAAATTCGCGAGAGTGTCTTGAGCGGGAAAACCATGAGTGAACGAGCGTGTCATTTTTACACGACTCCGGCGAGACCACATTCAAAGGTGAGGAAAACGGCATAACTCTGACCGAAGGAGATAATTTGTAAATTTACTCTAAACCTGCGAAAAGTAACAAAGAACGGATACACAACTATTAGGGATGACGAAGCACCTAGGTACAACACCACATAGCCAAAAGCTTGTGAACCCTGACATTAAACCCTAGGCACCCCCGCTGAGCTTTTCGTATACATCCTCTTTTACAACATTACAAACTCCACAAACAAGCCAGCCAATGATGAGCAACCGACCCGGTGACCAAAGGAAGCAAGGAGCCCGACTTCCGAACAGCAACTTCACAAGTCCAAAGAAGCAACGCCATTACCAAGACAATGAAATGATCCGCAAATGGTCCCAAAGCGACACAGGATCCCATGAGCTCACATCAAAAAACAGCTCTCAAAGTTCAAAACCGGGAAACACAAGAACCCCGAGGAAAAAGAGATTCAAAGAAAGGCTGATCTGGAAAGCCTCGAAGTGATCCAAAATCAGAAGAAAGGGAGAAGGTGCAGGGACAACCCAAAAGTTCCAAGTCCCAAGTTTACAAGCGAAGTCATCACGAAGTAGCCAAACGACTTCAGGACAAAGAAGGCAAGTCCGAGAGAAGGTGCAAGTTGCAGCTTTGGTCACCCTTATAGCTCCACATATCCTAAACATTCCTCCATTGT
The DNA here is from genome assembly GCA_023374045.1 of Limonium bicolor. Taxonomy (NCBI): domain Eukaryota; kingdom Viridiplantae; phylum Streptophyta; class Magnoliopsida; order Caryophyllales; family Plumbaginaceae; genus Limonium; species Limonium bicolor. The sequence goes on from CM041782.1 coordinate 186,374,100, forward strand.
CCTATTGTCATTCATCACACCCTATAGCCACGTTATAAGCTTAAGAGACTTCCGACTCAGTAGTTGTGTATCCAATCGCGTGAAAGTAACGGGTTGAATGCGTAAATCTAACAAATGTCAAATTCAGTGGTTGAGAAGTTGTGACCGTAAGTGAGAAACGAGTGCAAACACCAAACACGCCGAGTGTAGGTTAGGAAGCACCACATAAAAACATAAGCCTTTACCCTGTGAGGACGAGACTCATTCGCACGTTTAATAAAAGAAAATACCGGGGGCAATCGATCGTTCCGATCGATTGCCATGAACTCTAGCTCAGATTGTCTTAAGGGAAAATACTGGGGGCAATTGTTGGCTCCAACAATTGCTATGACAACACCAATTGAAACCCAGAGCTCAAACATCAACACCACCATTCCACCGCAGGCACATATAAGCCCTTACCTCCACGTCAAACACCTCAGGCCCACATAAGCCCTTACCTCCACACCACCACTACACAGGCCCACAAAAGCCCTTACTTGCACATCAAACACCACAGGCCCACATAAGCCCTTACTTTCACACCATACACCACACAAGCCTAAACCACTACATAGGCCCACATAAGTCCTTACCTTTACACCATACCCCACCGATGGCATGTTCATCTCCTAGGAGATAAATTACAAGTCCGAAATCTGTGGTCAGGAAATGATAATTTCACTTTCCTTTTCAGTAAACAGAATTTTCTTCAAACACTGCCACGTTTGGCACCTCTTTCAGCAAATTTCTTGTCTTGAACAACTTTCCTCCAAACACTTCGGTTTCATAAACCTCATCATGGCCACATTTGGCACACTTTCTAGCAATGTCTTGCTTTGGACAATTTTTGATCCTTAAACGTTGCCATGTTTGGCACATTTTCCAACGATTTCTTGTTTTGGACAAGTCTCCTACAAACACTTTGATTGTATTTTGACATGCACATCACCATTGCCACGTTTGGCACTTTCATAATCAACTTTCATCTTGATCATCTGCATAGAGTTTACCTTGCATCCGTCCGTACGAGGCTCCTCAACATGGGCCAGAGATACAGATTCTCACCGAAGATACAGATTCTTCAGAGATACAGATTCTCGCCCCGAAGATACAGATTCTTCAGAGATATAGATTCTCGTCCGGAAGATACAGATTCTTCAGAGATACAGATTCTCAGCCGAAGATACAGATTCTTCAGAGATACAGATTCTCAGCCGAAGATACAGATTCTTCAGAGATACAGATTCTCATCCATAGATACAGACTCTTCAGAGATACAGATTCTCACCCATAGATTCAGATACAGATTCTCACCACGAAGATGCAGATTCTTTACAGATACAAATTCTCGCCTGAGTAGAAGAGCTCACCCTCAAGCTCGTCATAAGTCTTACCCACTTCCTTAGCACCTGCCACGTTTGGCACTCTCAGTCCTTAACCTTTTACACATAGGTTCCGGTCCCTAGGCGCACCTAGGTCATACAATTTAGCATCACCATCAGCATCATCAGCATCATCATCATCATCAACATCATCAACATCATCAACATCAGCATCATCATCATATCATCTTCTTCTGCATGACATCTACATTTGCATTACAGGTTCCCGACACCTTATAATGCTCGGCGTATTCCATTCAATCCCAGGTTCCCGACCTTATAATGCTCGGCGTATTCCATTCAATCCCAGGTTCCCGACACCTTATAATGCTCGGCGTATTCCATTCAATCCCAGGTTCCCGACACCTTATAATGCTCGGCGTATTCCATTCAATCCCAGGTTCCCGACACCTTATAATGCTCGGCGTATTCCATTCAATCCCAGGTTCCCGACACCTTATAATGCTCGGCGTATTCCATTCAATCCCAGGTTCCCGACACCTTATAATGTTCGGCGTATTCAACCTTCAATCCCAGGTTCCCGACACCTTATAATGCTCGGCGTATTCCATTCATCCCAGTTCCTGATACCTTAAAATTCAAAATTTAGGTTTTCTGATAATGTCCGGGCCCTCGGACAGCCTGTCCGAGGCCCGGACCCTGCAAATTTTGTGTTTTTCTTTATTTCCGACTTTTCTGTATGTTTAGGTTAACTGGGGTCCGTGGTCTCGGACATGGGGTCCGTGGCTACGGACATAAGCAAAATTTGACCTAATTCTGCCTCCGAAACCCTAGTTTAGGTAGCTTTCAATTTCACTTTAATTTTCTGTCAAAAAATGCTAAAAACACAAAAAACAGAAGCGCGCACTTAGGTTAAAAACGACTTTGTAGAAGCCGTAAATAAAACCAAGTAGAGGAAAAACGACCTAGGAAGGGTAATGAAAGTAATTGAGCCCTAAAAAGTCGCATATCAAGCCCCCGAACCCGAACTCTCCTTTTCCTAATTTGATCTAGGTTAAAATTAGGTGGCGACTCATAATAGGTTCCAGTGAGCTAGCTTAGGTTTTTAATTAATAGTTTTATGACATGGTTATTAATCTTAGGTTATAAGTGGACCTAAAACCCGATTAGATCCTAATCAGCTTTAATCAACATAGGATAGGGTTTAAAATCGAGGCTCACAACGGTGTGGATGGATCACCTATATCCATACTAATCTATGATACGGTGCGGATAGATCACCTATATCCATATTATATCTAGAATATGGTCGGATGGATCACCTATATCCACACTATATCTATGAATACGGTGCGGATGGATCACCTATATCCATACTATATCTATGAATACGGTGCGGATGAATCACCTATATCCATACTATATCTATGAATACGGTGCGATGGATCCACCTATATCCATACTATATCTATGAATACGGTGCGGATGGATCACCTATATCCATAATATCTATGAATATGGTGCGGATGGATCACCTATATCCATACTATATCTATGAATATGGTGCGGATGGATCACCTATAATCCATACTATATCTATGAATACGGTGCGGATGGATCACCTATATGCATACTATATCTATGAATACGGTGCGGATGGATCACCTATATCCATACTATATCTATGAATACGGTGCGGATGGATCACCTGTATCCATACTATATCTATGAATACAGTGCGGATGGATCACCTATATCCATACTATATCTATGAATACGGTGCGGATGGATCACCTATATCCATATATATAAATACGGTGCGGATGGATCATTATATCCATACTACATCTCCCTATATGAGAACTTGGAATGAAAAGAACTCATAATATCAGTTTGATACAAATGTATGTACCCAATATACCATCAAATTAATGGAAACAACCATATGTGCACATAAAGATAAAGGGTATATAATTCAATACGACCTTGAAACTTATAACACATGAGTACACATATTATGATACAAGAAGAGGAACGTATATATGTACACATTTAGACATGTACATTGCTGGAAAATTAATTGATTGATTGTTTGTTGGACGTGCGAGGTTGACTTAACCCTGGTCAGGTCAAGTGATACCGAGCACAAATTGGGGTGGAAGGATAGTCCAACACTTACGCTGACCACGTAAGGGTTGGATAACTCTCGAAACCTCTTACAAGTGGACACATGAACTACAAAATACGAAGGATGAGATATCGATGTAGATGATACGAGAGGGTAGAGTACATTGATACATGATTCGTAACTTAGAGGTTACAACCTCACAAACTTCTAACATATATAGTTTGGTAACCTTTGGACTAGGACTAATTGAAGTTAACCAGTGTGTCAGGCCTAATTGGGCTGAAGAATAAATATTACTTAGAGACGAAAAACTGCTAAATCGAACGTACACATTAAGGGATAAAAGAAGGTAGTATACTAGGAGAGTAAACTAGCTAGCTACCCACGAATATGAGCGGTAATTTAAACTAAACCATCATGGTAGCAATGACACGTCGATAACATTCAAATACCAAGAACTAAGTCATTAACACTCAAAAGGGGCAGCCAGAAACAAAAATCTAGACGCTTAAAAGCGCACCAAAAGCATGAATATCGAACCTCCAAAGGAACTGAATAGACAAAATACAATCCACAGAGACCGTGTATAAATTAAATTACCCATACTGGCCAAGAGACTAGGCGGAAGAAACAATTAAACCATCCACTACCCTTGGAAGACTTAGTAAGGGAAAGCTAAACCCGAAGGTAATCAGAGTCGCGCAGCAGAAGCTGGTGGACCATATCGCACATCCTCCAGTTGAGTAACAAGTGACCTATCGGCCAATACCATAAACCTAGAGAGGCTAAACCCGAATCCGTTTCTAGATCGGTACGACTACCGATAAGAGTCTTTTGGATACAGAGACTCAACCCTTAACATGATCAACGCTTTTGATGAGAGTATATTGTAAGCTACAATGCATAGAAACTAGAATACTCAAAGAGAGTTAAAACATCTTGAACCAAGGTTCTAGGATGGTATAAAAAGGATTATGTGGGCGTAATCCATTTTTAAGGGGGGTAGGCGTGCTTCGTCTTTGCTATGTTGTTGCTCGTATGATGTGTGCTATGTGTGTGAACTGCGTTTGTATATCTGTGAAAATGTTATGTACGTATATGTACGCTTCGTATGAATGAATGTTGTGTGCCATGGTTTGCACTCTAGCATGCGGTATGCTCTGTATGAATGAATATTGTGTGTCTTGGCTGGAACTTTAACATGTTATACTCATTGCTAGCTTCTTGGTCTACTATGAGAACTTGTATGAAGCCACTGATGTGGCATGGTGCTTAGAAGCACTAAGCATTATAGTTATGGACTTAATTCTTTGGGTATCATGAATGGATGCGGGACTGGATCCCGAAGATTTCTAGGAGTGGAAAATATAAGTTAAGGAAGTAAGACTTCGGGACGAAGTCTCCTTTAAGGAGGGTAAGTTGAAATACCCCTAAACATTAAAAGCATAAAAATTGCGACGTGTTTTATAGTTCGGACATAAAATAACATGCGAACAATTAAACCTAGTATATGTGTATATATATATACACGAATACGAAAACACACGTACGAAACGTTACGATCTTGTAACGTTGTAAATAAGTGACAATGTCGTCACCTAACTTCGTAACAAAAGAAAATAATAATAATAATAACATGTGTCTTGATTTAAGAATAAAAGGGGGGAGGAGCAAAGACGCTCCCGATGAGTTTTGAACCTGAGACCTCCCGTACTTTCCCCGAATACTTAACCGATTGAGCTATGCTCGATTTCAGTAGTGAAATCCGCAAATTTAAAACTAGTACCAACTAACTTAAAAAAAAGAAATGAAACAACACACCTCTGTAGCACCGTCTCCTTCCTCGGTGTAGCTACTGATCGGACAAATTCAACTAGGAACCAGAGGGAGACTCAGGCGACAATCTCTTTTTTTTCTAACGCCCATACTCCTTGTAACTTGGAGTCACTTGGGCCTTACTCCCTGCCATTCTTTGACTTAGGACTACACACCGTACCCCATCATCGAGTAACTCAACCCAAGGCAAAGAAAGCAATAACCATAACGTTTTCTTTTCTGAGTTCGCCCGACAATCAGAAACATCACCATCCAACAGGGACATCAAATTTTGTGTCCTTCTCAAACACCCACTGCACCTTCTTGGTTTCAGTCGAAGGACAGAGCTCGTTTCTGTTCCAAAGCATTATGCACCAGAGCCATACCTTTTTCAAACTTCCACGTACTGTAACTGTCCCCCTGTGCTTTGTGCCATTCTATTCAAAAACCCACAAGCCCTCCTCCACACTCCTCCTGTGCATCTTCGGCATGGGCAGGGACTTCTCCCACTCTCTCCGATTCGAATACACAAGGTAAGTGTTGCTGGGCTTCCTTCTTTCTCTTCTGCTTGGTTTCTATACCAAAATGCCTTGGTTGCATGACTCACTCCCTCTGTATTTTTGGGTAATGCTGGATAGTAAATAAACCAACGAAGAGTACCCAAGTTTCCCAGGAAGAGCAGCCCCACTTCTGCTACAGCAGGAAAACTGGTCAAGGTAAACCCATGGTCAATCCTCTGTTAGTGCTCGAAACTTGAGGAAACTAACTCCCTCTGTCTTCTCTATACTAGCGAGTTACGTCCCCTTGGTGAGATCCTTCTGGGTGTGAGCTAAATCCTCTAGCAAACTAGCCTAACCAAGGTATGGAAAACTGTTAGGAATCTGTACTGCTCTACACTAGCTAACCAGTTTAAAACAGGCCACGGTTGAACATGGCATTTGATTTCTTTTTCTTGTCCAACCGCGGGAGGATACCAGGGAGCACCAAAGGCTTCCTCAAGAGGAACAAGCAACGAATACCCAAGGTGGTAGGTCACAACTCATGCTTAAACCCATGCTTTAAAGATCATGCTAAGACTAATGCCATCTGATTTTAAGAAAAAAAACCCACTGTCAAACTGATAACTTGTGAAATCTATAACTTTAACATCTTGTGCTTTAGTTATAGAGTGAGGATAAGTGTGGTGCTTGCCTAGTACCCAACACCCCTAGTTAATCAGTAACTTAACCAGGTTGAAACAAAAGAAATTGGAAAAAAAATAGATCTGTAACAGAAAGGAAACCAGAAAGAGATGTAACTGTTGGTTCTAGTTACTGAAAACCTGGTGTTCTGTTTTAATAACTTCTCAGAGTGCAGTTAGTGTTTTGGTAGGTTGCTTTCGAGAATAAAAAAAACCACACTAACTAACTGACTAATCAACTAAAGAATTCTGAAGAAAAAGAAATAGAAACAGATCACACTAGGGAAGAAGAAAGGAAACTGATGCAGCAGTTCTACATGTTGGGTTCTGGTGTAGTCCAACTGCTGTGAAGTTGTAAGTTCGGTGATATCAGCAAGGCTGTGTTGAGTCTGTTTAAAGGATAGACCTTGAGTAAACCCTTAACCACTGAGTAAGAAATTCGTGAAAAGAATGGGGAGTCAGGTTAGAAGAAAACAGAAGTAGAACAGAAGTAAAACAGAAGAAGAAAACAATGACAGAAAAGAAATGCATCAGCTCAAATTCCAGTTTCTGAAGTTTTACCTCAGTAGTAGCTTTGTGAGTTTACCACATTACTTTGGGTTGTCTTAGAACTAGAACTATAATAACACATATAACTACGTAACTGAGGTTAATTGGGTAGAGGTAAAAACATAATCAAGGAACAATAAGGAAAAGAAAATAGAAGAGAAAAGAAAGATCAGTTCAGGTTTCTGGTTTTGAAAGTTAGTTTTGGGTTTCTGTTACAGGAGGGATTTAAGGGTTGTATGGGATTAAAATGAGGGTAAGAAACTCCTAATACACCTTACCAGGAAACTATATGATTTGGAGAGAAATTTGGAGGTCAGGCTAGGAAGAACCAGAAAGACAACAACAGAGAAGATTTCATTAGTTTCAGTCTTGTTTTTAGGTTCTGTGTAGTGGTTCACCTTAGAAACGTGGTCTGATGGCCTGGGTCTGTCTAAGAGTTAAATCTACACTCACACACTTAACTAAGTGCAAGTACTTAGAAGAGAAACAGAAGTAAAACAACAGAAGAAGTAATCCCAAAAAAAAAATAGCAACCTGCTTCAGTTTCTGAGAACTTTGAGATTCTGTATAACTATATTTAAGTGAGTACAACAGCATTACCTTGGGTTGCCTCAGATCTAGAACTGTAGTAACATACGTAACTCAGTAACTAAGGCTAGTTAGGGAGAATTGAAAATCAGAGGGTGAGCAAGGAAACAGCAGAGAGGTAGCAGAAATTCAGTATTGCAGTGTTAAGTTCATGTCTGGGAGTCTGTTTCAGTTCTGAATTGTGTCTCTGTATGTCGACTTCTTCAGTACTGAATGCCACTTTGGTTCTCTTGGGTTTAGAAGTTTAACTGAAATACTTAATTAAATGAGTGGGCAGGATGAGGAAACGGAAAACAAGAGTGTAACACAGACAGTGAACAAACAGAAGGAAATGAGAGTATGATATAAACTGCGAAAGTTTCAGTGTTAGAGTTTCTAAAAATCTGGTTTCGGTATAACCCTGTGTAGAGTGGTTGGAAGGGATGTAATGGATGGGTAATGAGATTAAATGCTACCCAATACTCTTATTTGAGGTTGTAAACCATTGGGACAGGATAGGAATCGATTAACAGACGACAAAAGGAATAAAAGAATGATAAAAGGAACTGATACAGAATGTGGGTGTTTTGGTTTCTGAAAATTGCTTCTTGTGTAACAGATTTTTCTGTGGCACAAGGAGTGTAGTGGTGTCTTAGGTGTGAACTAGAAACATTATTACAGAGTAAATTAAGTGGCAAAATCATTGGGGGACTTAGGGATCAAACAACCGACGAAAAAACAAAAAGATATATATATATATACAATTGTTGGTTTTCTGGATTTCAGTCCTTCTTGCTTCTGTTTGCCCTGATATAGCTGTTTCTGTGTAGTTTATTACAGAAGCTACGTGAGTAATTTATGAATAAAGTTTTGAGTTTAAACCTAAGCTAACACACATAACTAGTTGGGTAAACACTATAGGAGGGCAACAGACATGAATTAAACTAACTAGAAACAACAAACCCAATGAAACATGGAGTTGGTTGTCTCGGTTTCTAATATCATAGCTGTTCTGTATAGCTAGATTATAGGAGTATTATGAGTGAGGTGTTAGTTTATTAATGAACCCATAACAGACCTAATTCACCTGATTGTGTGTAAAGAAACAGTTGGAAAGAAAAAAAAACATGGCTTGACATACTAAAGGAGAGGTTAATGTAAGATTATACGCTAAACTTATGTTGCGTTTGCATAAACTTGGGACTTCTGTATAAGTGGGTTTTAGGGGTATCCTCTGATCTATATTATTGTTACAAGGGTTAAAATATCACTCACCTATTTATCTAAGAAAGGAATACACATTAGATAAGTCATATCTATGTTATACAAACTTGTTACATAATTACCTCTTAAAACACCCTAAAACATTAACTAAGGAAAAAGGGCCTAGTTAACATGTAAATAAAGATATAAAATATCCTAGGAGTAAGTTAAGCCTAGAATTAATGCACGTGGAGCTCTAAGAGTCAACATAAACTAATCATGTAACAACATACCTAGGGAATGACATACGATATAAAGTGTCGTCACATACAATAATAACTGACACATTGTTTTAATTAACTCTAGGACCGTAGCGAGCTCCGACCGGGACTTCGAGAGTAAGACTACTCGTGCTTTCAAATAAGGTATGGACATGTGTGGTTCGTATGTTGCCGTGTTACACGGTTTGTGTGCTGCGTGCCTTGTTTGACAATGACCATAAGACTAGCATGAAATTGGATTGCTTCATATGACTTGTTTATATGCTTTTTACATATATCATTGTTGTATATTGCTTGCGCGCACACAGTAGTGTAGTCCCTTCTCGTGATGAAACCTTGAGATGAAACACAACGAATTACGTAAACAAACAAGGAACTATATATAAGGAACACTCCTCTTAAATTATAGAGGACTTCTAACGACACCCACTATGGTGATGAACTTATAACAATAATGAATAGTAAAATACCAGTTGATGGAACCCATACTGGGGTATTGAAGTGACCCCGCGTTCGCGACGTATGACGCTGGAAAGGGAGGACTGGCTATGGAGAAGACGCTCTTCAATACGTGGTGATAAGAGAATTTGCAAATGAACCTTAACAAATCAAGGAAAGATTGGCACCTACATGATATGGTCACGGGACCTAACTATATCCCTAGACCTGGTGCAAGAGGAGAGAAAGAGAATACACTTTATGGAAACAAGAGTAAAAGGAATGGAAACACACAACGCTCGAATGATCGCATAGCGAGGATCGTTGGTATAATATACCTATGCACACGTTTGATTAGTTACATGATTGTTGTTGCTATACTACCAACTTGTTATGCTTGGTTGCTTGTTTCTAACGCTTTGCTACCTTAAAGTGTGTTTGAAATTATGATGTGTTGTGGTGTGCTTTACTGCTTTATTATAGCATGTAATTTGACTTAATCATATTCGACCAAGTAGTCGTGTAGCCCGGTAACATGCGGGCTTCACACGTTCATACTCGGCATAGTTTTGCTGAGTCCTTTATTTTTACAGGTATGAAACGAGAGTCAGACGGAGAGTAGGCACGGGTGACTACCATAGGGGTGGTCCGTACGGGCAAGACTTTTTAGTAGTATGTTGTTAATGTATGGGTTATGACTTTGTATTACTAAACCCTAGTTGTACCTTCGGATTATGTTGTTGAACTAAGAACTTACGTTGTAGATTCCCGGTACTTGGTCTGTAATTTCTGTTGTACTTGGATTTGATTGTGGTTTAACTCTAGTCATTCGGACCGCAGCTTGGTATTGATGTGTTGTTTGTCAACCGTGTGGGAGGTTGGCGTCTGTGACACCCGAGTAGAAGTTGTGAATCCGCTGTTTAGACTTGCTAGGTCATCGTTGGCGCATTGTTCGGACTAGTGATTGGTTAAATCGGGGTGTTACACAAAGTGGTATCAGAGCGTAGTTGCGCTCTGATGATTGGAACAGAGAAGTACCGAGAATAGGAAAACCTAAATTTGGGAAACGGGGTTAAGGGTAGTAATGTGAGGCACGACGTTACCAATTTAAACCGCCAGCAAGGGCGATAACAACTTGCAGTAAGGTTCTTGTGTATGTTCTAAACTAACAAACGACATTCTTAGATGGCCGAGCGACGAGGACAAGGACGAGACCGTGACACCACGACCCGGGACTACTACCATGCAGCGTTCCAGGTCGAGATCACCGTCCAGATGCGGGACGAGGAATTCGCCCAAAAGAGGGAGACGAAAGGTGGTGACTCAGAGGACCGTAAACGGAAAGGTGCGGGGAAGAGGAAGTACTACCCGAGCAAGAGGCGAGTGAAATACCATGGGGGCAAGCCTACAGAGACACTTCAGCTAGGCCACCCGGCTATTGCGGCTAAGCCGCTACGCTCCTACCCAACCCAGGGTAAATGAACCAAACGCTAATGCTTAAGTACCGTTACAGTCGTCCTGACCAATTGTTGACTAACCAAATCACATATTCAGGGTCTGGAGCCGGCCCAAGCAAAAAGACCGAGCGCCGATTTAAATGTAGACGATGCTCGAAGAACCACCCCGGAGTTGATTGCCAGGGCAAACCGGTAAAGTGCTTTTACTGCCAGAAGCGCGGGCATAGGGCCTTTGAGTGCTACGCAAATCCCGAGAGTGAGAGCTATAAGCCTAGTTATGGTGTGAAGGGTGACAGGAGAGCGGGATCCCGAGACTCCCAGAAGGCATCTACTCCGAGGCCAGGGGAGGCGGCCTTAAGCATCATGGACCGCACCGAAGGACCGGACACCCCTTCAGCTGCAGGTAAAACCTAAAACCTCAAATGACTGCAAAGCATGACCAAATCTTTGTGTGCCAAGTTGTATGACCATGCATGAAATCTGGAAGGTTATTAGTACCACAAACAAAAAAAATAATAACACTCATTGAGGGACCAATTTTAGAGGCAACTTGGGTCGACATGCGTAGCAGTCGATAGGACCCTACCTTACAAGCGAAGAGGGCCGAAGCACCCTAAAATTTAGGAAATAAATAAAGCTTACATAAGCAATTAAATAAGCCAAGAATGGGATTGAGATAAATTCTTCAACTCGTACACTTGAGAGGTTAATTTTAGAAAACCCCTCGTAAAACCATGAAATGAGAGGATATTGTTCGAGACAAAATTACACCATAAAATTGGTACAATCTATAATGCTTAATAAAGCATGACACAATTTTACACACTAAAGTATAATATTACGGAATGCAATTAATACCCTACCCCAACACAACGCAAATAGATAAGAAAAATGGCAATGAATCCGCCACTATGTTCAAACATCTATCGAATATTTTGTTCAAGGAGACCAAATAATAGGAGTTGTGGGCCATAGAGAATTAAGTTCCGATCATGGAGGAACAAGTTCCGAAAGAGGAACTGTTAAAAACAACCGCAAGCAATACAACGGTAACTGTGGAATTCAATGTTATAAAAAGATAAACCCTTTGGATCATATGTATATCATTAACTATGATGATGAAAGAAGTGACCACACCTGCAACGTTATTTCGCATAGCATCCAATGCTCAAGCACTAACGTTATATGATAGTATTACTTAACCATTTGGTATTGTACCATATATTACATACCACGTAATTCATTTTAATAAACCATACTTTAAATTACACTGTATGACTAGTAGTATATATACCTTTACACTAATGTCATAACACTTGTCAATTACCATTTCATGATATTAAAACCATATCGTATATACTTATATACATATACATATATTCTGGGTTTTACACAAATATTTATATATGCAATTTCTATTGGATTTAATCATATAATATATAGTTGCATGTATTGTGACAGTATTATTTCTTAAACTCCCATTCAAGGTATAAGTTTGTCAACCTGACCTCTTGGTCAAATTAGTTGACTTAGTGAAGCATGTTGACTTGACTAGTTTATCCAAGTACTTTAGTTTACGACATTCATCATAATATACGGTATTAAATAATGCATGTACTTTGCAATATGCTACCCTTGATTGTATAATTTACAGTTTATCAACTCTATTCACTTATAACACCCATCATTTAATATTGTATGGTCCTCAACCATATTTTATACGTATTTTCCTACAAATATTAGTCACGCCTTTATGCACGTACAATATATATAACTTATAAAACTCCCTTTATTTGATGTTACATTTCATTATTCTATGTAAGGCGATTATTCTCACTAGTTTGTAATATATTATACAAACTTATATTGAGATTCCGATCTTGATATCATGTAACATTTGTATAATACCATAATAAACTTTTAAAGTTTATTCATTATACTCATTATTTTGTAAGCTCATTTAGTCATTATTATCACATTTGTTTTATGTGAATAGTCTTACTTATACAGGTATTATATCCACTTTAAATGCCAACTGTATATGTGGAAGTATGTATATATACATCTTCTTACTTCAAATGTTTGTCAAGATTAATATTACTTAGCCAAGCAATTTCCAACCTTATGATTTAAATTCAATTATACAATATCGTATAATTTAATTTCTCCTATTTAGTATAACAACCATGAAAAAAAGGGGGGCAATACCGAATATAAATCTTGGATTAAGATATAAATAGCGATAAGAAAATATCACTCGTAAAAAGGACAATGATGTGGGCTTTACTATCCTAAGTAACGGTAATATGGAGAACCCTAAAAGGGCTTGTATACACTGGACAAATTATACACTATAACACCTGGGGTTGAACCTAAGGCGAGAAGATTAAGAGAACCTAATCATATGGGGAGACTGAATACGGTGCGGATGGATCACCTATATCCATACTATATCTATGAATACGGTGCGGATGGATCACCTATATCCACTACTATATCTATGAATACGGTGCGGATGGATCACCTATATCCATACTATATCTATGAATATGGTGCGGATGGATCACCTATATCCATACTATATCGATGAATACGGTGCGGATGGATCACCTATATCCATACTATATCTATGAATATGGTGCGGATGGATCACCTATATCCATATTATATCTCTGAATACGGTGCGGATGGATCACCTATATTCATACTATATCTATGAATACAGTGCGGATGGATCACCTATATCCATACTATATCTATGAATACGGTGCGGATGGATCACCTATATCCATATCTATAAATACGGTGCGGATGGATCACCTATATCCATACTACATCTCCCTATATGAGAACTTGGAATGAAAAGAACTCATAATATCAGTTTGATACAAATGTATGTACCAATATACCATCAAATTAATGGAAACAACCATATGTGCACATATAAGATAAAAGGGTATTATAATTCAAATACGACCTTGAAACTTATAACACATGAGTACACATATTATGGATACAAGAAAGAGGAAACGTATATATGCACACATTTAGACATGTACATACCTGGAAAATTAAATTGATTGATTGTTTGTTGGACGTGCGAGGTTGAACTTAACCCTGGTCAGGTCAAGTGATACCGAGCACAAATTGGGGTGGAAGGATAGTCCAACACTTACGCTGACCACGTAAGGGTTGGATAACTCTCGAAACCTCTTACAAGTGGACACTTGAACTACAAAATACGAAGAATGAGATATCGATGTAGATGATACGAGCGGGTAGAGTACATTGATACATGATTCGAAACTTAGAGGTTACAACCTCACAAACTTCTAACATATATAGTTTGGTAACCTTTTGACTAGAACTAATTGAAGTTAACTAGTAGTGTCAAGGCCATAATTGGGCTGAAGAATAAAGATTACTTAGAGACGAAAAACAGCTGAATCGAACGTACACATTAAGGGATAAAAGAAGGTAGTAATACTAGGAGAGTAAACTAGCTAGCTACCCACGAATATGAGCGGTAATTTAAACTAAACCAATCATGGTAGCAATGACACATCGATAACATTCAAATACCAAGAACTAAGTCATTAACACTCAAAAGGGGCAGCTAGAAACAAAAATCTAGACGCTTAAAAGCGCACCAAAAGCATGAATATTGAACCTCCAAAGGAACTGAATAGACAAATACAATCCACAGAGACCGTGTATAAAATTAAATTACCCATACTAGCCAAGAGACTAGGCAGAAGAAACAATTAAACCATCCACTACCCTTGGAAGACTTAGTAAGGGAAGCTAAACCCGAAGTAATCAGAGTCGCGCAGCAGAAGCTGGTGGACCATATCGCACATCTTCCAGTTGAGTAACAAGTGACCTATCGGCCAATACCTTAAACCTAGAGAGGCTAAACCCGAATCCGTTTCTAGATCGGTAACGACTACCGATAGGAGTCTTTTGAGGATACGAGACTCAAACCCTTAACATGATCAAGGCTTTTGATGAGAGTTATTGTAGCTACAATGCATAGTAAACTAGAATCTCAATGAGGAGTTAAAACATCTTGACCAAGGTTCTAGGATGGTATAAAAAGGATTACGTGGGCGTAATCCATTTTTAAGGGGGGTAGGCGTGCTTCGTCTTTGCTATGTTGTTGCTCGTATGATGTGTGCTATGTGTGTGAACTGCGTTCGTATATCTGTGAAAATGTTATGTACGTATATGTACGCTTCGTATGAATGAATGTATTGTGCCACGGTTTGCACTCTAGCATGTGGTATGCTCTGTATGAATGAATATTGTGTGTCTTGGCTGGAACTTTAACATGTTATACTCATTGCTAGCTTCTTGGTCTACTATGAGAACTTGTATGAAGCCACTGATGTGGCATGGTGCTTAGAAGCACTAAGCATTATAGTTATGGACTTAATTCTTTGGGTATCATGAATGGATGCGGGACTGGATCCCGAAGATTTCTAGGAGTGGAAAATATAAGTTAAGGAAGTAAGACTTCGGGACGAAGTCTCCTTTAAGGGGGGTAAGTTGAAATACCCCTAAACATTAAAAGCATAAAAATTGCGACGTGTTTTATAGTTCGGACATAAAATAACGTGCGAACAATTAAACCTAGTATATGTATATATATATATGCACGAATACGAAAACACACGTACGAAACGTTACGATCTTGTAACGTTGTAAATAAGTGACAATGTCGTCACCTAACTTTGTAACAAAAGAAAATAATAATAATAATAACAACACGAAATAATATATAGTCACATAAATATAAAAATAAACATGTGTATTGATTTAAGAAAAAAAAGGGGGGAGGAGCAAAGACGCTCCCGATGAGTTTTGAACCTGAGACCTCCCGTACTTTCCCCGAATGCTTAACCGATTGAGCTATGCTCGATTTCAGTAGTGAAATCCGCAATTTTAAAACTAGTACCAACTAACTTAAAAAAAAAAGAGATGAAACAACACACCTCTGTAGCACCGTCTCCTTCCTCGGTGTAGCTACTGATCGGACAAATTCAACTAGGAACCAGAGGGAGACTCAGGCGACAATCTCTTATTTTTTCTAACGCCCATACTCCTTGTAACTTGGAGTCACTTGGGCCTTACTCCCTGCCATTCTTTGACTTAGGACTACACACCGTACCCCATCATCGAGCAACTCAACCCAAGGCAAAGAAAGCAATAACCATAACGTTTTCTTTTCTGAGTTCGCCCGACAATCAGAAACATCACCATCCAACAGGGACATCAAATTTTGTGTCCTTCTCAAACACCCACTGCACCTTCTTGGTTTCAGTCGAAGGACAGAGCTCGTTTCTGTTCCAAAGCATTATGCACCAGAGCCATACCTTTTTCAAACTTCCACGTACTGTAACTGTCCCCCTGTGCTTTGTGCCATTCTATTCAAAAACCCACAAGCCCTCCTCCACACTCCTGCTGTGCATCTTCGGCATGGGCAGGGACTTCTCCCACTCTCTCCGATTCGAATACACAAGGTAAGTGTTGCTGGGCTTCCTTCTTTCTCTTCTGCTTGGTTTCTATACCGAAATGCCTTGGTTGCATGACTCACTCCCTCTGTATTTTTGGGTAATGCTGGATAGTAAATAAACCAACGAAGAGTACCCAAGTTTCCCAGGAAGAGCAGCTCCACTTCTGCTACAGCAGGAAAACAGGTCAAGGTAAACCCATGGTCAATCCTCTGTTAGTGCTCGAAACTTGAGGAAACTAACTCCCTCTGTCTTCTCTATACTAGCGAGTTACGTCCCCTTGGTGAGATCCTTCTGGGTGTGAGCTAAATCCTCTAGCAAACTAGCCTAACCAAGGTATGGAAAACTGTTAGGAATCTGTACTGCTATACACTAGCTAACCAGTTTAAAACAGGCCACGGTTGAACATGGCATTTGATTTCTTTTTCTTGTCCAGTCGCGGAGGATACCAGGGAGCACCAAGGGCTACCTCAAGAGGAACAAGCAACGAATACCCAAGGTGGTAGGTCACAACTCATGCTTAAACCCATGCTTTAAAGATCATGCTAAGACCAATGCCATCTGATTTTAAGAAAAAAAAACCCACTGTCAAATTGATAACTTACGAAATCTGTAAGTTTAACATCTTGTGCTTTAGTTATAGAGTGAGGATAAGTGTGGTGCTTGCCTAGTACCCAACACCCCTAGTTAATCAGTAACTTAACCAGGTTGAAACAAAAGAAATTGGAAAAAAAAATAGATCTGTAACAGAAAGGAAACCAGAAAGAGATGTAACTGTTGGTTCTAGTTCCTGAAAACCCGGTGTTCTGTTTTAATAACTTCTCAGAGTGCAGTTAGTGTTTTGGTGGGTTGCTTTCGAGAATAAAAAAAACCACACTAACTCACTGACTAATCAACTAAAGAATTCTGAAGAAAAAGAAATAGAAACAGATCACACAAGGGAAGAAGAAAGGAAACTGATGCAGCAGTTCTTCATGTTGGGTTCTGGTGTAGTCCAACTGCTGTGAAGTTGTAAGTTCGGTGATATCAGCAAGGCTGTGTTGAGTCTGTTTAAAGGATAGACCTTGAGTAAACCCTTAACCACTGAGTAAGCAATTCGTGAAAAGAATGGGGAGTCAGGTTAGAAGAAAACAGAAGTAGAACAGAAGTAAAACAGAAGAAGAAAACAATGACAGAAAAGAAATCACTCGTGGAACGAAAGCCTTTAATGACGGTGGTTTAATCACAGCTTTAACAAAAACCGTAATTAATATGAAGGCCGGAGTTAATTAACGACGTTTATTGAATTAACCGTAAGCAATAATCGATCGGAGGTAGGCGCGCCTTTTTTAGGACGGACTTTAGATGACGGTTATCAGTGAAACCGTAATCTAAAGTCCCGTGTTGATGCGCGCTTTACCGTCAACGGACTTTAGATTACGGTTTACTAATAACCGTCAGCTAAAGTCCGTCCTTAAAAAGGCGCGCCTACCTCTGACTGATGGTCAATGACGTCGTTTTCACCTGACGCCAAATATTTCCCGTGTTATTTGATTTTTTCGACGCCGCGCGTAATCTTAATTATAGTTAACGACGTCGTTTATCAGTGTATTTTAGATTAAAAATAACTTTATATTAATGTGTTACATATGTTTGATCGAATAAGACTCATGGCTTAATGGCCGTGGGTACATGAGTCAACACCATCGATCTTGAGTTCGAAACCCAGCATAGGCCTAATAATTTTTGCGCTATTTTTTTTTATTTCGTTACACTTTAGATTACGGTTCTTTAGGAACCGTCATTTAAAGTGTGACTTTACATTACGGTTTTCATGTAAACCGTAATCTAAAGTCCTTTTAACTACAACATTTGCCCGTTTACTCTGCACACTGTACTTACAGTAACTCTTCTTTCGCGCTATCTTCCTCACTGAAATCGCCTCCTCTCTCCCGTCACCTTGCTAACAGCCATCGCCGCCGTCGCTCCCACCACCTTTGTCACTCCCATCGCCGCCGGTCACCACCCATCTACCACTGGTCTCACCGTTGACCTCTCTATCGCGTATTGGGTATGCGATCGATTGATTGTCGTTTTTTCTAACTTTGTTCATATACATGCATTTCGATTGCAAGTTCTAACCTCGTTTCTATCAAATCCTGAGAGTGTAATGGCAAATGTTCTAACCTTGTTCATATATTTGTGCCCAGATTCACAGTTAATTGCAACCTAGTTCGTGGGCTGATTTCTACACTACTTGCCCACTTCGGTGCTTAGTAACAGTAATTTTGCAAAGCAAACTGTAAACTGCTGTATTTATTTATTCTTAGCATTTAGTATTACAATTAATAAATAATAGTGTAGTTTTAAAAATGCTACTACTTAAAACTGCCACAGGAAAGAAAGTAAGTTCAAGTATATTACCGATTCCTGAAAATAGCTCATTTTCAACTGCTCAATCTGCTATGCCAGATGCTCTCTGTTTGATTCACAATCTGTGACAGGAATCAACAATGCTATTGTTATAACCACCAGAAAGAATAAGATGAGTTTCGGTATTTTAATGGTTCTAGAATGACTAGTTTCAGTCCTTCAATCTGAAGTACTGCAGAGAAGGTCATAAATAAACTTCATATATAGTAGAATAAGATAAGTTTATGTATGTTACTAGTTCTAGATGGTGCGTGCAAATTTGACTTTGATAAAACTGATTTGGAGACGTTAGAAATATAGGGGAGATGCTGTCGATTTTTTTCCGCGGTTTAGCTAGCATTTAACCTTGATTTTTTGATGAATTCTAATGTTGTCGTTTTTCATTTATGCATCAGGACTACGACTTTATTTTGGCTTCCGACCTCAACCGTCTTAGCATCGGCTAATCGTCTACCAGAGGTAAGATATACATATATACATATAATATTTGACAAACTACCAAACATAGTTATCCGCCCAAGATATACCTAATAGAGGTATATCTTCGGCAGTCCCTGTCGGGACTGTCCATGATTGTTAAATCTCACTCCTAGGGTGTGAATGTGTTTTTAATTGTACTTTATTGATTATTTTAGCAGTATCTCTTTATTGTTCTTCGAATGCATATATTATTGATTAATATCATAATATCGTGCATTTGAAGAACTGTAGGGAGATGCTGCCGAAATTTTCAATAAATTACATATAAAAAACACGTTCACCGGTGGGATTTAATACTCATGGATGGATTTAGGTTGATAAGATACAAAAGTGTAAAGACTCTGCCACGGGTGACGGTATGAAATGGCTGCCTTCATATAAATAGCTAGAAGGAGATGGAACGTTCGTGGATTTACAGCGGAAATTTGGACGACAAGTTTTTAGAAGGAGTTGATAAGTTATGCACGGTGTTGGCGAACAATCTGAAACCTACATACAAGGGATACATATTTTGTCCGTGTATCGACTGCCAAAACAATCTGAGATATCGCGGCGTTGAAACAATTAAGGAACATCTGATCCGCCGCGGTTTTACAAAAGATTTCCTAGACATAATCCGATGGCATGGTCAGAGTGCGTTCGATGTTATTAAGCCTGACGAAGGGGATAATGGTCAGGCAAACACAGAAACAGAACTTGGAGATGATACAGTTGCTGGTGATCCAGAAGACGTTACAGCGAACGTTGTGCCAGATTTCTGGGATGATGACATTGAGACTATGCTTGAAGATGTGGAACGACATTACTCTAACACGCCAGACAAGCATGAAAATTTGTTGGATTCATCCAAAACACCGTTGTACCCCGGGTGTGACCCTACAAAGTTAAGCAAGTTGAGTGTCGTCCTCAAGCTATTCAACTTGAAAGCGAAACATGGCTGGAGCGACGTAAGTTTCACTGACCTCCTGGAACTATTGAAATACGTTCTTCCGGTGGACAACGTTTTACCAACGACTACGTACTCAGCCAAAAAAATGATGTGCCCAATGGGTATGGGGTACCAGAAAATTCATGCTTGTCCAAATGGTTGCATGTTGTTTTGGAAATCGGATGAATTTGCTGAAAGCTGTTCAGCATGTGGAGCGTCACGGTATAAGAAACAACAAACTCACATCAACGGTAGTAAGAAAGGTTCACCAGCTAAGGTATTGTGGTACCTGCCCATCATTCCAAGGTTCAGACGTTTGTTCTCCATTGAGAAAGACGCAGAGAATCTTCGGTGGCATTCAGTTCACAGGAAAAAGGATGGCAGATTGAGACATCCCGCTGATGCACCATAGTGGAGAAACATAGACGTAAAATTTCCTGAGTTTGGTAACGAACCGAGAAACCTAAGGCTAGGCTTGTGCACGGATGGGATGAACCCTTACGGTACTTTGAGTAGCATACACAGTACCTGGCCTGTGCTTTTGGTTATTTACAATCTATCGCCGTGGTTATGCATGAAACCAAGACACATCTTGTTGTCTTTGTTAATATCTGGTCCAAAGCAACCGGGCAACAAAATTGACGTATTCCTACAACCTTTGATAGAGGATCTACAACTCTTGTGGAATGAAGGGGCTACGGTTTACGACTCATTCAGTAAAGAGGACTTCAATTTGCGTGCTATGTTGTACTGCACAATCAATGATTTCCCCGCCTATGGTAATCTTTCAGGCTATTCAATCAAGGGGGCATTGGCGTGTCCGATTTGTGGTGAAAACACTTGTAGCATTCGCTTGAAACATAGTGGGAAAACCGTGTATATGGGCCACTGAAAAATGCTTCCAAAAGGACATAAGTATCGAAAGATGGCGAAAGAGTTCGATGGGAAAACTGATCACAGCATGGCGCGCCTGCCTTTGACAGGTACAGAGATTTACAAAAAGTTGGATAATATTGTGAACAACTTCGGGCCGCCAACCAAAAGTGGTGAAAAAAGTGTCTGGAAAAAGAAATAAATATTTTGGGAACTATAGTACTGGCAGCATCTGGAGGTTAGACATTGTATCGATGGGATGCATGTCGAGAAGAACGTGGGTGAAAGTATCACTAGCACCCTTTTGAACATAAAAGGAAAGACAAAGGATCATTTGAAAGGAAGAAAAGATTTAATTGAGTTGGGCATACGCACAGAGCTTGGCCCGCAAGAACGTGGAAAACGCACATTCTTGCCTCCTGCCTGTCACACTCTGTCTAAAGAAGAGAAACATAGTCTATGCAGTACCCTTTACAACATCAAGGTGCCATCAGGTTACTCCTCAAACATAAGAAACCTAGTGTCCATGACAGATTTCAAATTAGTAGGAATGAAATCTCACGATTATCATGTCCTACTTCAAGAATTTTTGCCAATTGCACTACGTGGGATCTTGCCGGATGCTGTCAGACACACAATCACAAACGTCAGTGTCTTCCTCAAATCCATTTCGTCTAAGGTTCTTGATGTGGACACTCTGTCTAAATTACAAAAGGATCTTATTGTGACAATGTGCCAGCTGGAGATGTATTTTCCTCCATCGTTCTTCGACATAATGATACATCTCCTCGTGCATCTTGTAAGAGAGATTCTGATGTGTGGTCCTTTGTACCTTCGCTACATGTATCCGTTCGAAAGGTACATGGGTGTCCTGAAGAAGAAAATGAAGAACCGTCGTCACCCAGAGGGTAGTATTATAGAGGGCACTATCACAGAGGAAGTTGTAGACTTCTGCACCAATTACCTAGAAGGTGTCGATACCATTGGACTTCCACGTTCTAGACACGAGGGCAGATTGAAGGGTGTTGGCACGGTTGGAAGGAAACTGAAAAGAATTGACATAGACACTCTTAACAAAGCTCATTTAGTTGTGCTAAGTCATCTTGAAGATGTTGAACCATACTTTGATGAACACTTGTGTGTTTTAAGAGCACAATATCCAAACATGAGTGACGTCAGACTACAAAATGAGCAGAATAGGACATTTGTCCGATGGTTCAAAGAGAGAGTGTTGTCCGATCAGTCCACGAATGTGCCTGAACTGATTAAAGTAGTTGCATTTGGACCAAATCTGGATGTAATTTCTTATGAGGGGTACGATGTCAACGGATTCACCTTTTTCACAGAACGTCAGGATCAGAAGTCAACGAATCAAAACAGTGGTGTAGAGCTTGAAGCTTATCAAAACTTATATGACGTCGGTGTCGTGGGTCATAGTCCTGTCTCAGTACAACAATCATATTTCGGTGTTATACAAGACATCTGGGTATTGGACTACAACAGCTACGAAATGTGTGTTTTCCGCTGTAACTGGGTTAACAACATTCATGGCTACCGTGAGGAGGAGCATGGTATGAAACTGGTTGATCTGTCTAGAGCTACTCCCACGGTTGAGCCATTCGTTGTTGGGACGAAGGTTAAGCAGATATTTTATGTAACTGATCCCTGTAATCCTAGATGGTCTGTTGTGCTTAAAGGGAGAAGAGGAATAGTTGGTGTGGATGGTGTGGTTGATGAGGATGAGTATGATGCAGAAGATGAACCTCCAACTGTTCCTATTTCATTGGAAGAGGCTGAGGTCACAGGTCATCGTGAGTATATACGATCAGACCATAACGAGGGAATGTGGGTTGAGAGATAATGGTGTATGTAAGTTATTACTATAAAAATTTATATGAAATTACCACTCTTTTATTTATTGCTTGTTTATGACCATTATGAAATGCTTAATTTAATTCAAATTGTATTTCAATCCTTGCAGGCATGGCTGATCAGGACATGGCTGATGCAGAGTTCGATTTATTTTGTCGTGAGGAGGAGGAAAATGAGCAGCGAATGGTACCGGTCCCATCTACATCTGCCGCTGCTGCTGTTGCCCCATCCACATCTGCCGCTGCTACTGTTGTCCCATCCACATCTGCCGCTGATGCTGTTGGCCCTTCCATGAGTGCACCTTCTACGAGTGCTACTCAGAGACCCAGAGGTAGAGGTCCGACCCGTGGGTTGAAACTGCAGAAAGAGGATCAGATTAGTCTTCTGTGGGACCAGTATGGGAGGTATGGTGGGGGCAGCAGGTCAGAGTTCGGTAGTATGCTAGGGACTCTGGCCAGATCACATTGCTGCATCAACCACACATGGAAACAAGTCCCGCAAGAAGTAAAGGAGACCATCTGGAAGAAGGTGCAAGAACGGTACAAGATCCCAGAAGAAGTGAAGAAGACCGTTCTTTCTTTGGTGGCCGGCAAAGCTAAATCATTCCGCCACTACTTGGTTGAGCATTGGATCAACAGGGTGCCCCCACGTGAGCCTCCGCCGTATGTTGTGTACAACGGCATGATCACTGAAGAGGAGTGGAAGGAGTTCGTTGAGCGGCACGCCACCCCCGAGTTCAGGGTATGTTTGTGTGTACTCTTTTCTTAATTAATGCTCATAATGCTTTATCCCTGATTTTCTAATTAATTTCCTGTTGTACTTTCTTAACAGCAAGTACAAGAACAAGCACGGCAAAACCGTGAAGCTAATCTCTACCCCCACACCATGGGACGAAGGGGATATGTGGGCAGCCTCGAGGGATGGAAAGAAGCTGGTTTGCTGACACGGAGGAACGAGGATGGAAGTGAATGCCCGATCGAGGATGTCTCTGAGGCGAGGAGGGTGCAGATGTACATACTGGGACGCCAGAAAACGACCAGCGAAGGTCAGAGGATATTTCCTAATGCTGCGATGGAACAACTGGCTAACCAAATTGTAAGTATTTGAAAGTAGCTGTTAAATAATTTACTTATATACTCAAGTGTTTGTTGATCTTAAATTTAGTGTTAACTTCTTTGAAAATTGGACAGTACGAAGCGGCACAGAGAGGAGAAGTAGACTTACACGCTCCTCCTTCTCAAGACGACGCGCTCAATCAAATGCTTGGGAAGAAGGATCACCCGGGGCGTGTTAGAGGATTTGGGGGAGAAGTACGTCAGAAGAACGTATTCCCGCCATCTGCTAGGAAGGGTCAGATGAGTGCTGCTGAAGTCGAGGCGATGGTAGAGCGTAAGTTCGCTGCTGAGCGCCAAGCTAATGACGAGAAACAGGCTGCTGAGCGCCGGGCTATCGAGGAGAGGCTGCAGGAAGCGTTGAATGCGATTGCACATGCGACTACTCAGCAGCAGCAGCTAGATCCTCCTCGACTGTCTTCCTCGTCTAGTTGTGCTCCGGCCGCTGACCCGTACCCGTTTGCCAACATCCAGGTTAACTTTGTTTAACTATTTTTCTCCTAAAATAAAGTTATTTAAATAGTATTAGATTGGACTCACTTATTTATTTCACGTATTATCTCTGTTTATTAAAGGAGCAAAAAAAATGTCGTCTCCAAATACCATTAGACGGGCACCCTGTAGATGCGGCCTACGGGACGGTGTTGCCATCAGGTCCACTCACGCTCATCAGTTTCGTACGTCTACCCCCATTCTACGCGCGTGTGACCTTGGACCTGATAGTTGATGGATTTGAGCATGCATACCTTCCGATGGCGTTTGACAACAAATGCACGCTGATCGAAGCGAAGGGAGACATATTGCCCTGGCCAGCATGTTATATTGTTGTCACCGATGAGGTAAGACTGTTTGACAACCATTTAGTATCTAATAAAATGCATTATTTAGCATTAAGTGTCTAATCTAATCTATTATAGATCCCTGAGCTTCCTCGCCGCGTAACCCGGCCCAGACTAGAAGAGACCAGCGCGCCGGCGAATCCTGAGATCCCTGAGCTTCCTCGCCGCGTATCCCGGCCCAGAGAAGAAGAGATCTGCGCGCCGGCGAATCCTGTCAGAAGTACAAGGGTATGTTCTAGATAATTGTTTAATGT
This sequence comes from Limonium bicolor, assembly GCA_023374045.1. Classification (NCBI taxonomy): domain Eukaryota; kingdom Viridiplantae; phylum Streptophyta; class Magnoliopsida; order Caryophyllales; family Plumbaginaceae; genus Limonium; species Limonium bicolor. The sequence goes on from CM041782.1 coordinate 186,399,365, forward strand.
TACTATAATAATCAATTAGTAATTATCTTTACATTGATGCTTTACTGTTTGTGTGTGAAGGGTAAGAATCCAGTGAGTCGGGGTGCGAAAGGTAAGAATCCAGCGCCCGTCCGGGGTCGCACCAGGACTTCTGAGGCGCCTAAAAATAAGCTCACTGCCACAAAAACTTGTTAATGTTTTGGGGGCCAAGCAGATGAATCTCTACGACAAGATCATGTTGAAGTCATCTCAAACTAACAACTTCATGATGACGCTTCCAAAGTCGATGTTTCACTACGAAGAAGATATGATGACGGCAATCAACTTTGAGGACATCAGAGAGATGATGTGTGGAGATTATCTGAACATTAACATTATTCAAGCTTATCTAAAGTAAGTGTTCTTTCCTCATACTGTAAAAACATATAGAATAAGTATCTATGAAGTTGCATTGGCTAACTTTTTATAGTACATGTGATATAATAGATGTCTGCTTGAGAGATGTGCTGAGAAGGACATGACCTCCATTACAGCGGTGTGCCCGGAGCGTTTATCCTACGACTCAGTCACTAGGGACCCGGGGAGGTTTTGTGAATACATGATTCATTGCTTCAATGTTGTTGATCAACAGAATAAATTATTCATTCTAATGCCGTATCACCAAACGTGAGTTCTAATATAAAATTACATACTAATTAGCTAACTTTTTTACCTTCATTTCTCATTTCATTTTGTAACACCCCATCCAAAGCCTATCGTGGTTGTCGTAATCTGAACACTTAATCGAATACGTCGCAGCGGAAATAAACAACACCTGGACCTTGCCACGGTCTGATCGTTAGAATATACCGGCTTAAATACTTACAATACTTATCCAAAAATACTTATCCAGCTTAAACATCAACATTCATAATACCACAACCAACCGAGTACTAGTATCTTAAACATAATCCCAAACTTACATCGGTTTAATATAAACAGTCGGGTGCACAGGCGCAACCCGAACTCAAAACAAAGGCCCACCCTAAGACTAACCGCTCCTACTCTCGTAGTGCGTCCTCATGGGCCTCTTACCTGCAAGTGTAAAAATAGCCCCCGAGGGGGTCAGCACGAATGCTGGTACACCCTCTCATGGCCCCCAAGCTAACGGGGCTACGACGACTAATTGTCGATAGCATGGAAATTGATTACATACACAAGCATAATACGAAGTGCAATAACAATAACCACAAATGAACATATATAGTTCACAACCAATGAACGACTCAAGCGTTCCCTTAACAAGTGGGTTAGTAACCCCCTCCTTAATCCTCATTTCCTTAATCTTAGTTCCTTACCTTACCTTAATCTTAATCTCAATCTTAATCTTAATCTCAATATACAAACCTTTCCTGGAAGGGATTGGTTGTAGCTTAATTCGAACCTGGGATTTAGGTGATCCCACCGCACCATCTTAATGCCACCTACTCTGGTCGGGAGTCCAGCGTAGCTGAGCCGGCAACCGGCCCTAGGCTACAAGTCCGAAGACAAGTCCTTAAGCGGAGGGCGGATCTGATTCAGATACCGTCCCCTTTTTCCTTAGCATGCATGACCGGAGATCGGTCCCGGGTTTCCTCACTCAAGTTCCAGTTAGTAGACACCTTAAACACCATGTGCTAGCTAAGCCTTAACGGGCATTAACCAACAACCATCAAACTTAACTCTTATTCTTAACTCAGTAAGTACTAAACTTGGTTAGTAACAATCTCAAGTCTCGCGGGTTAGTGTAAATATAACACAATCACAACGAGAACAATATAACCGGTTGCATGCTTTATCTTGTTTTAGTCATAGCAATTAAACAGATAGCACACAAGACGAGGGACACCTCGTTAGCAAGCAGGTCACAAGAAGGATTGTACCGTTCACCGTCGATCGTTGTTTGTTTAACCTTCTTCGGGGTCCCAATTCACAAACCTAAAACATTCATTCATTTTTAGGTCATTAGTTATTTGCACCTTACTTACTCACTTAGTCCCTAAGGATTCTCATTTAATAACCTCCCAAGTCTTACCACTTAGCTTACAAACTTAACTTTAAACATTAAAAACTTATACTTAATCTTAACTTAATCCCTTAAGTTCTTAGGGTCCTAATCATTACCACCCTACCAAAGGTATACCTCAATACCTATTACCATTCTTAGAATTCAAAATTTCTTCTTCTTCTTTTTTTTTTAAGTGTTAAGGGTCGACCGACCCACCGACCGACCCTACCCCTGGTCGGTCCATTACAGAAACTCTTCCGTCTCTTGAAACCCATCCGACCGACCCAGAGCTAGACCGACCGACCCAAACCCTCTGGGTCGGTCCCTTACAAACCATTTTCCTACTTAAACCTTTGCCCGACCGACCCAAGGCTAAGCCGACCGACCCAAACCCCCTGGGTCGGTCCAGTCCAGAGGCATTCCGGCTGGCTTAACATGGCCCGACCGACCCAAAACTGGGTCGGACCCTGGGTCGGTCTTCTACAGACCTTTCTTAAATTGCCTCTTTCAATTCCAAACTTCTCCTCATATATTCTAATATGCTATAGCCTCATTTGGGCACCTCAAAACACCCTTAAGCCCTCCTCTAAACACATTAAATCATTCACCAAAATCCACCTTAGTCATTATGCATTTTCCTTGTAATAATGCTACACTTGTAATGTTTTCCTCTAGGTTTCTAGGTGGTGGTTCATACCTAATGTAACCACTATGCCAAATGTTTTCTTCACCACTATAACATCATCTCCCAAGCATCTCTCACTATCTAAAACTCTCTTAAGCATTTACTTAATGTTCTTTCACAACTTAAACTTCCTTCCTAGTTGTTTACCAACTTTTACCTAAGTCCTAAATACCCAAATGCACTCTCTTGATTTCTAAATCTTTCCTAGTAATGCCTAAGTCATTATAAGTCCTTAGAACACCTTATTCTCACCCTTTTTCACCAAGACAATCTCTAGAACATCCTAGTACCTCTTGGTCATTAAATTCCCTTAGAATGTCTTAAACACTTAAGCTCTCCTTTAAATTTTGCCATAGGTTCTCTAGTATATAATACCACCTAATACATGGCTTTTCTCCATCAAACAACCAACACACCACAAATTCTCACCACAACACCTTAACACCCAATTTACACCAAAACCACACCACATCATTATATAGTGCTTAAACTTAAAATGCTTGGCACTTAGGCCCTTAAATAACAATAATCTTAACCACTGAATTTCCACATATATATGCCTTCAACCTGCGAATACACTCAACAAGGCTCCCATTGAAATAAAATGCTTCTTGTACTTCACCTTTATATTCTTAAACTATCACTTTTTCTCATTTGCTCCTTAGTCACAAGTTCACAAGTATAGTCATTGTTTCTCCTAGGTTTAATATAACACCTTCCCAATATAAACTCTACACTAAACTCATCATATACCTACATCTCATTCCCTTAAACAACAAAACACCTTAAGGTAAGTAATTTACCTTGTTTTCTCACAAGCTTAAAAGCTTTTCTCCTTAGGTTTTCTCTGTTCAATCTCGGTCACCAATGTGATTCTCCTTGCCAATGTTCTAACCAATATCCAATGACTCCAATGAGTACTAGATAACACATTAACCCTAAGGAACAAACCCTAGGTTAAAAATATGTTTTAAGGTATTAATGTGATTGTTTTACCTTGGTTTCTCAAGACAAACTTGGATATGAAGCAAGAAGGACCTCCCTCTCCTTTGAAGAGTAGAAACAAGCTAGAACAAGGCATAAACATGGAGTTCCATGAGTATATATTTTCGGACATGTGAAGAAAATGGTGGAAACCTAGATTTTCTTACACTTTCTTTACCTTAAGAGAATGGAGATGCCAATGGAGTCTCCAAACTTGAATTTCCTCCTCTAATGGTGGTTTGACTTGGCACCAAAATGAAGCTCTTGAAGTTTTGAAAAGAAAAAGGAGGAGCTTGAGCTAACTAAGAAGAATATGTATTTTGTTTTGGATTTGGAGCTAAAATGAGCAAGATGTGTGCAAGAGAAGGTGGAGCTAGCATGGAGAGGAGCTTCACGTTAATGGAGAAGAGAAAGAGAGCAAGAAACCGTGTGAAACAAGGGAGAATGAAGAAGTGAGGAGAGAGGTAAGTAAAATGTGATATTTATCTTAAAAGGTGAATAGTGTTTTTACTTTATAACTTACTTGTTTTTGCTTTCTCTTTACTTAGCTAGATAAGTGTGATGAGTCACACTTAAAAAACCGGCCCCCTTTTGTAAATGAGGGTAATTAAGTCTTTGTTGACCAAATGTCTCACTTATATAGACTTATGTTATAAACTAGCTTAATTAATTCACTATTCATCAAAACAAGGCACATTGTTGTGAAATTTTTGATTTCCCATTGATATGGACCTCCAAATGTGATACTATATAGTACACATATTAATTAAAGAGTAATGATGGACATTTAGCCATTCAAAACTCATTTACAAGACAATTTTTCAAAAATGCTTTAAGACTCCTTAAAGCACATTTTGTGTTTTAACTTGTTTTCAAGCTTGGTTTTCTTTGGTAATTGATTTGAAATGACCATTAGGATATTACTAAGGTCTTAGAACCATATTTGGGTACTCTCCCAAGTCTCTCCAAGCTTAGAGCACGTTTTTGTTAAAACTGCTCTTTTGGTGTTTCCTTATATTTTCTTTGATTAGAAATGTTTCTTAATGTTTCTAAGGCATTATTTAGCCTCCTTATATCTTAGTTTATCATTTAAACACCATATCTAAGTTTGGGGTATTTCAATCTACCCCCCTTAAAAGAACTTTGTCCTCAAAGTTCACACATGTGTTTAACCGTTACACATGTGTTTAACCGTTACACATGTGTTTAACCGTTCACGGTACACAATTCTCTTAATCTTAATACCACATCTTATATTCACATTCATACATCTCAAGACTCAAAGGTCAATCTCAAATACAATACATAAGTATTATACATAACTCAAACTTACACCGAAGTGTAGCAACTTACACTAATTCACATCTTAAACAACCAAACAAACGACAAACATGATCGTTTCCTAACTCAAAAGCGAGGAAGCTCTACCCCCCTTAAAAAGGGGTACGCCCCGTACCCTATACAGACGATCTAGTCAGTAAATAAAGAAGGGTACTTCGCCCTCATCTTATCCTCTAATTCCCACGTGGCCTCTTCGACATCCTGGTTAGACCAGAGAACCTTCACCAGTCGCACTGACTTGTGGCGAGTGTCCCTAGTCTTACTGTCCCAGATTCTCTGAGGAGTCTCCACGGATCTCATATTTGGTTCTAATGTCAACCTCTCAGGTTCTAACACATGGGAGGGGTGGTGCATGTATTTCTTTAGCTGTGAAACATGAAAAACATCATGCACTTTACCCAGCTCAGCAGGTAAATTTAACCTGTAAGCAACCGGGCCCACCCGCTCCGTAATCTCATAAGGACCAACAAATTTCGGGCTTAACTTGCCCTTCTGCCCAAACCTGAATACACCCTTCATCGGTGATACTCGCAGAAATACCCGGTCGCCCACTGCGAACTCCAGGTCCCGTCGTCGAACATCAGCATACGACTTCTGCCTATCTTGAGCAGCTTTCATGTTCTCTCTGATTTGCTGAACTTCAGCCTTAACTTGTTCTAAGTACTCTGGTCCTATAATGACCATCTCACTCGACTCATCCCAGCAGAGCGGTGTACGACATGGTCTACCGTACAACGCTTGAAAAGGTGACATCTTGATCGAAGCGTGATAGCTGTTGTTGTATGAAAACTCGATCAGATGCAATCTGTCAATCCAACTGCCCTGGAAGTCTAAGGCACATGCTCTCAGCATGTCCTCGAGTGTTTGAATAGTACGCTCAGTCTGACCATCTATCTGAGGATGGAACGCGGTACTCAGTTTGAGTTCTGTACCCAACGCTTCTCTGGTAGCTCTCCAGTACCTCGAAAGGAATCTGGTATCTCTATCTGACACTATGGTCTTTGGTATGCCGTGATGCCTCATGATTTCTTTCTCAAATAACTCAGCTAATTTGGTCACCTTCCAAGTATCCTTCATCGGTATGAATCGGGCTACTTTGGTAAGGCGATCCACCACCACCCATATCATGTTGAGACCTCCCCTAGCAGGTGAAAGCCCAACTACGAAGTCCATGGAGATATCATGGAACTTCCACTCCGGAACTGGCATTGACTGTACCATTCCGCCCGGTCGTCGGTGCTCGAATTTCACCTTCTGGCATGTGAGACACCTCAAGACGAACTCGGTAACATCTGTCTTCATCCCCGACCACCAGAAGTATCTCTTCATGTCTTTATACATTTTAGAGGCTCCCGGATGGATGGAAACTGAAGAACAGTGTGATTCTCTAAGTATACGGTCTTTCAGATCCGTGTTGCCTCGTGGTATGCATAATCGGCCCATAAGTCTGATCAGATCATCATCATGAAGTCTGAAGTCGTATTTCTGACTCTCAAAGGTACCATCTGTCAGCTTCTGTCTGACCTCTCCCATATACTCATCTGTCCTCTGAGCCTCTCGCACCTCATCAACCAAGCTGGAGAAAGAAACTAGCGAATGGAGTGAGTGTGCTCGACGGCTCAGGGCATCTGCTACAACATTGGCCTTCCCTTCTTTGTATTGGAGGTCAATGTCATAGTCTTTCAGAAACTCTAACCATCTCCTCTGTCGAAGATTAACTCCTTCTGAGTGAATATGTATTTCAAACTCTTGTGATCGGTGTAGATCGTGACACTAACCCCATATAAGTAGTGGCGCCATATCTTCAAAGCGAAGACTACAGCTCCCAGCTCTAAATCATGCGTGGGGTAGTTCTCCTCATGTTTCTTCAACTGGCGTGAGGCATATGCCACCACCTTGCCATGTTGCATGAGCACGCAACCCAGCCCTCTGCCGGATGCATCACAATAAACCTCAAAGCCCTCTGTACCGTCTGGAATGGTCAGTACCGGTGCAGTGGTCAGTGAGTCCTTCAAGCGCTGAAATGATCTCTCACAGTCAACTGTCCACAGAAATGGCGCATCTTTCTTCATCAGACTGGTCATCGGCTTCGCGACCTTGCTGAAATCTCTAACAAATCTCCTGTAGTAGCCTGCCAGACCGAGAAAGCTCCGGATGTCGGTAACAGTCTTCGGCCTTGGCCAGGTACGTACGGCATCAATCTTTGCTGGATCCACTGCGATCCCAGCATCTGAGATGACATGACCTAGGAAAGAGACCTGGTCAAGCCAAAACTCACACTTGGAGAACTTAGCATATAGCTGGTTCTCCCTCAATATTTCCAATACCCTCCTCAGATGTTCCTCATGTTCAGCCTTAGACTTTGAATATATCAGAATGTCATCAATAAAAACCACAACCGACTTGTCCAGCTGCTCCCGGAACAAGCGGTTCATCAGATCCATAAACTTTGCCGGTGCGTTCGACAAACCGAACGGCATCACTGTAAACTCATAGTGGCCGTATCGTGTCGGAATGCCGTCTTCTCCATGTCTCCCTCTTTAATGGCTATCTGATGATACCCCGATCTGAGATCAATCTGGAAAACACAGATGCTCCCTTCAACTGATCGAACAGATCGTCAATGCGGGGTAGTGGGTACTTATTCTTCACTGTCACTGCATTCAGCTCTCTGTAGTCGATGCAGAGGCGGAGACTACCATCCTTCTTCTTCACGAGAGGACTGGCGCTCCCCATGGTGACACACTTGGCCTAACGAATCCTTTATCCAACAAATCTTTCAATTGCTCTTTAACTAGTCACCTCATTTCTGCCGGAGCCATACGGTATGGTGCTTTGGCTATCGGTCCGGTACCAGTAGCAGCTCAATGGTGAACTCTACCCTCCCGAGTGGGTGGCATGCCGGCAGTTCCCGTGGAAAAAGTCGGGGAACTCCGACACTACCGGTAAGTCGGGGTCGAACTCAGGGTCTCTCTCTATGTCCTGTACATAGCAGAGGTAACTTCTTCCTTTCTCCTTAATTCTCATGCATTGCCATGGCGGTGATGATCTTAGTCGAAGGCTCTCTGGGCTCTGGCGGTATGATATTGTTACCCCAGACGGACTCCTGAGCAGCAATCTATGCTCGGCGCAGAGGATACGTCCCTTGTGCCGCTCCAACCAGTTCATCCCGAAGATAACATCAAATCCTAGCTTACTGAACTCAATAAAACTGACTGGGAAGTCTTCCCCCTTAATTCTGATGGTGGCTCCTCGGTAGTGACGAGTGCAACGAACCTTCTCCTTAGACGGGAGCGTAACACATGAAGTCGGGTAGCTCATCAGCGTCTAGCCCCAACCTGCTCGCAAATGATGCAGAGACAAAGGTATGCGAGGCCCCTGAGTCGAAGAGAACTGATGCCTTAACCCCATTGATCGAAAGGTCCGGTGAGGATAGTACCGCTAGCGTCGGCCTGTGCCTCTGTGAGTATGCTTAGTGCACCTTCCGTACCGAGTCCATAACCTAATCGTGTTCACAAGCTCCATGAGTATTGATGGTATAACAAGAGTCGTAATCAATTATATGAACAACACTGTTATTTTATTCATGACCATCCTGTTTACAACATGTGCTTCAATCTTACATCTCATTTCTTATCTCATTCTAACATTACATGGCTAATATTGTCTAAAGGTTAGGTTTAATCTTCCTGGTCTCATATGCGTCGCATTGATTACTGCTGACGGTGCTGTATTCAGCTTGATTCTCTTAATTCCATGGTATAACATCCTTGATTCTCCTCCCAAAATTAATACATTACCTGACTTAAGTACTATCTTATCTGCACGGTCCGCACGCTTCTGCTCGCCGTATAAAAACTCCGCATCATCTCCAATGGACCAAGACACTACGGGTATCCCTCTTTCGAGAAACTCCGTTGTCTCGTCCTTATCCTGGTGTAGTCCCAGTTTCCCATCTTTTTCGTAGAAGTTTACAATGCAAATGTCTGGCTGGATGTCTGGAATCGGTTCAGCTTCCAACTGCTGAGCGATTTCCATGACTTGTGTAATAACTGGATGGAACTCTTCGGGTATTCCCGGTGGTGAGACTCCATCTTGCTCCCTTGTGGTTTGGTAATTCTTGGCATACGGATTCCAATCCTTGCCCAAGCTCATCATCTTTAATTTCATCTTTGCTCCCCCTGGGTACTCCGGTGTGTAAAAACCTCCCGGTCCCATTCCTAGTTGATTGCATTTCCTGATGATGGCTATTTGTGCTTCGGGTGTCAGGTATCCCCTTAATAGAATCATACCTGGGCGGATAACCTGACATTGTTCGGTTGGAAAGTCTATGATTTTGATGTCGGTGTGCTCCGGGTTAGGTGTAGATGGCATTGGGTAGCAGATGTTGAATCTTCCTAAGTGGTAGTAGGTTATATCTCACTTAAGTTCTAATCTCATCTTATTCTTACTTGACTCATTTATTCACCAAACATGCATGATAATGCGGTAAGCAGGTAGTTTTACTACTAAATGGTTATAGTGGTACCTGGCCTCGAAGAGGGCTCAGGCTCATCGTCCCGGTCCACCATGTGTAGAGTGGGTCCCGTCTTCTGGGTCACCCTGGGTTCTTGTCCGCCGGCTGCTGCACTTTCCTCTGACCGTCAGATCCAGCTCCCTGATCGGTCTTGCCCTTGCCCCTGGTATCGGGCCTATAGGCTCTGCTAGCAGGATTCCGGTAACACTCATAAGCTCGATGGCCGTAGACACCACAGAAGTTGCACTCCACCTTGTTCCCCTTACAGTCGAGCCCGGGGTGGTCCTTGTGACACCATCTACAGATGAAGCGTCGCTGGTAGCCACCACCGGCTCCCCTCTCAGTCTCAGATCCTGATGATTCATATTGTCAATTCTCATATCTCAAACGGGTACTAATTAATTTCTTAACTCATTCAATATCAATTTCCTTACCCTTTGGCGCCTTAGAGCGCAGGGGTGTAGCTGCAATAGCATATGTCAGCTTCAATGGCTCTTCCGAAGCCTTCTCCTTTTCCTCCTTCCCTTTCGGGTTCTGATTTTTCTGGGCCTGAGGCTGGTACTTTTGTTTCTTGTACCCTCCTTGCCCTTGACTCTCTGAGCTTTTACCAGCACTCTTCCTCTTAGCATTCTCCTCGTCCCTCAGCTGGACGGTAATCTCAACCTTAGCAGCGGCATGATAGCACTCCTGCTTTTCCATAGTATTAGTCTCACTTATTTCTCATAATCTAAATCTTATTCATCACTTACTCAAATCTCAATCGTTCTTATTACCTGCAAGGTAGTGTAACTCGTCGGCCCCATGCCGTAGCGGAGTCGATGGCTAAGCCCGCCATAGAAGCGGTCCACCAAGATCTGGTCTGAATACCCTAGACCCGGCAGAAGACGGAGCAAGGCAGTGAACTCTGAGTAATACTCGTCCACTGTCATCTTGTCCGACTGCTTAAGCGCATCGAACTGTAAGCGCTTCTTCGTCTGAACATGGGCGGGGTAGTACTTTGCCCGTAGCAAGGCGGTGTACTGCTCCCAGCCGAACTCTGGATTGGCCACATGCTCGGCCCTCACCAGTTTCCACCAATCGCCTGCCGCCCCCTTCAGGTAGAAAGCAGCTAAGCGCACCTTGATCCCAGCAGGGACATCAAGGGTCTCGAAGGCGGTCTCCAGCTCGGAGATGTACGCCTCAAGCTTGGCAGGATCGGTCTCCCCCTTAAAATGAGCGGGTCGAAGATCTGCTAGACTCTTCACCCAGTTTGGTTCCCTAGGTTGTGGCGGTGGAGGTGGTGCACCCACACCAGGCTGATAGCCCATGTGCCCTAAAGAGGCAGCTACGATCTCTGCGATCGTCTGCCCTCCAGGTATCCCTGAAGTATCCTCACCCCGGCCGCGACCTCGGCCTCCTCTAGGGCGTCCTGCCATCTGAACAAGCATAACTTACATTAGATTCGTACTCACCATTGTTTTGGTTAGTAAGTTTATAACGTCCGTAGACGGTAAAGACAATCCACACTTATTAGTGGTCATCTGACTCTACTCACTCTAACTTCTCACACCCTTAACCCAACACTTATTCCTCAACTTATATCCTAACTCGGTGGTTACTCAAGTCCGGTATTTCTTGATCAGAGCGTAGTTACGCTCTGATACCACTTTTTGTAACACCCCATCCAAAGCCTATCGTGGTTATCGCAATCTGAACACTTAATCGAATACGTCGCAGTGGAAATAAACAACACCTGGACCTTGCCACGGTCTGATCGTTAGAATATACCGGCTTAAATACTTACAATACTTATCCAAAAATACTTATCCAGCTTAAACATCAACATTCATAATACCACAACCAACCGAGTACTAGTATCTTAAACATAATCCCAAACTTACATCGGTTTAATATAAACAGTCGGGTGCACAGGCGCAACCCGAACTCAAAACAAATGCCCACCCTAAGACTAACCGCTCATACTCTCGTAGTGCGTCCTCATGGGCCTCTTACCTGCAAGTGTAAAAATAGCCCCCGAGGGGGTCAGCACGAATGCTGGTACACCCTCTCATGGCCCCCAAGCTAACGGGGCTACGACGACTAATTGTCGATAGCATGGAAATTGATTACATACACAAGCATAATATGAAGTGCAATAACAATAACCACAGATGAACATATATAGTTCACAACCAATGAACGACTCAAGCGTTCCCTTAACAAGTGGGTTAGTAACCCCCTCCTTAATCCTCATTTCCTTAATCTTAGTTCCTTACCTTACCTTAATCTTAATCTCAATACTAATCTTAATCTCAATACAAACCTTTCCTGGAAGGGATTGGTTGTAGCTTAATTCGAACCTGGGATTTAGGTGATCCCACCGCACCATCTTAATGCCACCTACTCTGGTCGGGAGTCCAGCGTAGCTGAGCCGACAACCGGCCCTAGGCTACAAGTCCGAAGACAAGTCCTTAAGCGGAGGGCGGATCTGATTCAGATTCCGTCCCCCTTTTTCCTTAGCATGCATGACCGGAGATCGGTCCCGGGTTTCCTCACTCAAGTTCCAGTTAGTATACACCTTAAACACCATGTGCTAGCTAAGCCTTAACGGGCATTAACCAACAACCATCAAACTTAACTCTTATTCTTAACTCAGTAAGTACTAAACTTGGTTAGTAACAATCTCAAGTCTCGCGGGTTAGTGTAAATATAACACAATCACAACGAGAACAATATAACCGGTTGCATGCTTTATCTTGTTTTAGTCATAGCAATTAAACAGATAGCACACAAGCCGAGGGACACCTCGTTAGCAAGCAGGTCACAAGAAGGATTGTACCGTTCACCGTCGATCGTTGTTTGTTTAACCTTCTTCAGGGTCCCAATTCACAAACCTAAAACATTCATTCATTTTTAGGTCATTAGTTATTTGCACCTTACTTAACTCACTTAGTCCCTAAGGATTCTCATTTAATAACCTCCCAAGTCTTACCACTTAGCTTACAAACTTAACTTTAAACATTAAAACTTATACTTAATCTTAACTTAATCCCTTAAGTTCTTAGGGTCCTAATCATTACCACCCTACCAAAGGTATACCTCATACCTATTACCATTCTTAGAATTCAAAATTTCTTCTTCTTCTTTTTTTTTTAAGTGTTAAGGGTCGACGACCCCCACCGACCGACCCTACCCCTGGGTCGGTCCATTACAGAAACTCTTCCGTCTCTTGAAACCCATCCGACCGACCCAGAGCTAGACCGACCGACCCAAACCCTCTGGTCGGTCCCTTATAGAACCATTTTCCTACTTAAACCTTTGCCCGACCGACCCAAGGCTAAGCCGACCGACCCAAACCCCCTGGGTCGTCCAGTCCAGAGGCATTCCGGCTGGCTTAACATGGCCCGACCGACCCAAAACTGGGTCGGACCCTGGGTCGGTCTTCTACAGACCTTTCTCTTAAATTGCCTCTTTCAATTCCAACTTCTCCTCATATATTCTAATATGCTATAACCTCATTTGGGCACCTCAAACCACCTTAAGCCCTCCTCTAAACACATTAAATCATTCACCAAAATCCACCTTAGTCATTATGCATTTTCCTTGTAATAATGCTACACTTGTAATGTTTTCCTCTAGGTTTCTAGGTGGTGGTTCATACCTAATGTAACCACTATGCCAAATGTTTTCTTCACCACTATAACTCATCTCCCAAGCATCTCTCACTATCTAAAACTCTCTTAAGCATTTACTTAATGTTCTTTCACAACTTAAACTTCCTTCCTAGTTGTTTACCAACTTTTACCTAAGTCCTAAATACCCAAATGCACTCTCTTGATTTCTAAATCTTTCCTAGTAATGCCTAAGTCATTATAAGTCCTTAGAACACCTTATTCTCACCCTTTTTCACCAAGACAATCTCTAGAACATCCTAGTACCTCCTTGGTCATTAAATTCCCTTAGAATGTCTTAAACACTTAAGCTCTCCTTTAAATTTTGCCATAGGTTCTCTAGTATATAATACCACCTAATACATGGCTTTTCTCCATCAAACAACCAACATCACACAAATTCTCACCACAACACCTTAACACCCAATTTACACCAAAACCACACCACATCATTATATAGTGCTTAAACTTAAAATGCTTGGCACTTAGGCCCTTAAATGACAATAATCTTAACCACTGAATTTCCACATATATATGCCTTCAACCTGCGAATACACTCAACAAGGCTCCCATTGAAATAAAATGCTTCTTGTACTTCACCTTTATATTCTTAAACTATCTCTTTTTCTCATTTGCTCCTTAGTCACAAGTTCACAAGTATAGTCATTGTTTCTCCTAGGTTTAATAAACACCTTCCCAATATAAACTCTACACTAACTCATCATATACCTACATCTCATTCCCTTAAACAACAAAACACCTTAAGGTAAGTAATTTACCTTGTTTTCTCACAAGCTTAAAAGCTTTTCTCCTTAGGTTTTTCTTGTTCAATCTCGGTCACCAATGTGATTCTCCTTGCCAATGTTCTAACCAATATCCAATGACTCCAATGAGTACTAGATAACACATTAACCCTAAGGAACAAACCCTAGGTTAAAAATATGTTTTAAGGTATTAATGTGATTGTTTTACCTTGGTTTCTCAAGACAAACTTGGATATGAAGCAAGAAGGACCTCCTCTCCCTTTGAAGAGTAGAAACAAGCTAGAACAAGGCATAAAATGGAGTTCCATGAGTATATATTTTCGGACATGTGAAGAAAATGGTGGAAACCTAGATTTTCTTACACTTTCTTTACCTTAAGAGAATGGAGATGCCAATGGAGTCTCCAAACTTGAATTTCCTCCTCTAATGGTGGTTTGACTTGGCACCAAAATGAAGCTCTTGAAGTTTTGAAAAGATAGAAAGGAGGAGCTTGAGCTAACTAAGAAGAATATGTATTTGTTTTGGATTTGGAGCTAAAATGAGCAAGATGTGTGCAAGAGAAGGTGGAGCTAGCATGGAGAGGAGCTTCACGTTAATGGAGAAGAGAAAGAGAGCAAGAAACCGTGTGAAACAAGGGAGAATGAAGAAGTGAGGAGAGAGGTAAGTAAAATGTGATATTTATCTTAAAAGGTGAATAGTGTTTTTACTTTATAACTTACTTGTTTTTGCTTTCTCTTTACTTAGCTAGATAAGTGTGATGAGTCACACTTAAAAAACCGGCCCCCTTTTGTAAATGAGGGTAATTAAGTCTTTGTTGACCAAATGTCTCACTTATATAGACTTATGTTATAAACTAGCTTAATTAATTCACTATTCATCAAAACAAGGCACATTGTTGTGAAATTTTTGATTTCCCATTGATATGGACCTCCAAATGTGATACTATATAGTACACATATTAATTAAAGAGTAATGATGGACATTTAGCCATTCAAAACTCATTTACAAGACAATTTTTCAAAAACGTGCTTTAAGACTCCTTAAAGCACATTTTGTGTTTTAACTTGTTTTCAAGCTTGGTTTTCTTTGGTAATTGATTTGAAATGACCATTAGGATATTACTAAGGTCTTAGAACCATATTTGGGTACTCTCCCAAGTCTCTCCAAGCTTAGAGCACGTTTTTGTTAAAACTGCTCTTTTGGTGTTTCCTTATATTTTCTTTGATTAGAAATGTTTCTTAATGTTTCTAAGGCATTATTTAGCCTCCTTATATCTTAGTTTATCATTTAAACACCATATCTAAGTTTGGGGTATTTCACATTTTGTATTTGACATTGTAGCCACCACTGGGCTTTGTTTATATTCTGCGCTGCCACCGCTACTCTGCTCGTTCTAGATCCACTAGGGCAGTGGACAGAATTCAACACTGAAGACTTAATCAAAGAGTAAGTTTTTATTACTATTTAATTGTTTGTAAGTTTTTTGAACCAAAATTAATGTACTTGTTCATTTTGCTAAACGCTTTTGTTAATATATGTAACAGTTGTTACAAAAAAACCCCTCAGGGAGAGGTTTGGTGATTTGACCGTCAATTACATCAAGGTTTGGTAATTCATGTATTTCATTCGTGCTGCTATTATATTTGTACAATTGTTTTACATTTGTGAATTTTGGTGATTTAGTGCCCTACCCAAAAGGATTCTAAGAGTTGCGGGTACTACGTGATGCGGTATATGTACGAGTTCTGCGGGTACTTCCCAAGTTTTAAGAATGATATTGACAAGGTAATACGAACGCTGTCTTGTATTTAATTCTTTCGGCAGATTTTTTGTGTCTTTATCTTAATCTCATTATGTGTTCCATTCCTTTTCTTGTTGCAGATTAAAGAGCATTATGCCAGATTCAAGACTTATGCTCTGCCGACTTGTTGCATGTCAGAGAGAGCATGGCAGCCATGTTTATGAGAATGGAGTGGTAGACTAGCTAGCTCTGATGCTGTAACATATATTTTTTGTTAGTTGCTGCTCTGATTCTGTTAGTTGCTGCTGCAACAGATTATATTGTGTAACAAATTATATTTTTTGTTAGTTGCTCTGATTCTGTTTGTAATGAATTATGCTAGCTGCTGCTGTAACAGATTCTAGCTGTTGTATTGAATGTTTCTGTTGCAATTGTGCGCAGAAATGAATTTGCAATTGTTATCTCTGTTGCAATTGTGTAACAGATTGAATATGTTACAGATTTTCGATCTGGTGCTTTATTAGATGTTATCTCTGTTGCAATTGTGTAACAGATTGAATATGTTACAGATTTTCGATCTGGTGCTTTATTGATGTTATTCTGTTGCAATTGTGCGCAGAGAATGAATTTGTGTTGTTGGTATTTGATTCAGGTGGTTCAATTGTGCAGTTTCTTCCCTCTGTTGCTTATCTGTTACAATTCTGTCTCTGTTGCAATTGTGTAGATTTGTAAAAAAAAAAACAAAATTACACTTTAGATTACGGTTCTAGCAATAACCGTCATCTAAAGTCTTTGCGCGCGTTACGGTTATTTGTAAAACCGTGATCTAAAGTCCTTTGGTTCACGCGCGCCAAAGGACTTTAGATCACGGTTTTACAAATAACCGTAATGTAAAGTCAATGACACGCGGGCCGGAAAAGGGACTTTAATTACGGTTTTAAACCGTAATTAAAGAAACGCCATCTTTATTGACCCCCGCGTAGATTACGGTCCAGAACCGTAATTATACACGGTTTTGGACCGTAATTAATGGGTCGCGTTCCACCAGTGAATGCATCAGCTCAAATTCCAGTTTCTGAAGTTTTACCTCAGTAGTAGCTTCTGTGAGTTTACCACATTACTTTGGGTTGTCTTAGAACTAGAACTATAATAACACATATAACTACGTAACTGAGGTTAATTGGGTAGAGGTAAAAACATAATCAAGGAACAATAAGGAAAAGAAAATAGAAGAGAAAAGAAAGATCAGTTCAGGTTTCTGGTTTTGAAAGTTAGTTTTGGGTTTCTGTTACAGGAGGGATTTAAGGGTTGTATGGGTTTAAAATGAAGGTAAGAAACTCCTAATACACCTTACCAGGAAACTATATGATTTGGAGAGAAATTTGGAGGTCAGGCTAGGAAGAACCAGAAAGACAACAACAGAGAAGATTTCATTAGTTTCAATCTTGTTTTTAGGTTCTGTGTAGTAGTTCACCTCAGAAACGTGGTCTGATGGCCTGGGTCTGTCTAAGAGTTAAATCTACACTCACACACTTAACTAAGTGCAAGTACTTAGAAGAGAAACAGAAGTAAAACAACAGAAGAAGTAATCCAAAAAAAAAATAGCAACCTGCTTCAGTTTCTGAGAACTTTGAGATCTGTATAACTATATTTAAGTGAGTACAACAGCATTACCTTGGGTTGCCTTAGATCTAGAACTGTAGTAACATACGTAACTAAGTAACTAAGGCTAGTTAGGGAGAATTGAAAATCAGAGGGTGAGCAAGGAAACAGCAGAGAGGTAGCAGAAATTCAGTACTGCAGTGTTAAGTTCATGTCTGGGAGTCTATTTTAGTTGTGAATTGTGTCTCTGTATGTCGACTTCTCAGTACTGAACGCCACTTTGGTTCTCTTGGGTTTAGAAGTTTAACTGAAATACTTAATTAAATGAGTGGGCAGGATGATGAAACGGAAAACAAGAGTGTAACACAGACAGTGAACAAACAGAAGGAAATGAGAGTATGATATCAAACTGCGAAAGTTTCAGTGTTAGAGTTTCTAAAAATCTGGTTTCGGTATAACCCTGTGCAGAGTGGTTGGAAGGGATGTAATGGATGGGCAATGAGATTAAATGCTACCCAATACTCTTATTTAAGGTTGTAAACCATTGGGACAGGATAGGAATCGATTAACAGACGACAAAAGGAATAAAAGAATGATAAAAGGAACTGATACAGAAGGTGGGTGTTTTGGTTTCTGAAAATTGCTTCTTGTGTAACGATTTTTCTGTGGCACAGGAGTGTAGTGGTGTCTTAGGTGTGAACTAGAAATTATTACAGAGTAAATTAAGTGGCAAAATCATTGGGGGACTTAGGGATCAAACAACCGACGAAAAAACAAAAAGAGATATATTATATATCAGTTGTTGGTTTTCTGGATTCAGTCCTTCTTGCTTCTGTTTGCCCTGATATAGCTGTTTCTGTGTGTTTATTACAGAAGCTACGTGAGTAATTTATGAATAAAGTTTTGAGTTAAACCTAAGCTAACACACATAACTAGTTGGGTAAACACTATAGAAGGGCAACAGACATGAATTAAACTAACTAGAAACAACACACCCAGTGGAACATGGAGTTGGTTGTCTCGGTTTCTAATATCATAGCTGTTCTGTATAGCTAGATTATAGGAGTATTATAAGTGAGGTGTTAGTTTATTAATGAACCCAGAACAGACCTAATTCACCTGATTGTGTGTAAAGAAACAGTTGGAAAGAAAAAAAAAACATGGCTTGACATCTAAAGGAGAGGTTAATGTAAGATTATACGCTAAACTTATGTTGTGTTTGCATAATCTTGGGACTTCTGTATAAGTGGGTTTTAGGGGTATCCTCTGATCTATATTATCGTTACAAGGGTTAAAATATCACTCACCTATTTATCTAAGAAAGGAATACACATTAGATAAGTCATATCTATGTTATACAACTTGTTACATAATTACCTCTTAAAACGCCTAAGACATTAACTAAGGAAAAAGGGCCTAGTTAACATTAAATAAAGATATAAAATATCCTAGGAGTAAGTAAACCTAGAATTAATGCACGTGGAGCTCTAAGAGTCAACATAAACTAATCATGTAACAACATAACTAGGGAATGACATACATATAAAGTGTCGTCACATACAATAATAACTGACACATTGTTTTAATTAACTCTAGGACCGTGCGAGCTCGGACCGGGACTTCGAGTAAGACTACTCGTGCTTTCAAATAAGGTATGGACATGTGTGGTTCGTATGTTGCCATGTTACACAACGGTTTTGTGCTGCGTGCCTTGTTTGACAATGACCATAAGACTAGCATGAAATTGGATTGCTTGATATGACTTGTTTATATGCTTTTACATATATCATTGCTGTATATTGCTTGCGCGCACACAGTGTGTAGTACCTTCTCGTGATGAAACCTTGAGATGAAACACCGAATTACGTAAACAAACAAGGAACTATATATAAGGAACACTCCTCTTAAATTATATAGGACTTCTAACGACACCCACTATGGTGTCGAACTTATAACGATAATGAATAGTAAAATACCAGTTGAAGGAACCCATACTGGGGTATTGAAGTGACCCCGCGTTTGCGACGCACGACGCTGGAAAGGGAGGACTGGCTATGGAGAAGACGCTCTTCAATACGTGGTGATAAGAGAATTCGCAAATGAACCTTAACAAATCAAGGAAAGATTGGCACCTACATGATATGGTCACGGGACCTAACTATATCCCTAGACCTTGTGCAAGAGGAGAGAAAGAGAATACACTTTATGAAACAAGAGTAAAAGGAATGGAAACACACAACGCTCGAATGATCCCATAGCGAGGATCGTTGGTATAATATACCTATGCACACGTTTGATTAGTTACATGATTGCTGTTGCTATACTACCAACTTGTTATGCTTGGTTGCTTGTTATCTAACGCTTTGCTACCTTAAAGTGTGTTTGAAATTATGATGTGTTGTGGTGTGCTTTACTGCTTTATTATAGCATGTAATTTGACTTAATCATATTCGACCAAGTAGTCGTGCAGCCCGGTAACATGCGGGCTTCACACGTTCATACTCGGCATAGTTTTGCTGAGTCCTTTATTTTTATAGGTATGAAACGAAAGTCAGACGGAGAGTAAATAAACCCACAAGCCCTCCTCCACACTCCTGTTGTGCATCTTCGGCATGGGCAGGGACTTCTCCCACTCTCTCCGATTCGAATACACAAGGTAAGTGTTGCTGGGCTTCCTTCTTTCTCTTCTGCTTGGTTTCTGTACCGAAATGCCTTGGTTGCATGACTCACTCCCTCTGTATTTTTGGGTAATGCTGGATAGTAAATAAACCAACGAAGAGTACCCAAGTTTCCCAGGAAGAGCAGCCCCACTCCCGCTACAGCAGGAAAACAGGTCAAGGTAAACCCATGGTCAATCCTCTGTTAGTGCTCGAAACTTGAGGAAACTAACTCCATTTGTCTTCTCTATACTAGCGAGTTACGTCCCCTTGGTGAGATCCTTCTGGGCTAAATCCGCTAGCAAACTAGCCTAACCAAGGTATGGAAAACTGTTAGGAATCTGTACTGCTCTACACTAGCTAACTAGTTTAAAACAGGCCACGGTTGAACATGGCATTGGATTTCTTTTTCTTGTCCAGTCGTGGGAGGATACCAAGGAGCACCAAGGGCTACCTCAAGAGGAACAAGCAACGAATACCCAAGGTGGTAGGTCACAACTCATGCTTAAACCCATGCTTTGAAGATCATGCTAAGACTAATGCCATCTGATTTTAAGAAAAAAACCCACTGTCAAACTGATAACTTGCGAAATCTGTAACTTTAACATCTTGTGCTTTAGTTATAGAGTGAGGATAACTGTGGTGCTTGCCTAGTACCCAACACCCCTAGTTAATCAGTAACTTAACCAGGTTGAAACAAACGAAATTGGAAAAAAAATAGATCTGTAACAGAATGGAAACCAGAAAGAGATGTAATTGTTGGTTCTAGTTCCTGAAAACCTGGTGTTCTGTTTAATAACTTCTCAGAGTGCAGTTAGTGTTTTGGTGGGTTGCTTTCGAGAATAAAAAAAACCACACTAACTAACTGACTAATCAACTAAAGAATTCTGAAGAAAAAGAAATAGAAAACAGATCACACTAGGAAGAAGAAAGAGAGAATGATGAGTTATCTTACATGTTGGGTTCGGTGTAGTCCAACTGCTGTGAAGTTTAAGTTCGGTGATATCAGCAAGGCTGTGTTGAGTCTATTTAAAGGCTAAACCTTGAGTAAACCTTCCACTGAGTAAGCAATTCATGAAAAATGGGGAGTCAGGTTAGAAGAAAACAGAAGTAGAACAGAAGTAAAACAGAAGAAGAAAACAATGACAAAAAAGAATGCATCAGCTCAAATTCCATTTCTGAAGTTTTACCTCAGTAGTAGCTTCTGTGAGTTTACCACATACTTTGGGTTGTCTTAGAACTAGAACTATAATAAACACATAAACTACGTAACTGAGGTTAATTGGGTAGAGGTAAAAACATAATCAAGGAACAATAAGGAAAAGAAAATAGAAGAGAAAAGAAAGATCAGTTTAGGTTTCTGGTTTTGAAAGTTAGTTTTGGGTTTCTGTTACAGGAGGGATTTAAGGGTTGTATGGATTTAAAATGAAGGCAAGAAACTCCTAATACACCTTACCAGGAAAATATATGATTTGGAGAGAAATTTGGAGGTCAGGCTAGGAAGAACCAGAAAGATAACAATAGAGAAGATTTCATTAGTTTCAGTCTTGTTTTTAGGTTCTGTGTAGTAGTTCACCTCAGAAACGTGGTCTGATGGCCTGGGTCTGTCAAAGAGTTAAATCTACACTCTCACACTTAACTAAGTGCAAGTACTTAGAAGAGAAACAGAAGTAAAACAACAGAAGAAGTAATCCCAAAAGAAAATAGCAACCTGCTTCAGTTTCTGAGAACTTTGAGATTCTGTATAACTATATTTAAGTGAGTACAACAACATTACCTTGGGTTGCCTTAGATCAAGAACTGTAGTAACATACGTAACTCAGTAACTAAGGCTAGTTAGGGAGAATTGAAAATCAGAGGGTGAGCAAGGAAACAACAGAGAGGTAGCAGAAATTCAGTACTGTAGTGTTAAGTTCATGTCTGGGAGTCTGTTTCAGTCTGAATTGTGGTCTCTGTATGTCGATTCTCAGTACTGAATGCCACTTTGGTTCTCTTGGGTTTGAAGTTTAACTGAAATACTTAATTAAATGAGTGGGCAGGATGAGGAAACGGAAACAAGAGTGTAACACAGACAGTGAACAACAGAAGGAAATGAGAGTATGATATCAAACTACGAAAGTTTCAGTGTTAGAGTTTCTGAAAATCTGGTTTCGGTATAACCCTATGTAGAGTGGTTGGAAGGGATTGTAATGGATGGCAATGAGATTAAATGCTACCAATACTCTTATGTAGGTTGTAAACCATTGGGACAGGATAGGAATCGATTAACAGACGACAAAAGGATAAAGAATGATAAAGGAACTGATACAGAAGGGGGGTTTTGGTTTCTAAAAATTGCTTCCTGTGGTAACAGATTTTTCTGTGGTACTAGGAGTGTAGTGGTGTCTTAGGTGTGAACTAGAAACATTATTACAAGTAAATTAAGTGGCAAAATCATTGGGGGACTTAGGGATCAAACAACCGATGAAAAACAGAAAGATATATATATATATATACATTTGTTGGTTTTCTGGATTTCAGTCCTTCTGCTTCTGTTTGCCCTGAATAGCTGTTTCTGTGTAGTTTATTACAGAAGCTACGTGAGTAATTTATGAATAAAGTTTTGAGTTTAAACCTAAGCTAACACACATAACTAGTTGGGGAAACACTATAGGAGGCAACAGACATGAATTAAACTAACTAAACAACAAACCCATGAAACAAGGAGTTGGTTGTCTCGGTTTCTAATTCATAGCTGTTCTGTATAGCTAGATTATAGGGTATTATGAGTGAGGTGTTAGTTTATTAATGAACCCAAAACAGACCTAATTCACCTGATTGTGTGTAAAGAAACAGTTGGAAAGAAAAAAAACATGGTTTGACATACTGAAGGAGTGGTTAATGTAAGATTAAACGCTAAACTTATGTTGCATTTGCATAAACTTGGGACTTCTGTATAAGTGGGTTTTAGGGGTATCCTATGATCTATATTATCGTTACAAGGGTTAAAATATCACTAACCTATTTATCTAAGAAAGGTATACACATTAGATAAGTCATATCTATGTTATACAAACTTGTTACATAATTACCTCCTAAAACGCCCTAAGACATTAACTAAGGAAAAAGGACCTAGTTAACATGTAAATAAAGATATAAAATATCCTAGGAGTAAGTTAAGCCTAGAATTAATGCACGTGGAGCTCTAAGAGTCAACATAAACTAATCATGAAACAACATACCTAGGGAATGACATACGATATAAAGTGTCGTCACATACAATAATAACTGACACATTGTTTTAATTAACTCTAGGACCATAGCGAGCTCCGACCGGGACTTCGAGAGTAAGACTACTCGTGCTTCCAAATAAGGTATGGACATGTGTGGTTCATATGTTGCCGTGTTACACGGTTTGTGTGCTGTGTGCCTTGTTTGACAATGACCATAAGACTAGCATGAAATTGGATTGCTTGATATGACTTGTTTATATGCTTGTTACATATATCATTGCTGTATATTGCTTGCGCGCACATAGTAGTGTAGTCCCTTCTCGTGATGAAACCATGAGATGAAACACAACGAATTACGTAAACAAACAAGGAACTATATATAAGGAACACTCCTCTAAAATTATAGAGGACTTCTAACGACACCCACTATGGTGTCGAACTTATAACGATAATGAATAGTAAAATACCAGTTGAAGGAACCTATACTGGGGTATTGAAGTGACCCCGCGTTCTCGATGCATTATGCCGGAAAGGGAGGAATGGCTATGGAGATGACGCTCTTCAATACGTGGTGATAAGAGAATTCGCAAATGAACCTTAACGAATCAAGGAAAGATTGGCACCTACATGATATGGTCACGGGACCTAACTATATCCCTAGACCTGGTGCAAGAGGAGAGAAAGAGAATACACTTTATGGAAACAAGAGTAAAAGGAATGGAAACACACAACGCTCGAATGATCCCATAGCGAGGATCGTTCGTATAATATACCTATGCACACGTTTGATTAGTTACATGATTGTTGTTGCTATACTAGCAACTTGTTATGCTTGGTTGCTTGTTTCTAACGCTTTGCTACCTTAAAGTGTGTTTGAAATTATGATGTGATGTGGTGTGCTTTACTGCTTTATTATAGCATGTAATTTGACTTAATCATATTCGACCAAGTAGTCGTGTAGCTCGGTAACATGCGGGCTTCACACGTTCATACTCGGCATAGTTTTGCTAAGTCCTTTATTTTTACAGGTATGAAACGAGAGTCAGACGGAGAGTAGGCACGGGTGACTACCATAAGGGTGGTCCGTACGGGCAAGACTTTTTAGTAGTATGTTGTTAATGTATGGGTTATGACTTTGTATTACTAAACCCTAGTTGTACCTTCGGATTATGTTGTTGAACTAAGAACTTACGTTGTAGATTCCCGGTACTTGGTCTGTAATTACTGTTGTACTTAGATTTGATTGTGGTTTAACTCTAGTCATTCGGACCGCAACTTGGTATTGATGTTGTTGTTGTGTCAACCGCGTGGGTGGTTGGCGTCTGTGACACCCGAGTAGAAGTTGTGAATCCGCTGTTTAGACTTGCTAGGTCATCGTTGGCGCATCGTTCGGACTATTGATTGGTTAAATCGGGGTGTTACAATGTGGCCAAGAATTACTTATGATTTTATGGGTATATTAAAGTATTAATTGTGAAATTAAGTCTTGGTCAAAGTGTTGACCAAAAACTTTGGGTTAAAATGGTTTATGACATAAAATATTAAGTTTATAAAAGTTTAAGGGTGAATATGTAATTTATGGAAGTATATATGAAGAATAGAATTTAATATGGGCGGAAATGTAATTTAAGAATATATATGTGTTACTTTGGTTATTTAAGGAAATAAAATATTTAAACTATAGTTTATAAGTTAATAAGTAACTTATATAAAGTTTTGGGGTTAAAAGTGTAAATATAGAAACTATATGATTAAACCAAAGAGCTTATGGGCTTAATTGGTAATTTAGGAAAATTGGTGGTATTAATTTGTAATTACCAAAATAATAAGAGTATTTGGTGATTTTTAAAATTAAGGTGGTTAATTAATAGTTACAAAGGTTAATATGCGTAATTAGTGGATTATAAAAGTTATAAGGTTATTTGGCAATTTATAGAAGATGATATGATTGTTTTACAATTTCCGAAATTGATATGGGTATTTAGTAAATTATAAAAATATATGGTTATTTGGTAAGTTGTAAAAGTTAATGGGATCAATTATGATTACCGGAAATTATATATGGTTATTTGGTAATTTATTAAGTTGTGGGGTATAATATATAAATACCGAATTAGTAAGGTTGGTTTTATAATTTAATAAGGAAAGGAAGTGAAACTAGTTAATATAATGTATTATGGAATATTATGAAATATAATATAAAGTTTATGAAATAAAGGTGGTTATAACATAAATAACTAAATGATATGATATAAATGATAAGTGGAAATAATTATGGGTATGAATTTAATGAGGTAAAGATATACCGTATAAATGATAATTCATTATCACATGTGAGCTTCACATGAAATAATGAACTGCTAGGTTATCTAGAACCACTGTTTAAACAACAGGGGAGAATAAATAACACACAGAGTTAATATACAACAAGGATAACCATTACAGTGACAGTACTATAATATTTAATGAATAGTAGTATTAAAATTACCCGGTATTGCATGTTTAAATAACAGCGTACGGGGAGGGACTACTGAACAGGAGTTTGTCAAGATAGCAGTTACCTGGTGAACGGTATGTTAATTGTGTGGTCTGAATGTCCTAAGGATTATCCTAAGGTCCAGACATTATGTGTTTAAATGTTTAAGAACGATATCTATGATTTTATGTGAATGATATTGTATATGGTATTACTTAAACTGTTGCGTTGTATCTTATACACGAATGTCTTATGACTAAAAGTTTATACATCTAAACTGAAAAAAAAAGGGACTAACTGACCTTTAGGTATTATTGAACCTAACAAGGGTCAAATGTGATAGTTCTATTTCAAGTATTGGTTATTATGTCACTGACAAAAAAGGGCTAACTTATTAAGAGAGGGATTTGGACTGTTTCGACTTTCTGGTTGCACATTGTGATCACTACGAGAGACTTCAATGGGGAGTCACTCAAATGAAATCCATCAGCCACATTCGGGGATGGCGGAATGCACTGCCGTTGGTCCACAATTTCGACCGGATCGGTCAAAGTATATATTTATCCAGGGCCATAAGGTCAGCTGGTAACGGTTCCTTTGGAACCCAGTGGACACACTGTCTATTTTCACAGGTTATTAAGGGTTGTCTTGACAGGACGCCTGAGGTAAAATTAATTGGAAAGGTTAAGTGGTTGGTTTAAAAGATAAGGGTCATGTGACCTACTAACAAGAATAGTTGTTTAATATGTGCCCCTTATCTGGGTTGTTGGTGTTGATTATTGTTTGATGTGTATTATTATGCACTATATGTTGCAGGTGAATTGTTATATGATTGCTCAGTGTTTACAGTATTTCTGCTATTCTTGTAAATCGGATTATCTGTAATGAATCTAATATCAAGATGGCTAAAACGACTAAAAGAATCTAGATGACTTAAGATCACATTTAGCATACCAGCATTTCGATTGCTGAGCCCTTCAATGGGCCAAACATTCAAGGTTATTAAAGAAGACTCAAGTCGGAGTGCGGGACACGAGGGTAGCTGAAGTGTTTTCAACAACACCGTTGGTTTTACTTTGTGTTGTAATAAAGAGATTGTTGTATTCAGTTAGTTGCTCATTTAGTTGGATTTGGTTTGTAATAATTGGAAGTGCTCAGTATCTGTTCATCACAGCGTGAGGAGGTGTATGTTGGAAAGAGTAAGGTTGCCTTGTTGCTCACAAGGGTGAGTAACGGCGTGTAACACCAAGGTAGCTAGTTTTGTTTTCCGCTGCGAATTCTTATTTAGTATGCTATGAACTGCGACGTCGTTACAGGTTTAGGTTTAGGGGTGTTACAACCAACAAGCGCCTAACCGCGCGTATGAAATGTATATAACAACAATTACGAGTAAATCATTAAACAACAAATAACAACAAACTTACAATACGAGAACTCGAAGATTCTCTTAAAGAAATTCGCAAACCATTATCTACAATATACTCGATAACAAAGAGGAGGAAAACCATCTTCCTTTATTACAGTACGACTCATGCCTTTAGGATAAAAATAACGAACACCTGCTAATACAAATACACGAACCTATACCCATTGGGCAAGAAACCCAGGGAACCGAATATTCCCGCGGGAGGCCCCCAATATTAACAAGAAAGGAGATTGACAACAGAATACTTCACGAACGTGTGACGGACACTACGAGTCTATAAACGAGTTATGGGACGGCCACACTCCATGGGAGCTTGTGGGCTCGACAGACCTATTCCTGAGTTAGTCTAGTAAGTAGCAATGTATCAGTACGGTACCCCATACACGTAGACAAGTGGTGAAAGGAACACAAGAGGTAGTCAACTCCTCACAGAGGTCGAAAACGTGAACCCAGACCAGTATAAATAACCACCCAGAATAAACTAACGAGTAGAACCCCCAGTGTAACTAACAAAATTGACAGAACCAACAACCTTGAATATAAAATGATCAAGCCATAACTCCGCAAAGGAATGGCTAATACACAGTGGAGAAAATTGACAGTAAATTAAATGACAAGCAAGAAGACACAATAAATGGGCTAATGAGAATATAATACACAAAAAGGATCAATAGTCGTTTAAACTAACAATATGCAATACTCAAGAGCAACCATATAATGATTATATTCATTACCCGTAAAAAGGGACAAAGAGAGAATTACTCTCCAAATATAAATATATACAACAATACCAAATGGTATCACAATCATGTATGTCCAAATTAAGGGCAGTGGTACGTTCTTAACCAGGGAAAGGTTGAACACAAGTACATTATTGTCTAATATACAGTAAAGGCTAAGCTAGTACACTAGCGGATGCTCTGAACTTTAAAAAGAATACCAATAAATATACAACAGTCTAATTGACTGGATATGGTGCGCGCGGAAGCGACCATTACAAACTACTATGTAAATGAATACTTTTCTAAACACAGACGAGCAAAGCTCGCACAGAAAACAATGATAAGGAATAAAATGCAAGAAAGGCTATACGACAGTATGGTCAATTAAAGGACATGTTCTAGAATAACTACTGAGTTCAAACCATAACTCAAATAGGAACTCATAAATATACAATGATATTCCTTGTGAAAAACGTATGAATATAAAAATATAAAATATATTAGAGGAAATTACCTCAACTGCCAAAACGTACCCCACGGGATGTTACACAATACAGAACACGAATGTGATTATAACAATGGATTCCCTTAATAAACGGGAGAAACCATACAATGAATGTTGCGAAACCGGCACACGGGAAGCACAGCATATACCAACGGGAAATACATAATAAATATTACAATCAAATACCTTACTCCGGAACAAACACCGGGAGACACGGGATTACAAAAATCACCCCCGTGCATTAATAACAATAATTCTTAAAGAAATGATAGAAACAAGTGCAAGATGGCACTGAATACAAATGATAATTAACATTATACTTCATCTCAACGAGTGAAGATAGTAACGTCGCCAACTATATTATACGGGATTGATCTAAAATATCGATATACGAATTAAATCCAGTCGTGTGCACCTACAACTAATGTTACCGCACCGACTGAGATACCTCTGTTTCCAGTTACAAGGCCGTGAATGACACCGTCATAAAGGAACGACCTTAGCAATAAACTGCTGCAAATAAAACACCTAAGATAACAATAGAACGTTGGGCGTATTAGCCCCACATCCAAGGACCTGCACCTCAATACGGAGCGAGTGGGCCTAGTAGAACGTGGTTGAGATAGCGCACCAAGTACTCCACGCCTTTGGCTGGACATGTACGCACCTCACCTTTCACATAATTTCTTCTAGAAGCGAATGCTTAAGATCAACCCATCTCTCAATATGAGAATTCGATGAGACCCAAGTATCCAGCGCTCTTTAGTTTGCGGCTGTTGTATACTTGTGGGGGTACGGGGGCATAACCCTTTATAAGGGGGGTAGAGCCTCTTGGCTGTGCACAGTGTATGCACTAATTTTAATGAGTCATATGCTGGGCATACAATAAATTGTTGGTTGTTGTGGTTTTTGGTTGTTTGTTTGTCATGCGGGGCATGCATTGTTTGATTATTTGTGCATTGCACACTTGTGAATGTATGTGTTATACGTATCCTATGAGATACTTATATCATGACGTGATGAAGTATCTGTAAAGATACATGTGATATATATATGTTTATGTTATGTTATTACAAATCCTTTGCATAGCATCGTCTAGATACTGAATGGATCATGGTATAGAACAAGACACATCGGGGAGGTTGTCAAGATGGTTAGAACTGATAGGAAATGATGGGGCTGATGGATCACCTACATCCATATATTTGAATTAACGCCACACTTGAGGGCTATGTGCATTATGAGCAAAACACATTATACGTGAATGTTATAGATGTACATTATGGGAATCATGGTTATATATACATTATATACCTATTTAAAAAAGATGACTTTGGGACAAAGTCTTTTTAAGGGGGGTAGACTGAAATACCCCTAACTAATTAAACATTGCTTAAATGTTTGATCGATTAATTCACTGGTGGAAAAAATGTTTTTAATGACGGTTATTTTGCCTATATACCACGGTTAGAAACCGTGGTTTATACTGGCGTCGCATATAGCTAAAACCTATATACTACGGTTCAAAAACCGTCGTTTAAAAGGGAGTTTATACCACGGTTCCTTTGGACCGTCGTTTAAGACCCCTTTTTCCTGTGAGATCATTGACTTTATACCACGGTTAAAAGCCCGAACCGTGGTATAAAGTGAGTATTACTGACAGTTATTGTGTAGAACCGTGGTATTTAATTTATAAAATGAACTAATAAACCACGGTTATTCATAAACCCGTGGTTTATAGTTTTTTTTTTGAAAAATCGCCGGCGATTTTAGCGCCGTCTTCAACTAATTCAACAGAGCTCAAACACTGCAGAATGTAGAACATGTATGTTCCTTGTATGCGAATTAGGGTTGCAAAATAAATGAGTGAATGTTGTATTCCTTGTTCATCGGTGGGTTACAAAATTACCGTGTTCGTCGGTGGGCTACAAAATTACCGTCTGTTTGCCGGTTAGGGTTGCAAAAATTACAATGAAGATGAAGAAGAGCATGTGTTCCTTGTTCGCAAATATTACCGTGAAGAAGAGGCGCAGAGCATTTGTTACTTGTTCGCAAAAATTACCGTCAAGAAGAGGCGCAGAGCATGAAGAAGAGGCGCATGTGTTCCTTGTTTTCCAGTTCGCTGGTGGGTTGCAAAGTTGAAGAAGAAGAGGCGCAGTGCATGAAGAAGAGGAGCATTTGTTCCATGTTCGCCGGTGGGTTGCAAAAAAAAATGCGAAGTTGAAGAGAAGAAGAGTTGAGAGCATGTTCGATTTGTTCGACAGTGAGAGCAATATATCTAATAGGAGAAGGAGAAAGAGCCGCGTTAATTTTCGCGGAAAATTTGAATTCCCGCTTAGACTATATACCACGGTTCTACCAAGAAACCGTCATTTAAGTTTTTTTACCATGACTAAAAATGACGGTTGTCATACAACTGTGGTATATAATGCAAGGGGTCAAAGTATATATGACGGTTCGACCTATAACCGTGGTATATAATAAAATGCGTCAAACTATATATGACGGTTCCTTCAGAACCGTGGTATATAATAAAACATGTAAAGCTATATACGACGGTTCTGCGTTGAACCGTGGTATAAAATCTCCCGCCGACACTTTTTGTGACGTTTATGATCATAACCGTGGTATAAAGTTTTTAAATGACGGTTACAAGTATAACCGTGGTTTAAAGTGCGTCATTTAAAATGTTTTTTCTACTAGTATTAAGGCCTAAATATGCCTTGAGAACCAATTTAAAAACAACAATGGTCAACATAAAGCGAATATTGCACCCTTTGACCATTTAGGGTAAATAAATACCCAAATGAACTCTTTAGGACCTAAAATTTTGTCCTAAATATTATAACACATAAAAGAACATACTAAAATTATTGGATAACACTCCAACATCAAGAACAAGCATTAACATGCTTAAAAGTCACTTAGAGCAAAATGTGCTCTAAATAAGCCTTAAAGGTCTCGTGACCTCTATTGGAGTTCAAATTGGATTTCTAAGTATAGTAATAATGTAATAAATTTAATTAATCAATTATCAAAGAAAACCAAGCTCAAAAACAAGTTTTAACACAAAATGTGCACTAAAACTCCTTAAAGTACATTTTTGAGAAATTGTCTTCCAAATGGATTTTCGATGGACTTTAGAGTCTTGATTACCTTTAATTATACAAATGTGACATAATTTACCACATTAGAATGTCTAATCCAGAGTTTTTCAAAAAAATCAGGAATATGTGCATTGATTTGTGAATAGTACTCATATAAGGTAAAATTAAGTCTTGATTGACCATTTTGGTCAATGACCATCCTTAAGTTTCTAAAGTGGCCGGTAACCATGTGCTGTCACCCACCACCGTTTAATCTAGGAAAAAGAAACGTAACTACCTAACCTTACCTAATTAACTTATTAAAGTAAAAAAAATATTTTAATTACAAACCTAATCTAGTCACATGTCAAAAGCAAATCTTCTACTTTGATTACACAATACCGACAACAAAGGAGACTTCCCTCTCCATTAAGTAACCTCTGAAATATCTAAACATGACTCATCTATACTATTCCCCCTTTTATTACATTTAATACCTTAAAAAGCCAAATTGATTGCTCTTCTCTCTCACCCCTCCTTCCAGCCGAGACTTCAACATTTCAAACCCTCCCTTCTCCTCTTTGAACGTACTCACCATGTCAGCTTCAAGGAGGAACTCATCTTGATTAAGGTAACCATTAAACACATGGTATAGTTCAAATTCTTCCTCTCTTCTTCCTCCTTCTATTGAGCTAATTTATGCCCACTTCCATGCACTGCTCAAGTTCAGTTTGGTGTCCAAAGAGGGAGTAGTTATCGATTGGAAAATCAAAAGGGAGGTGAAGTAAAGTTTAAGTAGTTTAATAAGGTAAAACATGTTCTAACTTGTGAATCCTTCTTCCTTTCACTTCCGATGGTTTTCTTTTCATTCCTTGAGCTTATTTTCTGCTCATTCTCATGCCTATTCAGTAGCTCCATCAATGGCTGCAAGTTGTAGCTTATCACATTGTGTTGAGGAAACTGGAAGCGACCATCTTTCTTGGACTCTGTCCTCAGATGGAATTTACTCCAACAAGTCTTTCTATGAAGCTGTTTCAGATTTGAAACAGAACAACACGGTGGAATGGTGTCGAGCATTTTGGATGAAACATGCACCGCCAAGAATTGAGCTACTAAACTGGTTTCTTCTGCATAACAGAATCCAAACAAAAGACTTTCTCTTTGCAAGAAACTTGATCCCCCTGAATCAATTATTTTGCCCCTTCTGTAAGCGATCGATTGAAACAGCAGCACACCTATTTATTCACTGTTCACATGCCAGAAAAATCTGGTGTCGACTCCTCGATTGGTGGGGTATTCCGTTTGTCTTCCCCCAGTCTCCTAGTGAGTTGTTTATGGCTTGGCAAGGAATGGTTGGAAAGCGCAGTAATGGCTCCTTGTGGTCGTCTTCTTTTCTTCATACGATTGGAGTAGTGTGGACTCAGAGAAACAAGCTAGTCTTCGAAGGTAAAGCTGCTTGCTGGGATGAAGCAGTTGATTTAATCAAGTGTTTAAGCTTAGAATGGTGCAAACATGATATTCACCTCCCCTATCATATAGTTTTATCGTCTAGAGAATTGTTCTCTCTTCTGTTCTCCTGAGTAGCGTTTTTTCTGTTCTGATTCATGTTTTTTCTGGCGAGAAGGGCAATCAGCTTGAGTATCGCCCTTGTATCTGGTTTTTTATAACCTTATAATTATCTAAAAAAAAGTTACTTGCGGTAACGTGTCTACTCCCTTGGTTTTGATGTTTTTTAACATTCTTTACGCTCCAAAGTCCAGGCGGTTGCATGCCTAGAACAACCCCACAATAAGGTACAAGAACCGTGGACTATTAAACTTGTTTTATCCCATTATATACCTTGGAACATTAAGCTAAACTTTACCTTGCTTCCTTGAACAATTATGTATGAATGGGTGCTGGGAAACTTGGAAGTTATCCTGTTCAAGAAGAGGAACAACAAGCGTAATCTCAATCTTGGAAGAAGTAAGTTGATTACTATCTTAACCATATGATAATCAAGTTTATATGTGACTAAATGTTTTAAAATAGAACTAACTTAAATATATATAAATATGTAGCCATGAGCTTGGAGTGGTGGTTAGCTGATTTTGTAACATAAATCAAGTAAGTAAATCCTATCATGTGTTATATTAAGGTTTTATGTAATTTTAGTTACAAACTAATAAAGTCGTGGGTATACAAAGTTCAAAATGACGTAACTAAGTGTTAACATGTTAGTTAACACATTTGGATAGCTTACTATATATGAAGTTGGCTTATAATGCCACGAAAATGATTTAGTAGTTAAAATGCAATTTATAAAAACATTTAGGTGAAAATCATAAAAGCCGTGAACTATAATTATGATTTGAGACATTTATGTGTAAAATATTGTATAAACTAAGGTTTGTAATAAGGCCATGTACTTTAGGCCATTTTAATTATGTATATTAAGTTTTAATTAAGTTTAGTGTAATAATAATTATTACCGAAAATAATTAGGGGTCAAACAACAATTAAAATGAAATTTGGGGCGTAAATATGAATACGGCCAAAAAACTAGGTGTTAAAATTAATTTAAATAAAAATTATAAGACTTTATAAAGTTTGTGGGGTTAAATTGCAAATTGTGCATAATATGGGGTTCAAATTCGTAATTAATAGAAGTTATGGTCAAAACGGAACTTGGGAGGTCAATATTGACCATATAAGTGACTTTGACCAAGTTATATAAAATATATACCTTATTAGTGGCTTAAAACTAAGTTTAGGACTAAAATATTAAATTTACAAAACTTTTGGGGTAGGAATGTAATTTAACAAAAATTATGGGTTGGAATGGTAAATATAACAGTTTATATAATGTGGGTGAAGTTTAGTGATTTTTAGAATTATATACAAGGTTATATTAAGATAAGTGTATAATATATGGTTTTAATGAAATTAAAAGTATATGATATAATCTGGGGCAAACCGTAAATATAAGAAGTATGTGGGGTGAGAAAATAAATTAAAAAGGCCTTAGGGCCTGTTCGTAAATTAAATAAACCTAAACTATAGGTTATACATGTTTTAAATGAAGAAATAATATAACATATGCTAATTGTGACATATCATAAAATATGGGGTAAAAATATAATTATGAAAAGTTAGTAGGCTGGAAAAGAAATAAGAAATGGCCTAGGGGCTGTTTGGAAGATTAATAAAATATAATCATAGGTTATATTTGTTATAAGGTTTAAATGTTATAATATATAATATATATAACATTATATAAAGTATGTGGTCAAAAGTGAAATACCCCGAACTTAAATATAGGGATTAAAATTAATTTAATACGTATTTAAGGGCCTAATGACGCCTAAGTAATATTGGTAAGGAAAAATAAATCCAAAAGAAATAAAGAAACGCTTAAAAAGCGGAAAACGCTAAATAAGCGTTAAACAACCATAGGAGGTGCGAGACCTCGGTTAGCGTACTACATGGATTCTAAAGGCCTAATAAGGCTTAAATAATATATGGGAACAACTCCCGAAGAAAACGGATCCTTAAAATGGATTAAAAACACAAACGAACCTTAAAGCGCGTTTTTCGAGGAAACCGGGAAAACGTGACTTTAAGCGGGTCAAATCGACTCGTAACAATTTTGGTCAACTAAATAGTCATTAATAAACATTAGTGAAGGTTTAGAACCAATAAAATCAGTAAAACGAGAAAATTGTAAAAACTGTCAAAAACGGGAAGTTGTGGGTTAAAAGCATAAATAACCCAAACTAGTGTGTCCACTATTGTAAATAAAATTTTTAAAACCCACAATGGGCTGTGTGTCAGCCGATTTTTTCTTCCCACACACATTCTTAATTTCCTTTTTATTTGCAAAGGACAAAAGCAATTAAAAAGTAAAAAGTAAACTACTTACTTACTTACTCTCCTCCTACCTCATTTTCTTCACTCACGTACAGCCCCCTCACTCCCTCTCAATTCCTTTCTTCTTCCCATGTGAAAAACAATGGCGAATTGAGCAATCTCACCAAAAACTCCACTTCTCTCCTCTTGTAAAGTGTCCAAACCTTCTCTAAAAATTATAAAACTACTAACATTATGTTCCTCTCACCAAGGAGAACACTATCTCTTTTCAAAATTCAAAAACAAGCAACTTTCATCCAATGGGTATGCTGCATTTGAAGCTTCAAGACACCATTAGAACCACCTTCATCTCACTTGTTATTTTGAGGTAAAAAATATTCTTAAAAACCTCATCTTTTTCTAGCCTTGTGGGCAAAACGAAATTTTTAAGTAAAACCCTTGTTGTTGTTTGTATTCTAGCCGATTTGGCTTCTTTGGTGGAGTAGGATCTTGTTCTTGAGCTATCCCAAGCACTATCTACACCCTTGCAAGGTAAAATTCCTAAACCCTAAATGTGCTTAAGCTTTAAAGAATGGTTAAGGTTAGTTTTTGTATTGAAATTGAAATACCCCAAACCTTGATATGTGGTTAAATATCACAAACTATGTTATATAAAGGCTAAAAAGTGCCTTAGAAACATCAGTGGACAATTTAAAATATAGTAAAGTGCAATAAAGCACTAAGACATAGTATGAGCAAAAAACATGCTCTAAGCTAGGTGAACTTGGTTAGGACCCAAAGAGCCTACCAAGACTTAATAAATTTAATTATGATTTATAAGGCTAATTAAGCCCTTAGGAAACTTTGTTAGACAATGAAACCAAACAAAACACAAAAAATACCTTAAAGTCAATAAGAGCAAAAAAGTGCTCTAAGCTTGGGATAAATTGTAAAAGGACCTAATGGTCATACCTACACCTTATAAATATGTTAAGGAACATATTAAATCAATTACCAAAGAAAACCAAGCTTGAAAACAAGTTAAAACATAAAAAGTGCTTTAAGGAGTCTTAAAGCATGTTTTTGAAAAATTGTCTTGTAAATGAGTTTGAATGGCTAAATGTCCATCATTACTCTTTAATTAACATGTGTAACTATATAGTATCACATTGGGTGGCTATATTAATGGGAAATCAAAAATTTCACTTCTAAGTGCCTTAGTTTGTGAATAGTAACTTTTATAAGCGTTTGTAACATATAATGTTATAAAGAATTAAATTGGTCAACAAAGACTATTATACCCTCCTAGGCATATGGGGGCCGGTTTTTCATGGTGTGAGTCACATGTAAAAGAAATCAAATAAGTGAAGTTAGCTTAAAGTAAATTACTATTTGGCTTTATAAGTTACAAATACTTATTAAAGCAAATCTTATCTCACTCTCTCCTTACTCCCTCCATTCACACGGTCAAATTTCTTCTTCCTTCTTCTTCTTGTTATCTCTCGGTAATATAGCACCACCACCATGGAAGTCCACCTTTGAACTCTTGTAAAATCTAGCTCACTTATCCAAATTTAATTTCAAGACCACATTCTTCTAGTTGGAGCAAGCTCTACACTTCTATCTTTTCAAATCTTCAAAAGCCTCATTTCGGTGCCAAGGATTCACCATTGATGGAGCTTGAGCTCACCTTTTCACATATTATTGTTCTCCTTTGCTTCAAGGTAAGGAAACTCAAAGAAATATGATGTTTCCTTCATGTTTTGTGTTGTCCGAAAATTCACCTCACCATGGTGTATTTATCTTGCTTGTTTTAGACTTCATTTGAATCTTCCAAGGGCTAGGAGGAGTCCTCTCTTGATACTTGTTCAAGTTCTCTTCCAATTCAAGGTAAAACAATTACCTTAATGTGTTAAAACAATATGTTAACTAGGGTTTACAATGAGATGAAGCATATTGCTGAATACTCATTCTATTATTTGTACTTTGTTTAGAAGTTGACAAAAACCAAACACCCCACCGGTTTTGTAAGGAAGCAGAAAGAAGTTTGAGAGGAAAAGAGGTAAAAAACTATCTCAATGTAGGTTTAAATGCCTTAGGAAAAT
Source organism: Limonium bicolor (assembly GCA_023374045.1). Lineage (NCBI taxonomy): Eukaryota > Viridiplantae > Streptophyta > Magnoliopsida > Caryophyllales > Plumbaginaceae > Limonium > Limonium bicolor. The sequence goes on from CM041782.1 coordinate 186,436,670, forward strand.
GAGCTTGATTTGCTTAATAAAATACTAAGGAGCCAATGGCGAATGAGCTAGTAAAATGCTCTCAAGGAGTTTATTAAGGGCATATGTATTGTTGGGTGTATTTGCAGGTCAAAGGCATTACTTATGTGGGAAATTCAGTGTTTAAGGTTTATGCAATTTAAGGCCTAAGAGCCATGGTGTTTAAGGGCCTAAGTGCCAAGCAATTTAAGCTTATGCACTATATGTGATGTAGTGCTAAATGTGTGAAGTTGTGTATTAAAATGTGTTTGATGGATTTAGGTGTTCTTGAATGAAATAAGGTAAAAACCTAAGTGTTCGGATGTGAGTATATACAAGAGAAGCTATGGCCAAATTTGGGAAATGTGTGAGAAGTCTAAGTGTTTAAATGGTCTTGGTGAATAGGAAGTGTTAAAGGAGAATAAATGTTTACTTGAGAAGAAAACATGTGTTAAGGTGATTTAGAGTGATGCAGAATTTAGGTTATCTTGGAAGTCTAGGAATTCAATGTGTGTTTTGAGGATTGTATTTAAGTCTTGGAGAAGTTTGTTTAAGGTTTAGGAATTGATGTACAAGGAAGGAATGATGTTTAAGTAAGGTTTTGAGGAAAAGAATTCAAGAAGTGTAAAAAGGAGATTAGTTAGTAGAAAAGAAGTGAGAGATGATGTTAAGGTGTAGAGGAAAACACCTTGGTGTAGTGGTCATTATTGGTGAACTCACTTAGAAATCTTAAGGGAGAAAAAATCCCAAGTGCTAGGAATTTTGTAAGAAATTTGTGAATGATAAGATGGTTTTGGTGAGTGATTTAAAGAGTTTAGCACATGGCTAAAGGTTGTGTGATGTGCCAAATGATGTTAGGAAAACATTATGAGGCTTTAGGAGAAGTTTGGTGAAATTGGTAAGTGTTTAAAGACTTGGAAATTGAATGTTTTGCAGTGTCCGAAACTGCCGCCGGACATGGAAGTTCGGACAGGCTTGTTGGGTAAAGGATTTCTCATTCTCGAAACTGTGTCCGAACTTGGAAGTCCGGACACAAGTCGGACGGTGTATGGTTTCAGTATAGGGTCGCGGCTTGTGTCCGAACTTGGGAAGTCCGGACACAAGTTCGGACAAGGTGTGTTTGGACCAAAAAACATTGTTTAAGGTATGGAAAATGTGTAATGAGGGATGGATGGTCAATGATGTTTTGAGGTTACTAAGGACTTGTTAGGTGAGTTTTAATGACAATTAAGTGGGTGAAAAGTTGTAATAAAATGTGAAAGTAAAACAAGTTAAAATGTAAAGTTATTTAACCAAGTTAACGGGGAAAAGTTATAATCGTTAGACTTTAAACAAACATGTTACCCCAATGTTAATAAAAACATATGTAATGTTATCAGTTGTTCGAGGATTGCTCGAGGAACATAAGTGGATGTGGTAAAGTGGACTCCGGTGACAGGTATGGTTTTCTTGCAACCTGTGTCCTACCGGATTACACCGGCTTGTATGCCAATGTGTTTTTCTGTATGTTTGCCACGTTATGAGATAAATCATGAAACGAGTTTACAGTCGTTATTGTTATTGTATGTTTACGTGCCGATACCGGTAACCTCGAATGCGCTTGAAGGGCTAGTTAACCACTATTAGGTAAACGTAGGAGAACGGTATCCGGTAACAACGTTTCCGACTTAAGGAACGTTCTAACCACGGCTATGCGTGAGTTGGTTATGTGATGTTTGTGTGTGATGTTTGTATGTGAATGTATGACTCTCTCTTCCCTTGTGTATGTCTAACAAGACTTAACCCAATGTTGTGATTGTTTAATAAAGTTCAAAGTTGAACTTCTAACAAGTGCTAACGGGGGGAGTGAGGAGTCCGGTCTGTTCCGGCCACGCGTGTGAGTATGGGGGTCGTTGTCATAGCAGGTTCGATCCTCTCTGTATGTTATGGTTGTTTTCCAATTTGGTTCCCAACCTTCCCTTTAGCTTAACCAAGGCTATTACTGACTCACGTCGGGCCACAGGGGCATACTATTGTTATGTTTGTTTCGGTGTGCTTGGATCACTATATCCGAGACACCTTGTGTTAAGTTAACCGTTCATTTAACGAGACGGTAACGAGTTATGTAACGAGTTATCATGAGACTGGCAACATTCTCTAGGCTCACCAGTGTATTAGTAATGTTTGGGTCGGTTCCTAAGAGGACCATTCCCGTTATGTTATTTTTTTTTGTGATGCAATACCTATTGCGGTGTTATGTGGTGCACGTGGAAACGTGCAAAGTGTTGTTAAGTGTTGTTATGTAGTGTATGTTAATGTTGTAAAATGTGGATTGTGTGGATCATGGATATGATTCCCAGTTTGTGATAAGAGGCGTTTAAGGATAACCCGATTTAAGGGTAAGTGTCGTCTGTTAAGGAAGTAGCTCCATTAGAGGAGGAACACTATAGGGATATTGAATACCTTGAGTGACTTATTAAGTAAGGATATATCCGTTGTTGAGCCCATTGAGGCGAAATGTTATGTGATGTGTGTTTACTGTTACATGCATGATTTAAACATAATCAACCGCATGTTAAGACGACAATTAGTTGCGCGTGGCCTGGTAGCATGTGGGCTGCGGGATTACCATACCAGCAAAGGTGCTGAGCCCCTTGGGGGCCACCCTTTCTCTTCTTTTCCTATTTCAGGTACGAAGTGCTGGAAGCCGTTCGAGAGTAGACGGGTAGTCGTCGTACATGGGTATTCATTTAAGTGTACGTGTACAGTAGGTGTAGTAAGACCGAAATTGTTGTCGGCATCAGTTTATAAATACTCGGTATAGTTGGAAGGTGTATGTTGTTGTTGTGTTTATGGAAAGTGATAGTAAGGTGTAGTCGCTCGGGAATTTAGCCCATCAGACCGGTACAATGTGTATGTATTAGCCTTGTTAGCCACGTGGGTGGCTAACGGCGTGTAACACCAACGAGTTAAGTAATGTGACGAGGTTGTTATTCCGCTGCAGTTTATTGTAAGTGTGTTAATGTTGGATGGGGTGTTACAAAAAGTGGTATCAGAGCGAAGTATCGCTCTGATGACTGAATTACCGAGCTTAGGAAGTACCGAGTTAGGATTTAAGTACTTTGGGTTAAGGGTTGAGTGATAGCGTGAGAGATACGCTAGTTAGGAACTACCAGTGACTACTGGAAACCTACAATATCCATCCCACCCTCCACAATCCCTGTTTTATAACTTGGGGAAGAATGCCAGAGAGATGGAAGTCCACTCTCATACTCGGGAATACCCGATCTGGCTGTTATTAAATGCCTTTAGGGTACGGAGAACCTGTCACACGGTAGATCCCGAAAACTGGGAATCCCGGAGACGGTCTCCATCTGAACAATGTTAACCGCATTCCATAGCAAAGAATGAAGGATTTTGTGTATAAGAGAATAGAATTTCTGACAACCTGGGTCGACATGCAGAGCAGTCGAGAATAACCAGCTTGCAACGTACCTACCGTGCAACAGGCAAGAATTGGATTACTGAAAACCGAGACAAGTGTCTACGGAACCACAGTTGATAAATAATACACCAACGGTATACCAACCGCGACAATACGTGGAACGGGCTACAAACAAAATATAATACTAAGAAAAAGGGGTCTCCCAGAATGGGAAACACCCTAGATGATGATCGTCATGTGAAGACAGTGAGAAGTCACCTAGAAGGGTTATTGACAAGGCAGTAAGATCAGTGAGGGCCAACAAGGCCACTGATGACAGTATGGGTAAAAACAATACCACAACCGGTAAGTGCTAAACCGATAGCCAGTTAGCATGGCGCACTTGCCATAGCAAGTGCAGCTATAACAGGGCTGTTCGGGAAATTTATAACCACTATAAAGTACTTAGTAAAGTACCACGAAGTTAAGTGTGAGCATTGTAACCATGGAAGGGCTTAACAGCCTGACCTCTGTAATTGTAAGTGCACCAGTCAGCAAGAAGCTAGACTTGGTTAAGGTAAGAAGATGTTGTGAAACCATGACAATTTTTCTTTAAACCCAGATTTTTACAAACCCTTTTCTTTTCAAAACCAGATTTTCTTTTCTTTCAAACCAACACTTCTTTCCAACCTTCTTTTAAACCAAACCAGTAAAACCAAGGACAGTTGACGAGGATACAACAATGGGTAAACCTTCCCTCGATTAAGTTCGGGAAGCACGGAATGAATATTGTCACGGGACAATATAAGGGAGTTGACAACAGAATACTTCACCTAGGCGTGTGACGGACACTACGAGTGTACCAACTGTGTTGTGGGACGACCACACTCCGATAGGAGCTTGTGGGCCTGACAGACCTACTTATGGGTTAGTTGGGTAGGTAGCAATGTATCAGTATGGTACCCCACATATGTATACAAGTGGAGTCCGAAACACGGGAAGTAGTCGACTCCGTCTACGGTCAGCAGTATAAATCAAACAAGAGCTAAGGATTACAAGGAATAGTTGAAGCTAAGGAACTCAGTTAAGTTAACGAGACCAAAGGAATTAGTGAATTCCTTTCAAGGAAATGTTTAAGAGTCAGGAGGTGCGAAGTGCACTAACTGCAATATAAAGACATCTTATACGTCTTAAGGATCCTCAAGGATAAACATGATAGCTAGAACGGTGACCTAGCCTGTACATGGCAAGTAGATGACTAATGTGGACACATTAATGTGCAATGAACGGGATGAAATTTCCAGAATGAGTACCTACACTACCAGGAAAGGTTGATCTTCACGGAAGAAGATAATAACCAGTGAAAAACGCAAACGGCGTGGCTAATGGAATGTACCAATAAGTGTGAAACAAATGTAAAGCATAACGTAGCAACACCCAGGAGCAACCCTTGAGGGGTGTTCGCATCAACACTTGTTGAACGAAATGCAGGACAGAAACACAAGGGTTGAACTAACACCCAGTTTAGACATGAGTTGTCAGGAGACGGACTGACAAACCTAAGGGGAATCCCATGAAAGGAACGTGATGCAACGACTTGTCATGGAGCCCAATATAATATCCAAACCATGTAAAGTTGTACAGAGAAGTACATGTGTGTGGACTGCCTACAATGAGCCCAGCTCAAGGCAAATAAGGCTTATAAGCATAAACAAGATATGTTATATAAATTCGATTGGTTGCAGAAGTTTATGTTATATAAGTGAATTGAGTGGTAAACAAACCACTGCATTAAGAGTGGGGACACCTCTCGATATTCTGAAACCGCAGGAGCGGTAGTTATGTGGATCAAGTTCAAGAAATATGTTAAGGATGGACGACGTTATTACTGAAAGAGAGCAGTTAGCTTAGTAGTATGTGTGTATAAAGTGAAACACCGAGCTGAATAATGCCGGCTTAAGACTCGAATGATTGATGCTCAAGGAGCATTCAGTAGCCATCCAAATGAGTGATGAACCATAATACGAATGATGTAAGTATATGTGTGGAAGTTAATGTGACAATAAATACCATGTAAGTTAGTGTTATACAATAAACACGGTGCGCAGTAAGCGACCGTTGTATAAGTGTTGTTGAATAATGATGTGGCAGATAAGACCAGTTATGAGTTAAACTCAGTGGACATGCAAGCAAGTGATGATACACAGACTGGGCAATAAGCCAATGGTCGGTACTATGTGATAAGGAAACTCAGTGTGAATTCCTACTGCAATCACATAAGGGATTTACTGTCAAGAGTTTACGCCTCTGCACTCTGTATGACTGAGTGTTTTGGTATTGCACTTGCGCAGTAATGATCGAGTGGATAGCTAGGAATTGGAAACATGTTAATTATGGAGGAATAATGTTATAATGGCCGATGCATAGGAAATGCAAGGCCGCACCGATAAAAGAGTACTGTACAAGACCAAATGTGGAGACATGATTAACAGTAAGTGACTACAGTAGCACTAACTGTCAAATATCGGTATGGAATATACCCCAAATGTTAGAAATAGCTGAGGGAGCACTACACACTAGGTAGTAGCTCAATCTCATCCGACAGTAAGTCGGAAGGGAACAAGTCGATCATTGTGAAATACATAGTGGTATACACAGTAAATTGTTATGGAAGTGGATAGAAAGTGTATAACTCACCGAATTCGCTAACGGTAAGAGATACCACGCGTCGGTTGAGAAACCATTGTTACCATGAAGAAGGTGACAATTGGGGATGTACAATACAGTAAAAATAACAAAAAGGGAGCAATTAAGCTCTACAGTTATTAGAGTTTCGCAGCCGAAACTAGTGAGCCAGTGATCAAGTGTTGAATGTACATGGTGAACATGAGTGAATGGCTAATTATTAACGCCTAGAAGCCTAACAGGCCAGAATCGAAACTAACTAAGAGTTAAACAAACTCCAATGAGAATTCTTGGTTTAGGAACTAAACCGCCAATATGGTTAAGATCCTCTAATCAGAATCCATTGTGTAATAGACCGCGTGGAAGTTAAAACACTTCACGACGGCAGAACATTTTAAGCCAATGTTGAGTGATTGATTACGTGGGCGTAATCCCTTTTAAGGGGGGTAGAACGCAAAACCACTTAGTGTATATTACCGTACAAATGTACGTAGTGTATGTGATTTATATTGTGCATAGCACAAAATTATATTATTGTTTGGATGATTGGTGTGTGTGTTACGTAAACATACACATTCATTCATGGTTTAATTGTGGTAATTGCGCACAGAAGATGCGAATACCATTGTGATAAGTGCGTGTATTTGTTAACAGTTGTGGTGATAGTACAAGTGTGGGGAGTAGAGAAGCTCCCGGGGGAACAAAAGCCCCGACAGTGTATAAATGTGAAGTTGTGTGTTGTATTTTGATAAAATATGTGTATATACTACTATATAGTGATTCAAGAAAGGGCATGATACCGACATAGAACCTAGTGAGAATAAGATTCCCTAGGCAACAGGATTAAAGTGAGTGGAAATAACTGATAGACGGAGTTCTATCCTTTGGAGATGTATGATCATGATTAGAATGTAAAAAGATAGAAAATTGGAAATGAGTGATTTACTTGATGCTTGAAAATGAAGTGGGAGGTGGAACTTGATTTGCATGTGATCAAGGGAAGCCGAACACAAATTGGAGTAGAAGGATAGTTCAACACTGATGCTGATCACATCAGGGTTGGATGATTCTTGAAGCTCCCTATAAGTGGTCACAAACAACCACGCTAAGAAATGAAGCAAAGAGCTTAAGTTGGACTTGGAGTTGTGTGTGTTTTCAAAAGGATTTTAAATTGGCATTTATAAAACGTTGATGGATACTTTACATAATTAAAGTCTTCTTACCTAACCTCACAAGGAAATTTTAAATTTAAGTGATTGTTTTAATCTCCCAAAGGCACGGGGACGGAAGGTGTCCATCGCGACCGGGTTCTACGGGATCATAGTGTATATCAAGGATATTTTTGATTGCTATACATGCTCTGACATGTTGTGTGGTATGTGTAATGAATGTTGTTTTGACTTGGATTTCCTAAAGTGTATACTATCAAGACCTATGAGTCTAAATGTGTGGTGTTACATAGACCTATGTGTCTAAAAACTGTTATGTTACCGGGACCTATGTGTCCAAATGTTGTTATGTTACCCAAGACCAGTGAGTCAAAGGGGTTGTTATGTATGTGTAAGTGTTGTTAAGATACCCGGACCATAGAGTCCGAGGTTATCATGTGGATATGTTATGTTATGTGTGGATGTGAATGTGTTGCCCGGACCATTAAGTCCGAGGTTGTGATGTAAAGTGTGTTTGGTTATGGAAGTTTATTTCCAAGTGATTCATGTGTTCTAATCTAATGGTGTGTGGAAAGTGTGAACTTCGAGGATGAAGTTCTTTTAAGGGGGGTAGATTGAAATACCCCAAACCTTGATATGTGGTTTAAATATCAAACTATGTTATATAAAGGCTAAAAAGTGCCTTAGAAACATCAGTGGAAAATTTAAAATATAGTAAAGTGCAATAAAGCACTAAGACACAGTATGGGCAAAAACATGCTCTAAGCTATGAGTGAACTTGGTTAGGACCCAAAGAGCCTACCAAGACTTAATAACATTTAATTATGATTTTATAAGGCTAAATAAGCCCTTAGGAAACTTTGTTAGACAATGAAACCAAACAAAACACAAATAAATACCTTAAAGTCAATAAGAGCAAAAATGTGCTCTAAGCTTGGGATAAATTTGTAAAAGACCTAATGGTCATACCTATACCTTATAAATATGTAAGGAACATATTAAATCAATTACCAAAGAAAACCAAGCTTGAAAACAAGTTAAAACACAAAAAGTGCTTTAAGGAGTCTTAAAGCACGTTTTTGAAAAATTGTCTTGTAAATGAGTTTTGAATGGCTAAATGTCCATCATTACTCTTTAATTAACATGTGTACTATATAGTATCACATTTGGGTGGCTATATTAATGGGAAATCGAAAATTTCACTTCTAAGTGCCTTAGTTTGTGAATAGTAAACTTTTATAAGCTAGTTTGTAACATATAATGTTATAAGTAATTAAATTGGTCAACAAAGACTATTATACCCTCCTAGGCATATGGGGGCCGGTTTTTCATGGTGTGAGTCACCAACATGTAAAAGAAATCAAATAAGTGAAGTTAAGCTTAAAGTAAAGTACTATTTGCTTTATAAGTTACAAATATCTTCTTAAAGCAATCTTATCTCACTCTCTCCTCCTTCCTCCCTCCATTTCACAGTCCCAACTTCTTCTTCCTCTCTTTTCTTGTTCTCTCTCGGTAATATAGCACCACCACCATGGAAGTCCACCTTTGAACTCTTGTAAAATCTAGCTCACTTATCCAAATTTAATTTCAAGACCACCATTCTTCTAGTTGGAGCAAGCTCTACAATTCTATCTTTTCAAATCTTCAAAAGCCTCATTTCGGTGCCAAGGAGATTCACCATTTATGGAGCTTGAGCTCACCTTTTCACATATTATTGTTCTCCTTTGCTTCAAGGTAAGGAAACTCAAAGAAAAAATGATGTTTCCTTTATGTTTTGTGTTGTCCGAAAATTCACCTCACCAGGTGTATTTATCTTGCTTGTTTTAGCTTCATTTGAATCTTCCAAGGGCTAGGAGGAGTCCTCTCTTGATACTTGTTCAAGTTCTCTTCCAATTCCAAGGTAAAACAATTACCTTAATGTGTTAAAACAATATGTGTAACTAGGGTTTACAATGAGATGAAGCATAATGCTTGAATACTCATTCTATTATTTGTACATTGTTTAGAAGTTGACAAACAACCAAACACCCCACCGGTTTTGTAAGGAAGCAAGAAAGAAGTTTGAGAGGAAAAGAGGTAGAGGTAAACAAACTATCTCAATGTAGTTTAAATGCCTTAGGAAAATGAGCTTGATTTGCTTAATAAAAATACTAAGGAGCCAATGGCGAATGAGCTAGTAAATGCTCTCAAGGAGTTTATTAGGGCATATGTATTGTTGGGTGTATTTGCAGGTCAAAGGCATTACTTATGTGGGAAATTCAGTGTTTAAGGTTATGCAATTTAAGGGCCTAAGAGCCATGTTGTTTAAGGGCCTAAGTGCCAAGCAATTTAAGCTTATGCACTATATTGTGATGTAGTGCTAAATGTGTGAAGTTTGTGTATAAAATGTGTTTGATGGATTTTAGGTGTTCTTGAATGAAATAAGGTAAAAACCTAAGTGTTCGGATGTGAGTATATACAAGAGAAGCTATGGCCAAAATTGGGAAAATGTGTGAGAAGTTCTAAGTGTTTTAAATGGTCTTGGTGAACTAGGAAGTGTTAAAGGAGAATAAATGTTTACTTGAGAAGAAAACATGTGTTAAGGTGATTTAGAGTGATGCAAGAATTTAGGTGTTATCTTGGAAGTTCTAGGAATTCAATGTGTGTTTTTGAGGATGTATTTAAGTCTTGGAGAAGTTTGTTTAAGGTTAGGAATGTTGATGTACAAGGAAGGAATGATGTTTAAGTAAGGTTTTGAGAAAAGAATTCAAGAAGTTGTAAAAAGGAGATTTAGTAGTAAAAAAGAAGTTGAGAGATGATCAGGTGTAGAGGAGGAAACCACCTTGGTGTAGTGGTCATATTGGTGAACTACCACTTAGAAATCTTGAGAGAGAAAACATCCCAAGTGTAGGAATTTGTAAGAAATTTGTGAATGACAAGATGGTTTTGGTGAGTGATTCAAAGAGTTTAGCACATGGCTAAGGTGTGTTGATGTGCCAAATGATGTAAGGAAACATTATGAGGCTTAGGAGAAGTTTGGTGAAAATTGGTTAAGTGTTTAAAGACTTGGAAATTGAATGTTTGCCGTGTCCGAACTTCCGTCCGGACATGGAAGTTCGGACAGGCTCTGTTGGGTAAAGGATTTTCTCATTCTCGAACTGTGTCCGAACTTGGGAAGTCCGGACACAAGTTCGGACGTGGTATGGTTTTCAGTATAGGGTCGCGGCTTGTGTCCGAATTGGGAAGTCCGGACACAAGTTCGGACAAGGTGTTGTATGGACCAAAAACATGTTTAAGGTATGGAAATGATGTGTAATGATGGGGATTGATGGTCATGATGTTTTGAGGTTACTAAGGACTTGTTAGGTGAGTTTTAATGACAATTAAGTGGGTGAAAAGTTTGTAATAAAATGTGAAAGCAAACAAGTTAAAATGTAAAGTTATTTAACCAAGTTAACGGGGAAAAGTTATAATCGTTAGACTTTAAACAAACATGTTACCCCAATGTTAATAAAAACATATGTACTGTTATCAGTTGTTCGGATTGCTCGAGGAACATAAGTGGATGTGGTAAAGTGGACTCCGGTGACAGGTATGGTTTTCTTGCAACCTGTGTCCTACCGGATTACACCGGCTTGTATGCCAATGTGTTTTTCTGTATGTTTGCCACGTTATGAGATAAATCATTGAAACGAGTTTACAGTAGTTTTATTGTTATTGTATGTTTACGTGCCGATACCGGTAACCTCGAATGCGCTTGAAGGGCTAGTAACCACTATTAGGTAAACGTAGGAGAACGGTATCCGGTAACAACGTTTCCGACTTAAGGAACGTTCTAACCACGGCTAATGCGTGAGTTGGTTATGTGATGTTTGTGTGTGATGTTTGTATGTGAATGTATGACTCTCTCTTCTGTGTATGTCTAACAGACTTAACCCAATGTTGTGATTGTTTAATAAAGTTCAAAGTTGAACTTCTAACAAGTGCTAACGGGGGGAGTGAGGAGTCCGGTCTGTTCCGGCCACGCGTGTGAGTATGGGGGTCGTGTCATAGCAGGTTCGATCCTCTCTGTATGTTATGGTTGTTTTCCAATTTGGTTCCCAACCTTCCCTTTAGCTTAACCAAGGCTATTACTGACTCACGTCGGGCCACAGGGGCATACTATTGTTATGTTTGTTTCGGTGTGCTTGGATCACTATATCCGAGACACCTTGTGTTAAGTTAACCGTTAATTTAACGAGACGGTAACGAGTTATGTAACGAGCTTATCATGAGACTGGCAATATTCTCTAGGCTCACCAGTGTATTAGTAATGTTTGGGTCGGTTCCTAAGAGGACCATTCCCGTTATGTTATGTATTTTTGTTGTGATGCAATACCTATTGCGGTGTTATGTGGTGCACGTGGAAACGTGCAAAGTGTTGTTAAGTGTTGTTATGTAGTGTATGTTATATGTTGTAAAATGTGGATTGTGTGGATCATGGATATGATTCCCAGTTTGTGATAAGAGGCGTTTAAGGATAACCCGATTTAAGGGTAAGTGTCGTCTGTTAAGGAAGTAGCTCCATTAGAGGAGGAACACTATAGGGATATTGAATACCTTGAGTGACTTATTAAGTAAGGATATATTATCCGTTGTTGAGCCCATTGAGGCGAAATGTTATGTGATGTGTGTTTACTGTTACATGCATGATTTAAACATAATCAACCGCATGTTAAGACGACAATTAGTTGCGCGTGGCCCGGTAGCATGTGGGCTGCGGGATTACCATACCAGCAAAGGTGCTGAGCCCCTTGGGGGCCACCCTTTCTCTTCTTTTCCTATTTCAGGTACGAAGTGCTGGAAGCCGTTCGAGAGTAGGACGGGTAGTCGTCGTACATGGGTATTCATTTAAGTGTACGTGTACAGTAGGTGTAGTAAGACCGAAATTGTTGTCGGCATCAGTTTATAAATACTCGGTATAGTTGGAAGGTGTATGTTGTTGTTGTGTTTATGGAAAGTGATAGTAAGGTGTAGTCGCTCGGGAATTTAGCCCATCAGACCGGTACAATGTGTATGTATTAGCCTTGTTAGCCACGTGGGTGGCTAACGGCGTGTAACACCAACGAGTTAAGTAATGTGACGAGGTTGTTATTCCGCTGCAGTTTATTGTAAGTGTGTTAATGTTGGATGGGGTGTTACAGAAATGGTGGTGTGTATATCAATGGGCTGTAGTGTTAGATTTTGAAGTGCTATAATCGGTGGAAAGAGAGAGAGAAAAAGAAAAAGGAAGAAGAAGAAAAGAAAACTAGAAAAAGAACAAGGTAAATGCCCTTACCTTGAGCTAGTTTTGGTGTATGGTATTGTAACAGATTTTAAGTACTTAAAATGGGTAATGAATGAGGTTATGAGTAGTAGGTATGTTGAAGTATGATGAGTAAGGTAATGTAGCTGTTTTGAAGCTTGTAAATGTTGTTTAAAAGCTTGGGAAAACCATGGGTAATGTATGTATATGTGCAGGAAAATTTGTGTGTTGTAGTGTAAGTAATGATGTGTGAATCGATATGGAGAGTGGGAATGAATTTTTAGCTGAAATGGTATGTGGGCAAAGTGAGAATTTTAGAGGAAACTCTGCCCAAATTTGTATGGAAAATAGAGGACTTAGATGTGTAAGGAGAGGGAACAACCTAGACAATAACTAGGTGTGTTTTGGTAATAGTTGTGAGTGATTAACCATGTTGTAACAGATTTTGAATGGAGCTAGATAAGGGGGAGAACTTGAGTGGAAGGTAATGCAATTAGGATGCTAGGAATGGTATTGATAGAGGGAGTATTGAATGGTAGAAGTGGGAACAAAAATGTTATAACCCACAATTCCTACCTTATATTATATCAGCTACAACGTTATTCTAGAGTTGGATTTAAATCTCTTGCTGTCAGTTGGGACGTCCGCAACATTGTTTCATTTGTCAAGGACGAGGAGGTCATTCGGTTAATTAATTAAGGTAATTAATTGTCTGAGTTATAAGGAAAGGGTTTCCTTATTTCCTATTCATTTTCTGGTCATTGATATTCACGTCAGTCTATCGTGAAGAGCGTTCTCCATCGTGGTGCTGAGCGACAGTTTTCTCCCTTCCTTTCTCTCACTAAATTCCTCCTCTGTGAGTACTGTGCTACTGCTGTGGTGATCAGATTGAAGGCCTCGTTGCTGTTGTGTTTCTCTTCTTCTTCAATCAGGTTTGTGTTGAGATAATTCTGGATTCCGATGTTCATTTTCTCCCCTGCAGTTTCTGATTTCTGGTTGTGGCTGTGATGAATCCAGCGTTTGTGTTTCTACAATTGGATCGGTGAATCGTGTGAGACTGCTACTCTACGAAGAGTTGGGAATTTTGCCCTCTCGTGTTCAGGTTCGGATTACAGAATTTTGGAACGTTGACGATCTAGGTTTCCTTGTTTGATTGCTGATTTTGGATTGTTGAATTATGGGAATTCAGTGGTCTTTATTCATGCCTGGCTGCTGGGTTGTTCGGACTGCGCTTGTTGATTCATACCGTTGAGTTCCTTCTGCTAATCGAGGTAGGTGGTTACTCGATTCGGTTTGGAAGTTCAGCCATGGGGTTTGCAAGGTCTTATTGTCTGATTCGGATGCGTTTCTGTGTGTGTTGTGTTTGATTGCGTTTTGGAATGGCTAAACCCCCATGGTCTCCTATATTTATGACTGATTTGGTGTGTGTTCTGAATTGGCGATTCGTGGTGTCGAATTGCATTGTTTTTCTGCTTTGTTCGTCTTCTGAAATCTGCAGTTTTCGCACTGTCCGAACTTCAGTCCGAGCTTTGAAGTTCGGACAGTGTGTTTTGCCTTTCTGATTTTCTAAGTTCGGGGTATGTCCGAACATCTGTCCGAACTTAGATGTTCGGACACACCCCCAGATTCTCCTCTGTTTTTAGTTCGACCTGTGCCCAAACTTTGAAGTCCGGACACAAGGTCGGACCTTCCGCGTAAGTTTTTCTGTAAACTCGTCCGAACATCAGTCCGAACATTGATGTTCGGACATTCTGAAATGTTCTGTCCGATTTCAAATCGACTTGTGTCCGAACATTGATGTCCGGACACAAGTTCGGACATTTGACTATTCTGGTTTCTGAGTCTCGACTTGCGTTTGAACTTCGACGTCCGGACACAAGTTCGGACACTGCTCTGCTTTCTGCATAACTTCTCCGTCTGAACTCCGATTTGGACGCCGTTTGTGGCGTTGGACTTCTCTAAGTTCCTACAACTGTATTATAAGTGTTTCGGCATGGTTTCATGCAAGGTTGGTTCTGTTTTTGCAAACCTTCTGTTTTGGGGCACTTTACTCTGTTTCTGAGCCGTGAATGGCTGGGTCGAGCTATTCCGTGGTATACCATGTAGACGTCGTTCTGAGTGTGGGTCATTCCCTTTCTGTTCTGTGGGGTTGACGAACCTTTTGGCTCTTTCGAGTCATTTCTGCGTTGTCGAGAGACCTGTTATGGTCTATGGGTCTTCGACCCTTTTAAGTGTGTGCATTGTACTGTGTCCCCTATCTGTTTGTGAACTCTGCTTACTTCTGAATTGGGAACTCTGGTGTTCCATTCTGCATTTTGTTTCAGTAATACTCTGCTTATATTAAGAGCTATTGTTTTGTGCTAATCTCTGCTTCTCTTCTGATTTCAATTGTTTTGAGCGACCTTACTGATGACGGTCGCTGCTTACTGGGCATAGTTGTGTGCTCATTCCCCTACTTTTAACATTTTTGCATATTGATCAGCAAGGATCACTTATTCAGTTTCTGGAGCTTAGCTTATGTTTCAGCTCTTTTGTTATTTGATATTCTTACTCAGACTCATAGCCTTCGGGCCTTACTCTGTTTTAGACCTTTGTTTCTGTTTGGATATGTAATTGGGATTTCGCGTTGCTTCCGCTGTAATTGGGTACTCTGGTTTATAATGATTATGGAAACTCTGTTTTGGGCCTTTATTGCATTTGAGTGTTTTAGAGCCTTGCGTTATAAGGTAGTAATACGCAGCGTGTAATACCCTTAACTCTTAGGCCGGTTTTAGGGGTGTTACATTTAGTGGTATCAGAGCCAGGTTCGGCTTTCTTTAGGGTCTGTGATTGTGTTTGCTTGTGTTAGATTCAGTTAAGGCAGTTGTTGAAGTCTCAGTCAGTTCTGACAAGTTTTGGATTTGTGAATCTCTGAATGCCTCCTCGTAGGACACTAGTGACCTCTCAGGGAGATGCTGCAGAGGCAGTGCAGCAGTTTGTGGCGCAGTTGATGCAGACGATGGCTGCAGCTGCTGGGGGAGCTGGTGGAGGAGCTGGTGGAGCAGGCCCAGCAGGGGCGAATGCTGTGGGAGGCCGAGTTAGAGCCCTCCAGGAGTTCATGAAGCTAAAGCCGCCTTCCTTCGACGACTGTGGTGATCCTCAGGAGGCGAGCCACAGGATTACTGAGGTGGAGGACCTGCTTAGAGTGATGGGCTTGGAGGATGATCAGAAGGTGGATTTCGCCACGTTCCTCTTTAAGGGGGAGGCGAAGGAGTTGTGGCGCATGGTGATGGGTAGACACCCCCAACCTTGGACCTGGGATCAGTTCTGCTTGGAGTTCAACAAGCAGTTCTATCCGGATGTCTACAAGGATCAGAAAATCAATGAGTACAATCGGCTGCGTCAAGGGAGAGACATGTCAGTCGAGGAGTACGTGAGGAAGTTCGTGACCCTCTCGAAGTATGCTCCGGAGCCAGATGAGCATAGGAAGGCCCGTAAGTTTGAGAGTGGGCTCAGACCAAATATCAGGTCTGCTGTGACACCTCTTCGTCACCGGACCTTCAGGGATGTGGCAGATGTTGCTTTGCTGGTAGAGGCCGACATCAAGGGCAGGCAGGCTGGCAAGGACCACAAGGGGAAGAGGCGTGCTGAAGAGCCTTAGAGGAAGGAGGCTGCCCCTCCTCAGAAGAAGTAGTCCTATGGAGATCGCCGGGGAGCTTCTTCATCTTCGTCAGCTCGGGCGAAGTGTGGGTCTTGTGGTCACTCCCATCCTGGTAGGGAGTGCTACAAGAATACTGGTGCCTGCTTTAAGTGGGGGTTGATGGAGCACCGGATTGCTCAGTGCCCTAAGGAATCCGGTAGAGGCTCAGGAGATAGATTCACCGGTTCAGATTCAGGGGCGAGGTCCAACCAGAAGAAGCCTCAGACTCAGGCCCGAGTGTATGCTATGGCGGGAGAGTGTGATCGTGCTGGTGATCGCGTCGTCTCAGGTATCCTCCAGATCCATTCTCAGGATATATTTTGTCTGTTTGACTCTGGAGCTACGCACTCCTTCATCTGCTGTGATTTGTTGGGTAACTTGAATTGACTGCTGTGCCTAGTGAAGTAGATTTATGTGTGAGTAGTCCTTTGGGTTGGATTGCTCCTTGCATTCTTGATTCTGTGTGTAAGGCCTGTCCCATAGTAGCTCGGGATAAGACCTTTTGTGCTGACCTTATCCTGATGCGGATGACCTGTTTTGATGTGATCTTGGGCATGGATTGGCTGGCGGAGCACCATGCCCATATAGACTGTGCAGCGAGGAGAGTAGTGTTTGAATTGCCAGGCGGGAGCCGTTTTGTCTTTGCTGGGAATGCAGTCCCGGTGCGCCTACGATTGTGTCTGCGATGCAGGCAGCCAGCTTCTTGAGGAAGGGCTGCCAGGGGTTCTTGTGCTATCTGCCAGAGGTGCGTGAGGGATCTAGCTTGGAGAGCATCCCGATCGTCAGAGTTTCCTGAGGTCTTCCAGGATGACGTGCCCGGACGTCCACCAGTGAGGGAGGTGGAGTTCACGATTGACTTAGCGCCAGAGACTCAGCCCATCTCTAGGGCCCCGTACCGTATGAGTCCGGTGGAATTGAAGGAGCTGAAGGTCCAGCTTCAGGAGCTGCTGGATAAGGGCTTCATTCGCCCTAGCGTTTCACCTTGGGGAGCGCCAGTGCTATTTGTGAAGAAGAAGGATGGGACTTTCAGATTGTGTATCGACTATAGGGAGCTGAATAAGGTGACCATCAAGAACCGCTATCCCCTTCCGCGTATTGATGATTTGTTTGACCAGTTGGCGGGCGCCACAGTGTTCTCCAAGATCGACCTTCGTTCAGGCTACCATCAGTTGAGGATTAAGGCAGAAGATGTGCCTAAGTCCGCTTTTAGGACTCGTTATGGTCATTACGAGTTCCTGGTCATGCCGTTTGGTTTGACTAATGCTCCCTCAGTCTTCATGGATATGATGAACAGGGTTTTCAAACCCTATCTGGATCAGTTTGTGGTTGTCTTTATAGACTACATCTTGGTGTACTCCAAGAGTGCAGAGGAGCATGAGGAGCATCTGAGGATTGTTCTGCAGACGTTGAAGGATCGTGAGCTGTATGCTAAGTTGAAGAAGTGTGACTTTTGGCTTGATCGTGTGGTGTTCTTGGGACATGTAGTCTCGAAGGACGGTATCTCAGTGGATCCTGAGAAGATTAGAGCAGTTATGGAGTGGGCGAGGCCCACGAATGTTGCAGAGATCCGTAGCTTCCTTGGGCTAGCTGGGTACTACAGGAAGTTTGTAGAGGGTTTTTCTAAGATCGTATCCCCGCTGACCCGTCTGTTGAGGAAGGAGATCAAGTACGAGTGGAGCGAGGCTTGCGAGCAGAGCTTCCGGAGGTTAAGAAGGTTGACGACAGCACCGATTCTGACTCTGCCATCTGGGACCGAGGGATTTGAGGTCTTCTATGATGCGTCCCATAAGGGACTAGGTTGTGTTTTGATGCAACAGGGTAAGGTAGTGGCTTATGGCTCTCGGCAGCTTAAGCCTTATGAGAAGAACTACCCTACCCACGATCTAGAGTTGGCAGCGGTAGTATTTGCGCTTAAGATTTGGAGGCATTATCTGTATGGGGCGTCGTGTAAGGTTTACACGGACCACAGAGTCTCAAGTATTTGTTCACTCAGAAGGAGCTGAACTTGAGACAGAGGAGGTGGTTGGAGCTACTTCACGACTACGATTTAGAGATCCTCTACCACCCTGGTAGAGCGAACGTTGTGGCAGACGCTTTGAGTCGGAGAGGTGCTCCGGGTGTAGCCTGTGCTTTGACAGGAGTTCAGAGGTCCGCCTTAGAGCTTCAGCGTATGGGTTTTGGGTAGTCAGACCAGCCAGTGCCAGTGTGATAGCAGCGCTACAGGTTCAGTCTTCGTTGGTCGACAGGGTCCGAGTTGGTCAGCAGGCAGATTCAGCTTTGTGTCGGATCAGAGAGTGGCTGTCTGCAGATCAGAGTTCAGACTTCAGTGTCTCCAGTTATGGGTGTCTGCGCTTCAGAGGTCGAGTGTGTGTGCCAGACGACACAGTTCTGCGTAGAGAGATCCTTCAGGAGGCTCATGGAGCGCCATATTCAGTTCACCCGGGAGGGGTGAAGATGTATCGGGATCTCAGAGAGTCATTCTGGTGGTCTGGGATGAAGCGGGACATCTCCGAGTTTGTTTCGATGTGCCAGACCTGTCAGCAGGTGAAGGCTGAGCACCAGAGGCCTGCAAGTTTGCTTCAGCCCCTTCCCGTTCCTGAGTGGAAGTGGGAGAGTGTGGGGATGGACTTCGTCATAAGGTTTCCTAGGACTCCTTTGGGCTGTGACGCTGTGTGGGTGATAGTCGATCGACTGACTAAGTCTGCCCATTTTCTGCCTGTGAGGAAGACTTTCAGTTTGGAGCGTTTGGCTCGTCTGTATCTAGATGAGATAGTGAGGCTGCATGGTGTGCCTACTACAATAGTTTCTGATTGTGACCCGCGCTTTGTTTCGAGATTCTGGCGCAGTTTGCATAAGGCCTTGGGTACGAACTTGGCGTTCAGTTCAGCCTACCATCATCAGTCGGATGGCCAAACAGAGAGGACTAATCAGGTCCTAGAGGACATGCTTCGCGCATGTGTCCTGGATTTTGGAGGTAGCTGGGATCAGCATGTGACCTTGATTGAGTTCGCCTACAACAGCTTTCAGGTGAGCATTGGTATGGCTCCGTTTGAAGCGTTGTATGGTAGGAGGTGCAGGTCTCCCATCTGTTGGGATGACCTGAAGGAGAGGGTCTTGGTTGGACCTGAGTTGGTGCAGGGTGCAGTAGAGAAGATTAGGATGATTCGGGAGCGTTTGCTTGTTGCCCAGAGTAGACAGAAGTGTTATGCAGACCAGGGGCGCAGGCCGCTTGAGTTTGATGTTTGTGATCACGTCTATCTACGGGTGTCGCCGGTCAGAGGCGTAGTGCGGTTTGGGAAGCGTGGGAAGCTTAGCCCGAGGTTTGTAGGACCTTTTGAGATTCTAGAGAGGATTGGCCCTGTGGCTTATCGTCTGGCTTTACCTCCATCCTTGTCAGTTGTCCACAGTGTTTTTCATGTTTCGATGTTGAGGAAGTACCTGCATGATCCATCTCATGTAATCGACCATAGTCAGCTTCAGTTGAGAGAGGACTTCAGTTATGAGGCGGTGCCTACCCGTATTTAGGCTAGAGACGTTCGTCAGCTACGTAGTAAGACCATGCCTATGGTTAAGGTTCAATGGTTTGATCAGTCAGAACGTGAAGCAACTTGGGAGCTCGAGGATGAGCTACGCACCAAGTTTCCCTCCCTATTCGAGCAGTAAGGTGAGTCAATTTCGAGGATGAAATTCTTTTAAGGGGGAGGTGATGTTATAACCCACAATTCCTACCTTATATTATATCTGCTACAACGTTATTCTAAAGTTGGATTTAAATCTCTTGCTGTCAGTTGGGACGTCAGCGACATTGTTTCATTTGTCAAGGACGAGGAGGTCATTCGGTTAATTAATTAAGGTAATTAATTGTCTGATTTATAAGGAAAGGGTTTCCTTATTTCCTATTCATTTTCTGATCATTGATATTCGCGTCAGTCTATCGTGAAGAGCGTTCTCCATCGTGGTGCTGAGCGACAGTTTTCTCCTTTCCTTTCTCTCTCTAAATTCCTCCTCTGTGAGTATTGTGCTACTGCTGTGGTGATCAGATTGAAGGCCTCGTTGCTGCTGTGTTTCTCTTCTTCTTCAATCAGGTTTGTGTTGAGATAATTCTGGATTCCGATGTTGATTTTCTCCCCTGCAGTTTCTGATTTCTAGTTGTGGCTGTGATGAATCCAGCGTTTGTGTTTCTGCAATTGGATCGGTGAATCGTGTGAGACTGCTACTCTAAGAAGAGTTGGGAATTTTGCCCTCTCGTGTTCAGGTTCGGATTACAGAATTTTGAAACGTTGACGTTCTAGGTTTCCTTGTTTGATTGCTGATTTTGGATTGTTGAATTGTGGGAATTCAGTGGTCTTTATTCGTGCCTGGCTGCTGGGTTGTTCGGACTGTGCTTGTTGATTCATACCGTTGAGTTCCTTCTGCTAATCGAGGTAGGTGGTTACTCGATTCGGTTTGGAAGTTCAGCCATGGGGTTTGCAAGGTCTTATTGTCTGATTTGGATGCGTTTCTGTGTGTGTTGTGTTTGATTGCATTTTGGAATGGCTAAACCCCCATGGTCTCCTGTATTTATGACTGATTTGGTGTGTGTTCTGAATTGGCGATTCGTGGTGTCGAATTGCGTTGTTTTTCTACTCTGTTCGTCTTCTGAAATCTGCAGTTTTCGCACTGTCCGAACTTCCGTCCGAGCTTTGAAGTTCGGACAGTGTGTTTTGCCTTTCTGATTTTCTAAGTTCGGGGTATGTTCGAACATCTGTCCGAACTTAGATATTCGGACACACCCTCAGATTCTCCTCTGTTTTTAGTTCGACCTGTGTCCGAACTTTGACGTCCGGACACAAGGTCGGACCTTCCGCGTAAGTTTTTCCGTAAACTCGTCCGAACATCAGTCCGAACATTATGTTCGGACATTCTGAAATGTTCTGTCTGATTTCAAATCGACTTGTGTCCGAACATTGATGTCCGGACACAAGTTCGGACATTTGACTATTCTGGTTTCTGAGTCTCGACTTGCGTCCGAACTTCGACGTCCGGACACAAGTTCGGACACTGCTCTGTTTTCTGCATAACTTCTCCGTCTGAACTCCGATTTGGACGCCGTTTGTGGCGTTGGACTTCTCTAAGTTCCTACAACTGTATTATAAGTGTTTCGGCATGGTTTCATGCAAGGTTGCTTCTGTTTTTGCAAACCTTCTGTTTTGGGGCACTTTACTCTGTTTCTGAGCCGTGAATGGCTGGGTCGAGCTATTCCGTGGTATACCATGTAGACGTCGTTCTGAGTGTGGGTCATTCCCTTTCTGTTCTGTGGGGTTGACGAACCCTTTTGGCTCTTTCGAGTCATTTCTGCGTTGTCGAGAGACTTTATGGTCTATGGGTCTTCGACCCTTTAAGTGTGTGCATTGTACATGTGTCCCCTATCTTTTGTGAACTCTGGCTTACTTCTGAATTGGGAACTCTGGTGTTCCATTCTGCATTTTGTTTCAGTAATACTCTGCTTATTAAGAGCTATTGTTTTGTGCTAATCTCTGCTTCTCTTCTGATTTCAATTGTTTTGAGGCGACCTTACTGATGACGGTCCTGCTTACTGGGCATAGTTGTGTGCTCATTCCCCTACTTTTTTAACATTTTTGCATATTGATCAGCAAGGATCACTTATTCAGTTTCTGGAGCTTAGCTTATGTTTCATCTTTGTTATTTGATATTCTTACTCAGACTCATAGCCTTCGGGCCTTACTCTTTTTAGACCTCTTGTTTCTGTTTGGATATGTAATTGGGATTTCGCTTTTCTTTCCGCTGTAATTGGGTACTCTGGTTTATATGATTATGGAAACTCTATTTGGGCCTTTATTGCATTGAGTGTTTTAGAGCCTTGCGTTATATAGGTAATACGCACGTGTAATACCCTTAACTCTTAGGCGGTTTAGGGTGGTTTACATTTAGTGGTATCAGAGCCAGGTTCGGCTTTCTTTAGGGTCTGTGATTGTGTTTGCTTGTGTTATATTCAGTTAAGGCAGTTTTGAAGTCTGAGTCAGTTCGGACAAGTTTTGGATTTGTGAATCTCAGAATGCCTCCTCGTAGGACACCAAGTGACCCCTCAGGGAGATGCTGCAGAGGGCAGTGCAGCAGTTTGGTGGCGCAGTTGATGCAGACGATGGTTGCAGCTGCTGGGGGAGCTGGTGGAGGACTGGTGGAGCAGGCCAGCAGGGGCGAATGCTGTGGGAGGCCGAGTTAGAGCCCTCCAGGAGTTCATTAAGCTCAAGCCGCCTTCCTTCGACGGCTGTGGTGATCCTCAGAGGCGAGCCACTTGGATTACTGAGGTGGAGACCTGCTCGAGGTGATGGCTCGGAGGATGATCAGAAGGTGGATTTCGCCACGTTCCTCTTTAAGGGGGAGGCGAAGGAGTTGGTGGCGCATTGATTGGTAGACACCCCCAGCCTTGGACCTGGGATCAGTTCTGCTTGGAGTTCAACAAGCAGTTCTATCCGGATGTCTACAAGGATCAGAAATCAATGAGTACAATCGGCTGCGTCAAGGGAGAGACATGTCAGTCGAGGAGTACGTGAGGAAGTTCGTGACCTCTCGAAGTATGCTCCGGAGCCAGATGAGCATAGGAAGGCCCGTAAGTTTGAGAGTGGGCTCAGACCAAATATCAGGTCTGCTGTGACACCTCTTCGTCACCGGACCTTCAGGGATGTGGCAGATGTTGCTTTGCTGGTAGAGGCCGACATCAAGGGCAGGCAGGCTGGCAAGGACCACAAGGGGAAGAGGCGTGCTGAAGAGCCTTAGAGGAAGGAGGCTGCCCCTCCTCAGAAGAAGTAGTCCTATGGAGATCGCCGGGGAGCTTCTTCATCTTCGTCAGCTGGGGCGAAGTGTGGGTCTTGTGGTCACTCCCATCCTGGTAGGGAGTGCTACAAGAATACTGGTGCCTGCTTTAAGTGCGGGTCGATGGAGCACCAGATTGCTCAGTGCCCTCAGGAATCCGGTAGAGGCTCAGGAGATAGAGGCACCGGTTCAGATTCAGGGGCGAGGTCCGACCAGAAGAAGCCTCAGACTCAGGCCCGAGTGTATGCTATGGCGGGAGAGTGTGATCGTGCTGGTGATCGCGTCGTCTCAGGTATCCTCCAGATCCATTCTCAGGATATATTTTGTCTGTTTGACTCTGGAGCTACGCACTCCTTTATCTGCTGTGATTTGTTGGGTAGACTTGAATTGACTGTTGTGCCTAGTGAAGTAGATTTATGTGTGAGTAGTCCTTTGGGTGGGATT
This sequence comes from Limonium bicolor, assembly GCA_023374045.1. Classification (NCBI taxonomy): domain Eukaryota; kingdom Viridiplantae; phylum Streptophyta; class Magnoliopsida; order Caryophyllales; family Plumbaginaceae; genus Limonium; species Limonium bicolor. The sequence goes on from CM041782.1 coordinate 186,460,123, forward strand.
GCTCCTTGCATTCTTGATTCTGTGTGTAAGGCCTGTCCCGTAGTAGTTCGGGATAAGACCTTTTGTGCTGACCTTATCCCGATGCGGATGACCTGTTTTGATGTGATCTTGGGCATGGATTGGCTGGCAGAGCACCATGCCCATATAGACTGTGCAGCGAGGAGAGTAGTGTTTGAATTGCCAGGCGGGAGCCGTTTTGTCTTTGCTGGGAATGCAGTCCCGTGTGCGCCTATGATTGTGTCTGCGATGCAGGCAGCCAGCTTCTTGAGGAAGGGCTGCCAGGGGTTCTTGTGCTATCTGCCAGAGGTGCGTGAGGGATCTAGCTTGGAGAGCATCCCGATCGTCAGGAGTTTCCTGAGGTCTTCCAGGATGACGTGCCCGGACTTCCACCAGTGAGGGAGGTGGAGTTCACGATTGACTTAGCGCCAGAGACTCAGCCCATCTCTAGGGCCCCGTACCGTATGAGTCCGGCGGAATTGAAGGAGCTGAAGGTCCAGCTTCAGGAGTGCTGGATAAGGGCTTCATTCGCCCTAGCGTTTCGCCTTGGGGAGCGCCAGTGCTATTTGTGGAAGAAGGATGGGACTTCAGATTGTGTATCGACTATAGGGAGCTGAATAAGGTGACCATCAAGAACCGCTATCCCCTTCCGCGTATTGATGATTTGTTTGACCAGTTGGCGGGCGCCACAGTGTTCTCCAAGATCGACCTTCGTTCAGGCTACCATTAGTTGAGGATTAAGGCCGAAGATGTGCCTAAGTCCGCTTTTAGGACTCGTTATGGTCATTACGAGTTCCTGGTCATGCCGTTTGGTTTGACTAATGCTCCCTCAGTCTTCATGGATATGATGAACCGGGTTTTCAAACCCTATCTGGATCAGTTTGTGGTTGTCTTTATAGAGGAAATCTTGGTGTACTCCAAGAGTGCAGAGGAGCATCTGAGGATTGTTCTGCAGACGTTGAAGGATCGTGAGCTGTATGCTAAGTTGAAGAAGTGTGACTTTTGGCTTGATCGTGTGGTGTTCTTGGGACATGTAGTCTCGAAGGACGGTATCTCAGTGGATCTGAGAAGATGAGAGTTATGGAGTGGGCGAGGCCCACGAATGTTGCAGAGATCCGTAGCTTCCTTGGGCTAGCTGGGTACTACAGGAAGTTTGTAGAGGGTTTTTCTAAGATCGTATCCCCGCTGACCCGTCTGTTGAGGAAGGAGATCAAGTACGAGTGGAGCGAGGCTTGCGAGCAGAGCTTCCCGGAGGTTAAGAAAAGGTTGACGACAGCACCGATTCTGACTCTGCCATCTGGGACCGAGGGATTTGAGGTCTTCTATGATGCGTCCCATAAGGGACTAGGTTGTGTTTTGATGCAACAGGGTAAGGTAGTGGCTTATGGCTCTCGGCAGCTTAAGCCTTATGAGAAGAACTACCCTACCCACGATCTAGAGTTGGCAGCGGTAGTATTTGCGCTTAAGATTTGGAGGCATTATCTGTATGGGGCGTCGTGTAAGGTTTACACGGACCACAAGAGTCTCAAGTATTTGTTCACTCAGAAGGAGCTGAACTTGAGACAGAGGAGGTGGTTGGAGCTACTTCACGACTACGATTTAGAGATCCTCTACCACCCTGGTAGAGCGAACGTTGTGGCAGACGCTTTGAGTCGGAGAGGTGCTCCGGGTGTAGCCTGTGCTTTGACAGGAGTTCAGAGGTCCGCCTTAGAGCTTCAGCGTATGGGTGTTTGGGTAGTCAGACCAGCCAGTGCCAGTGTGATAGCAGCGCTACAGGTTCAGTCTTCGTTGGTCGACAGGGTCCGAGTTGGTCAGGAGGCAGATTCAGCTTTGTGTCGGATCAGAGAGCGGCTGTCTGCAGATCAGAGTTCAGACTTCAGTGTCTCCAGTTATGGGTGTCTGCGCTTCAGAGGTCGAGTGTGTGTGCCAGACGACACAGTTCTGCGTAGAGAGATCCTTCAGGAGGCTCATGGAGCGCCATATTCAGTTCACCCGGGAGGGGTGAAGATGTATCGGGATCTCAGAGAGTCATTCTGGTGGTCTGGATGAAGCGGGACATCTCCGAGTTTGTTTCGAAGTGCCAGACCTGTCAGCAGGTGAAGGCTGAGCACCAGAGGCCAGCGGTTTGCTTCAGCCCCTTCCCGTTCCTGAGTGGAAGTGGGAGAGTGTGGGGATGGACTTCGTCATGGTTGCCTAGGACTCCTTCGGGGTGACGCTGTGTGGGTGATAGTCGATCGACTGACTAAGTCTGCCCATTTTCTGCCTGTGAGGAAGACTTTCAGTTTGGAGCGTTTGGCTCGTCTGTATCTAGATGAGATAGTGAGGCTGCATGGTGTGCCTACTACAATAGTTTCTGATCGTGACCCGCGCTTTGTTTCGAGATTCTGGCGCAGTTTGCATAAGGCCTTGGGTACGAACTTGGCGTTCACTTCAGCCTACCATCCTCAGTCGGATGGCCAGACAGAGAGGACTAATCAGGTCCTAGAGGACATGCTTCGCGCATGTGTCCTGGATTTTGGAGGTAGCTGGGATCAGCATGTGACCTTGATTGAGTTCGCCTACAACAACAGCTTTCAGGCGAGCATTGGTATGGCTCTGTTTGAAGCGTTGTATGGTAGGAGGTGCAGGTCTCCCATCTGTTGGGATGACCTGAAGGAGAGGGTCTTGGTTGGACCTGAGTTGGTGCAGGGTGCAGTAGAGAAGATTAGGATGATTCGAGCGTTTGCTTGTTGCCCAGAGTAGACAGAAGTGTTATGCAGACCAGAGGCGCAGGCCGCTTGAGTTTGATGTTGTGATCACGTCTATCTACGGTGTCGCCGGTCAGAGGCGTAGTGCGGTTTGGGAAGCGTGGGAAGCTTAGCCCGAGGTTTGTAGGACCTTTTGAGATTCTAGAGAGGATTGGCCCTGTGGCTTATCGTCTGGCTTTACCTCCATCCTTGTCTGTTGTCCACAGTGTTTTTCATGTTTCGATGTTGAGGAAGTACCTGCATGATCCATCTCATGTAATCGACCATAGTCAGCTTCAGTTGAGAGAGGACTTCAGTTATGAGGCGGTGCCTACCCGTATTTAGGCTAGAGACATTCGTCAGCTCCGTAGTAAGACCATGCCTATGGTTAAGGTTCAATGGTTTGATCAGTCAGAACGTGAAGCAACTTGGGAGCTCGAGGATGAGCTACGCACCAAGTTTCCCTCCCTATTCGAGCAGTAAGGTGAGTCAATTTCGAGGATGAAATTCTTTTAAGGGGGAGGTGATGTTATAACCCACAATTCCTAGCTTATATTATATCTGCTACAACGTTATTCTAAAGTTGGATTTAAATCTCTTGCTATCAGTGGTGCTGAGCGACAGTTTTCTCCCTTCCTTTCTCTCTCTAAATTCCTCCTCTGTGAGTATTGTGCTACTGCTGTGGTGATCAGATTGAAGGCCTCGTTGCTGCTGTGTTTCTCTTCTTCTTCAATCAGGTTTGTGTTGAGATAATTCTGGATTCCGATGATGATTTTCTCCCCAGCAGTTTCTGATTTCTGGTTGTGGCTGTGATGAATCCAGCGTTTGTGTTTCTGCAATTGGATCAGTGAATCGTGTGAGACTGCTACTCTAAGAAGAGTTAGGAATTTTGCCCTCTCGTGTTCAGGTTCTGATTACAGAATTTTGGAACGTTGACGTTCTAGGTTTCCTTGTTTGATTGCGGATTTTGGATTGTTGAATTGTGGGAATTCAGTGGTCTTTATTCGTGCCTGGCTGCTGGGTTGTTCGGACTGCGCTTGTTGATTCATACCATCGAGTTCCTTCTGCTAATCGAGGTAGGTGGTTACTCGATTCGGTTTGGAAGTTCAGCCATGGGGTTTGCAAGGTCTTATTGTCTGATTTGGATGCGTTTCTGTGTGTTGTGTTTGATTGCGTTTTGGAATGGCTAAACCCCCATGGTCTCCTGTATTTATGACTGATTTGGTGTGTGTTCTGAATTGGTGATTCGTGGTGTCGAATTGCGTTGTTTTTCTGCTATGTTCGTCTTCTGAAATCTGCAGTTTTCGCACTGTCCGAACTTCCGTCTGAGCTTTGAAGTTCGGACAGTGTGTTTTGCCTTTCTGATTTTCTAAGTTCGGGGTATGTCCGAACATCTGTCCGAACTTAGATGTTTGGACACACCCCCAGATTCTCCTCTGTTTTTAGTTCGACCTGTGTCTGAACTTTGACGTCCGGACACAAGGTCGGACCTTCCGCGTAAGTTTTTCCGTAAACTCGTCCGAACATCAGTCCGAACATTGATGTTCGGACATTCTGAAATGTTCTGTCTGATTTCAAATCGACTTGTGTCCGAACATTGATGTCCGGACACAAGTTCAGACATTTGACTATTCTGGTTTCTGAGTCTCGACTTGCGTTCGAACTTCGACGTCCGGAGACAAGTTCGGACACTGCTCTGCTTTCTACATAACTTCTCCGTCTGAACTCCGATTTGGACGCCGTTTGTGGCGTTGGACTTCTATAAGTTCCTACAACTGTATTATAAGTGTTTCGGCATGGTTTCATGCAAGGTTGCTTCTGTTTTTGCAAACCTTCTGTTTTGGGGCACTTTACTCTGTTTCTGAGCCGTGAATGGCTGGGTCGAGCCATTCCGTGGTATACCATGTAGACGTCGTTCTGAGTGTGGGTCATTCCCTTTCTGTTCTGTGGGGTTGACGAACCCTTTGGCTCTTTCAAGTCATTTCTGCGTTGTCGAGAGACCTGTTATGGTCTATGGGTCTTCGACCCTTCTGAATGTGTGCATTGTACTGTGTCCCCTATCTGTTTGTGAACTTTGCTTACTTCTGAATTGGGCACTCTGGTGTTCCATTCTGCATTTTGTTTCAGTAATACTCTGCTTATTTTAAGAGCTATTGTTTTGTGCTAATCTCTGCTTCTCTTCTGATTTCAATTGTTTTGAGTGACCTTACTGATGACGGTCGCTGCTTACTGGGCATAGTTGTGTGCTCATTCCCCTACTTTTAACATTTTGCAGATTGATCAGCAAGGATCACTTATTCAGTTTCTGGAGCTTAGCTTATGTTTCAGCTCTTTTGTTATTTGATATTCTTACTCAGACTCGTAGCCTTCGGGCCTTACTCTGTTTTAGACCTCTGTTTCTGTTTGGATATGTAATTGGGATTTCGTGTTGCTTCCACTGTAATTGGGTACTCTGGTTTATAATGATTATGGAAACTCTGTTTTGGGCCTTTATTGCATTTGAGTGTTTTAGAGCCTTGCGTTATTAGGTAGTAATACGCGGCGTGCAATACCCTTAACTCTTAGGCCGGTTTTAGGGGTGTTACAAAAAATCTGTAGCAGAACAGTGTATTAGTACCTTTAATTTTAGGAAGAAAGTTGGTGTGAATAACCTTGGAAATGAATGAAGAACTTGAGTATAGTTATTGCATATGGTTATAAAGGATTTGGAATGGTTATTAAGTGAGTTGGTAGGAGGTAGGAAACTATCAAGAGAAAGCTAGAAGTGCACTAGTGTGCAAAGTGCAAAATGTAAGAATTGATGTTTGTGAATTTGAGCAAGAAGTTGAGTAAGTATTGGACCATGGATTTAAGGAGTTTTAGTGAGTGTTTAAGTGTGTTTAAATATGTACAAAACATGTGGAAAGATTATGGAATGATTGGAGGTGGATTAAGGGTTGATTAGGGGTTAAAAAATGACCATAATAGTAGTTTTTAGCAGGGTCCGGGACTTAGGATATGTACCAAGTCCCGGACCGCTTAAAAAAAAGGCCCGAGAGTGAATGCAGGAATTGGTCCGGGACTTAAGTCCAGGACCAAGTCCAGGACCAGGTGTAAAAATAGGCCGAAAGTCAAGTTAAGTGTTGGTCCGGGACTTAGGGTCCGGACCAAGTCCCGGACCACCCCCAAAATTCAGCAGAGAGTGTTTTAAGGGTTCTAAACATGTGGGATTGATTGGTAATGGTTTTAGAAGTTGTTAAGGCCTTGTTTGGTGACCTTTAAAGGCCCTAAGAAGTGTAAACAAGTTTGAGGAATGATTAAGAAAGTTGTGAGTATAAGAACATTAAGTTAAACCGAAACAACGGGATACGGGGTAAGTACGGGAGTGGTAACTATTTATGTATTGTAACACTTAGTATTAATTAAACCATTTGGCATGTAGTCATTGGTTCGAGACTAGGACTCGAGGAACAAGTAAGGACTAAGGAACAAGGAGACACCCGGTGAAGTAAATTTCAGTAAAAGGTATGATTTCTTCATGCCCTGTATCCTAATCTGGTTACCCCGATTTGTGTGCTTATTTGATCACCTAAATAAGATAAATGCATGAATCGTACTTTATTGCACTTACTTGTGCTTGTTTATATTGTTCTTGATATATTTGTCTTGAACAATAGTTTGTATAATTCATGAAATGAATAAATGAGAATGAAGTGTATGTGTACCATGTAGTGTACTTGTGTATTGTAGTGTATTTCATATGGATGTATATATGAGCAATGTATTGTATTATTGTGGATTGGATGTGTGACTTCTACTAATTCCTAACTACCTAACTTCTAACGTAAGTAAAGTAAATTGGAATGAGTAGAAGTCCGAATAGCTTCGGCCACGCGTGAGGATGAGGAGACACAAGAGTTGGATCCGATTCCTGGTTCTTAAACTGGCCCACGGCCCAAACCCCTAATGGGTAGCATCCTGGATTGGTGAACCAAGTAAATCCCGGTGGTGGGACAGAGTAGTCCCCGGGCCGGAGGTCCCGACGACTTGACTTGAGTAAGTAAGTAAGTAAAGTATGAGTATGTATGCGTAAGTATTGTGTAATGAGTAAAAGAGTAATCTCCACCCGATTAACCCGGGTGGACAAAAAGGAGCTAACAAGTATTGTGTATGTATGGAATATGTATGGGTATGTATTGAGTATGTATTGTGTATGCGCATTTCAGGAAAGGTAAGTAAGTACCAATTGGCTGGTATGGACTACTTGTATGTATTGAAGTGTATGTATGTATTTCTTGCGTAAAGTATTGTAGTATTATGTATGAAAGCATGTATGCATGTATGTATGAATAAAATGAACTGCATGTATTTGACCAAGTGGTCAGTGTACCCTCACTAGTACGCGGGGTATGCGGAAGTCATATTCAGCGTAAGCTGACCCCCTAGGGGGAACGTTTTTAGTGTGCAGGTACCCGAAGCGGATATGGTCAAGGTAAGCGATCGGTGGCTACACTTGGATAGTTAGAAGTAGAATGTAGAAGCGTACCAAGTGGTACACCCCTTGTACTTAGAAAGTAAGTAGTTTGTGAGGAATGGGTAGTGGATAGACTCTTAATGAGTATCTATGAAATTGAAAGACGTGTTGTATTTGTATAAGGATCTTAGTAAACTCGGTGTATTATATTGTATTGAACTTATAGAGTATTATAATGAATGGGAAGTTCTAGTATTTGATTTGGTAATTGGAGTATGTACTGTAAGTGTGTAGTACTCGGATATTCCGGTCCATCAGACCGATGCTATATGTAGTAGTAGTAGTAGCCTTGTTAGTCACGTGGGTGGCTAACGGCATTGTATCACCCACCGTTGAGTATGTAAGTATCCGCTGCGTAAGTCTGGATTGTATAAGGAGATTGGACGGTAATGACAGTATTAGCGGTAGGGGTGTTACAAAAAGTGTAATTATAGGAACTTGAGTGTTAAAGATATAAATCAAAACAGACCTAAGGTCTGTTCGGAAATTTCTAAAATATATAACCATAGGTTATATTAAATATAAAGTTAAATTGATATAATATAAAGTATATGCTACATTATATAATATGTGTGGTATAATTAGAATAAAAGGAAAGTATGTGATAAGAAGGAAAATGGGATTTATAACCCATATGCTTTCCGGTAATGTAACCAACATATATGTGTAACCATAGGTTATAATTATTATAAAGTCAAAATGTTATAACATATGATATGTATAACATTATGTTAAATTGATAAGTGGTGAAATAGTGCTCTCTCAAGTCCTTTTTTCGTCGTCATTTTATTTGGCGCATGACTTATTTCACCACTTTATGGAGTATTTGTGTGTTTATTAGTGATCTTATACTTTTGGCTTGTTCAAATAGGTAAATACTCATTGGAGTACATTTTGAGAGCTTTATATGAGAAAGCATCAATGTTCGAGCACCTCGGGAAGGATGTCTAGCCAACAGGAAGCATCGGGAGAATTCCGGCACAGAAAAATGACATTCTAGAGCCGACCGACCTTGGGACCGACCTTGCAAGGTCGGTCCGGCTCTGTTCAATCGATCCCAGAACTCACTGGAATCGACCGACCTTGCGACCGGACTTGCAAGGTCGGTCGAGCTTATAATCTGTCACGTGCTCCCGTCTGAAAGGGTCCGACCGACCTTGGGACCGACCTTGCAAGGTCGGTCGGACGGAATTTTTGCCCAGAATTTTCTGTTTAAAGGCTGCATTTTGGGGCTCCCTTCCCCATTATCAAATTCACCCGACTCCAACCCTAAACAGACGAGAAAGAGGTGAAAATAGAAGAGAAAAGAAGAGGAGAAGAGAAGAGAAGAAGGAAGTGAAGATCTCTACCTCCATTGAAGCTTGGAAGCTCCTCCAATGGCTAATTCTTCCTTTTCTTTGCTCTTTCCTCTAGTGTCTGAGTAGTTCCATTTGTATCCTAGGATGAGGGTTTGAACCCATTTTTCATTGAATGCTAGAAACCTAACTCATTAATTACTCTTGTTTTATTCTCTTCAATATCAATTAATGCACTAAACTGATCTCTTATTGCATTTATGGTGGTTCCATTCAATATTTGAGCTTGAGTTTGGGACTAGACCAAGAAGGGAGTAAACCCTAACCTTTGCTTTCTTGATTTTGGAAGTAAATGCTTGGGGCTATTGTTTAAGAGTGCTTGCTTAATGCTATTTGATGACTTGAACCTCCTTTAATTAAGGGGTTTGATTATTTGGGTAAGAATTAGATTTCCCATGATTTGGGGATTCATGAGCTAAACTCTAATAGACACTGAGATGATGAGTTATGGTTTTGAAGTTCTTTGAGTGAATTGGGTGATTCCCACTATCCTAGGGTACTCTCCCCATCCATTCCATTCACAAACATTTTACTGTTTTTATTGCACTTCAGTTAACAAAACAAACAACCAAGCTTGCCTCTGGCTAGACCCCCATTTTACTGTTATTTTGCACTTAACTATTATACCGAAGCTCGGGATTTAGAAACCAATTTCCTTATGGATACGACACTTGTTTTACTGCAACGAATTGGGTGCACTTCCCCATTTTAGCTAGGTTTAATTACTATGTATGTAATTTTCCCAACATAAATATGTGGCAATATTGTAATAAGGGAAAAGTTTGGTAAATTGATGAAAAATCAGATTATGTGATTTAGTGCCTTCACGGCAAAACCATATTAGTTTTATAAAACTATAGGTTAAAATAATTAATTAGATATAAATATCATATTATATGATATAAAGATATAAATGAAACATTGAATAAAATTTTGTGGTCAAAACATAATTTATAAAACCATGGGGCCTTGGCGCAAATAAAAAGGGTTGAAAAATGAATTTTTAAGCTATAGTTACAAATGTTATGAATACTATAGCTATTGTCAAATATTATTGTCATTAAATGAAACTAATATCATTAGTAACAATTCACATGAAATAATGTGACAAGGAATAATTATATGATAAATATAAACTAAGGTTCAAAATAAATAAACCTTAGGAATTATAAAAGAATGTCATGAGATGTTACATAATGTTAGGATATAAATCTTAATATAAGTTGTGTAACACAATACAAAAAAAAACATCTCACGTAAGAGGATGAGACGTGGCATATAATGTGCAGTATTCATGAAACGAACATGTATATAAGCATATATATATGAAATGCGCGAGATGTATGTATAAAAATATATGTATAAGATAAATACATTATATAGTTGGAAACTATATAACATAACATGTAACACCCCAACTACTAACAATACACTTAACAACACCTTGCAGCGGAAATCACAACTCACAACATAACTTAAACTCCTTGGTGTTACACGCCGTTAGCCACCTACGTGGCTAACAAGGCTAACATACATACATTGTACCGGTCTGATGGACTAAACTCCCGAGCAACTACACATAAATCCCGTTCCATGTCCAACAATCATTATGCACTTACATTACAGCTGTACCGAGTAATTACCAACTAACGCCGATACATTTTCGGTCTTACTACACCTATAATACATCCACAATTCTCATGACTACCACATACAAACACTACCCCGTCCTACTCTCGAACGGCTCCCAGTTCCATGTACCTGAAAAGTATGGGAGCCCCCAAAGGGGGTCAGCACCTTTGCTGGTATGGTAATCCCGCAGCCCGCATGCTACCGGGCCACGCACAACTAATTGTCGTCTTAGCATGCGATTGATTTTATTTTAAACATACACAAACTACACACATACTTCATGCTTGAAAGCACCCATCCTTAAAGGTACACAACCACAAGGTTAGCACACATAACATAACAACACACTTCACTTATTAACACACACAAACTTATTCCCGTTCTTCTTAGAGAATATAAACTTTACTTAGGGAGTGCCGGGGTGATATAAGCCCGAGCACAACATACATACGTTTTCTTTACTTGAGTGGCGGCCTCATATAGGACCGATCACAACATACACAATTTCCCCCTAGCTCCAATACTGATGAGGTAGGTAAGCCTTGGTTAAGCTTGTGGGTGGTTGTAATTCAAGGAGGAAGAACAACCGTAACATAACAAAGAGGGAGTCGAAGCGAACTTAGGCTTCAACACCCTACCAACATTGTACATAATTTCCCTCCTAGCCCGATGTGGAGGTCGGGTAGGTAAGCTTTGGCTAAGCTAGTGGGAGGTCGAAATCCAATGAAGGAAAACAACCCTAACATAACAGGATGGGAGTTAATTCACATATATATATTAACTCCCAAACAATACGCGCGACTGGGACACCCGGATTCCTCTCCATACATAACATATATATTAGTTAGAGGTTCCCTTATGGAACTTATCACATACATACGTCACATAGTGTTACTAACTCGGTTAGACACATAAGGGAAATCATATCCCATTTCAACAACACGGATAACAGTATCCAACATCAACAACATATTAAACAAGTCACATACATCACGCATAGTCACAACATACAATAACGCACGGATAGCCGTAGTTAGAACGTTCCCATGGGTTGGGACGTTTATTCCGAATACCGATCTCTTATGTGAACCTAAGGTCGGTTAACTATTATTTAACACATAACTAAGGTTAAGCGGTATTGGAATTAATTACGCCACAATAATGAATTACTGTAAACTCATTTCATGCTTTATCTTGCAAGGTGGCAAACACAAAGAAAAACACATTGGCATACAAGCCGGTGTAATCCGGTAGGACACAGGTTGCAAGAAAACCATACCTGTCACCGAAGGTTCACTCTAACATCCCATCACACGTTCCTCGAAAACTCTTTGAACAACTGATAACATTATAACTATCTCCATTAACATCAGGGTAATATAATTATTTAACGACTAGTGCGCCCATAGCTAACCCCGTTATCCCGTTATACTTAATTTTACTCTTGTGATCTTAAGTTCACAACTCCCACATCAAACCTAACACTTGTTTATACATCTTGAGGCCTTTACATGTCACCAAACAAGGCCTAAACATCACCCCAAAACCATTACCATCGAATCCCCCCATCATTAGACGGCTCGAGCACACTTATAGAGCGAAAATGGAGTTCAAAGGATTATCGGTCATTTTCAAATCAATATACCTAAACATATGCCAAAACATGTCAAAACAGATAGTACTCGAAAAGAGGAATCCAACGCCGCAAACGGCACTCTAAACGGAGTTCAAACGAAAAAGTTATGCAAAAACAAAGGTTGGTCCGAACATGCGTCCGACCTTGCATGTTCGGACATAAGTCGAGAGTTCTGAAAATTTTCCGTCGTATGATGTCCGAACTTCAATGTTCGGACACATGTTAGGACATACCGAAAACTGCAAAATCCATTACGGAAAACAACTAGAACCAAGCCACAAATCCCCCACAAAACATACATAACTTATAGTAGCAAAATAGCCCATCGAAAACACATTTCCACGGGGTTTTAACGCATCATACACACATTAAAATCAACCAAAAACATCACCAAATCAAGGAGTCAAAACACTCATTTTCTACCAAAATTTTGCCATAACCTCCCCATAAACCTTTCATGTCCACATCCACCAATTTTCTCCATTTGCAATCCTAATCTAACCACACCCTTATAAGGGTCCTATCAGCACATAACACAATCCTCAAATTCATCAACAACAATACAACCACCATAATCTCAATGAACCACAATATAAACACAACCTCAAAACATTTGGCTCTTAAGGCCCTCAATTCAACCATTACTTCACAAACCTCTCCAAACTCAACTAAACACATTTTCAACATAGATTTAAATCCACAATTTGGGTTCATTAATTTGTTTACCCATCCCAAACACTTAAACAATTATAACAAGGTTTAAGGTGGATTCCTTACCTTAATTTCACATGTTTCCTTAATTCTCCTCTTGCTCCATATCTTCTCCAAAATCGGTTAAGAGGGCATGGAGTTTCCAAACTCCATCCCAACATTCAAGAACACAAAACACACTCAATTAATTATCTAAACCCTTGCAATATTTCAATTAATCAAAGGGCTAGAGCACAAGGTTAAGGTTTACCTTTGTGAAGCTTTCAAGAGGGATTTTCACCCTTGAATCAAGAGGGGAACTTCTCCACCATTGAAGGATCAATTTGGAGCTCAAGAACAAGGAGAAAACAAGGTATCAAAATGGTGAAAAATTGATTACACCAAGAGTTGAAGGAAAAATGACTTTCTCTTGGAAATTTTTACCTTAGAAGGAAGAGTAGACTCCAAGCTTCTCATTGGTGCCATTTTCTCTTCAAATGGGGAAAACCCATGGAGGTCAACTTCATCCTTTTGGAATTTTGAAAAGAGAGGATGATAGAGGAAGAAGAATATGTGATTTATTTTTGATTTGGAGCTCAAATGGAGCTTGGAGATGAAGAAGAAGTGAGGAAGCCATTGTTGGCTTGTGGAGGAGAACTCCATCGGCAGAGGGAGGAAGGAGCCGGCGGAAAGGAGAGAGGAAAGAGAGGAAAGAGAGGGGAAAAGAAAAGTAAGGAAGGAGAGAGAGTGAGGGGTATTTGTGCCCTTTGTTATTTTGGCGCTCTCTTGACTTAATAAATTAACTAACTAGTCATGTGTGGGTGGGCTGTCTACATTAATAAAACCGGCCCACTAATATAAACATACTGGAGCGTTTTTCGTTTTTAACAGAAAACGCTTGTTTATTTACCCGGTTTAGCACTATTCACTAACGGGGACCGTTTTCCGGAATTTTCTCATTCCTTTAATTTTAATGGTTATTAAACTCCCATTAATGTTTAATTATAGTTACATAATCAACTATTATTTTTACAGGGTCATTTAAACTGTTTAAAGTCACGTTTTCGGGTTTCCTCGAAAAACGCACTCTAAGACTCCGTTAGCGTTTAAACGCATTGTTTGGATCCGTTTCCTTCCGGGATTTTTCCCACACGTTCCTAATGTGTAATTAAGGTAAAAAATATTTATAGCCCTAATGAAGGTTATGTACCTCCTAAAATAATTAAATACGTATTTTCACGTTTTGTGATTTTTACACATTTCCTTTTTCTTTTTGGTTTTCATTTCTTCACCAATGATCTTAAGGACTTAATTATCCTTAGAAAATTATAATTACATAATTAATTAACGCATTAAGGTTTGGGGTATTTCATAACAGAGTAGATGTTATTACATTAATAAGTTATAAAGTACAAGTTATTTAGTTTAGGCTTAAATAAAACTTGTTACAAGTCTTGTATATTAAAAAACATTGTGCTAAAATAAATGGTTAAATAATAATACCATACAACATTAGTGCATGCGTTCATGCAACTGTAGCTTATACGCCTAAGTTCAAATAAGAACAATATTAATGCATATAATGAATTATGAACATTAGTATACGTGCATAACACATCACACGAATTAACGTTGCATGTATACATGCAACTATAGGTTATAAATGTGTGCTCGTATACCAAACCGATTTGGTTAATGTTAGTACCTAAGAACAAACGTGAATGTATAACTACATACTCGTAAATGTTACGGGATATAATGGAATAAATTCAAACACTCGAAAAACGCTATAACTAAGACGTTGTATACAACCGATGCATTTAAATAAACCTGGATGTTAGTAATTACTACAAACGACGAGTTTTACGTAGCGTTACCTTAAACGATTAACTGTTGAAATCCGGGGATGTAATGTCGGGATTACTTGTGCTGTTCGGATTTACCGAGCTTAAATAAGTCATGTGGATTGGCTTATATTGTGTTTGATATTTAGACCGTATCACCGATGAAGGCGCTCGATGAGCTAGTGGTCTACAGCGCAACCTAGGTCTTTGGTGAACGGTATGTAAAGGGGTCTGATTCGAGATGTCCTGAGGAATTCCTTGGGCTCGGATATGTGTGCTATATAACGAGTGTGATGCATGTATGGATGTGTGTTTTGTGATGGTAATTGTTTAAATTCCCGCATCATTAATTGTGCGCGAACGTCCTTCGGGACTAATACTACGTCGACTATAGATCGACTTATATAAAACACATATACGTTTAACGTGATGTGATTATGGTTAATTGATATAACACACCAAATATTATGATGGGATATATATGTATTAACCTAAGTAATTTACTTAGGTATGGGACATGACATTGTCGGTCTCTAGAGCATAGCTCTAACATGAACACTACCTAGATGACTTCTAGGCATGCGTAAGACCCATAGGGCAGCCAACAAATAAATAATATTCTCCATACCTAAAACTGTAACTGGGTAACTGACTGACTAAGTCAAATGCTGGGAAGTGTATGAGTGGATGGTTTACCTTAATCCAGTTAGACATTGGTTACTGGTTGCGTGTTGAGATCTCTTGAGTTAACCCAGATCGGGCTTACTCTGGTTTAACCTGATCGAGCCTAGATAGATCGACAGGTATGGTGATAACATGGGCGCCTTTAAAAAGGCAAAATATGTACGCTTTTAAAAAGACAAAGTGAATGAGCACCTCGTGTGCATGGGACTACCGTCCAAGTGAGGTTAATTCGGGATGTCCTAACTTGACTCCCGACAGAGCTAACAAAATGTGTAAAGTTATGTGAGGGCCCGGGGGGCTGTATGTGAAGTTGGTATGGATGACCGTTACTGACGGCTATGTGTTTATCGTTGTTATGGTTGGATGCTTTGTGATTAAATGTATGTTGTGGTGTGTGAATTGTAATGCATGTATTCACTATTTATTTTACCGCCGATCATGTGTTTACAGCTTTACATACCTGTACACCGGTAAAGCATGTAACGAACTTAATAATGGCGACCTTGACTATTAAGTAACCAATAGGGTCCAGGCTCGGCATACTCAGCGTTTATCGCTGAGCCTTTATGGCATTGCTGCAGGTGACGATTACCATGGAAGCCGAAGAGCGGGACTCGGGTAGTTAGGAATGTAATGACCGTATGAGATCTCACAATGTATTAGGATGATCATTAGTTTCAAGTGTTAATGGAGTTGTATACATTTGGGATTACATAGACGCTCACTTGTCGTTTAAGTTACAGTGGTTTAGATTGATGTATAGGTTAGTATCTCGTTATCACTGCGGTTATGTATTTATACCAGTTGTGTTTCGTATTTAATTTGCTTATGCCTCTTTACTCGTATGGGCGAGTAATGGCATGTGACACCCGAGTGAGATTTAATTACTGTGAGACTTCCGTTGTGAGACGTTTATTAATGCTACGTGAGTGATTACTACGTGATTATGAGTGGGGTGTTACAAAAAGTGGTATCAGAGCGGTAGAGCGGACGAGATAATAGGATTTTAGACAGTGAGCCTAGGATTTGGGAAATACGGGAAACGTTTGTGAGGTACGAAACGTCTTCACTTAAGTGAATTTATGTGTTAGCAAAGCCTTTGGCTTGCAAGTGTTAGCCCTTAAGGAGCACGAATGTGCTGATTGTAATATGGTAAGTTATCGAGTAACGAGAAGACGAATGGTAATGCCGATGTTTAGTGGTGGTGTGAGCCAAGAAGCTGGCCAAGGGCATAAAGGCCTGGGAATATTACCCCCGATATGGACCAGCTGAGAGCTTAGTCAGGAGGAGACATACGAACGTCGTGAGTACATTGGCGACAGTCCAATTTCATGTGGAAGTCCAGTATGGATTACCGACGTCACAGTACCCTCCGCCGCAACCCAATGAGTATCATACAATGAAAAAAATACAATCCCCGAATATAGGGAAGAGGGCTGCCAAGCCCAACAGACCGTCTAAACGCTTTTGTACTGAATAAATAAATTCCTACTCTTATAACGATAAAAAAAACTCAATACCTTACCTCCCATCACGACCAAGCGTTGTAACGATAGGCACCGCTAGAGGCGAGCGCCACTACTAATATAACTCTAGAACCTTGTCGTGACGACACATATGGAGAAACAAAATTCCGAGCGTTTATGCTATCATAAATCTAATGCGAGGTAGAACTCGGATATTCTAATAACAGTATGGTGATGAAAAATTTCCAATTCGAATACCGTCCTATTTAGGAACAATCGTTCTAACGGTATTGGAGCAACCAATGCGGTAGTAAGACGAACGAGTCTGAAACCGACAATTCCACTTGCATGGCGTGCTTGCCACTGCAAGCGCTAAGGTAAACAGTGTACTAATAATTCCGTCTACCCCGTGCACTTGCTACCGCAAGTGCTGCAGACAACTATGACTGTAGTTACAATTACTATTATCGTTACAAACGAGTTCTGTAAACTAGGTAGACCAACGGTACGACACCATGGCTACAATAACCGCTAAACAATCGCACGACTCAAATATAACTACATGACTACAATTGTCGCCATAAGAATAATAAACCGCAAGGACCCGATGAGCCCGAACAATCATAACAGAAGGAGCACATATCAGCCCATAACAACTACCTTCATTAGTCAGTGATGAATCAATAATGTCGGCGTAAGAGCCAGGTATCATAATGTAACTTATCTGTTAAACTATCAAATGGCTTCAATGGACGTGGGAGGTGGAACTTGATTTCCTAGGAATCAAGGAAAGCTGAACAAAATTGGGGTGGAAGGATAGTTCAACATTGGTGCTGATCACATCAGGGTCGGATAACTCCTGAGACTCTTCACAAGTTGCCACAGTTAATTACAGTCAGGATAAACACAACTACAGTATACTAGCTACGAACAACTAGCAACAATTTAATAACAAAGAATTAAATAAGAAGACTTGTGACTAACAGCTCACGCTCGTACGCGTTAAATTATACAGAAGACTGTAGAGGAAATATGATCACATAATGATCAACACCAATAATACACACTACCAGTCTACACCAAATTATGATGAACTCCAGAAAGGTCATAAACCATATCAGCCAACAGTTGGGCCAAAATTGAAAAGAATAATTCTACCGTAACCCGGATATTACCAATACCATTCGCAACAATAAATGCGAATAAATGTTTAACGCAAAAAAAATTACCACCCCTAGGCACTACCTTTATCAAGGAGTGTCGTGTACACTTATGTACAATTATGAATGAACAAACGTCAAGATTAAATCTTATGTGTAATATCATGATCATACTGATCATTGGACAAGTTCCAAGTATAAAAGTGGCTATCGCCATTGGCGTTCCACCATGTAAAGAGTAATAATTATGTGTATATGTAAACAGGCACGTCGTCTACTATTAGTACGACTGTCAGTGATGATGAGTATGTGAATTAAGCAACGGCAAATTGCCTAAACAGTAATACAAGTATCCAAGTATAACCAGCGATACAAAATAACCCCACTAGACGCTAAATAGCGTAAGTTAAAGTAAGTACTTAATGTACTAGTAAAGGGCAAGCCGGGAGGACGGGGACACCGCCTCCGATTACCTTTCGATGTATGTTACCAAGAAAACGATGTCTGAATTAATATGACAGATAACAAGAAGCAAACTACCATAGGGACTTCCATAAAGGAAGGATGCACACATCCTCGCCACGGAGTCCGATATTACGTTAAACAATACGATCCATAAAATATAATGAAGTGAGGGAGCTACGGTACAAACCGTGAGCAACATAAATAACATGCTTAATAACCAACAAGCGCCTAACCGCGCGTATGAAATGTATATAACAACAATTACGAGTAAATCATTAAACAACAAATAACAACAAACTTACAATACGAGAACTCGAAGATTCTCTTAAAGAAATTTGCGAACCATTATCTACAATATACTCGATAACAAAGAGGAGGAAAACCATCTTCCTTTATTACAGTACGACTCATGCCTTTAGGATAAAAATAACGAACACCTGCTAATACAAATACACGAACATATACCCATTGGGCAGGAAACCCAGGGAACCGAATATTCCCGCGGGAGGCCCCCAATATTAACAAGAAAGGAGATTGACAACAGAATACTTCACGAACGTGTGACGGACACTACGAGTCTATAAACGAGTTATGGGATGGCCACACCCCATGGGAGCTTGTGGGCTCGACAGACCTATTCCTGAGTTAGTCGAGTAAGTAGCAATGTATCAGTACGGTACCCCATACACGTAGACAAGTGGTGAAAGGAACACAAGAGGTAGTCAACTCCACATAGAGGTCGAAAACGTGAACCCAGAACAGTATAAATAACCACCCAGAATAAACTAATGAGTAGAACCCCCAGTGTAACTAACAAAATTGACGGAACCAACAACCTTGAATATAAAATGATCAAGCCATAACTCCGCAAAGGAATGGCTAATACACAGTGGAGAAAATTGACAGTAAATTAAATGACAAGCAAGAAGACCCAATAAATGGGCTAATGAGAATATAATACACAAAAAGGCTCAATAGTCATTTATACTAACAATATGCAGTACTCAAGAGCAACCATATAATCATTATAATCATTACCCGTAAAAAGGGACAAAGAGAGAATTACTCTCCAAATATAAATATATACAACAATTCCAAATGGTATCACAATCATGTATGTCCAAATTAAGGGCAGTAGTACGTTCTTAACCAGGGAAAGGTTGAACACAAGTACATTATTGTCTAATATACAGTAAAGGCTAAGCTAGTACACTAGCAGATGCTCTGAACTTTAAAAAGAATACCAATAAATATATAACAGTCTAATTGACAGAGATATGGTGCGCGCGGAAGCGACGATTACAAACTACTATGTAAATGAATACTTTTCTAAACACAGACGAGCAAAGCTTGCACAGAAAACAATGATAAGGAATAAAATGCAAGAAAGGCTATACAACAGCCTGGTCAATTAAAGGACATGTTCCAGAATAACTACTGAGTTCAAACCATAACTCAAATAGGAACTCATAAATATACAATGATATTCCTTGTGAAAAACGTATGAATATAAAAATATAAAATATATTAGAGGAAATTACCTCAACTGCCAAAACGTACCCCACAGGATGTTACACAATACAGAACACGAATGTGATTATAACAATGGATTCCCTTAATAAACGGGATAAACCATACAACAAATGTTGCGAAACCGGCACACGGGAAGCACAACATATACCAACGGGAAATACATAATAAATATTACAATCAAATACCTTACTCCGGAACAAACACCGGGACACACGGGATTACAAAAATCACCCCCGTGCATTATTAACAATACTTCTTAAAGAAATGATAGAAACAAGTGCAAGATGGCACTGAATACAAATGATAATTAACATTATACTTCATCTCAACGAGTGAAGATAGTAACGTCACCAACTATATTATACGGGATTGATCTAAAATATCGATGTACGAATTAAATCCAGTCGTGTGCATATACAACTAATGTTACCGCACCGACTGAGATACCTCTGTTTCCAGTTACAAGGCCGTGAACGACACCGTCATAAAGGAACGACCTCAGCAATAAACTGCTGCAAATAAAACACCTAAGATAACAATAGAACGCTGGCGTATTAGCCCCACGTCCAAGGATCTGCACCTCAATACGGAGCGAGTGGACCTAGTAGAACGTGGTTGAGATAGCGCACCAAGTACTCCACGCCTTTGGCTGGACATGTACGC
Organism: Limonium bicolor; assembly: GCA_023374045.1. Taxonomy (NCBI): domain Eukaryota; kingdom Viridiplantae; phylum Streptophyta; class Magnoliopsida; order Caryophyllales; family Plumbaginaceae; genus Limonium; species Limonium bicolor. Next base: position 186,480,487 of record CM041782.1, read on the forward strand.
ACCTCACCTTTCACATAATTTCTTCTAGAAGCGAATGCTTAAGATCAACCCATCTCTCAATATGAGAATTCGATGAGACCCAAGTATCCAGCGCTCTTTAGTTAGCGGCTGTTGTATACTTGTGGGGGTACGGGGGCGTAACCCTTTTTAAGGGGGGTAGAGCCTCTTGGTTGTGCACAGTGTATGCACAGTGTATGCATTACTTCATATGCGGGGCATAAATAAATTGTTGGTTGTTGTGGTTTTTGGTTGTTTGTTTGTCTTACGGGGCATGCATTGTTTGATTATTTGTGCATTGCACACTTGTGAATGTATGTGTTATACGTATCCTATGAGATACTTATATCATGACGTGATGAAGTATCTGTAAAGATACATGTGATATATATATATATATATAAGTTTATGTTATGTTATTACAAATCCTTCGCATAGCATCGTCTAGATACTGAATGGATCATGGTATAGAACAAGACACCTCGGGGAGGTTGTCAAGATGGTTAGAACTGATAGGAAATGATGGGGCTGATGGATCACCTATATCCATATATTTGAATTAATGCCACACTTGAGGGCTATGTGCATTATGAGCAAAACACATTATGCGTGAATGTTATAGATGTACATTATGGGAATCATGGGTAGATATACATTATATACCTATTTAAAAAAGACGACTTCGGGGTGAAGTCTTTTTAAGGGGGGTAGACTGAAATACCCCTAACTAATTAAACATTGCTTAAATGTTTGATCGATTAAATTAAGGCCTAAATATGCCTTGAGAACCAATTTAAAAACATCAATGGTCAACATAAAGCGAATATTGCACCCTTTGACCATTTAAGGTAAATAAATACCCAAATGAACTCTTTAGGACCTAAAATTTTGTCCTAAATATTATAACACATAAAAGAACATACTAAAATTATTGGACAACACTCCAACATCAAGAACAAGCATTAACATGCTTAAAAGTCACTTAGAGCAAAATGTGCTCTAAATAAGCCTTAAAGGTCTTGTGACCTCTATTGGAGTCCAAATAGGATTTCTAAGTATAGTAATCATGTAATGAATTTAATTAATCAATTATCAAAGAAAACCAAGCTCAAAAACAAGTTTTAACACAAAATGTGCACTAAAACTCCTTAAAGTACATTTTTGAGAAATTGTCTTCCAAATGGATTTTCGATGGACTTTAGAGTCTTGATTACCTTTAATTATACTAATGTGACATAATGTACCACATTATAATGTCTAATCCAAAGTTTATCAAAAAATCATAAATATGTGCATTGATTTGTGAATAGTACTCATATAAGGTAAAAGTAAGTCTTGATTGACCAATTTGGTCAATGACCATCCTTAGGTTTCTAAAGTGGCCGGTAACCATGTGCTGTCACCCACCACCATTTAATCTAGGAAAAAGAAACGTAACTACCTAACCTTACCTAATTAACTTATTAAAGTAAAAAAAAATTATTTTAATTACAAACCTAATCTAGTCACACGTCAAAAGCAAATCTTCTACTTTGATTACACAATACCGACCGCAAAGGAGACTTCCCTCTCCATTAATTAACCTCTGAAATATCTAAACATGACTCATCTATACTATTCCCCCTTTTATTACATTTAATACCTTAAATAGCCAAATTGATTGCTCTTCTCTCTCACCCCTCCTTCCAGCCGAGACTTCAACATTTCAAACCCTCCCTTCTCCTCTTTGAACATACTCACCATGCCAGCTTCAAGGAGGAACTCAACTTGATTAAGGTAACCATTAAACACAAGGTATAGTTCAAATTCTTCCTCTCTTTTTCCTCCTTCTATAGAGCTAATTTATGCCCACTTCCATGCACTACTCAAGTTCAGTTTGGTGTCCAAAGAGGGAGTAGTTATCGACTGGAAAATCAAAAGGGAGTGAAGTAATGTTTAAGTAGTTTAATAAGGTAAAACATGTTCTAACTTGTGAATCCTTCTTCCTTTCACTTCCGATGGTTTTCTTTTCATTCCTTGAGCTTATTTTCTGCTCATTCTCATGCCTTATCAGTAGCTCCATCAATGGCTGCAAGTTGTAGCTTATCACGTTGCGTTGAGGAAACTGGAAGCGACCATCTTTCTTGGACTCTGTCCTCAGATGGAATTTACTCCAGCAAGTCTTTCTATGAAGATGTTTCAGATTTGAAACAGAACAACATGGTCGAATGGTGTCGAGCATTTTGGATGAAACATGTACCGCCAAGAATTGAGTTACGAAACTGGTTTCTTCTGCATAACAGAATCCAAACAAAAGACTTTCTCTTCGCAAGAAACTTGATCCCCCTGAATCAATTATTTTGCCCCTTCTGTAAGCGATCGATTGAAACAGCAGCACACCTGTTTATTCACTGTTCACATTCCAGCAAAATCTGGTGTCGACTCCTCGATTGGTGGGGTATTCAGTTTGTCTTCCCTCAGTCTCCTAGTGAGTTGTTTATGGCTTGGCAAGGAATGGTTGGAAAGCGCAGTAATGGCTCCTTGTGGTCGTCTTCTTTTCTTCATACGATTGGAGTAGTGTGGACTCAGAGAAACAAGCTGGTCTTCGAAGGTAAAGCTGCTTGCTGGGATGAAGCAGTTGATTTAATCAAGCGTTCAAGCTTAGAATGGTGCAAACATGATGTCCACCTCCCCTCTCATATAGTTTTATCGTCTAGAGAATTGTTCTCTCTTCTGTTCTCCTGAGTAGCGTTTTTTCTATTCTGATTCATGTTTTTTCTGGCGAGAAGGGCAATCAGCTTGAGTATCGCCCTTGTATCAGGTTTTTTATAACCATATAATTATCAAAAAAATAAGTTACTTGCGGCAAGGTGAACATTAGCTTTTTTTCTACCTTGCTGTTAACGTGTCTACTCCCTTGGTTTTGATGCTTTTTTAACATTCTTTATGCTCTAAAGTCCAGGCGGTTGCATGCCTAGAACAACCCCACAATAAGGTACAAGAACCGTGGACTATTAAACTTGTTTTATCCCATTATATACCTTGGAACATTAAGCTAAACTTTACCTTGCTTCGTTGAACAATTATGTACGAATGGGTGCTGGGAAACTTGGAAGTTATCCTGTTCAAGAAGAGGAACAGCAAGCGTAATCTCAATTTTGGAAGAAGTAAGTTGATTACTATCTTAACCATATGATAATCAAGTTTATATGTGATTAAATGTTTTAAAAAAGAACTAACTTAAATATATACAAATATGTAGCCGTGAGCTTGGAGTGGTGGTTAGCTGATTTTGTAACATAAATCAAGTAAGTAAATCCTACCATGTGTTATATTAAGGTTTTATGTAATTTTAGTTACAAACTAATAAAGCCGTGGGTATACAAAGTTCAAAATGACTTAACTAAGTGTTAAAATGTTAATTGACACTTTTGGATAGCTTACTATATATTAAGTTGGATTATAATGCCACGAAAATGATTTAAGTAGTTAAAATGCAATTTATAAAAACATTTAGGTGAAAATCATAAAAGTCGTAAACTATAATTATGATTTGAGACATTTATGTGTAATTTATTGTATAAACTAAGGTTTGTAATAAGGCCATGTACTTTAGGCCATTTTAATTATGTATATTAAGTTTAGTGTAATAATAAATATTACCGAAAAGAATTAGGGGTCAACAGCAATAAAAATGAAATTTGGGGCCTAAATATGAATACGACCAAAAACTAGGTGTTAAAATTAATTTAAATAAAAATTATAAGACTTTATAAAGTTTGTGGGGTTAAATTGCAAATTGTGGATAAGTATTCGCTGCGTAAGTCTGGATTGTATATGGAGATTGGACGGTAATGACAGTATTAGCGGTAGGGGTGTTACAAAAAGTGTAATTATAGGAACTTTAGTGTTAAAGATATAAATCAAAACAGACCTAAGGTCTGTTCGGAAATTTCTAAAATATATAACCTTAGGTTATATTAAATATAAAGTTAAATTGATATAATATAAAGTATATGCAACATTATATAATATGTGTGGTATAATTAGAATAAAAGGAAAGTATGTGATAAGAAGGAAAATGGGATTTATAACCCATATGCTTTCAGGTAATATAACCAACATATATGTGTAACCATAGGTTATAATTATTATAAAGTCAAAATGTTATAACATATGATATGTATAACATTATGTTAAATATGTGGCAATATTGTAATAAGGGAAAAGTTTGGTAAATTGATGAAAAATCAGATTATGTGATTTAGTGCCTTCACGGCAAAACCATATTAGTTTTATAAAACTATAGGTTAAAATAATTAATTAGATATAAATATCATATTATATGATATAAAGATATAAATGAAACATTGAATAAAATTTTGTCGTCAAAACATAATTTATAAAACCATGGGGCCTTGGCGCAAATAAAAAGGGTTGAAAAATGAATTTTTAAGCTATAGTTACAAATGTTATGAATACTATAGCTATTGTCAAATATTAGTGTCATTAAATGAAACTAATATCATTAGTAACAATTCACATGAAATAATGTGACAAGGAATAATTATATGACAAATATAAACTAAGGTTCAAAATAAATAAACCTTAGGAATTATAAAAGAATGTCATGAGATGTTACATAATGTTAGGATATAAATCTTAATATAAGTTGTGTAACACAATACAAAAAAAAACATCTCACGTAAGAGGATGAGACGTGGCATATAATGTGCAGTATTCATGAAACGAACATGTATATAAGCATATATATATATATGAAATGCGCGAGATGTATGTATAAAAATATATGTATAAGATAAATACATTATATAGTTGGAAACTATATAATATAACAGAGTAGATGTTATTACATTAATAAGTTATAAAGTACAAGTTATTTAGTTTAGGCTTAAATAAAACTTGTTATAAGTCTTGTATATTATAAAACATTGTGCTAAAATAAATGGTTAAATAATAATACCATACAACATTAGTGCATGCGTTCATGCAACTGTAGCTTATATGCTCAAGTTCAAATAAGAACAATATTAATGCATATAATGAATTATGAACATTAGTATACGTGCATAACACATCACACGAATTAACGTTGCATGTATACATGCAACTATAGGTTATAAATGTGTGCTCGTATACCAAACCGATTTGGTTAAAGTTAGTACCTAAGTACAAACGTGAATGTATAACTACATACTCGTAAATGTTACGGGATATAATGGAATAAATTCAAACACTCGAAAAATGCTATAACTAAGATGTTGTATACAACCGACATTTAAATAAACCTGGATGTTTGTAATTACTACGAACAACGAGTTTTACGTAGCGTTACCTTAAACGATTAACTGTTGAAATCCGGGGATGTAATGTCGGGATTACCTGTGCTGTTCGGATTTACCGAGCTTAAATAAGTCATGTGGATTGACTTATATTGTGTTTGATATTTAGACCGTATCACTGACAAAGGCGCTCGACGAGCTAGTGGTCTACTGCGCAACCTAGGTCTTTGGTGAACGGTATGTAAAGGGGTCTGATCCGAGATGTCCTGAGGACTTCCTCGGGCTCGGATATGTGTGCTGTATAACGAGTGTGATGCATGTATGGATGTGTTTTATGTGATGGTAATTGTTTAAATTCCCGCATCATTAATTGTGCGCGAACGTCCTTCGGGACTAATACTACGTCGACTATAGATCGACTTATATAAAACACATATACATTTAACGTGATGTGATTGTGGTTAATTGATATAACACACCAAATATTATGATGAGATATATATGTATTAACCTAAGTAATTTACTTAGGTATGGGACACGACATTGTCGGTCTCTAGAGCATGGCTCTAACATGAACACTACCTAGATGACTTCTAGGCATGCGTAAGACCTATAGGGCAGCGAACAAATAAATAATATTCTCCATACCTAAAACTGTAACTGGGTAACTAACTGACTAAGTCAAATGCTGGGGAGTGTATGAGTGGATGGTTTACCTTAATCCAGTTAGACATTGGCTACTGGTCGCGTGTTGAGATGACTTGAGTTAACCCGGATCGGGCTTACTCTGGTTTAACATGATCGAGCCTAGATAGATCGACAGGTATGGTGATAACATGGACGCCTTTAAAAAGGCAAAATATGGACGCTTTTAAAAAGGCAAAGTGAATGAGCACCTCGTGTGCATGGGACTACCGTCCAAGTGAGGTTAATTCGGGATGTCCTAACTTGACTCCCGACAGAGCTAACAAAATGTGTAAAGTTATGTGAGGGCCCGGGGGGCTGTATGTGAAGTTGGTATGGATGACCGTTACTGACGGCTATGTGTTTATCGTTGTTATGGTTGGATGCTTTGTGATTAAATGTATGTTGTGGTGTGTGAATTGTAATGCATGTATTCACTATTTATTTTACCGCCAATCATGTGTTTACAGCTTTATATACATGTACACCGGTAAAGCATGTAACGAACTTAATAATGGCGACCTTGACTATTAAGTGACCAATAGGGTCCAGGCTCGGCATACTCAGCGTTTATCGCTGAGCCTTTATGGCATTGCTGCAAGTGACGATTACCATGGAAGCCGAAGAGCGGGACCCGGGTAGGTAGGAATGTAATGACCGTACGAGATCTCACAATGTATTAGGATGATCATTAGTTTAAAGTGTTAATGGAGTTGTATACAATTAGGATTACATCGACGCTCACTTGTCATCTAAGTTACAGTGGTTTAGATTGATGTATAGGTTAGTATCTCGTTATCACTGCGGTTATGTATTTATACCAGTGTTGTTTCGTATTTAATTTGCTTCTGCCTCTTTACTCGTATGGGCGAGTAATGGCATGTGACACCCGAGTGAGATTTAATTACTGTGAGACTTCCGCTGTGAGACGTTTATTAATGCTACGTGAGTGATTACTACGTGATTATGAGTGGGGTGTTACAAGGCATGCCACCACCACGGGAGGTAGAGTTCACGATCGAGCTGCTACTAGGGACTGGACCGATAGCCAAGGCGCCTTACCGCATGGCTCCAACTGAGATGAATGAATTGAAAGAACAGCTGAGAGACCTGCTCGACAAAGGGTTTGTGCGGCCTAGTGTATCACCATGGGGAGCGCCAATACTCTTCGTGAAGAAGAAGGATGGCAGGCTCCGCCTCTGCATCGACTACAGGGAGTTGAATAATGTTACAATAAAGAACAAGTATCCGCTATCACGCATAGACGATTTATTTGATCAATTGAAAGGGGAATCTGTGTTCTCCAAGATTGATCTCAGATCAAGGTATCATCAGATTCCTGTTAGAGAGAGAGATATTGAGAAGACGACATTCTGGACAAGATATGGCCACTACGAGTTTACAGTGATGCCATTTGGTTTGTCGAACGCACCGGCGATATTTATGGATTTAAAGAACCGTTTGTTCAGGGAACAGTTGGACAAGTCAGTTGTGGTCTTCATCGATGATATACTCATATATTCAGGGTCGAGAAGTGAACATGAAAGTTACTTGAGACAAGTTTTAGAGATACTAAGGGAGAACTAACTTTATGCTAAGTTCTCCAAGTGTAAGTTTTGGCTTGACCAGGTCTCTTTCCTAGGTCATGTCATCTCAGATGTTGGGATCTCAGTGGATCCAGCAAAGATTGACGCCGTGCGCACCTGGCCAAGGCCGAAGTCAGTTACCGACATCAGGAGTTTCCTCAGCTTGGCAGGTTATTATAGAAGATTTGTTAAGGACTTTTCTAAGGTCAGCAAGCCAATGACCAGTTTGATGAAGAAGGATGCACCGTTTGTGTGGACAGATGACTGTGAGAGTTCATTTCAGAGCTTGAAGGACTCATTGACTTCTGCACCTGTTCTGACTATCCTAGACGGTGCAGAGGGATTTGAGGTATATTGTGACGCATCAGGTAGGGGATTGGGTTGAATACTCATGCAGCATGGCAAGGTAGTTGCCTATGCCTCTCGCCAGCTGAAGAAACATGAGGAAAACTACCCCACGCACGATCTTGAGTTGGGAGCTGTAGTCTTCGCCTTGAAGATATGGCGCCATTACTTATACGGAGTTAGTTTGACAGTCTACACCGACCATAAGAGCTTGAAGTAAATATTCACTCAGAAGGAGTTGAATATGAGACAAAAAAGATGGTTAGAGTTCCTGAAGGACTATGACATTGACCTCCAGTACAAAGAAGGGAAGGCCAATGTTGTAGCTGATGCTCTGAGTCGATAAGCATACTCGCTTCATGCTATGATTGCTAGTTCTAGCTTGATTCACGAGGTGTGAGAGGCTCAGCAGAGCAATTCATATATGATGGAGATCAGACAGAAGCTGATAGAGGGTACATTCGAGAGCCAGAAATATGACTTCGAGTTACATGATGATGATCTGATCAGATTGAAAGGCCGATTATGCATTCTTCGCAGCAGCACTGAGCTGAAGGAGCGCATTCTACGAGAGTCACACTGTTCTTCTGTTTCTATCCATCCGGGAGCTTTGAAAATGTATAAAGACATGAAGCGTTACTTCTGGTGGACTGGGATGAAGAGTGACGTTACTGAGTTTGTAATGAGGTGCCTAACTTGCCAGAAGGTAAAGTTCAAGCACAGGCAACCTGGAGGCATGGTTCAATCAATGCCAGTTCCAGAGTGGAAGTTTCATGATATCTCCATGGATTTCGTGGTTGGACTCCCACCTACCAGGGGAGGTCTGAACATGATATGGGTTGTAGTTGATCGCCTGACCAAGGTAGCCCGATTCATACCGATGAAGGACACTTGGAAGGTAACGAAGCTTGTTGAACTGTTCGATATGGAGATCATGAGACACCATGGAGTAACTAAGACCATAGTATCTGACAGAGACGCCAGATTCCTTTCAAGATACCGGAAAACTACACGGGAAGCGCTGGGTACAGAATTGAAGCTAAGTACTGCATTCCACACTCAGACAGATGGTCAGACTGAGCGTACGATTCAGACACTTGAGGACATGTTGCGAGCATGTGCCTTGGACTTCCAGAGCAGTTGGATCGATAAGTTGCATCTGATCGAGTTCTCGTACAACAATAGCTATCATGCTACGATCAAGATGGCACCTTTCCAAGCATTGTACGGAAGACCATGTCACACACCACTCTGTTGGGACGAATCAAGTGAAACGGTCATTATAGGACCGGAGTACTTAGAGAAAGTTCAGGCTGAGTTTCAGCAGATCCGAGAGAATATGAAGGCAGCCCAGGATAGACAGAAGTCAAATGCTAATACGCATCGACGAGACTTAGAGTTCTTTGTGAACGATCAGGTATTTCTGCGGGTTTCGCCAATGAAGGGAATATTTAGATTTAGACAGAAGGGCAAGTTGAACCCAAAGTTTGTAGGTCCATATACCATTACGGAGTGGGTGGGCCCAGTTGCTTACAGGTTAGACCTACCTGGTGAGCTGGGTAAAGTGCATGATGATTTCCACGTCTCACAGTTTAAGAAATACATGCACCACCCCTCCGATATTTTGTAGGCCGAACAGCTAATCATAGAGCCAACCATGAGATCAGTAGAGACCCCTTAGAGGATTTTGGATACGAAGACTAGGGACACCCGCCACAAGTCAGTGAGACTGGTGAAGGTTCTCTGGTCCAACCAGGACGTCGAGGAGGCTACTTGGGAGTTAGATGATAAGATGCGGGCAAAGTACCCTTCGCTCTTTTCAGACTAGTTTTCTTGTTAAGGGTACGGGGCGTACCCCTTTTAAGGGGGTAGAGCCAGCCTCTTTGCTTTTAAGTTGTAAGCAAACAATCACATAGTGTTGATTGTTGTTTGTTGCTTACTTGGTGTTAAGTATGTATAATACTTTGTGACAAACCTTACGAGTCTGAACCTTAATAAATGTGGCAGACCTTATGAGTCAGAAAGCTTATATACATGTTTTTTGATGTATGTGATTTTGTATGTGAAGTTACCTGTGTTCTAAGAGATATTTGATGCATATGAACTTTAGGGACAAAGTTCTTTTAAGGGGGGTAGATTGAAATACCCCAAACCTTAGTATATTGATGAACTATCTAATTATAATATATTAAGGCTATAATATGCCTTAGAAACATTAGAAAAGAGTTTAAAAAACAATGTACACAAAAACATGCCTTAAGCGTTTCAACCGAAAACGCACCTTAGAGCACCAAAATGTGCTTTAAGGAGAAATGTGCCTTAAGCATTTATACATGGAACTAAAAGGCTAATGAGCCTAAATACCATTAAGAAGTAAGGGACCAACAATAAAATGGTCATAGGAACCATTATGTATACACACAAATTAAGTATATAAGTCCACACAAAAACAGGTACTAAACAGACGAAAGTCAAGGAGAAACCACTAAACGACTTGGTTTAAATTGGAATGAGAAACATGCTATTTCACAAACAAAGTTTCTAAAGGTTGTAAATGTACTAATAACACATTTAAACTAGCCAAAACAAATTGCAAAATCAATGTGAACCCGGAAGCACATAAAATGTGTTTTAAGGCATTTTTGGCCTTGTAACATACCTATAACATGGTATAAGTCATTAGGAACGAGTTTAATACACAAAATGTTACATAATATAAGAATAAAACAAAAAAAATAGATCAAAAGAGGGATAGGGCTGCCGACTTGGGGGATGAGTCACCAAGGCTACATTTGCTTTAATTTTCTACTATTCTAACTACTATGACTTATTTGAATTGCCAAATCACCTTGTCCCCTTAATGAATCATTAATGAAACTCTTACCTATCAAATGAGAGCTTCCAAGGTCGTATCCAATCCTCTCTTTGAAGAAACAACACAAAACAAAGCCAAAGTTCTTAGTTTTGAACCTTAAAGAACACCCTTCCTTGTAAGAACCATAACGTTCTCGTCCTAGCTCCAAATCACAAGCTTGATAGCTCGTTGGAATCCTCTCTTCAAGAGCTTTACAACCATGGCTCATGAGCCCCCAGATTCTCAGGAAAAACCACTAAGAAGTGTCGTTAATTCTCGAGGTAAAACATTGCCTTCTTGAAAACTTCTTATTCTTTGGTTTTTGTTACAGCTGATTGGCATGGGATACTAACCCATCTTATTCTTCATCTTATTGTATAATTTTGGGGACAATTCCTTTAGCAAATTTCTGGTGAAATTTCTAAGGAATTCAAGCTTAAATATTAAGCTAAAAGTTTAATATACAAGGTAAATCCTACAACTACCTATTTCTTGGTTCTAAATATTTATCTATATATGATCTAACATACTGTATACCTTGTTTATTATTACCGAATTTAGTAGGTGTTAGATTTAATTTTTAGCACCTAAAATGTTAATATTTTGTAAATCTAAAATTAGATTTACAACCCTTATGATATAAACTTTAATATAAGCAATCATAATATATAAGAAAAGTTCATATACTAAATTTTAGTGTGTGGCCGAAAATTAAGAGAACTTAGGTGAGATTGAAAAATTATATAACTAAGTTAAATTAAAGGAACTAGTATAATTAAGTGTAATATGTAAAATTTGTGAAGTTTTGGCCACATATTATAATTGCCGAAAATATATATGAATTATTATGAAATTTATGAAGTTTAGATGATGGGAAAATAATTGTAGAATTAAGTTTACAATTTATAAAGAGTTTATAACTATTACTAGAATTTATAAGGTTTTTGGTATATTTAAAGTTAATAAAAGATAGTATATGTATACTACAACTTTAGGTAATTAAATCTAGTGATTTAGAGATGTTTAAAATGATTTTTGATTTTCAAAAATCTGTAGGAAAATGAGTTACGAAAATTAGAAATTAATTAGAGTTAAATTGGTTAATAAATGTGTTAGGATAAAAGAAAAGACCACAAGGGTAAAATGGTAATTTCCCTGGTCAAACATGGTCAAACGTGGTCAAACATGGTCAATGACAGTTTGTAAAATGTTTAGAGGAGCTAGAATAAAATTTGTAGCAAAAGATTAGATATTAAAAGGATAAAGGAATAAAAAGTTAAGTTAAATTAACTTTAGGGGTAATAATGTAAGTAATGGACAGTTAGGGGGTTTGACCATAAAAGGCTGGCCAAACTTGGGTATATGTTGGTAATTGACCAAAAGTATTAAAGAAATTAATTAAATAAGACTTTGGAAGAAATTAGAAATAAGAATAACAAGTGTAGAACTTATTATGAATTAAATAGAGATTAAGAGGAAACTATGGGTAAGTGATATAAATAACACATTTTTATGTGTTTAGAAGGTTAAGGAAATTTAATAAAGAATTTAGAAACAAGTTGTAAAAGAAACAGAGTTAAGACGGGTTAAACAAGACCCGTATATGAATTAAGGTATACGAGGGGTATACCCGTAATTTAATAAGTATAGAAGAAATCATTACTTATGGTATTTTTAATGAAAATACAAGTTATATTGGGAAATAAATAAATACGTATGATATGGAGTATCATACGGGCGTATAGGAAAAATTTTAGTATACATGAATAGTACTCGTATACGTGAATAGTATACGTATACATGAATAGTAAATATGTAACACCCCAACCGTTAATCTCGTCATTACTTCCTCAACTGTCACTAAATGCTCTTACTCACGCAGCGGAACCCTAATTACAACGAGGGGTGAAACAACGTTGTTAGCCACCCATATGACTAAGAAGGCCTATCTTACATACCGTAACGGACTGATGAACTAGAACAACCGAGTTCACAATACAAATACAATACTCAAATCACTTCTTTACTATACCGAGTCTAAAATATATGGATGCCGACAACATATTCGGTCTTACACCTCTTTCAATACATAAGTAATTAAATCTAACTACCCATGCAACCCACCGACCCCGTCCTACTCTCGAACGGTAACATCTTCGGTGTACCTGAAAAATATAAACGTTGCCCCTAGGGGCTCAGCTTAACGCTGCATATGAAATTCGCATACGCTGAGCGCTAACCGGGGTACGCCGACCACTTTTGTCGAGAGCATGGAGTTCATTTTAATTCAACCAACATGCATATAGTAATACATTACATATGTACACTTCACAAGGATTCGACAATCAACCATGGGATACAATCCCTAATTGACATAACAAGGTTGTTAGTTGTATCAATTTACTCTTAGGCCAGGAGGGTTATACCTCTCTATGCCTTGGTTACTCATTTAATAGCTCACCCGCTCTCTCGGGTTACTTATTCTTATACCCACCCATTCTTTTGGGCTACTCATTCTTATACTCACCCATTCTCTCGGGTTACTTATGCTCATTATCTCACCCACACTCTTGGGTTATTCATACTCGTTATCTCACCCACACTCTTGGGTTATCTATACTCAAGCTCTTGTAGATTCTCGAGACACTACAGGTCTCTTACGTCACGCTTGTTACTCTTAATACATACTAGGCCAAAACTCATGGCTCACGAGCATAGTCTTACTTCCCCGGTTTCGACCCTACTCCGGTTTTAGCATGGTGGGAAGGTTCAACTAGCTTACGGAACTCTCTCTTAGTTCCTATCTCTTTTTACTTAGGTCCGACTACTCTCGGACTACTTACATTCCCATACACTCCTCTCTCGGAGTTATAATAATATTATGTATATAAGTCTAGAAGCATCACTCCCGATGTTTCTAATGACTTTGGGAACATTACTTAAGTTCGGTTAATCTTAGGTTTTAAGAGTTACCCATACATTTCACTTACTCATACATTCGGTTATTTTCTTATATCGGGTAAAATCCTCATATAGGAGGTCGACCATGTCTCAAGGGAGCTACTAATCCCTTAGGTCTCTTTTACCTTCTTTACTAGTTCACATCTTCGAACTATCTTTAATCCTCTTGAAGTAGGTTCACTTATCTTTCCTCTCTCATTTGTTTCGTGGATTGTGTCATTATGGTTTACTAACCGTTATCGGGTAATTACTCAACCCGTACATCTCCTCACATTCTAGGGAGTTCATATGTTTGCGTTATCGTTATACTTTAACAGATAATTTGTGTGCTTGCACGTTTTCGTTATCATAAGCATCGACCCAATCTATGGTCTCTAGCCAAACGTTACTTACTATGAGTCGGTCTTTACTCTATGTTAGACCACACCGGCATACAAGTATGTTAGCACATTCAACGTACAACAAGACATACATAATCAAACAATGGATTATTTTCATGCTTTAATCTTGATTATGCCGGCACACAAGCACACAAATCAACGTAACTCGGTTAGCACGCGGAGTATGAGAAAATCATACCTTTCACCGGGGTTTTTACTTTTACCGTGTCATCTCACCATGCTCGGGTCACGCACGATTTTCTGGTAATGTTTCAAACATTATTATTAATACTAGGCTCATACGGTACATAATAAAATGCTACTCCCGTACTTACCTCATTATCCTGTTATCTCGGTTTTACTCTTGTTAATTTGAGTTCTCACTTCTCAATCACTTCTAACACTTTCTTACACTTCCTAGGGCCTTTACATGTCACCAAATAAGGCCTTAACATATTATAACGTCATTAACATTCAAACCCCCATCATTTAAACCCTTTAAAACACTCTCTGTAGGATTCTAGGGGTGGTCCGGGACTTGGTCCCTACCTTAAGTCCCGGACCTATACATGGCTAAACTCTTCGCTGATTTTCATGGGGTGGTCCGGGACCTTGTCCCTACCCCAAGTCCCAGACCAAGTGCAGGGTAAACTCTCAGCATCATTTAGGGGGGTAGTCCGGAACCTTGTCCAAGGACTAGGTCCCGGACCCTGCTAAAATTTGTTACAAGTGCAGTTTTTCCACTCCAGATCAATCCCTAATCCACCCTCAATCTTTCCCTAATCTTTCCACAAGATTCCTACATGATGAAATACCCCAAACCTTGGTATGTCGTGAAAATGTTAAACTATGGTATTAAAAGGCTAAAAGTGCCTTAGGAACATCAATGTACAATTTAAACCATAGTAAAAACACAATAAAACACTAAGACACGGTTTGAGCAAAAACGTGCTCTAAGCTCGGAGTGAACTTGGTTAGGACCCAAAGAGCCTACCAAGACTTAATAATATTCAATTATGATTTATAAGGCTAAATAAGTCCTTAGGAAACCTTGGTGGACAGTTAAAACAAATAAAACACAAGAATATACTTAAAGTCAATATGAGCAAAAATGTGCTCTAAGCTTGGGATTAAATTTGTATAAGACTAATGGTCATACCTATACCTTATAAATATGTTAATGAACATATTAAAATCGATTACCAAGAAACCAAGCTTGAAAACAAGTTAAAACACAAAATGTGCTTTAAGGAGTCTTAAAGCACATTTCTGAAAAATTGTCTTGGTAAATGAGTTTTTGAGTGGCTAGATGTCCATCATACTCTTTAATTAACATGTGCACTATATAGTATACATTAGGAAGTCTAAATCAATGGGAAATCAAAAATTTCACAAATATGTGCCTTAATTTGTGAATAGTGCTCAATAGTGTAGTTTAAGTTATAAGTCAACATAAGTTGTTTAATTGGTCACAAGGCCATATATATGTTAATATGTAAGGGGCCACGTTTGGGTGTGTGAGTCATCACACTTGGGCTTGCAAATTAAAAGAAAGAAAGAAAAGTAAGAAAGGATACCTTTTTGCTTTATAACTTAAATATCTCCAAAAACTTACCTCTCTCCTCACTTTCTCTTCTTTTCTTTTTGGTTCCCACCGTCTCCAACCTCATCCTCCCTTCTCCATTCTCGTTTTTGCTACAGCAAGTAGCCATTCTCCATCTTTAAATGCTTGTAACTCATGGCTCCAAGCTTCGAATTAATTCCGAGACTACCGTTGTCTTAGTTAGAGTAAGCTCTTACTATCTTTCAAATCTTCAAAAGCTCCAATTCGGTGCCATGGAGATTCACCATTGAAGGAGCTTGAGCTCATATTTCCATGCCTTGTCATTCTCCTTTGTTCAAGGTAAGGAAATCAAAGAAAATCCAAGTTCCCACCATTTTCTTGTATAACCGAAAATTCACCTTACAATGGGGTGTCTTGTTGCTATTTTCTTAGCTTAATTCAATCTTCAAGGGACTAGGAGGAGTCCTATCTTGCCACTTAACAAGCTCTCTTCGAATCCAAAGGTAATCATCAAATTTATGTTTTAAGACACTTAGTAAACCTAGGTTTAACTATGACTTTGAGTATTAAACTTAATGCTCATTACCCCTTATATGTGTATTGGTTAGAAGATTGACAAGTGGTAAAACCTCCTTGCCGGTTTCAACCAAGAAAGAACAGAAGAAAACAAATGGGAAAGCTTGGAAAACAAAGAGAGGTAAATGACCTCTCTTAATGTGGTTTATTGTACTAGGAAATGAGCTATATTTGCTTAATAAATGACTTAAAGAGCAATGGGAAATGAGCTAAAACTATCCACAAGGTGGACTAAAATACATGGGAGCATTGTGTGTGTACTTGCAGGTGAAGGCATTATTATGTGGGAAAATTCGTGTTTAAGGTTTATGCAATTTAAGGGCCTAAGAGCCAAGCAATTTAAGTTTATGCACTACGATTGTGATGTAGTGGTTAAAGGCTTAGTTGTGTGTAAAGGATTTCTTGTAAGAGGAAGTCTTGAAATGGTTAAAGGATGAAAACAATATGTTTTGTGTGTAACATGTGTATTAAGTGTTAAGTGTTCTTGGTTGTCTAAAGGTGAAAACCTAAGTGTTTGGGTGTGAGAGTTTACAAGAGAAGCTATGCAAAATTTAGTTGATAAACAAAGGAGTTTAGTGATGAAATGAGATTTTAAGACCTAGAAGGTACTAGGAAGCTTGTTAAGTGGAAGAGGGTGGAAGAAGGGGAATCATGGTGTTCTTAGGTGTTAAGATGCCTTAGCATAGTCTTGGAGATTTAGGGAACAGGATGACTTCTTGGTACACAAGGATGGTGGAGGTCTAAAGTCTTGTGCAAAGTTTGGATACAATGAAAGGTAACTTGTGAAGGTTTAGTTATGAACTTGGGGAAAGACTTGAGGAGGTGTGTAAAGGGGATGATGATGTAGTGCAAATGATGTTTAAAAAGGGTGGTTTATAGGTAGTGAGGGAGTACTTTGGTTAGGTGAGTTTTAGGCAAGAATACAAGTTAATACGGTAAGAAAAAAATGTTGTAAGTGTTAAGGACTTGTAAAAGTTGAGTAAAAGTTTAAGGAATTTTTGGGATGTTCGAGGGTTTAATGTGCCCAAAAGATGTTAAAACATGGGGAGAACATGGTAAAGCATAGGAAAAAATTGGGATGAATTTGGAGTTCAGAAAGAGGAAAAGCACATTAGAAAATTGGTTCTGGCAGTGGACCGCCCCTACGGACCGCCCCTGTGGGGAGGTCCGTGCAGAGAAGTGAAAAAAAAAGAGAACGTGTAGCATCTGTTGTGGACCGCCTGGGCCGCCCCAGAGGGGCGGTCCCAAGACCAGAAATGAAGAAAAAATATTTGTTTAAGGTCCTAATGATGGGGGATTGAATGGTAGGTGTTTTATATGATGTTTAGGCCTTGTTTGGTGACTTTTACAGGCCATTGGAAGTATAAACAAGTGTGAGAGTGAATGTTTGTAAGTTGTGAACTTAAGACACATAAATAATTATACAACGGGATGATGGGGTTAACTAGGCATAGATATTAACAATCATGTCACCCCGATGTTATGACAGTAATTGTGCGTTTCCAGTTGTACGGGATTTGTTCGAGGAAATAGGAGGACACAATAGTGGACCGTGGTGAAAGGTATGGTTTCTTGCTTAACCTGTGTCCTACCGGATTACACGGCTTGATGCCCAATTGTTTTTCTGAGTGTTTTGCCACCTTGAGATTAAAACATGTAATGAGTTATGTAGTGATTCATTTTATGTGCGAATTTGGCCTCGATACCATTTAACCTCAAATATGTGTTAAACCCTTAGCTAACAATCTAGGAACACATGAGTGATCGGTATTCGGAGTTGACGGCCCAAAACCTGGGAAGTGCTAACCACGGTATGTGGAGTTAGTTGCGACAATTGTTGTGTATTGCAAGTGTGTGAACCTCCCTTGTGTGCTTAACTCGGTTATGATACCCTATGGTGTGTGGATGTGGTAGGCTCCATAATGGATCCCTAACTACTTCTTTATAAGTGTATATGTACTAATGGGGGGTGAGGAGTCCGGTTGTTCCGGCCACGCGTGTGATGGACGGGAGTCGATGTCATATCCGGTTCGGCTCTCTTGGTGTATGTATAGGTTGTATTCCAATTTGGTTTCTACCTTCCCTTAGCTTATCCAAAGCTAGTTACTGACTCACGTCGGGCCACAGGGGCATACGAATGTTATTTCGGTGTGCTTGGGATTACTATATCCGACACACCTTGGGTTTAAGTTAACCGTTCGATATAACTGGACGGTAACGAGGTTGGTAACGAGCTTAGCATGAGATTGGCAATAATCTCTAGGCTCACTATGTATACTAACTATGGTGGAAGGTTCCTTGTGTGAACCGATCTTATGGTGTTTTGTGTTGTTATTGTGCTATGCAATTTCCCTTGCTATGCTATGATATGTATACGTTAGGTGTTTAAAATGAATGCGATGCTATCATGTGTACGTCGAAACGAGATAGGTGTTGTTATGTTTGGTTATGTGAGGAACATTATATGTTATAAAATATGGAGTGTGTGGATCATGGAAATGAATCCCAGTGTGTGATAAGAGGCGTTTAAGGATAACCCGATTTTAGGGTAAGTGTCGTCTATTAAGGAAGTAGCTCCGTTAGAGAGGAACACTCTAAGGATAATGAATACCATGAGTGACTCATCAAGTAAGGATGTATTATCCGTTGTTGAGCCCATTGAGGCGAAATGTTTTGTGTTGTGTGTTTACAGTTGCATGCATGATTTAAATATAATCAACTGCATGCTAAGACGACAATTAGTTGTGCGTGGCCCGGTAGCATGTGGGCTGCGGGATTACCATACCAGCAAAGGTGCTGAGCCCCTTGGGGGCCACCCTTTCTGTCCTTTTCTATTTCAGGTACAAGGAGCTGGAAGCCGTTCGAGAGTAGGACGGGGTAGATGTTTATACATGGGTAGCCATTTAAATGGCGTAAGCATTGTAAGAGTAGTAAGACCGAAATTGTTATCGGCATTAGTTTGTAAATACTCGGTACAGTGGGAATGTATGTACATAATGAATGTTGGAAATGGAATAAGGATTGTATTGTGTAGTTGCTCGGGAATCTAGTCCATCAGACCGATACAATGTACATGTATTAGCCTTGTTAGCCACGTGGGTGGTTAACGGCGTGTAACACCATTGAATTAAGTATTTGATGAGGTGTGTATTCCGCTGCAGATTGTTGTTATGTGTTTGTTGTTGGATGGGGTGTTACAAAAAGTGGTATCAGAGCGAAGTATCGCTCTGATGACTGAATTACCGAGCTTAGGAAGTACCGAGTTAGGATTTAAGTACTTTGGGTTAAGGGTTGAGTGATAGCGTGAGAGATACGCTAGATAGGAACTACCAGTGAGTACTGGAAACCTACAGTCTCCATCCCACCCTCCACAATCCCTGTATATAACTTGGGCAACAACGCCAGAGAGATGAAAGTCCTCTCTTACTCGGGAATACCCGATCTGGCTGTTATTAAGTACCTCTAAAGGTACGGAGAACCTGTCATACGGTAGATCCCGAAAACTGGGAATCCCGGAGACGGTCTCCATCTGAATGATGTTAACCGCATTTAATAGCGAAGAATGAAGGATTTTGTGTATAGGAGAATAGAATTTACGGCAACCTGGGTCGACATGCAGAGCAGTCGAGATTAACCAGCTTGCAACGCACCAACCGTGCAACAGGCAAGAAATGGACCCAAAAAAAATCCGAGACGAATGTCTATGGAACCATAGTTGATAAATAATACACCAACGGTACCAACCGATAAAGGAACTGCAACATAGTGCCCAAACAAGAGACAAGTCTCAGTAACCACGACAAATACGTGGAACGGGCTACAAAGAGAATACAATACTAAGAAAAAGGGGTCTCCCAGATTGGGAAACACCCTAGTTGATGATTATCATGTGAAGACAATGAGAAGTCACCTAGAAGAGTTATTATCAAGACTGTAAGATCAAGTGAGGGCCAACAAGGCCACTGATGACAGTGCGGGTAAGAACAATACCACAACCAGTATGTGTGCTTAACCGATAGCCAGTTAGCATGGCGCACCTGCTATAGCAAGTGCTGCAATAACGAGGCTGTTCGGGAAATTTATAACCAATACAAAGTACTTAGTAAAGTACTATGAAGTTGAATGTGATCGTCATAACAGTGGAAGGGCCTGTTAGCCTAACCCCTGTAATTGTAAGTGCACCAGTTAGCAAGAAGCTAGACTTGGCTAAGGTAAGAAGATGTTGTGAGACCATGAGAATTTTCTTTCAAACTTAGATTTGTTTCAAACCCTTTTCCTTCAAAACCAGATTTTCTTTCAAACCAACACTTCTTCCTAACCTTCTTTTAAACCAACCCAGTAAAACCAAGGACAGTTGACGAGGATACAACAATGGATAAACTTTCCCTCGATTAAGTTCGGGAAGCATGGAATGAATATTGTCACGGGACAATATAAGGGAGTTGACAACAAAATACTTCACCTAGGCGTGTGACGAACACTACGAGTGTACCAACTGAATCGTGGGACGACCGCACTCCGATAGGAGCTTGTGGGCCTGACAGACCTACTTATGGGTTAGTTGGGTAAGTAGCAATGTATCAGCATGGTACCCCACATATGTATACGAGTAGAGTCCGAAACACGGGAAGTAGTCGACTCCGTTCTACGGTCAGCAGTATAAATCAACAAGAGCTAGAGATTACAAGGAATGGTTGAAGTTAAGGAACTCAGTTAAGTTAACGAGACTAAAAGGATTAGTGAATTCCTCTCAAGGAAATGTTTAAGAGTTAGGAAGTGCGAAGTGCACTAACTGTTATGTAAAGACATCACACATGTCTTAAGAATTCCGAGGGATAAACATGTTAGCTGGAACGGTGACCCAGCCTGTGCATGGCAAGGCAGATGCCTGATGTGGACACATTAATGTGCAATGAATGGGATGAAACTCCCAGAATGAGTACCTACACTACCAGGAAATGCTGATCTTCACAGAAGGAGATAATAAGCCAGCTAAGAACGCAAAACGGCGTGGCTAACTGAGTATACCAATGAGTGTGAACCCGATGTAATGGCATAACTTAGCAACACCCAGGAGCAAACCTTGAAGGGTGTTTGCAGCAACAATTGTCGAACGAAATAACATGACAGAAACACAAGGGTTGAAACTAACACCCAGTTTAGATATAAGTTGTCAGGAGACGGACTGACAAACCTAAGGGGCATCCCATGAAAGGAAACGTAATGTGACAACCTTGTCATGGAGCTCGATATGATATCCAAACTATGTAATGTTGTACAAAGAAGTACATGTATGTGGACAGCCTACAATGAGCGTAGCTCAAGGAAAATAAGGCTTATAAGCCACAAATAAAGTGTGTTATATAAATTTGAGTTAATTATGGAAGTTTATATGGTACAAGTAAATAGAGCGGAGAACGAACCACTGCTTAAAGAGTGGGGAAACCTCTCGATATTGTGAAACCGCTGGAGCGGTAGTTGTGTGAATCAAGTTCAAGAAATATGTGAAGGATGGACGATGTTATTATTGGAAGAGAGCAGTTAGCTTAGTAGTGTGTGTGTATAAAGTGAAACACCGAGCTGAATAATGCCGGCTTGTGACTCGAATGATCGATGCTCAAGGAGCATTCAGTAGTCATCCAAATGAGTGATGAACCATAATGTGAATAATACAAGTATATGTGTGGAAGTTAATGTGACAGTAAATACTATGTAAGCTGATGTTGTACAAGGAGTAAGAGCACGGTGCGCAGTAAGCGACCGTTGTATAAGTATTGTTAAACGATAATGTAGCAGATAAGACCAGTTATGAGTTAAACCCAGTGGAGGCACAACAGTAAGTGATAGCAAAGGAACCGAGCAGTAAGCCGGAAGCAAGTGTTATGTGATAAAATTTTAGTGAAACACAGTGAAAATTCCTAAGGCAATCGCATAAGAGATTTACTGTCAAGAGTTTACGCCTCTGCACTCTGTATGACTGAGTGTTTTGGTATTGCACTTGCGCAGTAATGATCGAGTGGGATAGCTAGGATTTAGGAAATGGTAATTGTGGTGGATGTAGAAAGAAACCTATAATACTATAATGATTAATGCATAAGAAATGCAAGGTCATACCAATGGAAGAGTCCTTGTACGAAACCAAATGTGGAGGTATGGTTAAGAATAAGTGATAACAGTGGCACTAAATACCAAATGTCGGTATGAAATATACCCCACGTGTGGGAAATAACGGAGAGAGCACTACACATTAGGTAGTAGCTCAATCTCAACCGACAGTAAGTCGGTAGAAACAAGTCAATCATTGTGAAATACATAGTTGTATACACAGTAAATTGTTATGGAAGTGAATGGAAAGTTGTGAAACTCACCGAATTCGCTCACGGTAAGAGATACCGTGTGTCGGTTGAGAAACCATTAATACCAAGATTAGGGTAATACATTGGAGATGTACAATACAACAACAGTAACGAATGGGGCAAACTAGCTCTATAATTATCAGAGTTGCGCAACAGAGGCCAGTGAGCCCATGCGTCAGATACCGGATATACATTGTGAATATGAATGGATGGCTAGTCATCAATGCCTAGAAGCCTCACAGGCCAGGACCGAAACCGGTTATGAGTTAGATAAACTCCTAGGAAAATTCTTGGTTTAAGGACTAAACCGCCGATATGGTTAAGATCCTCTAACCAGAACGCATTGTATAGCAGACCGCGTGGAAGTTAAAATACTTCACGACGGCAGAACATTTTAAGCCAATGTTCAGTGGTTGATTACGTGGGCGTAATCCCTTTTAAGGGGGGTAGAGCGTAAAGCCTCTTAGTGTGTTTTACCGTACAAGTGTACGTGAACTATGTTGTGCATAGCACAAAAATGATTTGCTATGATGGTTGGCGCGTGTGTTATATAAACATACGCATTCATTCGTGGTTAAATTGTGGTAATTGCGCACAGAATGTGAATACCATTGTAGGAAGTGTGTTTATTTTGTTAACAGTGGTGTGTGAGAGTACAGTGGAAGGGAGTAAAGAAACTCCCGGGGAACTAAAACCCCGACGGTGCATAAATGTAAACCATGTATTGTATTTTGATAAAAAATATGTATATATATACAGTGTTGTGATTTATGAAGGGGTATGAGACCGACATAGAACCTAGTGAGAATTAAATTCCCTAGGTAACTTGAATTAAGTTGGATTTGGGTGATGATTGATAGACGGAGTTCTATCCCTTGGAGATGTAATGATTATGACTAGAAGGATTTAAAGATAGGAAATGGGATATGCTTGAATTAGTTGTTGGTTGAAAATGAAGTGGGAGGTGAAACTTGATTATCATGAGGTCAAGGGAAGCCGAACACAAATTAGGGTGGAAAGATAGTTCAACACTGATGCTGATCACATCAGGGTTGGATGACTCTTGAAGCTCCCTGTAAGTGGTCACAAATAACCATGTTAAGAAAGATACAAAGAGCATAAATTGGACTTGGAGTTGTGTTGCGTTTTCAAAAAGGATTTTCAACTGATATTTCCAAACGTCGATTCATATTTTGAATAAAGGATCCTCTTATATACTTAACCTAGTAAGGAATAATTTTTGTAGTACTTGCTCACGAGCTGAGGACGTATGAGCCTTTGTCTTCGGACCGGTGACATGGGAAGTATATTTTAAAGATGTATGCAATTGTTTTGACCTCCCAAAGGAACGGGGACCAGAAGGTGTCCATCGCGACCGGGTTCTGTGGGATCACAGTGTATATGTACTCAACATGGGACTGGAGCCCATGGAGAGATGGAAAAGGTATTTCTGTTTGTTATACATGCTAAGACATGTTGTGTGGTGTGAGTAAGAAATATTATCTGAGACCTTGAGTCCTAATGTGGTAGTTTCGAAAGTGTTATTTTATTTAGACCTATGAGTCTAACTGTTGTATTGTTACCCAGACCTGAGAGTCTGAGGGTTGTTATGTAAGTGTAATGTTATTAAGGTACCCGGACCGTGAGTCCGAGGTTATCATGTAAGTATGTTACGATATGGTTATGTATAATGTGGATATGTTGCCCGGACCGTTAAGTCCAAGGTTGGATGTAAAGGGTGGTTGGTAATGGAAGTTAATTTAGGAAGTAATTCCCGTATTCTAATCCAATGATGCGTGGAAATGTGAACTTCGAGGACGAAGTTCTTTTAAGGGGGGTAGATTGAAATACCCCAAACCTTGTATGTCGTGAAAATGTTAAACTATGGTATTAAAAGGCTAAAAGTGCCTTAGGAACATCAATGTACAATTTAAACCATAGTAAAAACACAATAAAACACTAAGACACGGTTTGAGCAAAAACGTGCTCTAAGCTCGGAGTGAACTTGGTTAGGACCCAAAGAGCCTACCAAGACTTAATAATATTCAATTATGATTTATAAGGCTAAATAAGTCCTTAGGAAACCTTGGTGGACAGTTAAAACAAATAAAACACAAGAATATACCTTAAAGTCAATATGAGCAAAAATGTGCTCTAAGCTTGGGATAAATTTGTATAAGACCTAATGGTCATACCTATACCTTATAAATATGTTAATGAACATATTAAATCGATTACCAAAGAAAACCAAGCTTGAAAACAAGTTAAAACACAAAATGTGCTTTAAGGAGTCTTAAAGCACATTTCTGAAAAATTGTCTTGTAAATGAGTTTTGAGTGGCTAGATGTCCATCATTACTCTTTAATTAACATGTGCACTATATAGTATCACATTAGGAAGTCTAAATCAATGGGAAATCAAAAATTTCACAAATATGTGCCTTAATTTGTGAATAGTGCTCAAATAGTGCTAGTTTAAGTTATAAGTCAACATAAGTTGTTTAATTGGTCAACAAAGGCCATATATATGTTATATATGTAAGGGGCCACGGTTTTGGGTGTGTGAGTCATCACACTTGGCTTGCAAATTAAAAGAAAGAAAGAAAAGTAGTAAAGGATACCTTTTTGCTTTATAACTTAAATATCTCCAAAACTTACCTCTCTCCTCACTTTCTCTTCTTTTCTTTTTGGTTCCCACGTCTCCAACCTCATCCTCCCTTCTCCATTCTCGTTTTGCTACAGCAAGTAGCCATTCTCCATCTTTAAATGCTTGTAACTCATGGCTCCAAGCTCCGAATTCAATTCCGAGACTACCGTTGTCTTAGTTAGAGTAAGCTCTACATTCCTATCTTTTCAAATCTTCAAAAGCTCCATTTCGGTGCCATGGAGATTCACCATTGAAGGAGCTTGAGCTCATATTTCCATGCCTTGTCATTCTCCTTTGTTTCAAGGTAAGGAAAATCAAAGAAAATCCAAGTTCCCACCATTTTCTTGTATAACCGAAAATTCACCT
This sequence comes from Limonium bicolor, assembly GCA_023374045.1. Classification (NCBI taxonomy): domain Eukaryota; kingdom Viridiplantae; phylum Streptophyta; class Magnoliopsida; order Caryophyllales; family Plumbaginaceae; genus Limonium; species Limonium bicolor. The sequence continues at coordinate 186,506,084 of CM041782.1, forward strand.
TACAATGGTGTCTTGTCTTGCTATTTTCTTAGCTTAATTCAATCTTCAAGGGACTAGGAGGAGTCCTATCTTGCCACTTAACCAAGCTCTCTTTCGAATTCCAAAGGTAATCATCAAATTTTAGTGTTTTAAGACACTTATGTAAACCTAGGGTTTAACTATGAGTTTGAGTATTAAACTTAATGCTCATTACCCTTATATGTGTATTGGTTAGAAGATTGACAAGTGGTAAAACCTCCTTGCCGGTTTTCAACCAAGAAAGAACAAGAGAAAACAAATGGGAAAGCTTGGAAAACAAAGAGGTAAATGACCTCTCTTAATGTGGTTTATTGTACTAGGAAATTGAGCTATATTTGCTTAATAAATGACTTAAAGAGCCAATGGGAAATGAGCTAGAAAACTATCCACAAGGTGGACTAAAAATACATGGGAGCATTGTGTGTGTGTACTTGCAGGTTGAAGGCATTATTATGTGGGAAATTCAGTGTTTAAGGTTTATGCAATTTAAGGGCCTAAGAGCCAAGCAATTTAAGTTTATGCACTATATTGTGATGTAGTGTAGTTAAAGGCTTAGTTGTGTGTAAAGGGCATTTCTTGTAAAGAGGAATGTCTTGAATGGTTAAAGGATGAAAAACAATATGTTGTGTGTAAGGAATGTGTATTAAGTGATTAAGTGTTCTTGGTTGTCTAAAGGTGAAAACCTAAGTGTTTGGGTGTGAGAGTTTACAAGAGAAGCTATGGCAAAATTTAGTTGATAAACAAAGAAGTTTATGTGATGAAATGAGATTTTAAGACCTAGAAGGTACTAGGAACTTGTTAAGTGTTAAGATGGTGGAAGAAGGGGAATCATGGTGTTCTTAGGTGTTAAGATGCCTTAGGCATAGTCTTGGAGATTTAGGGAACTAATGGATGACTTCTTGGTACACCAAGGTGATGGTGGAGGTGTCGTAAAGTCTTGTGCAAAGTTTGGTGAACAATGAAAGTGTAACGTCTTGTGAAGGTTTAGTTATGAACTTGTGGGAAAGACTTGAGGAGTGTGTGTAAAGGGGATGAGTGTAGTTCAAATGATGTTTAAAAGGGTGGTTATAAGGTAGTGAGGGAGTACTTTGGTTAGGTGAAGTTTTAGGCAAGAATACAAGTTACAAGTGTAAGAAAAAAATGTTCTAAGTGTTAAGGACTTAGTAAAAGTTGAGTAAAAGTTTAAGGAATTTTTGGGATGTTTCGAGAGGGTTTAAGTGTGCCCAAAAGATGTTAAAACATGTGGGAGAACATGTGTAAAGCATAGGAAAAAATTGGGATGAATTTGGAGTTCAGAAAGAGGAGAAAAGCACATTAGAAAATTGGTTCTGCAGTGGACCGCCCCTACGGACCGCCCCTGTGGGGAGGTCCAGTGCAGAGAAGTGAAAAAAAAAGAGAAACGTGTAGCATCTGTTGTGGACCGCCCCTGGGACCGCCCCAGAGGGGCGGTCCAGACCAGAAATGAAAAAAAAATTTGTTTAAGGCTCCTAATGATGGGGGATTGAATGGTAATGGTTTTAGATGATGTTTAGGCCTTGTTTGGTGACTTTTAAAGGCCATTGGAAGTATAAACAAGTGTGAGAGTGAATGTGTAAGTTGTGAACTTAAGATCACATAAATAAATTAAGTACAACGGGATGATGGGGTTAACTATGGGCATTAGATATAAACAATCATGTCACCCCGATGTTAATGACAGTAATTGTGATGTTACCAGTTGTACGGGATTTGTTCGAGGAACTAGGAGGACAAATAGTGGACCGTGGTGAAAGGTTGGTTTTTTGCAACCTGTGTCCTACCGGATTACACCGGTATGCCAATATGTTTTTCTGAGTGTTTGCCACCTTGTAAGATTAAACATGTAATGAGTTTATAGGATTCATTTATGTGGCGAATTTGGCCTCCGATACCATTTAACCTCAAATATGTGTTAAACCTTAGCTAACCAAATCTAGGAAACATGAGTGATCGGTATTCGGAGTTGACGGCCCAAAACCTTGGGAACGTGCTAACCACGGCTATGTGTGAGTTAGTTGGACATTGTTGTTGTATGCAAGTGTGTGAACCTCCCTTGTGTGCTTAACTCGGTTATGATACCCTATGGTGTGTGGATGTGGTAGGCTCCATAATGGATCCCTAACTACTTCTTTATAAGTGTATATGTACTAATGGGGGGTGAGGAGTCCGGTTGTTCCGGCCACGCGTGTGATGGACGGGAGTCGATGTCATATCCGGTTCGGCTCTCTTGGTGTATGTATAGGTTGTATTCCAATTTGGTTTCTACCTTCCCTTAGCTTATCCAAAGCTAGTTACTGACTCACGTCGGGCCACAGGGGCATACGAATGTTATTTCGGTGTGCTTGGGATTACTATATCCGACACACCTTGGGTTTAAGTTAACCGTTCGATATAACTGGACGGTAACGAGGTTGGTAACGAGCTTAGCATGAGATTGGCAATAATCTCTAGGCTCACTATGTATACTAACTATGGTGGAAGGTTCCTTGTGTGAACCGATCTTATGGTGTTTTGTGTTGTTATTGTGCTATGCAATTTCCCTTGCTATGCTATGATATGTATACGTTAGGTGTTTAAAATGAATGCGATGCTATCATGTGTACGTCGAAACGAGATAGGTGTTGTTATGTTTGGTTATGTGAGGAACATTATATGTTATAAAATATGGAGTGTGTGGATCATGGAAATGAATCCCAGTGTGTGATAAGAGGCGTTTAAGGATAACCCGATTTTAGGGTAAGTGTCGTCTATTAAGGAAGTAGCTCCGTTAGAGAGGAACACTCTAAGGATAATGAATACCATGAGTGACTCATCAAGTAAGGATGTATTATCCGTTGTTGAGCCCATTGAGGCGAAATGTTTTGTGTTGTGTGTTTACAGTTGCATGCATGATTTAAATATAATCAACTGCATGCTAAGACGACAATTAGTTGTGCGTGGCCCGGTAGCATGTGGGCTGCGGGATTACCATACCAGCAAAGGTGCTGAGCCCCTTGGGGGCCACCCTTTCTCTCCTTTTCTATTTCAGGTACAAGGAGCTGGAAGCCGTTCGAGAGTAGGACGGGGTAGATGTTTATACATGGGTAGCCATTTAAATGGCGTAAGCATTGTAAGAGTAGTAAGACCGAAATTGTTATCGGCATTAGTTTGTAAATACTCGGTACAGTGGGAATGTATGTACATAATGAATGTTGGAAATGGAATAAGGATTGTATTGTGTAGTTGCTCGGGAATCTAGTCCATCAGACCGATACAATGTACATGTATTAGCCTTGTTAGCCACGTGGGTGGTTAACGGCGTGTAACACCATTGAATTAAGTATTTGATGAGGTGTGTATTCCGCTGCAGATTGTTGTTATGTGTTTATTGTTGGATGGGGTGTTACACATGATTAATCACCTTAAAACATGCTCTAAAACCCTTCAATTCATGGGTTAAACCCTTACTCAAATTCTTACTCAAAATCACTTAAATATCATAATTGGTTCTCTTATTCTTCTAACTTTGGAACAGATTTTGGTATTGTCTCTTACCATTCAATACTCCACACAATAATGTCATTCCTAGCACTCCAATGACATTATTTCCACTACTAACACACTCTTCTTCTTAGTTTGGTTTTCAAACCATTAACCACTCACTAAACACCTCTTGAACACACCTAGTTTCTTCCATTAAATGAAACACTCAAGTTCATAATCTCCAAGGAAATTTTGACAGCACTTGCCCACTTCTTTAGCATATTCACCACAATGAATCAACTCATATACACTCCTTCATCCCTGTTTAATGAAGCACCAATAACGACAACACATTCCAATTTGCTCACATTTGTAACAGTTTACTCTCAAGACTTCTTCCCACACTTAAACAACATTAAAACAGCTTCATTCATCATCCAATTGTAGCATCTCAACTACACTAATGCAAGATCATCCACACCACTTACAAAAATCTATTTTGCAAGAAGATAAACCAACTCAAGGTGAGTTCATTACCTTGTAAATTTTTGGTTTTCTCTTCCCTTCTTTCTCTTCTCTTGTTCACTCTTTCTCTTCTCGTTATCACACCACACAAGGGAGTCTAGATTGCTAGCTACAATCATATTCCCACACCACACAATACAAATCAATTTAATTTAAACTTCCCTCACAAAAACTAGTATTTAAGAGCTAGTTTTAAAGGCTTAACTTTGACATTACCTTAGAGTGTCGAAAAGGAGAGCTTGGCAATCAAATAATGGAATTTACAACACCGCACAAAGGCATGGAGAAATTGGCTAAAATGGAGAAAAATCCAACGTGGGTCGTCTCAGGGTACTCTCCCCGTCCCGCTACCTTTGGAAAAATCACACACTGTCACCGCCCCAACCGGTCACTTAGGACCGCCGCACGTACGGTGCAATGGTTTCAAAACTAGTACACGCCCACCGTTCTACCGGGCATCAAGACTTAAGGCCGTAGCCATCGGCGGGTGATAGCGGTTTCAAAACCAGTTTTCGTTTCCATCTTCATACTTGAAGAAAATCCTTTTCAAATTCTGTTTGGAAATTCTTTTTAAAACATCACACAACTCCTAATCAATTTATGGTAGTTGTATCTTTTCTTAGCGTGATTACTTGTGACCACTTATAGGGAGCTTCAAGAATCATCCAACCCTGATGTGATCAGCATCAGTGTTGAACTATCCTTCCACTCCAATTTGTGTTCGGTTTCCCTTGATCGCTAGCAGACCAAGTTCCACTCCTACGTCAGTTTCAAACAAACAGATAGTCAAACATTTTCTTTTTCTATCTTTTACTCTTTCTAGTCATGTTCATAAAACATTACATTTTAATTTATCTCAAATTCCTAGAACTTAGGTCATCCGTCATTATCATTGCTTCACTTGTTTTACCAAGGCATCCCATACTTATGGCCTCATTAGTCAAATTGTTACTCAATTTAAAACACACAACATACAACTCCCAAGGATGGAACTCACTCCATCAATCATTCTCAAATAAACTTACCTAGGGAAACTCACTTCCTACTAGGTTACACACCGGTTTCATACCGATTCATACTCATTATGTCTCATGTCTAATCCTACTAGACATGTGCTATTGGGATTCTCATTCCCCAGGAGTTTCTCTACTCCTCTTTTCATAATATTACATACTCGTTACTCGCATCTCTCATGCACAATAATCATAATTACACAATGAATGGGTACATATGTTTATGTAACATAAGTTCCAATCATCAAAACAATTTCTTTTGTGCAATGCACATAGTAGTTTACGCACCTATACGTAAAACATAGTCTAAGCGGTTTCTCGCCCTACCCCCCTTAAAAGGGCTTACGCCCGCGTAATCGACCATATGTTATCACTTAACATTGGTTCACTAATTCGGTATCATGAAGTGTTTAACTTCAATATGATTAATTGACTCATAACCGGATTCGGTTCTAGCCTCTAAGGATTCAAGGCGTTTATGATTAGTTAATACTCACATTTGCCAGGTATACTTAACCTTTAAATTATGGCCCAGTAGCTTCTGCTGCGTGACCTGATATCTAGAGCTTGATTCGCCCTTTAGTATTCTGAAAGTATTACTTACTCCCTTTAATCCCTTTTTGTCTTGGGAATAAGGGTTTCTCAATCGTCGTGTGGTATCTCTTACCATATGGGAATTCGATGAGTTGTAGATTTTCTCTCCACTTCTCTGGAAATCTATTTCGTATATCGCTGTATACCTTCATGATTATTCACTTACTTTTTCCGACTTATTGTCGGTTGAGGTCAAGCTACTACTTAGTATGTGGTGCTTCCTCGTTTAATAATGGCTTTTGAATTATGTTTGTTTACTTGTGTCTGTACAAGAATTCTTCAGTGATATTACTCTGCATTTACTATGCATCGGTCCTGGGACCTGTGGGTTATGGCCCACGTTCTGTGCATCTTTGGACAACGGCCGCACGGTTATTTCTCTAGATTTTCGCTGAACAGGCTTCGTTGACATTTCTCAATTCCTAGCTCTCCCACTCGATCATTACCGCACAAGTGCAATACCAAAACACTCAGTCATACAGAGTGCAGAAGCGTAAACCCTTGGCAGTAAATCTCTTGTGTGATGGAAATGAACATGTCTCCTTTATCATTTTTTTTATATCATTGTCTGGCTGTACTCTTACAATGGTCGCTCACTGCGTACCATGTTCTTACTTGTTAAATAACACTTGATTACATGGCATTCGCTACTACTTTAGCTTCCGCTTATGTACTCCCGCCATTTATACTATGGCTTGCCATTCACTTGACTCAGTAAAATACACTACTCTTTTAAATCTCCCTGCGCCTCTTGCGCATTTTTTACTCTGCAATTCATATTGCACACATACAGTGTTTACTACTCATCCGATTACTCTCTCGGTTTCTTTCCACTGCTATCAAAGCCTTTCTACATACTATCTCGGTTCGAATTACTCCTTAGCAATAAACACATGCTCAAGTATCACTACACCGCTCTAGCGGTTTCACATTACATACCCAGGTGGTAGCCTTTCTCTGGAGGATTCACGCAATTGCCGCTCCATAGGCCCCACAATAACAAGGGGTATCCCCATTGTAAGGTAGTGGTTTCATTACCACGATTCCTTTTATGCCTTTATGCATAGGTTTTGTACATTTAAATCTACGAACGGTAGTTGGTTATTCCGGCTTACAAGAAACTTTGCCTCGAGCCACGCTCTATACGGGCTCCTTAAACAGATTTCTGCTTCTCCGTACACCATTAAATGGTTTGGAGGTATTGCTGGGCTCTTTGACATGTTCGTCTCATCACGCTTCCGTATCTGGAAGGCCCTTCAAGTATCTTGGTACTATTTCATGCCCTCTGGCAATTTAGGGTATCCCATGTTACGTGGGATCCCTTCAAGGTTTTACCCGAGTGTTCGTTTTAACACTTATGTTCTCAACACGATATCTCGTTCAACTACTATTGACTCCGGCACCCTTCATGGATTGCTCCTGGGTGTTCTGAGTTGCGCCATTACATCTGGCTTGAACTCGTGGGTACGCTCAGTTCCTTAATCCGCTTTGCGGTTGTAAATATATTGAATTATCCCATCTAGGGTTGTAACGTCTCCCGTTATTGGGTAGATCATTGGTACTTTCCCTTTACCTTCTTGGCCAGGTCGTTATTCTCTTCAGTGAAGTATACTGTGGGATCTCTATCCCGTTTGTCGAACATTAATATGTTCATCTTAGGCATTCGCCGTATTGCTTACGCTGGTATTCATCCCAGTTACCATATATATTTCCTGAGACATATCCAATGTCTATACTTAATACTCGGTGCTTCTCGTACTTTCGACTCTTAATCATCCTCTTGGACTGGGTTCTTGCCCCCTTTTGCTTTATAAGCTTACTTGATTGTTCGATCATTCGAGGTGTCCTGCTGTTTGGTTTTAACTTGTCTTATGGTCCGTAGTATGGAGTCGACTACTTCCCGTGTTCCGTACTCTACTTGTATACATACATGGAGTATCTTATTGATACGTTACCACCTACCCGACTAACTCATAATTGGTCTGTCAGGCCCGCAAGCTCCTTCGGAGTGCGGTCGTTCCATGTCTCGTTTGTGTACACTTGTAGTGTCGGTCGTACGCCTAAGTGAAGTATTATGTTGCCAACTCCTCTTGTATCTTTCTATGATAACTTACCGTGGTTCCTCTGGTTTAGTTTTTTTAAAATTTTGGGGTTTTTGGAAAATTTTAAGTTTTGAAAGAAAATTGGGTTTTGAAGGTAGATTCTTCATGGCATTTCAATGCCGGCAGCTCCTTACCGAGTCCAGCTTCTCACTGACTGGTATGTTCTTAATACAATGATCAGGCCGTTAGGCCTTTTCAAGGTTTCGTTTCACAATTCTTAGGGTTGTTTTGCCATATTGGCTTCTCTCGCCTTTTAGGTAATTGCTAAGTACTGGTCGCTTGTCAAAGCGCCTCTTAATAGACGCATTAATACTGCACTTGTCGTGGCAAGTGCGCGGTACAGGCGGTTTTTGGGTTAACTCATACCGGTCACAGTATTGTTCACACTGTATTTGGTAGCCTTGTCGGCTCTCCCTTAATCCTTTAGTTGGATAACTACTCCTTAGAGCTGCTTCTCATACATCTTGACATGACTGTCAGTCATTTAGGTGCTTATCCACTGTCGGAGTTCCTTAATTATTTAGTTTTATGCTCTACCTCGTTGCTCGTTCCCACGTCTTTACTGTGATTACCGAGGTTTAAGTTATTTAGGCACCACTTCAGTAGTCCTATTCAGGCCGGTCCCGTAGTTATGCTCATAGCTGTCTAAGCTATATCAGTTAAATGCTACAACTTCTTCGGGTGTGGCAGGGTGGGTGTACCTACACTTGACTAGATTCTTAGTTGGTTAGTATACCGTTAGTGGTATTACATAACCATGGCGGTCCGTAGACATGTGTCCCGGTTCTCGTTATTTATTATGAGTCCGCCTTGTCGCACGATTGGTGCTTTCCTCTTCCTGCTGCTTGGCCAGCCAGGTTCTCGCGACTGCTACGCACGTCGCCCCATGCTGCTGCAAATTCTGGTCTCCTTGGATTAGGATTTCTCGCTCTTCCGCCTTTAAGTGCGGTTATTGTCGTTCCAGTGGGATCCGTCCCCGGGTTTTCCGGTTCTCGGGACCTACTGCTTGACAGGTTCTCGTTCATATTGAAATATTAAATAAGTGCCAGATCGAGTTTCCCCGTCTCTCTGGCGTTCCTTCCCAAGCTTTTAATACGGGGGTTGTGGAGGGCGGGTTTGGTATTGTAGGTGTCCAGATCTTTTTAGAAGTTCCTAACTAGCGCATCTCTCACGCTACCTCTCAACCCTTAGCCCTAAGTCTCTAATTCCAAACTCGGTATTTCCTAAGCTCGGTATTTCCAGTCACCAGAGCGATACTTTGCTCTGATACCATTTTTGTAACACCCCAACCGTTAATCTCGTCATTACCTCCTCAACTGTCACTAAATGCTCTTACTCACGCAGCGGAACCCAAATTACAACGAGGGTGAAACAACGCTGTTAGCTACCCATATGACTAACCAGGCCTATCTTACATACCGTAACGGTCTGATGAACTGGAACAACTGAGTTCACAATACAAATACAATACTCAAATCACTTCTTTACTATACCGAGTCTAAAATATATGGATGCCGACAACATATTCGGTCTTACACCTCTTTAAATACATAAGTAATTAAATCTAACTACCCATGCAACCCACCGACCCCGTCCTACTCTCGAACGGTAACATCTTCGGTGTACCTGAAAAATAAAAACGTTGCCCCTAGGGGCTCAGCTTAACGCTGCATATGAAATTCGCATACCCCGAGCGCTAACCGGGGTACGCCGACCACTTTTGTCGAGAGCATGGAGTTCATTTTAATTCAACCAACATGCATATAGTAATACATTACATATGTACACTTCACAAGGATTCGACAATCAACCATGGGATATAATCCCTAACTAACATAACAAAGTTGTTAGTTGTATCAATTTACTCTTAGGCCATGAGGGTTATACCTCTCTATGCCTTGGTTTCTCATTTAATAACTCACCCGCTCTCTCGGGTTACTTATTCTTATACCCACCCATTCTCTTGGGCTACTCATTCTTATACTCACCCATTCTCTCGGGTTACTTATGCTCATTATCTCACCCACACTCTTGGGTTATTCATACTCGTTATCTCACCCACACTCTTGGGTTATCTATACTCAAGCTCTTGTAGATTCTCGAGACACTACAGGTCTCCTACATCACGCTTGTTACTCTAAATACATACAAGGCCAAAACTCATGGCTCACGAGCATAGTCTTACTTCCCCGGTTTCGACCCTACTCTGGGTCTAGCATGGTGGGAAGGTTCAGCTAGCTCACGGAACTCTCTCTTAGTTCCTATCTCTTTTTACTTAGGTCCGACTACTCTCGGACTACTTACATTCCCATACACTCCTCTCTCGGAGTTATAATAATATTATGTATATTAGTCTAGAAGCATCATTCCCGATTTTTCTAATGACTTTGGGAACATTACGTAAGTTCGATAAATCTTAGGTTTTAAGAGTTACCCATACATTTCACTTACTCATACTTTCGGTTATTTTCTTATATCGGGTAAAATCCTCATATAGGAGGTCGACCAAGTCTCAAGGGAGCTACTAATCTCTTAGGTCTCTTTTACCTTCTTTACTAGTTCACATCTTCGAACTATCTTTAATCCTCTTGAAGTAGGTTCACTTATCTTTCCACTCTCATTTGTTTCGTGGATTTTGTCATTATGGTTTACTAACCGTTATCGGGTAATTACTCAACCCGTACATCTCCTCACATTCTAGGGATTTCTTATGTTTGCGTTATCGTTATACATTAACGGATAATTTGTGTGCTTGCACGTTTTCGTTATCATAAGCATCGACCCAATCTATGGTCTCTAGCCAAACGTTACTCACTATGAATCGGTCTTTACTCTATGTTAGACCACACCGGCAAACAAGTACGTTAGCTCATTCAACATACAACAAGACATACATAATCAAACAATGGATTATTTTCATGCTTTAATCTTGATTAAGCCGGCACACAAACACACAAATCAACGTAACTCGGTTAGCACGCGGAGTATGAGAAAATCATACCATTCACCGGGGTTTTTACTTTTACCGTGTCATCTCACCATGCTCGGGTCACGCACGATTCTCTGGTAATGTTTCAAACATTATTATTAATACTAGGCTCATACGGTACATAATAAAATGCTACTCCCGTACTTACCCCGTTATCTTGTTATCTCGGTTTTACTCTTGTTAATTTGAGTTCTCACTTCTCAATCACTTCTAACACTTTCTTACACTTCCTAGGGCCTTTTCATGTCACCAAACAAGGCCTTAACATCTTATAACGTCATTAACATTCAAACCCCCATCATTTAAACCCTTTAAAACACTCTCTGTAGGATTCTGGGGGGTGGTCCGGGACTTGGTCCCTACCTTAAGTCCTGGACCTATACATGGCCAAACTGTCGACTGATTTTCATGGGGTGGTCCGGGACCTTTTCCCTACCCCAAGTCCCGGACCAAGTGCAGGGTAAACTCTCGGCATCATTTAGGGGGGTGGTCCAGAACCTTGTCCAAGGACTAGGTCCCGGACCCTGCTAAAATCTGTTACAAGTGCAGTTTTTCCACTCCAAATCAATTCCTAATCCACCCTCAATCTTTCCCTAATCTTTCCACAAGATTCCTACATGATTAATCACCTTAAAACATGCTCTAAAACTCTTTAATTCATGGGTTAAACCCTTACACAAATTCTTACTCAAAATCACTTAAATATCATAATTGGTTCTCTTGTTCTTCTAACTTTGTAATAGATTTTGGTATTGTCTCTTACCATTCAATACTCCACACAATAATGCCATTCCTAGCACTCCAATGACATTATTTCCACTACTAACACACTCTTCTTCTTAGTTTGGTTTTCAAACCATTAACCACTCACTAAACACCTCTTAAACACACCTAGTTTCTTCCATTAAATGAAACACTAAAGTTCATAATCTCCAAGGAAATTTTGACAGCACTTGCCTACTTCTTTAGCATATTCACCACAATGAATCAACTCATATACACTGCTTCATCCCTGTTTAATGAAGCACCAATAACTACAACACATTTGATTCCCATTTGCTCACATTTGTAACAGTTTACTCTCAAGACTTCTTCCCACACTTAAACAACATTAAAACAGCTTCATTAATCATCCAATTGTAGTATCTCAACTACACTAATGCAAGATCATCCACACCACTTACAAAAATCTGTTTTGCAAGAAGATAAACCAACTCAAGGTGAGTTCATTACCTTGTAAATTTTCGGTTTTCTCTTCCCTTCTTTCTCTTCTCTTGTTCACTCTTTCTCTTATCGTTATCACACCACACAAGGGAGTCTAGATTGCTAGCTACAATCATATTCCCACACCACACAATACAAATCAATTTAATTCAAACTTCCCTCACAAAAACTAGTATTTAAGAGCTAGTTTTAAAGGCTTAACTTTGACATTAAATTAGAGTGTCAAAAAGGAGAGCTTGGTAATCAAATAATGGAATTTACAACACCCCACAAAGGCATGGAGAAATCGGCTGAAATGGAGAAAAATCCAACGGGGTTTTTTTTTTATTTTGCAAGAACAAGCTAGGAAATGATGGAACTCTTGATTATATTATTACCTTAAAACATTAAGGAGATGAGGGGAGTCCAAAGCACCCCTTCAAGCTTCAAGAGGCCAAACTTCCATGGAGGTGAAGATGGAGGTTCCAAGATTTCGAAGGGTGGAAAACGTAGCCTTGCCGATACGAATCTAACGGTACAATTTTTGTGTGATTTGGTGAAGAAATGAGCAAGATAGAGGAGAAAGAAGATGGAGGCTGCTTGTATTTCTTCAAATCGGCCATGAGTTTACAGAGGAGGAAGGAGATGTGCAGAGAGGGCTGGGAATCGTAAAAGAATAAGGGGAAGAGGTGAGGAAATAAGTAAAGTCTTTATTTAGTATTCCCTTTTTTCTTTTACTTTTCTTTTCTTTCTTTCTTTATTTATTTATGTGTGAGTGTGTGAGAGGCTTTTAAAAACCGGCCCCCACTACATTATTAAGCTGGAGCGTTTTTCGGTTTCTGACAGAAAACGCTCGTTATTTTACCCGATTTGGCACTATTCACTAACCGGGCTCGTTTTACAGGTTTTTCTCGTTTCTTTATTTTTAATGGTTATTAAGCTTCCATTAATACTTATTTATAGTTATTTAATCAGATATAATTTTTACGGGTCCGTTTGACCACTTAAAGTCACGTTTTCGGGTTTTCTCGAAAAACGTGCTTTAAGACTCCGTTACCGTTTTAATCCATTATTTGGATCCGTTTTCTTCGGGAATCACTACCGTATACTAATTAGGCCTAACTAAGCCTTAGGAATCCATCTCGGACCCTAACAAGATCATATATCTCTTATACTTATTTAATGCGTGTTTTAGCGTTTTTCGCGTTTTACGCATTTTCTCTTTTATTTTGGTTTTATTTCCCTTACCAATACTCTTTTGGCACCATTAGGCCTTTAATAATCATATTAGAGTAATTTAATCACGATTTTTAGATCCGGGGTATTAAAAAGTACGTATACATGAATAGTAAATCCGTATACATGAATAGTAAATAGGTATACATGAATAGTAATTACGTATATATGAATAGTCTAATACGAGACGTATACGTGAATAGTAAAATACGTATACGTGAATAGTAAAATACGATGAATAGTGAAAATACGAAAATTAAGTTATTTAACCACGCCGTCCTAATGAACTATAAGAGTGGAGTAGGTGACCGAAATAGTCGAGACGTCATCCAGGAGTGGACAAACGTCGATAGGCTAAGGTATGGGATTCTTGTAGCTTATTTGCTAATGGGGTCTACCTCGGTTTGTGTGCTATGTGTTATTGTGTTACGACTAAACAAGATTAAGCATGAAACCGATCTACTATATTGTTATTTTGTGTCCATTACACACTAACACTACTTGATTCAGAGCTTGTTCAGTAATTATGTTTAGCAACAATTGTGTAAGGTTAGAAGTGCCCCCTATTGTTAGTTGGTTAATACCGAGAGAGGTTTACTAACAAATTGTCAATGAGACTTCAACTAACTGGAATTTGAGAGGAATCCGGGACTGACTCCGGTCATGCATGTTTAGGATAGGAGGTCGGCATCTGTATTAGACCTGTCTTCCGCCTAGGGTCGACAAACTGACCCGACCATCTCGAATGAACAGTTCGAGATGGGAGGCAAATTCAGGAGGCGCAGGAGGGTCAAGCCTACACCCCTCATAACTTAAGAATTAATGTTTATTAAACCAATGGAGCTAATAACTCATTGGCTAGGGTTACTTCGACCCGACAAAAATAAACATTTCAGTTAAAGAACAACCAGTTCTATTAGGAGGATGGTTGACACTTATAAGGTATGGTCAAACACGAGAACTAAACAATTCTCAGGCCTCAGGATTTAGGAATCTAACTTACTCATTAATGGGCGTCCATTACGACGTTCGATTTATTTGAGCTGTGAATGTTTCACATAAATGTGTTGTTGTTATTGTACTTCTTATTATTGTTGTATGAATAATCAACTGCATGTATACGACAAGTAGTCGTGTGTAGCCCTGGGTAGCTTGTGGGCTGCACGTTTTCTGTACCAGCCATGTGCTGAGCCCCTTGGGGGCCTGTGATTTAAACTTTGCAGGTAGGTGCCAGACGAGGACCCAGCCCGAGAGTAGGAGTGGGTAGAGCACTAAGGGTTTAATTTGTTTTACGAAGTGTGCGTGTACACTCGTTTTATAAACTGGAGTAGTAAGTTGTAATAATAGGAGAGATACTTCGAACTCGGTATTGTATTTTGTTTTAAGACCTTGTACGCACTTAAGTTCGGTACACTCGGGTCCATCAGACCGTAGCTTGAGACTGGAATAAGCCTAGTTAGTCACGTGGGTGACTGACGGCGGTAACACCAACTTTTAGTATTTTCTTCCGCTGTGTTGTAATATTGTTGCAGGATTGTTATGTGATGGTTCAGGTTTAGCAGTTCGGGTGTTACAATAGTATAAGATAAGTAAGCCTTAATTAAGGATGTTTAAATGTCATTAAGAGTATAAACAAGTTCTAAAAATAATAAATAGTTAGTAAACCATGTGTAAGTATAGGAATTATTAAGGCATAGTAAGTATGAGTTAGGAAACGTAAGAGTAACCGAGTTTAGTTAATGGTAGTTAAATTAATCACTTGATTGCATATATGTCATAGGACTTAGATTGTGAACACCGAAGGAAAGTTGGGATACAAGTACAACGGTGAACTGTATGAATTTGTAACACCCCAACTACAACCATACACTTAACAACAAAATAGCAGCGGAAAACTTAACTCTTCACATTACTTAACTCAATGGTGTTTCACGCCGTTAATCACCCACGTGGCTAACAAGGCTAATACATATACATTGTATTGGTCTAATGGACTAGATTCCCCAGCAACTACACATTACTATCCCTCTCCATTAACAACAACCAATATACATATACAATCCAACTGTACCAAGTATTTACAAACTAATGCCGATAACAATTTCGGTCTTACTACACCTACAATACATACACAATTTTAAACGGCTACCCATGTACAACAACTACCCCATCCTACTCTCGAACGGCTTCCAGCTCCTTGTACCTGAAATAGGAAGGAAAGGAAAGGGCAGCCCCCCAGGGGGCTCAGCACCTTTGCTGGTATGGTAATCCCGCAGCCCGCATGCTACCGGGCCATGCACAATTAATTGTCGTCTAAGCATGCGGTTGATTATATTTAAATCATGCATGTAAACTATAAACACACAGCACATTACATACCCACTACAATGGGGCTTAACAAAATAGTCTACACATCTATACTTGATAAATCACTCATTGTGTTCTTTAACCCTAGAGGGTTTCTCCTCAAATGGAGGTATTTCCTTAATAGACGACACTTACCCACTAATCGGGTTATCCTCAAATGCCTCTTATTATAATCTGGGATTCATATCCATGATCCACATACTCCACATTTTAACGTACATATAACATCACATCGCAATAAGAATTGCAGCGCAACAATAACACATAACATAACAGTAACGGTTCTCTTTACGAACCGACCCAAACATAGTTAGTTAACCTGGTAAGCCTAGAGAATGAAAACATCCTCATGATAAGTTTGTTACATCACTCATTACCGTCCTGTTAGTCGGACGAGTAACTTAACTTAAAGATGGATCGGATATAGTGATCCGAACACACCGTACATATTCCCCAACCGACGTGAGTCAGAAAAGCCTTGGTTAAGCTTAAGCGTGATTGAAGACCAACGAAGGAAAACAACCAACAGATAGGGAGCTAAAGAAACTGTATACATCAACTCCCAAACAATGCGACCGGAACAACCGGATTCCTCACCCCCCATAATATATATATTTATAGTTAGGGGCTCCACTGTGGAACCAATCACATTCACACACCTTACGGTGTTACAACTGGGTTAAACACACAGGGGAGGTTGATACATTCACACACAAACATAACACAACTAACTCACGCATAGCCGTGGTTAGAACCTTCCCATGGTTCGGGTCGTTAAATCCGAATACCGATCTCTCATGTGATCCTAGACTCAGTTAGCTAAGGTTTAACACTTTCGAGGTTAAACAGTATCGGAACTACACAAGCCACATATATGTATTACTATAAACTCATTACATATTTTTATATTATAACGTGGTAAACATTCAGAAAAACACATTGGCATACAAGCCGGTGTAATCCGGTAGGACACAGGTTGCAAGAAAACCATACCTGTCTCCAAGATCCACTCTATTGTGCCCTCTTAAGTTCCTCGAACGATACTCGAACAACTGGTAACATTACATTTACTTTCATTAACATCGGGGTAACATGATTGTTTAAAGTCTAATGCTCATAACTTACTCCCGTTAACTAGTTAAATTACTTCACATTTTTAACTTGTTTTTCTTTCACATTTTTCCACAACTTTTCACCCACCAAATTGTCATTATAACTCACCTAACATGTCCTTAACAACCTTATAACATCATTACTTATCAATCCCCATCATTAGATATCATTTTCTAACCTTTAACAACATTTTTAGAGTGGTTCAGGACTTGGTCCTCATCTAAGGTCCTGGACCTAGTCCTTGTAAAACTCCCGGGTTGTTTTCAGGTAGTGGTCCGGGACATCATACAGGACTTAAGTCCCGGACCAATGTAGGCAGATACTCTCGGGGGTAAATCAGGGGGTGGTCCGGGTCTTAGTACAAGACCTAAGTCCCGGACCAGAGTGGCTTATGAACTCTCGGCCTATTTTAATGCTGTAACACCCCAACCGCTAATCCTTCCATTATCCTCTAATCAATCCCATACTTACCCTTCTCACAGCGGAATACTTACTTACTACCGGCGGGTGGTACAACGCCGTTAACCCTCCAAGGTTAACAAGGCTACTACTACTTACCGTTTCGGTCTGATGATTAGAATGAAATAAATACATACTAGTTACTTTACAATACCAAATACTTAACTTACATTTGATTACCGAGTATCCAAGTTATACGAATTACATTCCAATACTACTTCCCAAAAATGAAGAGTTCATACCTCCTCTCCTTACTATCCAATCAAGAATTCAATGTCCCAAAAAGGTGTACCCCATGGTACACCGGCTACACAAAAAGGCCTTAGCCGTGTACAACTCAGTACACCGTTTCAATCCTACTAACTACCGAAAGAATCACATCCCCTCCTTACCCTTCTGTCACGCCTCGCGGGTACCTATGGAGTAAAAACATTCCCCCGAGGGGGTCAGCTTACGCTGAATATGATAACCGCATACCCCGCGTACTAGCGAAGGTACGCCAACTAATTGGTTGGATACATGCGGTTCGTTTCATTCATGCATACATACATGCTTATTACAATACAATTCAATACATTCATTTCACCAAGCATACATACATACACTACATACAAGAAGTACAATACAAGTCATCCATTCATACTTTACCATACTCACCGCATTACGGAGATACAATTCTCCAATACATACAAAGGTCTTGTTAGCCTCATTACACACCCGGGTTAATCGGGTGTTCAATACTTTTACTCCGGGTCAATGACTTACAATAGTCAAGACCAATACAAATACAATACTTACTCTTTACATACTTTACTTCCAGTTAAGTCGGTATGACCTCCAGGCAGGGATTACTACATCCCACCACCGGGCTTTAGGGTGGCCCACTAATCCAGGATGCTACCCATTCAAGGGATTTGGTCCATGGAAAAGATTATAGCCAGGATTCGGATCCAACCTCTTGTGTTTCCTTATCCTCACGCGTGGCCGAAACTATATCGGGCTTCTACTCATTCCATTTTACTCATTACTCATGTTGGGAGTTAGATGGTTAGGAATTAGTAGAAGTCCATACTTACTTCCCATATATACATACAATACACAAGTACTCGTACTTACACATACACTTCATTTCCATTCATACATTTCATGAATTATACAAACAAAATGTTCAAGAAGATTCAACAAGAACGAAATAGTTCAAACACAGTTAAGTGCAATATAAGTCCGATTCGTGCATTTATCTTATTGGTGATCACATAGGCACACAAATCAGGGTAACCAAGTTAGGATACAGGGCATGGAGAAATCATACCGTTCACCGTCGTAAGGTACTACCGGTTCCTTTGGAGCTCAACTATTGGATTCCTATACATACATGAAGTAGTATGATCAATGATCTATTACTGATCTACTTACTCCTTCATTGATACTTTTAATGTATACTTACTACTTCTTTACTTTCTTACGTGGTTATAAAACCATTCTTTTCCTTATTACTTCTTAAGCTTGCTTCCTTACTCATTTACTTACTTTCTTACCCTTACTAATTCATTAATGGTGTATCACTACATATATATGCTTACTTGTGTATAGGCATATATATATACATACATATGATTACTATAGTTATATTATAAAAGCATTTTTTTCTATGTTTGGGCCGTCCGACCCACCCTCCGACCCAACACCTGGGTCGGACTATTCTAGTAAGTTTTCGTTCTCTGAAATTCGTCCGTCCGACCCAGCACTGTTCTGTCCGACCCATACACCCCTGGGTCGGACCATTCCAGAAAGTTCCGGTCCTGTTGTCCAAGCTATGTCCGACCCATGTCCAACCCAACCTCTGGGTCGGACGAAGTCAGAAACTTCGACACAGAATTTTTTTTGCCCGTCCGACCCATGTCCGACTCACGGCCCTGGGTCGGACCATTCCAGAAAGTTCAGCTCTGTTGTCCAAGTGGCGTCCGACCCACGTCCGACTCACCCTCTGGGTCGGACGGAGTCAGAAACTTCGACAACAGTTTTTTTTTTGCCTGTCCGACCCATGTCCGACTCACAGCCCTGGGTCGGACCATTCTAGAAGGTTTTATTCTCGTCACTCAAGCCTTGTCCGACCCAGCGTCCGATCCAGGCTGTGGGTCGGACAGTAGCAGATTGTGCTACAGGCCTTATTTTTCTTTCACAATTTCACCCATTGTTTCCCCAATCTTCCTACATGTAATCCCACATGATATAATGCCATTTAGGCCTCCTAAAATACCTTAATCCATTCACCAAATCCATTATTCAATCCTAGTTATACTTACACCTTTTTTTTCTCATTCCATCCCAACACTTACACTAATTTTCCTCACACCAAATGCTACAGATTTTGTTCTTACCCCAAGTACTACAGATTTTCATCTTAACCTCTTTTCTCCATTACTCATTCAACTAATGCTATTCCTAGCATCCAAAATACCTTACTTTACATCTAGCCTCATCCCATTAACGCACTCATTCCCAAATCTGTTTCAAACTACCAAAACACTCGTTTTAAACTCTCCAAAACCTGTTCCAAATGCACCTAAGGCCTCAAATTCCTAGATAGAATTTGACATAGTCTCCCCTATATTTTTAACATTCTCCACACATTATTTCAGCTCACATATTCTCCTTCTCACAACCTGTTTATACACACATTATACTCCCATCTCAACACTACTACAACAACAATAAAATTCCTGCACATACTCAATCCATACCCAATGTTCTCCCAAGCTTTTAAACTCATTTAAAAACTTCAAAACTGTTACAACATCATTCCTCCTCATACTATAATATACTTACTACTCATTACTCAATTCATTACCCATTTTACTACTCCAAAAACTGTTACAATACTACATACAAAACTAGCTCAAGGTAAAGGTAATTACCTTGTGTTTCTAGTTTTCTTTCTTCCTTTTTCCTTCTCTTCTTTTCTTCTCATTATTATCGGTCCCAATGAGGTTCACATACTCCAAGTGCTACAACCCATAACAATACACAACACCATTTAACATTCATTTTAACTAACCCTAGAATTTAGATGTTTTAGGGTTTAGAAAGAGTATTACCTTCCCACCAATGTGTGGAGTCCTTGTCTAGCAAATGAACAAGATTCCTAGCCCAAATGAGTAGCCAAAATCGGCTGGAATGCAAGGAGTAAGACAAGACTCACTTTGAATTTTCGTTTTGTATAAAAGGGCTAGAAAAAGATAGGTTTCCAAGAATATTTTAACCTCAAAATGACAAGGAGGTGAAGGTGCTTCTAATGGTGGTGCTCAAGCTTCAAATGGAGAACACCCATGGAGATGAAAACAGTCGTTTTCGATTTTTGAAAGGAGGAATGTGTTCTCCTTTGCAAGGGGGTTGCAATGGTATAATTTTTGTTGAGTTTGGAAAAGGTTTGAGTGGTCAAAGAGAGGAGAGAAGGTGAGAGTTGTAGAGGCTTCAACAAATCGCCATGGAGGACCTCAAGGAAGAAGAAGAGAAATAGTGAGGGAGGGGAACCGTGCGAGAGAGAGAGGGGAGTAGGAGAGAGAGTGTATTTTTTTTTTGCTTTTTACTTGATAGTCTTGTCCTTTAGCAAATAAGAAGGAGTTAAGAGAGTGAGAGAGAGGAGGGGAAATCGGTCCCCTATACCCACCTCTACAGATTTTTAATTTTTTATTTGCAAAGTGGACACACTAAGTTTGTTTATTTACATTCTCCCCCCACAACTTCCCGGTTGTTACCGTTTTTACTATCCGGTACCCGTTTTCCGGAATTTTCTTGTTAAATTAATTTTATTGGTTCTAAAGCTTCACTAATATTTATTAGTGACTATTTAGTTGACCAAAATTGTTACGAGTCTGTTTGACCCGCTTAAAGTCACGTTTTCCCGGTTTCCTCGAAAAACGCGCTTTATGGTTCGTTTATGCTTTTAACCCATTTTAAAGGTCCGTTTTCTTCGGGATTTGTTCCCTCGTATTTATTTTAGTGTAATTAAGCTTTTAAAAATATAATTAGCCTAATTAATCACTGTTTTTAATTACGGGGTATTTCAATCTACCCCCCTTAAGAAACTTTGCCCTCAAAGTTGCTCAAGGTTACAGTTTACCATCTCTACTCATTTGGCAAGTCAATTGTCACAATGCATTCTACTACCACCTTACAAGGTGTTCACAATTCTTACACTACCAGCATACACAATTCAAATACCATACACAATACACCATTCAATTCGCACATTCCACAATACATTCGCAATACACTTCACAATGTCATTCGTGTCATATACCGTACAACACAAATGCATTACTCATTACATACATACCATACACATACAATACTCATCGTACTACATACCGAATACTACTAGCACTACTTTGTGCCAATACAATACAATTAGCACTACATGTGCCAACCAAAATACAATTACAATACATACATACTACGCAATGCAAACCCAAAGCAATGCAAATGCGAAAGGCTCTACCCCCCTTAAAAAGGGGTACGCCCCGTACCCTCCGTGCTATACGGATACTAGACATCTAGTCTACAAATAGATTCGGGTACTTCGCCTTCATGGCGTCCTCTAATTCCCAAGTCGCTTCCTCGACATCGTGGTTAGACCACAAGACCTTCACCATTCGTACAGATTTATGGCGAGTGTCTCTTGTCTTCGTATCAAGGATTCGCAGTGGAGTCTCGACATATCTCATCGTCGGCTCTAGGGATAGATGTTCGGGTTCTAATACATGAGAGGGATCGGCTATGTATTTCTTGAGTTGTGATACATGAAAGACATCATGAACACGCCCCAATTCTTCAGACAATGCTAGCCTATAAGCTACGGCTCCAATCCTCTCGGTAATGGCATACGGGCCTACAAATTTCGGGCTCAGCTTGCCCTTTTGGCCAAATCGAAAGACACCCTTCATAGGTGAGACACGCAAGAACACTTGGTCGCCCACGATGAACTCAAGGTCGCGTCGTCGCACATCCGCATAGGATTTCTGTCTATCTTGGGCTGCCTTCATATTTGATCGGATTTGCTGAACTTCAGCTTGTACTTGTTCTAAATACTCCGGTCTTATGATGACCGCTTCCCTTGACTCATCCCAACACAACGGGGTACGGCAAGGTCTACCATACAAAGCTTAGAACGGTGACATCTTAATCGAAGCATGGTAGCTATTGTTATACGAAAAACTCGATAAGATGAAGCTTCTCAATCCAGCTCCCCTAGAAGTCTAAGGCACATGCCCTTAGCATATCCTCTAGTGTTTGGATGGTCCTTTCTGTTTGACCGTCGGTCTGTGGGTGGAAGGCGGTGCTAAGCTTCAACTCAGTACCAAGCGCTTCCCGTGTCGCTCTCCAGTATCTCGAAAGAAATCTGGTGTCGCGGTCAGATACAATGGTTTTCGGGACTCCGTGGTGTCGAATGATCTCCTTGTCGAATAGCTCCGCGAGCTTCGCCACCTTTCAGGTGTCCTTCATCGGTATGAATCGGGCAACCTTGGTGAGACGATCGACTACTACCCAGATCATGTTGAGTCCTCCCTTAGCAGGTGGGAGTCCAACAACAAAATCCATAGAGATATCGTGGAATTTCCACTCCGGAATGGGCATGGATTGCACCATTCCTCCCGGTCTTCGGTGCTCGAACTTCACCTTCTGGCATGTGAGACACCTCAGAACATACTCAGTCACGTCGGATTTCATCCCTGACCACCAGAAGTACCTCTTCATGTCTTTGTACATTTTAGAGGCTCTCGGATGGACATGCAATGTCGAACAATGTGACTCTCGCAGAATGCGATCCCTTAGCTCAGCATTGCTTCGGGGGACGCATAATCTGCCATTCAAACGGATCAGACCATCTTCATGCAGTTTGAAGTCGTACTTTCGGCGCTCGAAGGTACCATCTGTGATTTTCTGTCTGATCTCTGTGAAGTAAGGGTCGCTCAACTGAGCGTCTCACACCTCGTCAACCAAGCTAGAAGAAGCGAGTAGCGAATGGAGCGAGTGTGCTCGACGACTCAGGGTGTCGGCTACTACGTTTGCCTTCCCTTCTTTATACTAGTGGTTGATGTCGTAATCCGAGAGGAACTCCATCCACCTCCTCTGTCTTAGATTCAGTTCTTTCTGGGTAAATACATACTGCAAACTTTTGTGGTCGGAGTAGATGGTGATGCTTACCCCATAGAGATAGTGTCGCCATATCTTCAAGGCGAAGACAATGGCTCCTAACTCTAGATCATGTGTCGGGTAATTCTCCTCATGCTTTTTCAGCTGGCGGGAGGCGTATGCTACTACCTTGCCATGCTGCATGAGTACGCATCCCATGCCCTTACCCGATGCATCACAATACACCTCAAATCCCTCTGTGCCCTCTGGAAGTGTGAGAATTGGCGCTGAGGTCAATGAGTCTTTTAGTTTCTAGAAGGATACTTCGCACTCGCTTGTCCATACAAACGGTGCATCTTTCTTCATCAATGACGTCATGGGCTTAGCGGCTTTTGAGAAGTCCTTTACAAACCTCCGGTAATAACCGGCTAAACCAAGAAAGCTCCGGATGTCGGTAAGAGTCTTAGGTCTAGGCCATGATCGCACTGCTTCGATTTTGGATGGATCTACTGAGATGCCTGCGCTCGAGATGACATGACCAAGGAATGATACCTGATCTAGCCAGAACTCGCATTTGGAGAACTTTGCATACAACTGGTTCTCGCGCAGTGTCTCAAGTACTCTTCTCAAATGGTTTTCATGTTCTTCTGGTGACTTCGAATACACAAGAATGTCGTCAATGAATACTACTACTGAAGTGTCCAGCTGATCACTGAATAACCGGTTCATTAGGTCCATGAATTTGGCTGGTGCGTTAGGCAACCTGAATGGCATCACCGTGAATTCGTAGTGGCCATATCTTGTTCGGAACGCTGTTTTCTCAATATCTTGCTCTTTGATAGCAATTTGGTGGTATCCGGATCGGAGATCAATCTTAGAAAAGACGGATGCTCCCTTCAATTGATCGAACAGGTCGTCGATGCGTGGCAATGGGTACTTGTTCTTTACAGTGACCGCATTCAATTCGCGGTAGTCGATGCAGAGGCGGAGACTACCGTCCTTCTTCTTCACGAAGAGGACCGGTGCTCCCCAGGGTGATACGCTCGGGCGTATAAACCCTTTGTCGAGAAGATCATGTAGTTGTTCTTTGAGTTCTGCCATTTCTGCTGGTGTCATACGGTATGGTGCCCTAGCAATGGGACCAGTACCCGGTACGAGGTCGATTTCAAACTCTACTGCTCTCTGTGGTGGCATACCAGGTAGCTCTTTCGGAAATACATCAGGGAATTCTGAGACTACTGCTACCTCGTCACTGAACTCTGGATCTCTCTCCAGGTCTTGCACGTGACATAAATACACTTCATGTCCTTTTCTGAGCTCCCGATACATTGCCATAGCGGAGATGACTGTAGTTGAAGGCTCTCTCGGTCTCTGGCGGTATGAAACAGTGACCCCAGATGGACTCTTGAGCAGCAATCGGTGCTCGGCGCATAGGATCCGTCCTTTGTGCCGCTCCAACCAGTTCATTCCAATTATCAAGTCGAATCCCAATCCGTTGAATTCAATGAAGGAAATGGGTAACGCTTCACCTTTGATTTGAATGGTGGCGGTGTGGTAATACTTAGTACACTTTACCCGCTCCTTCGACGGGAGAGTAACCAAGAAATTTGGTAGCTCATCTGCGTCTAGCCCCAACCTTGTAGTGAATGATGGCGATACAAAGGTGTGAGAGGCGCCGGAGTCGAATAATACTGAGGCTTCGATGCCGTTTACTGGGAATGTTCCCGTTAGAATGGTGCCGCTCTTGCCGGCTTGTTCTTCGGTGAGGATGCTCAGGTTACCTTCGGTACCGAGTCCACAACCTATTGATTCATGAGATTATAAGTAAAGATGGTGGAATGCAAGTGGAATTTAATAACCAACACTGCTTTTATTGAATAACCAACCATCATACATACTGTGTCTCTAATACACGTTACTACTGGATTACATGCTACTACAAGATTAATACTTTCTAAAGGTAAGGTTCAGGCGTCCTGGTTTCATGTGTGTGGCATTGATTATTGCCGGTGGTGCCGTATTCAACTTGATCTTCTGGATCCCGTGATACAACAACCTTGATTTTCCACCCATGATTAGAACATCTCCTGATCTCAATACCAATTTCTCTGCGGGGTCCACACGCTTCCGCTCGCTATACAAAAATACGGCGTCATCACCAATGGACCAAGACACTACGGGCACTCCTAGTTCAAGAGATTCCGCTGTCTCGTCCTTGTCTTGGTGTAAGCCAAGTCGTCCTTCTTTCTCATAGAAGTTGACGATACATAGATCTGCTTCAAGTGCAGGGATTGGTTCATCTTCATACTGTTGTGCAATTTCTACAGCTTGCGTGACAAGCATTTGGAATTCTGGGAGTATTGCTGGAGGTGTTGCTCCGTCTCCTGCTCGCATTGTTTGGTATGTCTTGGTATAAGGGTTCCAATCCTTTCCCAAGCACATCATTTTCAGCTTCATTGTAGCTCCACCGGGGAATTCGGGTGTATAAAATCCTCCTTGACCCATTCCTAACTCGTTGCATCGTCGGATGATTGAAACTTGTGCTTCGGGTGTCAGGTATCCTTTTAATAAGATTAAATCTGGGCGGATGACCTGACACTGTTCGTCGTTGAAGTGGTGATTGGTGATGTCGGTCTCTTCATGAGGTGAGTTCGAAGGTATTGGGTAACAGATATGGAATTTCCCTAAGGTGGTAAGTTTCATCTAGAGTGAGTTCTAGGCTTACCGATTCATTTCATGCTCAATACATACTTCCATGTTACTTACTCATGCTCGATTTCATGCTTCAAGTACTTACGCATTCATGCTTTCATTCATACAATTACTTTAATACTTAGTCATGCTCTTCAAGGATTAAAGGTTACAGTGGTTACCTGGGCCGGACTTAGTCCCGGTCCCATCACAGTCTATGATGTGTAAGGCCGGCTGCCTCTGCGGTGCGCCCTTCTGCGGAAGTGGATTGGTGAAACCCGAGACGAGTGTCTACGGGACCACAGTTGATAAATAATACACCAACGGTGTATCAACCGACAAAGGAACTACAACGTAGTGCCCAAACAAGAGACAAGTCTCAGCAACCACGACAATGCGTGGAACGGGCTACCAAGAGGAAACAATACAAAAATAGGGACTCCTAGAATGGGAGACACCCTAGTTAATGATTATCATGTGAAGATAGTGAGAAGTCACCTAGAAGAGTTATTATCAAGGCAGTAAGATCAGTAAGGGCCAACAAGGCCACTGATGATAGTGCGGGTAAAAACAATACCACAACCGGTATGTGTTAAACCGATAGCCAGCTAGCATGGCGCACTTGCCATAGCAAGTGCTGCTATAGCAGGGCTGTTCGGGAAATTTATAACCACTACGAAGTACTTGGTAAAGTACCATGAAGTTAAGTGAGATCATTATAACCATGGAAGGGCTTAACAGTCTAACCTCTGTAATTGTAAATACACCAGTCAGCAAGAAGCTAGACTTGGTTAAGGTAAGAAGATGTTGTGAAGCCATGAAAATTTTCTTTCAACCAGATTTACTCAAACCCTTTTTCTTTCAAAACCAAAATTTTCTTTCAAACCAACACTTCTTTCCAACCTTCTTTTAAAAAAACCAGTGAAACCAGGGGCAGTTGACAAGGATACAACAGTGGATAAACTTTCCCTCGATTAAGTTCGGGAAGCAAGGAATGAATATTGTCACGGGACAATATAAGGGAGTTGACAACAGAATACTTCACCTAGGCGTGTGACGGACACTACAAGTGTACCAACTGTGTTGTGGTACGACCGCACTCCGATAGGAGCATGTGGGCCTGACAGACCTACTTATAGGTTAGTTGGGTAAGTAGCAATGTATCAATATGATACCCCATATATGTATACGAGTAGAGTCCAGAACACGGGAAGTAGTCGACTCCATACTACGGTCAGCAGTAAAAGTCAAGTAAGAGCTAAGGATTACCATGAATGGTTGGAGTAAAGGAACCCAGTTAAGTTAAAAAGGACTAAAGGAACTAGTGAGTTTATTTCAAGGAAATGTATAGAGTCAAGAAGTGCGAAGAGCACGGACTGTTATGTAAAGACATCACATATGTCTTAATAAGCCTGAGGGATGAAACATGATAGCTGGAACGAATACCCAGCTAAGAACATAGGAAGGTGTAGTTTACTGAATTTACCCATAGATGCAAGCCAAATGAAGTGGCATACCTTAACAACACCCAGGAGCAATCCATGAGGGGTGATTGGATCAAACATTGCTAGATAGAGCAATATAATTGAAACGCAAGAGTTGAAACAAATACTCGGATTAAACGCTGAAGATATCCTACTCAACAGTAAGACCCTAAGTTGCCAAAGAGACAACTTGGAAGGAATCGTGACGGTAAGGCTTATAATCCACAACAACTTGTGTTATGTAATGTGATCGGTTGCAAAAGTATATGTTACACAAGGAAATAGAGCGGAGAACGAACCACTGCTTTAAGAGTGGGGATACCTCTCGATATTGTGAAACCGCGAGAGCGGTAGTTGTGTGGACCAAGTTCAAGAAATATGTGGAGGATGGACCACGTTGTTATTACCCCATGATGATTTGAATAAAATAATACGAAAAGAAGTGTTTGTACCAGTTGTGTACACAGGAAGAGTAATAAGTCTGATAGCAATCACCATAGGTGTGTGAAGCTAAATGTGTAGCGAACAACGCTCAAGAAACATAAGGGCTCAAGAAAAATAGTAGTATATTCAAAAATCAGCCAAATAAGTGGCCAGATAAACCCAGCGTAATAGCGGAAGCTAATATAATAGCGGATGCAGTATAAGTTGATGTTGTATAATGAGTAAGGATACGGTGCGCAATAAGCGACCGTTGTGTGAGTATTGTTAGATGATAAAATAGTGAGTGAGCAGAGTTATGAGTTAAACCCAGTGGAGGCACAACAGTAAATGATAGCAAACGAACCGAACAGTAAGCCGGTGACAAGTATTATGTAATAAGAATTTTAGTAAAACACAGTGTAAATTCCTATCGCAATCGCATGAGAGATTTACTGTCAAGGGTTTACGCCTCTGCACTCTGTATGACTGAGTGTTTTGGTATTGCACTTGCGCAGTAATGATCGAGTGGGATAGCTAGGAATCAGAAGCATGGTAATTGTGGAGGAATAATGTTGTAATGGCCGATGCATAGGAAATGCAAGGTCATACCAATGGAAGAGTACTTGTACGAAACCAAAGGTGGAGGTATGGTTAAGAATAAGTGATAACAGTGGCACTAAATACCAAATGTCGGTGTGAAATATACCCAGGTGTGGGAAATAACCGAGAGAGCACTACACATTAGGTAGTAGCTCAATCTTAACCGACAATAAGTCGGTAGAAGCAAGTCAATCATTGTGAATTACATAGTAGTTTACGCTGTAAGCTATTGGAGAAGTGGATGGAAAGTTTTGAAACTCACCGAATTCGCTCAGGGTAAGAGATACCATGCGTCGGTTGAGAAACCATTATTACCAAGATAAGGGTAATACATTGGAGATGTACAATATAGTAACAGTAACGAATGGGGCAAACTAGCTCTATAATTATCAGAGTTGCGCAAGAGGCCAGTGAGCCCATGCGTCAGATACCGGATATACATTGTGAATATGAATAAATGGTTAGTTATCAATGTCTAGAAGCCTCACAGGCCAGGACCGAAATCGGTTATGAGTTAGATAGACTCCAATGAGAATTCTTGGTTTAGGGACTAAAAACCGCCAATAAGGTTAAGATCCTCTAACCAGAACGCACTGTATACCAGACCGCGTGGAAGTTAAAATACTTCACGACGGCATAACATTTTAAGCCAATGTTCAGTGATTGATTACGTGGGCGTAATCCCTTTTAAGGGGGTAGAGCGCAAAGCCTTGGTGTGTTCTACTGTACAAGTGTTCGTGAATTATGTTGTGCATAGCACAAAATGGTTTGTTTAGATGAGTGGTGCGTGCGTTACATAAACATACGTATTCATTCATGGTTAAATTGTGGTAATTGCGCACAAGAGATGCGAATGCCATTGTGATAGGTGTGTGTATTTTGTTAACAGTGGTGTGTGAGAGTACAAGTGGAAGGGAGTAAAGAAACTCCCGGGGAACTAAAACCCCGACGGTGCATAAATGTAAACCATGTATTGTATTTTGATAAAAATATATGTATATATATACAGTGTTGTGATTTATGAAGGGGTATGAGACCGACATAGAACCTAGTGAGAATTAAATTCCCTAGGTAACTTGAATTAAGTTGGATTTGGATGATGATTGATAGACGGAGTTCTATCCCTTGGAGATGTAATGATTATGACTAGAAGGATTTAAAGATAGAAAATGGGACATGCTTGAATTAGTTGTTGGTTGAAAATGAAGTGGGAGGTGAAACTTGATTATCATGAGGTCAAGGGAAGCCGAACACAAATTGGGGTGGAAAGATAGTTCAACACTGATGCTGATCACATCAGGGTTGGATGACTCTTGAAGCTCCCTGTAAGTGGTCACAAACAACCATGTTAAGAAAAATACAAGGAGCATAAATTGGACTTGGAGTTGTGTGGTGTTTTCAAAAAGGATTTTTAATTGGTGTTTTCAAACAATCGATTAATGTTTTGAATAAAAGATCTTCTTATACTTAACCTAGTAAAGAATATTTTTGTAGTACTTGCTCACGAGCTGAGGACGTATGAGCCTTTGTCTTCGGACCGGTGACATGAGAAGTATATATGTTGAAAATTAAGTGAATGTTTTGATCTCCCAAAGGAACGGGGACCAGAAGGTGTCCATCGCGACCGGGTTCTGCGGGATCACAGTGTATATGTACTCAACGTGGGATTCGAACCCATGGAGAGATGGAAAAGGTATTTCTGTTTGATATACATGCTAAGACATGTTGTGTGGAATAAGTAATAAATATTATTTTAGACCTTGAGTTCTAATGTGGGTGGGTTCTGAATTGATTGTGTTACCCGGGCCTGCGAGTCCAAATGTGGTTATGTCACCCAGACCTAAGAGTCTGAGGGATATTATGTAAGTGCAAGTGTGGTGAAGGTACCCGGACCATTAAGTCCGAGGTTACCATGTGAGTATGATATTTTATGTATAATGTGGGTATGTTGCCCGGACCATTAAGTCCGAGGTTGGATGTAAAGGGTGGTTGGTAATGGAAGTGTTATGGCTATAAGTAATTCCCGTATTCTAATCCAATGATGCGAGGAAATGTGAACTTCGAGGACGAAGTTCTTTTAAGGGGGGTAGATTGAAATACCCCAAACCTTGGTATGTTGTGTAAATGTTAAACTATGGTATTTAAAGGCTAAAAAGTGCCTTAGAAACATAAATGAACCATTTAAACCATGGTAAAACACAATAAAACACTAAGACACGGTTTGAGCAAAAACATGCTCTAAGCTTGGAGTGAACTTGGCTAGGACCCAAGAGCCTACCAAGACTTGATAATATTTAATTATGACTTTATAAGGCTAATTAAGTCCTTAGGAAACCTTGGTAGACAATGAAACCAAACAAAACACAAATAAATACCTTAAGGTCAATATGGGCTAAAATGTGCTCTAAGCTTGGGATAAATTTGTATATGACCTAATGGTCATACCTATACCTTATAAATATGTTGATGAACATATTAAATCAATTACCAAAGAAAACCAAGCTTGAAAACAAGTTAAGACACAAAAAGTGCTTTAAGGAGTCTTAAAGCACGTTTTTGAAAAATTGTCTTGTAAATGAGTTTTGAATGGCTAGATGTCCATCATTACTCTTTAATCAACATGTGTACTACTTAGTATCACATTAGGAAGTCTAAATCAATGGGAAATCAAAAATTTCACAATTATGTGCCTTAGTTTGTGAATAGTGCTCAAATAGTGCTAGTTTAAGTCATAAGTCAACATAAGATGTTAAATGGTCAAACAAGGCCATATATATCTTTAATATAGAAGGGGGGACGGTTTTTGAAGTGTGATTCATCACACTTGGCCAGCAAAGTCAATTAAAGAAGAAAGGATAAAGTAAAAAGACTATTTACTTTATAAACATAAATATCTCACACTTTTACCTCTCACCTCACTTTTCTTCATTTCCTTTCTTTCCCACCGTCTTCCTCATGGTTCTCCCAACTCCAAACCGTTCATGCTACAGCAACCACTCTTCTTCAACTTCATTTCCTTGCCAAATCCAACTCCATGCTCCAAATCAAATTCTAAGAGCATATTTGTGCTAGTTAGACCAAGCCCTTCATTTCCCTCTTTTCAAAACTTCAAGAGCTCAAGTTTGATTCCATGGAGAATCTCCATTGATTGAGGAAAAGCTCCATTTCTTGCACCTTGTTGTTCTTCTTGGTTCTAAGGTAATAAAAGTCTAAGAAAACTAGCATTTCCTCTCATTTTTATTCATGGCCGAGAATCACCTTGTAATGGTGTCTTCTCTTGCTTTTGTTTAGCTTCATTCCAAACTTCAAAGGACTTGGTGGAGTCCTCTCTTGCTACTTAATCAAATTCTCATTTAAATCCAAGGTAAATATCTATTTTAGTGTTTAAAACACTTATGTTAATCTAGGGTTTGTTCATGAGCTTAAGTATAATGCTTAATGCTCATTATCTTTATTTGTATATTGATTAGAAGTTTGACAGCAATCAAAAACACCTTGCCAATTTTTAATCAAGAAGGGCAAGGAAAAACAAGTGAGGAAGTTTTGAAGAAAGAGAGGTAAATGAGCTATCTTAATGAAGTTTTATGTGTCCTAGGAAATTGAGCTTTAAAATGCTTATTAAAAACTACCTAAAGAGCCAATGGGAAATGAGATAGCAAACTATCCAAAAAGGAGTTTATTAAGGGCATATGTATTGTTGGGTGTATTTGCAGGTCAAAGGCATTACTTATGTGGGAAATTCAGTGTTTAAGGTTTATGCTATTTAAGGGCCTAAGAGCCATGTTATTTAAGGGCCTAAGTGCCAAGCAATTAAGTTTATGCACTATATTGTGATGTAGTGTAAATTTGGTGAAGTTTGTGTGTGAGAAAGTTCTTGATGGATTTAGGTGTTCTTGAGTGTTTAATGGTGAAAACTATGAGCCTTGGAATGAGGATGTGCTAAGAGAACCCATGGCAAATTTTGTAAAATGTATAAGGAGTTTTAAGTGCTTGAATGAACTTGGGTGAACTAGGAATTATTAGGAATGAGTAAATGTTTCACTAAGGAAGAAAACGTGCATTAAGGTGTTACAAGGATTTAGGCATTATCTTGGAAGTTCTATAAATCAAATGAGTGTTTCTAGGGTGTGTCAAGTCTTGGAGAAGTTATTATAAGGTATAGGTAATGATTGATGAATAAGAAAGAAGTGATGTTTAGGTAAGATGTGAAAAAGGAGATTTAATTAGTAAGAAAAGAAGTTTAAGAGATGATGTTAAGGTGTAGAGGAAACACCTTGGTATAGTGGTCATTATTGGTGAAATACCACTTAGAAATCTTAAGGAGAAAACATTCCAAGTGCTAAGAATTTTGTAAGAAATTTGTGAATGATAAGATGGTTTTGGTGTGTGATTTAAAGAGTTTAGTACATGGCTAAAGGTGTGTTTGATGTGCCAAATGATGTTAGAACACATTAGGAGGCTTGAGGAAAAATTTGGAGAAGGTTTGACAATGAAAGGGAAGTTTCTGCAGCCGACCTACCCAGGGGACCGACCCCAGTCTGGGTCGGTCGGGCTGAAACTGTGAATTTGGATGTTCTCTGCAGCCGACCTACCCAGGGGGTGGGTCGGTCGGTGGGTCGGTCGGACCTTAAAAAAAAAAAATTAAATTAATTTTAAGAATGTTAAGTGGTATTAGTGGTATGCCATTAAGAGAGTATTGATGGTTAGAAAGATAAATATATGGACTTGAGAGATTAATTCAAGTGAGATGATTTAAATGTTAAGGTTATAAAATGATATGTAATGATGGGGATTGATTAGTAATGATGTTATAAGGTTGTTTAAGACATGTTAGGTGAGATATAAGGACAATTAAGTAGGTGGAAAGTTGGGAAAAATGTGAAAGTAAAACAAGTTAAAAATGTGAAGTTATTTAACTAGTTAACCGGGTTAACTATGAGCTTTAGACTTAAAACAATCATGTTACCCCGATGTTAATGAAAGTAATTGTAATATTACCAGTTGTTCGAGAATTGCTCGAGGAACATAAGTGGACATGATAAGTGGACTCCGGTGACAGGTATGGTTTTCTTGCAACCTGTGTCCTACCGGATTACACCGGCTTGTATGCCAATATGTTTTTCTGAGTGTTTGCCACCTTGTAAGATTAAAACATGTAATGAGTTTATAGTAATTCATTTATGTGGCGAATTTGGCCTCCGATACCATTTAACCTCAAATATGTGTTAAACCTTAGCTAACCAAAACTAGGAACACATGAGTGATCGGTATTCGGAGTTGACGGCCCAAACCTTGGGAACGTGCTAACCACGGCTATGTGTGAGTTAGTTGGATATTGTTGTTGTATGCAAGTGTGTGAACCTCCCTTGTGTGCTTAACTCGGTTATGATACCGTATGGTGTGGGATGTGGTAGGCTCCATAATGGATCTCTAACTACTTATTTATAAGTGTATATGTACTAATGGGGGGGTGAGGAGTCCGGTTGTTCCGGCCACGCGTGTGATGGACGGGAGTCGATGTCATATCCGGTTCGGCTCTCTTGGTGTATGTATAGGTGGTATTCCAATTTGGTTTCTACCTTCCCTTAGCTTATCCAAAGCTAATTACTGACTCACGTCGGGCCACAGGGGCATACGAATGTTATTTCGGTGTGCTTGGGATTACTATATCCGACACACCTTGGGTTTAAGTTAACCGTTCGATATAACTGGACGGTAACGAGGTTGGTAACGAGCTTAGCATGAGATTGGCAATAATCTCTAGGCTCACTATGTATACTAACTATGGTGGAAGGTTCCTTGTGTGAACCGATCTTATGGTGTTTTGTGTTTATTGCTAGGCAATTTCCCTTGCTGTGCTATGATGTGTATACGTTAGATGTTTAAAATGAACTCGATGTTATCATGTGTGCGTCGAAACGAGAAAGGTGTTGTTATGTTTTGCTATGTGAGGAATGTGATATGTTGTAAGATATGGAGTGTGTGGATCATGGAAATGAATCCCAGTTTGTGACAAGAGGCGTATAAGGATAACCCGATTTAAGGGTAAGTGTTGTCTATTAAGGAAGTAGCTCCGTTAGAGGAGGAACACTCTAGGGATAATGAATACCCTGAGTGACTTATCAAGTAAGGATGTATTATCCGTTTGTTGAGCCCATTGAGGCGAAGTGTTTTGTGTTGTGTGTTTACAGTTGCATGCATGATTCAAATGTAATCAACCGCATGCTAAGACGACAATTAGTTGTGCGTGGCCCGGTAGCATGTGGGCTGCGGGATTACCATACCAGCAAAGGTGCTGAGCCCCTTGGGGGCCACCCTTTTCTACCTTTTCTATTTCAGGTACAAGGAGCTGGAAGCCGTTCGAGAGTAGGACGGGGTAGCTGACTGTACATGGGTAGCCATTTAAATTGAGTATGTACTGTAGGCGTAGTAAGACCGAAATTGTTATCGGCATTAGTTTGTAAATACTCGGTACAGTGGGAGTGTTTGTGTATAATAATTGTTGGAAATGGGATAAGGATTGTATTGTGTAGTGCTCGGGAATTTAGCCCATCAGACCGGTACAATGTATATGTATTAGCCTTGTTAGCCACGTGGGTGGTTAACGGCGTGTAACACCATTGAATTAAGTAATGTGATGAGTTGAGATTTCCGCTGCAATGTGTTGTTAAATGTATGGTTGTAGTTGGGGTGTTACAAAAAGTGGTATCAGAGCGAAGTATCGCTCTGATGACTGAATTACCGAGCTTAGGAAGTACCGAGTTAGGATTTAAGTACTTTGGGTTAAGGGTTGAGTGATAGCGTGAGAGGTACGCTAGAAAGGA
This sequence comes from Limonium bicolor, assembly GCA_023374045.1. Classification (NCBI taxonomy): domain Eukaryota; kingdom Viridiplantae; phylum Streptophyta; class Magnoliopsida; order Caryophyllales; family Plumbaginaceae; genus Limonium; species Limonium bicolor. The sequence goes on from CM041782.1 coordinate 186,541,340, forward strand.
ACTACCAGTGAATACTGGAAACCTACTATATCCTTCCCGCCCTCCACAATCCCTGTATATAACTTGGGGAAACAACGCCAGAGAGATGGAAGTCCACTCTTACTCGGGAATACCCGATCTGGCTGTTATTAAATACCTTTAGGGTACGGAGAACCTGCCAAACGGTAGATCCCGAAAAGTGGGAATCCCGGAGACGGTTTCCATCTGAACAATGTTAACCGCATTTAACAGCGAAGAATGAAGAATTTTGTGTATAAGAGAATAGAAATTCCGGCAACCTGGGTCGACATGCAGAGCAGTCGAGAATAACCAGCTTGCAACGCACCGACCGTGCAACAGGCAAGAAGTGGATTGGTGAAACCCGAGACGAGTGTCTACGGGACCACAATTGATAAATAATACACCAACGGTGTATCAACCGACAAAGGAACTACAACGTAGTGCCCAAACAAGAGACAAGTCTCAGCAACCACGACAATGCGTGGAACGGGCTACCAAGAGGAAACAATACAAAAATAGGGACTCCTAGAATGGGAGACACCCTAGTTAATGATTATCATGTGAAGACAGTGAGAAGTCACCTAGAAGAGTTATTATCAAGGCAGTAAGATCAGTAAGGGCCAACAAGGCCACTGATGATAGTGCGGGTAAAAACAATACCACAACCGGTATGTGTTAAACCGATAGCCAGCTAGCATGGCGCACTTGCCATAGCAAGTGCTGCTATAGCAGGGCTGTTCGGGAAATTTATAACCACTACGAAGTACTTGGTAAAGTACCATGAAGTTAAGTGAGATCATTATAACCATGGAAGGGCTTAACAGTCTAACCTCTGTAATTGTAAATACACCAGTCAGCAAGAAGCTAGACTTGGTTAAGGTAAGAAGATGTTGTGAAGCCATGAAAATTTTCTTTCAACTCAGATTTACTCAAACCCTTTTTCTTTCAAAACCAAAATTTTCTTTCAAACCAACACTTCTTTCCAACCTTCTTTTAAAACCAAACCAGTGAAACCAGGGGCAGTTGACAAGGATACAACAGTGGATAAACTTTCCCTCGATTAAGTTCGGGAAGCAAGGAATGAATATTGTCACGGGACAATATAAGGGAGTTGACAACAGAATACTTCACCTAGGCGTGTGACGGACACTACAAGTGTACCAACTGTGTTGTGGGACGACCGCACTCCGATAGGAGCATGTGGGCCTGACAGACCTACTTATAGGTTAGTTGGGTAAGTAGCAATGTATCAATATGATACCCCATATATGTATACGAGTAGAGTCCAGAACACGGGAAGTAGTCGACTCCATACTACGGTCAGCAGTAAAAGTCAAGTAAGAGCTAAGGATTACCATGAATGGTTGGAGTAAAGGAACCCAGTTAAGTTAAAAAGGACTAAAGGAACTAGTGAGTTTATTTCAAGGAAATGTATAGAGTCAAGAAGTGCGAAGAGCACGGACTGTTATGTAAAGACATCACATATGTCTTAATAAGCCTGAGGGATGAAACATGATAGCTGGAACGAATACCCAGCTAAGAACATAGGAAGGTGTAGTTTACTGAATTTACCCATAGATGCAAGCCAAATGAAGTGGCATACCTTAACAACACCCAGGAGCAATCCATGAGGGGTGATTGGATCAAACATTGCTAGATAGAGCAATATAATTGAAACGCAAGAGTTGAAACAAATACTCGGATTAAACGCTGAAGATAACCTACTCAACAGTAAGACCCTAAGTTGCCAAAGAGACAACTTGGAAGGAATCGTGACGGTAAGGCTTATAAGCCACAACAACTTGTGTTATGTAATGTGATCGGTTGCAAAAGTATATGTTACACAAGGAAATAGAGCGGAGAACGAACCACTGCTTTAAGAGTGGGGATACCTCTCGATATTGTGAAACCGCGAGAGCGGTAGTTGTGTGGACCAAGTTCAAGAAATATGTGGAGGATGGACCACGTTGTTATTACCCCATGATGATTTGAATAAAATAATACGAAAAGAAGTGTTTGTACCAGTTGTGTACACAGGAAGAGTAATAAGTCTGATAGCAATCACCATAGGTGTGTGAAGCTAAATGTGTAGCGAACAACGCTCAAGAAACATAAGGGCTCAAGAAAAATAGTAGTATATTCAAAAATCAGCCAAATAAGTGGCCAGATAAACCCAGCGTAATAGCGGAAGCTAATATAATAGCGGATGCAGTATAAGTTGATGTTGTATAATGAGTAAGGATACGGTGCGCAATAAGCGACCGTTGTGTGAGTATTTTAGATGATAAAATAGTGAGTGAGCAGAGTTATGAGTTAAACCCAGTGGAGGCACAACAGTAAATGATAGCAAACGAACCGAACAGTAAGCCGGTGACAAGTATTATGTAATAAGAATTTCAGTAAAACACAGTGTAAATTCCTATCGCAATCGCATGAGAGATTTACTGTCAAGGGTTTACGCCTCTGCACTCTGTATGACTGAGTGTTTTGGTATTGCACTTGCGCAGTAATGATCGAGTGGGATAGCTAGGAATCAGAAGCATGGTAATTGTGGAGGAATAATGTTGTAATGGCCGATGCATAGGAAATGCAAGGTCATACCAATGGAAGAGTACTTGTACGAAACCAAAGGTGGAGGTATGGTTAAGAATAAGTGATAACAGTGGCACTAAATACCAAATGTCGGTGTGAAATATACCCCAGGTGTGGGAAATAACCGAGAGAGCACTACACATTAGGTAGTAGCTCAATCTTAACCGACAATAAGTCGGTAGAAGCAAGTCAATCATTGTGAATTACATAGTAGTTTACGCTGTAAGCTATTGGAGAAGTGGATGGAAAGTTTTGAAACTCACCGAATTCGCTCAGGGTAAGAGATACCATGCGTCGGTTGAGAAACCATTATTACCAAGATAAGGGTAATACATTGGAGATGTACAATATAGTAACAGTAACGAATGGGGCAAACTAGCTCTATAATTATCAGAGTTGCGCAATAGAGGCCAGTGAGCCCATGCGTCAGATACCGGATATACATTGTGAATATGAATAAATGGTTAGTTATCAATGTCTAGAAGCCTCACAGGCCAGGACCGAAATCGGTTATGAGTTAGATAGACTCCAATGAGAATTCTTGGTTTAGGGACTAAAAACCGCCAATAAGGTTAAGATCCTCTAACCAGAACTGAAATACCCCAAACCTTGGTATGTTGTGTAAATGTTAAACTATGGTATTTAAAGGCTAAAAAGTGCCTTAGAAACATAAATGAACCATTTAAACCATGGTAAAACACAATAAAACACTAAGACACGGTTTGAGCAAAAACATGCTCTAAGCTTGGAGTGAACTTGGCTAGGACCCAAAGAGCCTACCAAGACTTGATAATGTTGAATTATGACTTTATAAGGCTAATTAAGTCCTTAGGAAACTTTGGTAGACAATGAAACCAAACAAACACAAATAAATACCTTAAGGTCAATATGGGCTAAAACGTGCTCTAAGCTTGGGATAAATGTGTATAAGGCCTAATGGTCATACCTATGCCTTATTTATATGTTATGAACATATTAAATCAATTACCAAAGAAAACCAAGCTTGAAAACAAGTTAAAACGCAAAATGTGCTTTAAGGAGTCTTAAAGCACGTTTTTGAAAAATTGTCTTGTAAATGAGTTTTGAATGGCTAAATGTCCATCATTACTCTTTAATTAACATGTGTACTATATAGTATCACATTTGGGTGGCTATTAATGGGAAATCAAAAATTACTTCTATGTGCCTTGATTTGATGAATAGTGATTTTTATAAGCTAGTTTGTAACATAATGTTATAAGTGATTAAGTTGGTCAACCAAAGAACAAAACACCCTCTAACTAAATGGTGGCCGGTTTTTATGAAGGTGAGTCCCACCATGTAAAAAGCAATTAAGGAAAGGAAGGGTAGGAAGGTAAAAAGGAGAAAGTTACCTTTTAATACAATATCTTGTTAAAGCAAGTTCTATCTTCATTTCTCCTTTCCTCCTTCATTTCACACGACCCCAGCATCCCTTCTTGCTCTCTTTTACGAGCTGATACAGCAACACCAACTCCACCATGTTTTCCATCTTTGAATGCTTGTAACTCCTAGCTCCATGGTCCAAATTCAATTCCAAGACTACCATTCTTCTAGTTGGAGCAAGCTCTACACTTCTACCTTTTCAAATCCTCAAGAACTCATTTCTGGTGCCAAGGAGATTCACATTGATGGAGCTTGAGCTCACCTTTTACATATTATTGTTCTCCTTGCTAGGTAAGGAATCTCAAAGAAAAATCAAGTTTCCTCCTCCTTTTAGTACATGGCCGAAAATTAACCTCACCATGGTGTCTTTACCTTGCTTGTTTAGCTTCATTTGAATCTTCCAAGGGCTAGGAGGAGTCCTCTCTTGATATATATTCAAGCTCTCTTTCCATTCCAAGGTAAAACAATCATTTTAATACCTTAAGATAATATATGTAACTAGGGTTTATAATGAGATGAAGCATAATGCTTGAATACTCATTCTATTAATTGTACATTGTATAGAAGTTGGCAAACAACTAAACACCCCACTGGTTTTACAAGGAAACAAGAAAGAAGTTTGTGAGGAAAAAGAGGTAAACAAACTATCTCAATGTGGCTTAATGCCTTAGGAGAAATAAGCTTATAATGCTTGTTAAAACTACCTAAAGAGCAAATGGTGAATGACCTAGTAAAGTGTTCTCAAGGAGATTAGTAAAAGAACATAGTATTGGGTATGTATTGCAGGTCAAAGGCATTATTTATGTGGGAAATTCAGTGTTTAAGGATTATGCAATTTAAGGGCCTAAGAGCCATGTTATTTAAGAGCCTAAGTGCCAAGCAATTTAATTATGCACTATATTGTGATGTAGTTAAATTTGGTGAAGTTTTGTGAGTGATAATGTTCTTGATGGAATTAGGTGTTCTTGAGTGTTTAATGGTGAAAACTATGAGTTTTTGGAATGAGATGTGCTAAGAGAACCCATGGCGAAATTTGTAAAATGTATAGGAGTTCAAAGTGCTTAAATGAACTTGGGTGAACTAGGAATTGTTAGGAATGGATACATGCTTCACTAAGGAAGAACACATGCATTAAGGTGTACTAAGGTGCTATAAGGATTTAGGCATTGTCGTGGAAGTTCTAGGAATTCAATAAGTGTTTATGTGAATGTATTAAAGTCTTGGAGAAGTTTGTTTAAGGTTTAGGTCATGTTGATGAATAAGGAGAGAATGATGTTTAGGTAAGTGTTAGGAATTTTGTGGAGATATAAGTAAAGGTTAAAGGAATTAGAAAAAGAGTTTTGTGAGTTTTAAGGATATCTTAAGGTGTGGTTGAAGTGCACAAATGAGGTTACAGGTATACTAGATATATGGGGTGAAGTTTGGAGTTGATTGTAAAAAGGAAAACTAAGATCTGGGGCAGACCGGACTTGCGACCGGACTTGCAAGTTCGGTCGGGCCCAGTTTACCCTGTGAGAATTGGCTTCGGGAATGGACCGGACATAGGACCGGACTTGGCAAGTCCGGTCGGGCTAAATTTACAAAGGGAAGAAACTTTCTGGAATGGACCGGACATAGGACCGGACTTACAAGTCCGATCGGAGTAGAAAAATTTGACGGAAATGTGTTCTGGAATCGACCGGACATGGACAAGTCCGGTCGGCAAGTCCGGTCGGACCAAAAATGTGGTTTAAGGTTAGAAATGATAGAGATGATGGGGATTGATAGTAATGATGTTATAAGGTTGTTAAGGACATGTTAGGTGAGTTTAAATGGCAATTAAGTGGGTGAAAAGTTGTATCAAAATGTAAAGTAAAACAAGTTAAAAATGTAAAGTTAGTAACTAAGTTAACGGGGAAAGTTAAACATTAGACATTAAATAATCAAGCAAACCCCGATGTTAATAAAAACACATGTGATGTTAACAGTTGTTCGAGAATCGCTCGAGGAACATAAGTGGACGTGGTAAAGTGGACTCCGGTGACAGGTATGGTTTTCTTGCAACCTGTGTCCTACCGGATTACACCGGCTTGAATGCCAATGTTTTCTTGAGTGTTTGCCACCTTGTAAGATTAAAACATGTAATGAGTTTATAGTAAATTCATTTATGTGGCGAATTGGCCTCCGATACCCATTTAACCTCAAATATGTGTTAAACCTTAGCTAACCAAATCTAGGAACACATGAGTGATCGGTATTCGGAGTTGACGGCCCAAACCTTGGGAACGTGCTAACCACGGCTATGTGTGAGTTAGTTGGACATGTTGTTGTATGCAAGTGTGTGAACCTCCCTTGTGTGCTTAACTCGGTTATGATACCGTATGGTGTGTGGATGTGGTAGGCTCCATAATGGATCTCTAACTACTTATTATTAAGAGTATATGTACTAATGGGGGGTGAGGAGTCCGGTTGTTCCGGCCACGCGTGTGATGGACGGGAGTCGTTATCTTATCCGGTTCGGCTCTCTTGGTGTATGTATAGGCGGTATTCCAACTTGGTTTCTACCTTCCCTTAGCTTATCCAAAGCTAGTTACTGACTCACGTCGGGCCACAGGGGCATACGTATGTTATTTCGGTGTGCTTGGGATCACTATATCCGACACCTTGGGTATAAGTTAACCGTTCTATATAACTGGACGGTAACGAGGTTGGTAACGAGCTTAACATGGGATTGGCAAAAATCCCTAGGCTCACATGGTATACTAACATGATGGAAGGTTCCTTGTGAGAACCGAATTTATGGTGTTATGTAATGTTATGGTGCTATGCAAATTCCCTTGCCATGCTATGGTATATATATATTCGATGTTTAATGAATGCGATGTCATCATATGTACGTTGAAACAAGAAAGGTGTTGTTATGTTTTATTATGAGAGAAATAAGATATGTTGTATGATATGGAATGTGTGGATCATGGAAATGAATCCCAGCTTGTGACAAGAGGCGTTTAAGGATAACCCGATTGGGTACACGTCGTTCGTTAAGGAAGTAGCTCCGTTTAGGGAGCCACTCTAGGGTTTAAGGAATCATTGGATGATTGGTTAAGTGTGGATGTTTGGTTATAGGTTGAGCCCATTGAGGCGAAATGCTATGTGTTGTATGGTTATGGCTTGTATGCATGATTTAAATATAATCAAATGCATGCTAGACGACAATTAGTTGTGCGTGGCCCGGTAGCATGTGGGCTGCGGGATTACCATACCAGCAAAGGTGCTGAGCCCCTTGGGGGCCCCCCCTTTTTCTTCTTTTCTATTTCAGGTACAAGGAGCTGGAAGCCGTTCGAGAGTAGGACGGGGTAGATGTTTATACAAGGGTAGCCATTTAAATGGCGTAAGCATTGTAGGCGTAGTAAGACCGAAATTGTTATCGGCATTAGTTTGTAAAACTCGGTACAGTGGGAATGTAGGTATATATAAATGTTAAATGGAATGAGGATTGTATTGTGTAGTTGCTCGGGAATCTAGTCCATCAGACCGATACAAATGTACGTGTGTTAGCCTTGTTAGCCAACGTGGGTGGTTAACGGCGTGTAACACCATTGAATAAGTAATGTGAAGAGTTGAGTTTCCGCTGCAGATGGTTGTTATGTTTGTTGTTGGATGGGGTGTTACAAAAAGTGGTATCAGAGCGAAGTATCGCTCTGATGGCTGAATTACCGAGCTTAGGAAGTACCGAGTTAGGATTTAGGTACTTGGGTTAAGGGTTGAGTGATAGCGTGAGAGATACGCTAGTAAGGAACTACCAGTGAATACTGGAAACCTACTATATCCAACCCGCCCTCCACGACCCTGTTTTATAACTTGGGAAACAACGCCCGAGAGATGGGAGTCCACTCATACTCGGGAATACCGATCTGGCTGTTATTGAATACCTTTAGGGTACGGGGAACCTGATACGGTAGATCCCGAAAACTGGGAATCCCGGAACGGTCCCATCTAAACAATGTTAACCGCATTCATAGCGAAGAGCGAAGAATCAGTGTACAGAAGAATAGAATTTCTGGCAACCTGGGTCGACATGCGAGCAGTCGAGAACAACCAGCTTGCAACGCACCTACCGTGCAACAGGCAAGAATGGATTATAAAACCCGAGACGAATGTTATGAGACCACAGTTGATAATAAACACCAACGGTATACCAACCGTCAAGGAACTACAACGTAGTGCCCAACAAGAGACAAGTCTCAGTAACCACGACAAGTGCGTGGAACGGGCTATAAAGAGGATACGATACTAAGTAAAGGGGACTCCAAGAATGGGAGAACACCCAGTTGATAACTACTATGTGAAAACAGTGAGAAGTCACCTATAGGAGTATTTATCAAGGCAGTAAGATCAGTGGGGGCCAAACAAGGCCACTGATGACAATATGTGTCAAACAATACCACAATCGGTATGTGTCAACCGATAGCCAGTTAGCATGGCGCACTTGCCATAGCAAGTGCTGCTATAACAGGGCTGTTCGGGAAATTCATAACACTATAACTACTTGGAAAAGTACCATGGAGTTAAATGTGATCGTCATAACAGTGGAAGGGCCTGTTAGCCTAACTCTGTAATTGGAAGTACACCAGTCGGCAAGAAGCTAGACTTGGCTAAGGTAAGAAGATGTGTGAAACCATGGAAATTTTTCTTCAAACCTAATCTTGTTCAAACCCTTTTTTCTTTTCAAACCAGATTTTCTTTCGAACCAACACTTCTTTCCACCTTTTTAAATCAAACTAGTGAAACCAGGGGCAATTGACAAGGATACAACAGTGGAAACCTTCCCTCGATTAGTTCGGGAGCAAAGAATGAATATTGTCACGGACAATATAAGGGAGCTGACAACAGAATACTTCACCTAGGCGCGTGACGGACACACGAGTGTACCAACTGTGTTGTGGGACGACCGCACTCGATAGGAGCATGTGGGCTGACAGACCTACTTATAGGTTAGTTGGGTAAGTAGTAATGTATCAGTATGATACCCCATATATGTATACGAGTAGAGTCCGAAACACGGGAAGTAGTCGACTCCGTCTACGGTCAGCAGTATAAATCAAACAGGAGCTAGAAATACAGGATGCTTGAAGCAAAGGAACCCAGTTAAGTTAAAAAGGACTAAAGGAACTAGTGAGTTTATTTCAAGGAAATGTATAGTGTCAAGAAGTGCGAAGAGCACGGAATGTTATGTAAAGACATCGCTAGTCTAATAAGCGAGGGATAAAACATGATAGCTGGAACGGAGACCCAGCCTATGCGTGGCAAGGTAGATGCCTAATGTGGACATATTGATGTGCAATGAACGGGATGAAACTCCAGAATGAGTACATACACTATCAGGAAATGTTGATCTTCACAGAAGAAGATAATAACCGATTAAGACGCAAACCGGTGGCTAACTGAAAATACCAATAGCAACACCCAGGAGCAATCCTTAAAGGGTGTTGCGCACACGATAATTGTTACACAAACATGATGACAGAAACACAAGGGTTGAATTAACACCAGTTTAGACATAAGTTGTCAGGAGAACGGACTGACAAACCTAGGGGGGCATCCCATGAAAGGAAATGTGATGCAACAGCCTTGTCATGGATGCCAATACAACCTAACCACCAATATAGAGAAGTAATGTGTGGACAGACGCTCAAGGCAGCAAGGCTTAAAGCCACAAAAAGATATGTTATGTAATTTGAGCTAATTGTGGAATTTTATGTGGTACAGGAAATAAGCGGAGAACGAACCACGCTTAAGAGTGGGGATACCTCTCGATATGTGAGACCGCAGAAGCGGTAGTTATGTGAATCAAGTTCAAGAAATGTGTGGGGATGGACCACGTTGTTACTACCCAGGGTGATTTGAATAAAATAACATGAAAGGAAGTGCTCGTACCAGTTGTGTACACAGGAAGAGTAATAGTCTGATAGCAATCACCATAGTGTGTAAAGCTAAATGTGTAGCAAACAACGCTCAAGAAAACAGAAAGGCTCAGGAAAAAAAAAAAAAAATAGTAGTATATTCAAAAATCAGCCAAACAAGTGGCCAGATAAACCCAGGTAATAGCAGCGCATAAATAGCGGATGCAGTATAATTGCTGTGTATAATGAGTAAGGTATGGTGCGCAATAAGCGACCGATGTGTGAGTATGGTTAAATGATAAATGGGGAGTGAGCAGAGTATGATTAACCCAGTGGAAGCACAACAGTAAGCGATAGCAAACGAACCGAGCAGTAAAGCCGGTGACAAGTATTATGTGGTGAGAATTTCGAAAACACAGTGTAAATTCTATCGCAATCGCTGAGAGATTTATTCAAGAGTTTACCTCTGCACTCTGTATGACTGAGTGTTTTGGTATTGCACTGCGCAGTAATGATCAAGTGGGATAGCTAGGAATCAGGCATGGTAATTGTGGAGATAATGTTATGATGGCCAATGCATAGAATGCAGGGCCGCAGGAATGAAAGAATACAAGTACAAAACCAAAGGTGGGGACATGATAACGTAAATAACTACGTAAACACTAATACCAAAGGTCGGTATGAGATATACCCCAGGTGTGGGAAATAACAGAGAGAGCACTACACATTAGGTAGTAGCTCATCTCAACCGACAGTAAGTCGGTAGAAGTAAGTCAATCATTGTGAATACGTAGTAGTTTACGCGGTAAGCTATTGGAGAAGTGGATGGAAAATCGTGCTCACGCAATTCGCTCAGGGTAAGAGATACCATGCGCGTTGAGAAAACCATGTTACCTAGATAAGGGTAATACATTGGAGATGTTCAATACAGAACAGTAAGGAATGGGCAAACCAGCTCTATAATTATCAGAGTGGCGCAGCAGAGGCCAGTGAGCCCATGCTCAATGCCGAATATACATTGTGAATATGAATGGATGGTTAGTCATCAATGCCTAGAGCCTTACAGGCCAGGACCGAAACCGGTTATGATTACACTCAATGCGAATTCTTGGTTTTGGACTAAACCGCTAATATGGTTAAGATCCTCGAATCAGAATCCATTGGTAATAGACCGCGTGGAAGTTAAAACACTTCACGACGGCAGAACATTTTAAGCTAAGCTCAGTGATTGATTACGTGGGCGTAATCCCTTTTAAGGGGGGTAGAGCGCAAAACCACTTAGTGTGTTTTACCGTACAAGTGTACGTGAATGGGTTGTGCATAGCACAAAATGAATTGTTATGATGGTTGGCGCGTGTGTTATATAAACATACGCATTTATTTGTGGTTAAATTGTGGTAATTGCGCACAGAAGATGCGAATACCATTGTGGGAAGTGTGTCATTTTGTTAACAGTGGTGTGTGAGAGTACAAGTGGAAGGGAGTAAAGAAACTCCCGGGGAACTAAAACCCCGACGGTGCATAAATGTAAACCATGTATGGTATTTTGATAAAATATATGTATATATATACAGTGTTGTGATTTACGAAGGGGTATGAGACCGACATAGAACCTAGTGAGAATTAAATTCTCTAGGTAACTTGAATTAAGTTGGATTTGGATGATGATTGATAGACGGAGTTCTATCCCTTGGAGATGTTATGATTATGACTAGAAGGATTCAAAGATAGAAAATGGGATATGCTTGAATTAATTGTTGGTTGAAAATGAAGTGGGAGGTGAAACTTGATTATCATGAGATCAAGGGAAGCCGAACACAAATTGGGGTGGAAAGATAGTTCAACACCGATGCTGATCACATCAGTGTTGGATGATTCTTGAAGCTCCCTATAAGTGATTACAAATAACCATGTTAAGAAAGATACAAGGAGCATAAACTGGACTTGGAGTTGTGTGGTGTTTTCAAAAGGATTTTTAATTGGTGTTTTCAAACAATCGATTAATATTTTGAATAAAAGATCTTCTTATACTTAACCTAGTAAAGAATATTTTTGTAGTACTTGCTCACGAGCTGAGGACGTATGAGCCTTTGTCTTCGGACCGGTGACATGAGAAGTATATGTTAAAGATTAAGTGACTGTTTTGATCTCCCAAAGGAACGGGGACCAGAAGGTGTCCATCGCGACCGGGTTCTGCGGGATCACTGTGTATATGTACTCAACGTGGGATTCGAACCCATGGAGAGATGGAAAAGGTATTTCTGTTTGATATACATGCTATGACATGTTGTTTGGTACGTGTGATAAAGGTTATTTTGACTTTGATCTCCTAAAGTGTATGCTATCAAGACCTATGAGTCTAAATGTGTTGTGTTACCCGGGCCTACGAGTCCAAATGTGGTTATGTCACCCAGACCTAAGAGTCTGAGGGATATTATGTTAGTGCAAGTGTGGTGAAGGTACCCGGACCATTAAGTCCAAGGTTACCATGTGAGTATGATATTTTATGTGTAATGTGGATATGTTGCCCGGACCATTAAGTCCGAGGTTGGATGTAAAGGGTGGTTGGTAATGGAAGTTTATGGCTATAAGTAATTCCCGTATTCTAATCTAATGATGCGAGGAAATGTGAACTTCGAGGACGAAGTTCTTTTAAGGGGGGTAGATTGAAATACCCCAAACCTTGGTATGTTGTGTAAAGGTTAAACTATGGTATTTAAAGGCTAAAAAGTGCCTTAGAAACATAAATGAACATTTAAACCATGGTAAAACACAATAAAACACTAAGACACGGTTTGAGCAAAAACATGCTCTAAGCTTGGAGTGAACTTGGCTAGGACCCAAAGAGCCTACCAAGACTTGATAATGTTTAATTATGACTTTATAAGGCTAATTAAGTCCTTAGGAAACTTTGGTAGACAATGAAACCAAACAAAACACAAATAAATACCTTAAGGTCAATATGGGCTAAAAGTGCTCTAAGCTTGGGATAAATGTGTATAAGGCCTAATGGTCATACCTATGCCTTATTTATATGTTAATGAACATATTAAATCAATTACCAAAGAAAACCAAGCTTGAAAACAAGTTAAAACGCAAAATGTGCTTTAAGGAGTCTTAAAGCACGTTTTTGAAAAATTGTCTTGTAAATGAGTTTTGAATGGCTAAATGTCCATCATTACTCTTTAATTAACATGTGTACTATATAGTATCACATTTGGGTGGCTATATCAATGGGAAATCAAAAATTTCACTTCTATGTGCCTTGATTTGATGAATAGTGATTTTTATAAGCTAGTTTGTAACATATAATTTAAGTGATGATTAAGTTGGTCAACAAAGACCAAAACACCCATCTAACTAAATGGTGGCCGGTTTTTATGAAGGTGAGTCACCACCATGTAAAAAGCAATTAAGGAAAGGAAGGGTAGGAAGGTAAAAAGGAGAAAGTTACCTTTTAATACAAATATCTTGTTAAAGCAAGTTCTATCTTCATTTCTCCTTTCCTCCTTCATTTCACACGACCCCAGCCTCCCTTCTTGCTCTCTTTTACGAGCTGATACAGCAACACCAACTCCACCATTGTTTTCCATCTTTGAATGCTTGTAACTCCTAGCTCCATGGTCCAAATTCAATTCCAAGACTACCATTCTTCTAGTTGGAGCAAGCTCTACACTTCTACCTTTTCAAATCCTCAAGAACTCATTTCTGGTGCCAAGGAGATTCACCATTGATGGAGCTTGAGCTCACCTTTTTACATATTATTGTTCTCCTTTGCTTCTAGGTAAGGAATCTCAAAGAAAAATCAAGTTTCCTCTCCTTTTAGTACATGGCCGAAAATTAACCTCACCATGGTGTCTTTACCTTGCTTGTTTTAGCTTCATTTGAATCTTCCAAGGGCTAGGAGGAGTCCTCTCTTGATATATATTCAAGCTCTCTTTCCATTCCAAGGTAAAACAATCATTTTAATACCTTAAGATAATATATGTAACTAGGGTTTATAATGAGATGAAGCATAATGCTTGAATACTCATTCTATTAATTGTACATTGTATAGAAGTTGGCAAACAACTAAACACCCCACTGGTTTTACAAGGAAACAAGAAAGAAGTTTGTGAGGAAAAAGAGGTAAACAAACTATCTCAATGTGGCTTAATGCCTTAGGAGAAATAAGCTTATAATGCTTGTTAAAACTACCTAAAGAGCAAATGGTGAATGACCTAGTAAAGTGTTCTCAAGGAGATTAGTAAAAGAACATATGTATTGGTGTATGTATTTGCAGGTCAAAGGCATTATTTATGTGGGAAATTCAGTGTTTAAGGATTATGCAATTTAAGGGCCTAAGAGCCATGTTATTTAAGAGCCTAAGTGCCAAGCAAGTTTAATTATGCACTATATTGTGATGTAGTGTAAATTTGGTGAAGTTTTGTGAGTGATAATGTTCTTGATGGAATTAGGTGTTCTTGAGTGTTTAATGGTGAAAACTATGAGTTTTGGAATGATGATGTGCTAAGAGAACCCATGGCGAAATTTGTAAAATGTATAAGGAGTTCAAAGTGCTTAAATGAACTTGGGTGAACTAGGAATTGTTAGGAATGGATACATGCTTCACTAAGGAAGAACACATGCATTAAGGTGTACTAAGGTGCTATAAGGATTTAGGCATTGTCGTGGAAGTTCTAGGAAATTCAATAAGTGTTTATGTGAATGTATTAAAGTCTTGGAGAAGTTTGTTTAAGGTTTAGGTCATGTTGATGAATAAGGAGAGAATGATGTTTAGGTAAGTGTTAGGAATTTTGTGGAGATATAAGTAAAGGTTAAAGGAATTAGAAAAAGAGTTTTGTGAGTGTTTAAGGATATCTTAAGGTGTGGTTGAAGTGCACAAATGAGGTTACAGGTATACTAGGATATATGGGGTGAAGTTTGGAGTTGATTGTAAAAAGGAAAACTAAGATCTGGGGCAGACCGGACTTGCGACCGGACTTGCAAGTTCGGTCGGGCCCAGTTTACCCTGTGAGAATTGGCTTCGGGAATGGACCGGACATAGGACCGGACTTGGCAAGTCCGGTCGGGCTAAATTTACAAAGGGAAGAAACTTTCTGGAATGGACCGGACATAGGACCGGACTTACAAGTCCGGTCGGAGTAAAAAATTTTGACGGAAATGTGTTCTGGAATCGACCGGACATGGACAAGTCCGGTCGGCAAGTCCGGTCGGACCAAAAATGTGGTTTAAGGTTATGAAATGAGAGATGATGGGGATTGATAGGTAGATGTTATAAGGTTGTTAAGGACATGTTAGGTGAGTTTAAATGGCAATTAAGTGGGTGAAAAGTTGTATCAAAATGTAAAAGTAAAACAAGTTAAAAATGTAAAGTTATGTAACTAAGTTAACGGGGAAAGTTAAACATTAGACATTAAATAATCAAGCAAACCCCGATGTTAATAAAAACACACATGTGATGTTAACAGTTGTTCGAGAATCGCTCGAGGAACATAAGTGGACGTGGTAAAGTGGACTCCGGTGACAGGTATGGTTTTCTTGCAACCTGTGTCCTACCGGATTACACCGGCTTGAATGCCAATATGTTTTCTTGAGTGTTTGCCACCTTGTAAGATTAAAACATGTAATGAGTTTATAGTAATTCATTTATGTGGCGAATTTGGCCTCCGATACCATTTAACCTCAAATATGTGTTAAACCTTAGCTAACCAAATCTAGGAACACATGAGTGATCGGTATTCGGAGTTGACGGCCCAAACCTTGGGAACGTGCTAACCACGGCTATGTGTGAGTTAGTTGGACATTGTTGTTGTATGCAAGTGTGTGAACCTCCCTTGTGTGCTTAACTCGGTTATGATACCGTATGGTGTGTGGATGTGGTAGGCTCCATAATGGATCTCTAACTACTTATTATTAAGTGTATATACTAATGGGGGGTGAGGAGTCCGGTTGTTCCGGCCACGCGTGTGATGGACGGGAGTCGTTATCTTATCCGGTTCGGCTCTCTTGGTGTATGTATAGGTATTCCAATTGGTTTCTACCTTCCCTTAGCTTATCCAAAGCTAGTTACTGACTCACGTCGGGCCACAGGGGCATACGCTGTTATTTCGGTGTGCTTGGGATCACTATATCCGACACACCTTGGGTATAAGTTAACCGTTCTATATAACTGGACGGTAACGAGGTTGGTAACGAGCTTAACATGGGATTGGCAAAAATCCCTAGGCTCACATGGTATACTAACTATGATGGAAGGTTCCTTGTGAGAACCGATTTATGGTGTTATGTAATGTTATGGTGCTATGCAAATTCCCTTGCCATGCTATGGTATATATATATTGATGTTTTAAATGAATGCGATGTCATCATATGTACGTTGAAACAAGAAAGGTGTTGTTATGTTTTATTATGAGAGAAATAAGATATGTTGTATGATATGGAATGTGTGGATCATGGAAATGAATCCCAGCTTGTGACAAGAGGCGTTTAAGGATAACCCGATTGATGGGTACACGTCGTTCGTTAAGGAAGTAGCTCCGTTTAGAGGAGAGCCACTCTAGGGTTTAAGGAATCATTGGATGATTGGTTAAGTGTGGATGTTTTGGTTATAGGTTGAGCCCATTGAGGCGAAATGCTATGTGTTGTATGGTTATGGCTTGTATGCATGATTTAAATATAATCAAATGCATGCTAAGACGACAATTAGTTGTGCGTGGCCCGGTAGCATGTGGGCTGCGGGATTACCATACCAGCAAAGGTGCTGAGCCCCTTGGGGGCCCCCCCTTTTTCTCTCCTTTTCTATTTCAGGTACAAGGAGCTGGAAGCCGTTCGAGAGTAGGACGGGGTAGATGTTTATACAAGGGTAGCCATTTAAATGGCGTAAGCATTGTAGGCGTAGTAAGACCGAAATTGTTATCGGCATTAGTTTGTAAATACTCGGTACAGTGGGAATGTAGGTATATAATAAATGTTGAAAATGGAATGAGGATTGTATTGTGTAGTTGCTCGGGAATCTAGTCCATCAGACCGATACAAATGTACGTGTGTTAGCCTTGTTAGCCACGTGGGTGGTTAACGGCGTGTAACACCATTGAAATAAGTAATGTGAAGAGTTGAGTTTCCGCTGCAGATGGTTGTTATATGTTTGTTGTTGGATGGGGTGTTACAAGAACGCACTGTATACCAGACCGCGTGGAAGTTAAAATACTTCACGACGGCATAACATTTTAAGCCAATGTTCAGTGATTGATTACGTGGGCGTAATCCCTTTTAAGGGGGGTAGAGCGCAAAGCCGCTTGGTGTGTTCTACTGTACAAGTGTACGTGAATTATGTTGTGCATAGCACAAAATGGTTTGTTTAGATGAGTGGTGCGTGCGTTACATAAACATACGTATTCATTCATGGTTAAATTGTGGTAATTGCGCACAAGAGATGCGAATGCAATTGTGATAGGTGTGTGTATTTTGTTAACAGTGGTGTGTGAGAGTACAAGTGGAAGGGAGTAAGAAACTCCCGGGGAACTAAAACCCCGACGGTGCATAAATGTAAACCATGTATTGTATTTTGATAAAAATATATGTATATATATACAGTGTTGTGATTTATGAAGGGGTATGAGACCGACATAGAACCTAGTGAGAATTAAATTCCCTAGGTAACTTGAATTAAGTTGGATTTGGATGATGATTGATAGACGGAGTTCTATCCCTTGGAGATGTAATGATTATGACTAGAAGGATTTAAAGATAGAAAATGGGACATGCTTGAATTAGTTGCTGGTTGAAAATGAAGTGGGAGGTGAAACTTGATTATCATGAGGTCAAGGGAAGCCGAACACAAATTGGGGTGGAAAGATAGTTCAACACTGATGCTGATCACATCAGGGTTGGATGACTCTTGAAGCTCCCTGTAAGTGGTCACAAACAACCATGTTAAGAAAAATACAAGGAGCATAAATTGGACTTGGAGTTGTGTGGTGTTTTCAAAAGGATTTTTAATTGGTGTTTTCAAACAATCGATTAATGTTTTGAATAAAAGATCTTCTTATACTTAACCTAGTAAAGAATATTTTTGTAGTACTTGCTCACGAGCTGAGGACGTATGAGCCTTTGTCTTCGGACCGGTGACATGAGAAGTATATATGTTGAAAATTAAGTGAATGTTTTGATCTCCCAAAGGAACGGGGACCAGAAGGTGTCCATCGCGACCGGGTTTGCGGGATCACAGTGTATATGTACTCAACGTGGGATTCGAACCCATGGAGAGATGGAAAAGGTATTTCTGTTTGATATACATGCTAAGACATGTTGTGTGGAATAAGTAATAAATATTATTTTAGACCTTGAGTTCTAATGTGGGTGGGTTCTGAATTGATTGTGTTACCCGGGCCTGCGAGTCCAAATGTGGTTATGTCACCCAGACCTAAGAGTCTGAGGGATATTATGTAAGTGCAAGTGTGGTGAAGGTACCCGGACCATTAAGTCCGAGGTTACCATGTGAGTATGATATTTTATGTATAATGTGGGTATGTTGCCCGGACCATTAAGTCCGAGGTTGATGTAAAGGGTGGTTGGTAATGGAAGTGTTATGGCTATAAGTAATTCCCGTATTCTAATCCAATGATGCGAGGAAATGTGAACTTCGAGGACGAAGTTCTTTTAAGGGGGGTAGATTGAAATACCCCAAACCTTGGTATGTTGTGTAAATGTTAAACTATGGTATTTAAAGGCTAAAAAGTGCCTTAGAAACATAAATGAACCATTTAAACCATGGTAAAACACAATAAAACACTAAGACACGGTTTGAGCAAAAACATGCTCTAAGCTTGGAGTGAACTTGGCTAGGACCCAAAGAGCCTACCAAGACTTGATAATATTTAATTATGACTTTATAAGGCTAATTAAGTCCTTAGGAAACCTTGGTAGACAATGAAACCAAACAAAACACAAATAAATACTTAAGGTCAATATGGGCTAAAATGTGCTCTAAGCTTGGGATAAATTTGTATATGACCTAATGGTCATACCTATACCTTATAAATATGTTGATGAACATATTAAATCAATTACCAAAGAAAACCAAGCTTGAAAACAAGTTAAGACACAAAAAGTGCTTTAAGGAGTCTTAAAGCACGTTTTTGAAAAATTGTCTTGTAATGAGTTTTGAATGGCTAGATGTCCATCATTACTCTTTAATCAACATGTGTACTACTTAGTATCACATTAGGAAGTCTAAATCAATGGGAAATCAAAAATTTCACAATTATGTGCCTTAGTTTGTGAATAGTGCTCAAATAGTGCTAGTTTAAGTCATAAGTCAACATAAGATGTTAAATGGTCAAACAAGGCCATATATATCTTTAATATAGAAGGGGGGACGGTTTTTGAAGTGTGAGTCATCACACTTGGCCAGCAAAGTCAATTAAAGAAGAAAGGATAAAGTAAAAAGACTATTTACTTTATAAACATAAATATCTCACACTTTTACCTCTCACCTCACTTTTCTTCATTTCCTTTCTTTCCCCACCGTCTTCCTCATGGTTCTCCCAACTCCAAACCGTTCATGCTACAGCAACCACTCTTCTTCAACTTCATTTCCTTGCCAAATCCAACTCCATGCTCCAAATCAAATTCTAAGAGCATATTTGTGCTAGTTAGACCAAGCCCTTCATTTCCCTCTTTTCAAAACTTCAAGAGCTCAAGTTTGATTCCATGGAGAATCTCCATTGATTGAGGAAAAGCTCCATTTCTTGCACCTTGTTGTTCTTCTTGGTTCTAAGGTAATAAAAGTCTAAGAAAACTAGCATTTCCTCTCATTTTTATTCATGGCCGAGAATCACCTTGTAATGGTGTCTTCTCTTGCTTTTGTTTAGCTTCATTCCAAACTTCAAAGGACTTGGTGGAGTCCTCTCTTGCTACTTAATCAAATTCTCATTTAAATCCAAGGTAAATATCTATTTTAGTGTTTAAAACACTTATGTTAATCTAGGGTTTGTTCATGAGCTTAAGTATAATGCTTAATGCTCATTATCTTTATTTGTATATTGATTAGAAGTTTGACGAGCAATCAAAAACACCTTGCCAATTTTTAATCAAGAAGGGCAAGGAAAAACAAGTGAGGAAGTTTTGAAGAAAGAGAGGTAAATGAGCTATCTTAATGAAGTTTTATGTGTCCTAGGAAATTGAGCTTTAAAATGCTTATTAAAAACTACCTAAAGAGCCAATGGGAAATGAGATAGCAAACTATCCAAAAAGGAGTTTATTAAGGGCATATGTATTGTTGGGTGTATTTGCAGGTCAAAGGCATTACTTATGTGGGAAATTCAGTGTTTAAGGTTTATGCTATTTAAGGGCCTAAGAGCCATGTTATTTAAGGGCCTAAGTGCCAAGCAATTAAGTTTATGCACTATATTGTGATGTAGTGTAAATTTGGTGAAGTTTGTGTGTGAGAAAGTTCTTGATGGATTTAGGTGTTCTTGAGTGTTTAATGGTGAAAACTATGAGCCTTGGAATGAGGATGTGCTAAGAGAACCCATGGCAAATTTTGTAAAATGTATAAGGAGTTTTAAGTGCTTGAATGAACTTGGGTGAACTAGGAATTATTAGGAATGAGTAAATGTTTCACTAAGGAAGAAAACGTGCATTAAGGTGTTACAAGGATTTAGGCATTATCTTGGAAGTTCTATAAATCAAATGAGTGTTTTCTAGGGTGTGTCAAGTCTTGGAGAAGTTATTATAAGGTATAGGTAATGATTGATGAATAAGAAAGAAGTGATGTTTAGGTAAGATGTGAAAAAGGAGATTTAATTAGTAAGAAAAGAAGTTTAAGAGATGATGTTAAGGTGTAGAGGAAACACCTTGGTATAGTGGTCATTATTGGTGAAATACCACTTAGAAATCTTAAGGAGAAAACATTCCAAGTGCTAAGAATTTGTAAGAAATTTGTGAATGATAAGATGGTTTTGGTGTGTGATTTAAAGAGTTTAGTACATGGCTAAAGGTGTGTTTGATGTGCCAAATGATGTTAGAACACATTAGGAGGCTTGAGGAAAAATTTGGAGAAGGTTTGACAATGAAAGGGAAGTTTCTGCAGCCGACCTACCCAGGGGACCGACCCCAGTCTGGGTCGGTCGGCTGAAACTGTGAATTTGGATGTTCTCTGCAGCCGACCTACCCAGGGGGTGGGTCGGTCGGTGGGTCGGTCGGACCTTAAAAAAAAAAAAAAATTAATTTTAAGAATGTTAAGTGGTATTAGTGGTATGCCATTAAGAGAGTATTGATGGTTAGAAAGATAAATATATATGGACTTGAGAGATTAATTCAAGTGAGATGATTTAAATGTTAAGGTTAAAATGATATGTAATGATGGGGATTGATTAGTAATGATGTTATAAGGTTGTTTAAGACATGTTAGGTGAGATATAAGGACAATTAAGTAGGTGGAAAGTTGGGAAAAATGTGAAAGTAAAACAAGTTAAAAATGTGAAGTTATGTAACTAGTTAACCGGGTTAACTATGAGCTTTAGACTTAAAACAATCATGTTACCCCGATGTTAATGAAAGTAATTGTAATATTACCAGTTGTTCGAGAATTGCTCGAGGAACATAAGTGGACATGATAAGTGGACTCCGGTGACAGGTATGGTTTTCTTGCAACCTGTGTCCTACCGGATTACACCGGCTTGTATGCCAATATGTTTTTCTGAGTGTTTGCCACCTTGTAAGATTAAAACATGTAATGAGTTTATAGTAATTCATTTATGTGGCGAATTTGGCCTCCGATACCATTTAACCTCAAATATGTGTTAAACCTTAGCTAACCAAAACTAGGAACACATGAGTGATCGGTATTCGGAGTTGACGGCCCAAACCTTGGGAACGTGCTAACCACGGCTATGTGTGAGTTAGTTGGATATTGTTGTTGTATGCAAGTGTGTGAACCTCCCTTGTGTGCTTAACTCGGTTATGATACCGTATGGTGTGTGGATGTGGTAGGCTCCATAATGGATCTCTAACTACTTATTTATAAGTGTATATGTACTAATGGGGGGTGAGGAGTCCGGTTGTTCCGGCCACGCGTGTGATGGACGGGAGTCGATATCATATCCGGTTCGGCTCTCTTGGTGTATGTATAGGTGGTATTCCAATTTGGTTTCTACCTTCCCTTAGCTTATCCAAAGCTAGTTACTGACTCACGTCGGGCCACAGGGGCATACGAATGTTATTTCGGTGTGCTTGGGATCACTATATCCGACACACCTTGGGTATAAGTTAACCGTTCTATATAACTGGACGGTAACGAGGTTGGTAACGAGCTTAACATGGGATTGGCAAAAATCCCTAGGCACACATGGTATACTAACTATGGTGGAAGGTTCCTTGTGAGAACCGATTTTATGGTGTTATGTAATGTTATGGTGCTATGCAAATTCCCTTGCTATGCTATGGTATATATATACATTGGATGTTTTAAATGAATGCGATGTCATCATATGTACGTTGAAACAAGAAAGGTGTTGTTATGTTTTATTATGTGAGAAATGAGATATGTTGTATGATATGGAGTGTGTGGATCATGGAAATGAATCCCAGTTTGTGACAAGAGGCGTTTAAGGATGACCCGATTAATGGGTACGTGTCGTTCATTAAGGAAGTAGCTCCGTTTTAGAGGAGAGCCACTCTAGGGTTTAAGGAATCATTGGATGATTTGTTAAGTGTGGATGTGTTGGTTATAGGTTGAGCCCATTGAGGCGAAATGTTTTGTGTTGTATGTTTATGGCTTGTATGCATGATTTAAATATAATCAACTGCATGCTAAGACGACAATTAGTTGTGCGTGGCCCGGTAGCATGTGGGCTGCGGGATTACCATACCAGCAAAGGTGCTGAGCCCCTTGGGGGCCACCCTTTCTCTCCTTTTCTATTTCAGGTACAAGGAGCTGGAAGCCGTTCGAGAGTAGGACGGGGTAGATGTTTATACATGGGTAGCCATTTAAATGGCGTAAGAATTGTAAGCGTAGTAAGACCGAAATTGTTATCGGCATTAGTTTGTAAATACTCGGTACAGTGGGAATGTATGTATACAAGAAATGTAGGAAATGGAATAAGGGTTGTATTGTGTAGTTGCTCGGGAACCTAGTCCATCAGACCGATACAATGTACATGTATTAGCCTTGTTAGCCACGTGGGTGGCTAACGGCGTGTAACACCATTGAATTAAGTAATGTGATGAGTTGAGATTTCCGCTGCAGTTTGATGTTAAGTGTACGGTGGTGGTTGGGGTGTTACAGAGACACTCGTCAGCCTGATCAATAGCTTATCATGCCATCTCTTCGTCTTCTCCTTATAAATTTTGGCGTTTTCATAGGCTTCCTCCCTAAACTCCTCCAGATCACACAGCTGTAACTTACGCTTGTCACCAGCCTTTTGCAGATCAAAATTCAGTGCCTTGATTGCCTAAGAAGACTTGTGCTCCAGCTCCACGGGGCTATAAGAATAGTCCTGCATCAAGGTGTCAGTACAATCTAAACTGAAACAAACATGAACATCATAAGGGCGAGTAGCAACCTTGGTCATATCAAATACAAGCTGCTCATCATGTAACCGCAATATAATCTTCCCTCCTTCAACATCAATTAGGGTTCTTGCTGTTCGCATGAATGGTCGACCTAAAATAAGCAGTACTACCTTGTCCTCCTCCATGTCTACAATAACAAAATCAGCAGGGAAAGCAAAAGTACCAACCGAAACAATTAAATCTCTTACCACACCTCTAGGTAGGATAATTGACCTATCAGCTAATTACAAAGTAATTCGTGTAGGCTCACATTCTCCTAAACCAAGCTTTAAATACATAGATAAGGGCATTAAATTAATACTTGCACCTAAATCACATAAACCCTTACCACAATTCACATTACCTATCGCGCAAGGTATGACTGGAGTACCTGGATCATCAAGCTTAGGTGGTAGCTTCTTCGAGAGAACAACTGAAACGCTTTCGGTGAGCTGCACAGTATCCTTCTCCACTAAAGATCGTCTGTTGGACAGGATGTCCTTCATGAACTTTGCATATATCGGCATCTACTTCAAAGCTTCAGAAAAAGGAATGTTAATGGTTAGTTTCTTAAAGATACTTAAAAACTTACCAAACTGCTCATCCAAGTCTCTCTTCTTCAACCGGTTTAGAAAAGGAACTGGCGCTTCAGCAACTGCGCGTCGTGGAGGTGTGGAAGTCTTAGGAGCCTTGCTAATCACCACCTCTGCTTAAGGTGGTTCCTCCTGAGAACCTGCTGGTGTGATTCCCTCATGCTGCTCAACATCAGGAAGAGGAGCCTCAGCTTCAGGAACCACCGGGTCAAGCTGTGTACCACTCCTCAACGTGATTGCCTTGACATGCTCTCTCGGATTCTGCTCTAACTGACTAGGCAAGGAACCCAAAGGACGCTGAGCCAACTGCTGCGATATCTGAGACAGCTGAGTCTCGATGTTTCTATTAAATGTCCTCTGGTCATTTTTAAAGGTTCTCTGCTCCTGATTGAAGGCTTCCAGCTCATTGAACTTCTTCGTGCTAACCGAGATGAAATCATTCATTCTGGCCAGAACTGCATCCATACTAGAAGACGCTCCAGCACCCGAATTCTGTGCTTGCTGATTCTGCAGTGGCTGCTTCTGATAAGAGGAATTATACTGCTGTTGGGGTCTCTGACTGAAATTGTTGTTACCGCCATCTTGGTAACGATTCTGCTGCTGAGAATGGTAACCCGAGTTGCCTTGATCCCCAAAATAATTACCTGGTCTGTTACCAACATAATTTGCTGCCTCTTCTTGTGGTGGAGCACACTGGCACAAGTTAGAAGCTCTACCACAATATTCGCAAGCGGGATAAACCTCAGGAGCAGCTGCTGCGTTTGACTGCGGATTCATAACTGCACACATACGCTCAAACTGCATCGACATTGCTTCTATCTTGGCAGCCAAAAAAGTGTTTGAATCCACTTCATAAACTCTAGCAGGTTTCTTCGGTGCAGCTTCTCCGGCTCTCGTACCTCCCCACTGATTAGCTGCTGTAGTGATAGTCTCTAACAGCTCTTTAATTCGTGTGATGGGCAGCTCCATCAAACTTCCTCCAGCACATGTATCAACCAACAACCGGCTAGACGGATCAAAGTCCTTGTAAAAGGACTGCAGTACAACCTCTTCACCTAGTCCGTGATGTGGCACCTTCCTTACTATCCCCTTAAAACGCTCCCAAGCTTCAGATAACGTCTCACCAGCGAACTGCATGAAGTTTGTAATTTCACCTCTCATGGTCAGCATCCGTGAGGGAGGAAAATACTTCGCCAGAAATGCATTGGCCAACTTTTCCCAAGTAGTAATGCTGTCAGGCGCCAGTGAGTTCATCACTCAGCCGCTCTATCCCTCAAGGAGAATGGGAACATAGTGAGCCGAGCAACCTCCTGCGAAGCCGGTGTCGAGCACGCTCCTACCAATCTCAAAAATGTGGTGAGGTGGACATTCGGGTCTTCAGTAACCATCCCACTGAACTGAGGCGCGTTCATCACCATGGTCACATAGTGAGTCTTGAACTGCCACTGCACTCTTGCTGGCAATGCTGGAATCACTATTGGAGACACCAACCCTTCAAAACTTGGACGGGTTTAGTCCCTCATCTGTCTCTCGTTGTTTGCCATGTTCACTGCTGGTTGAACTTCCGGACCTTCTTCAACAACAGGTGGTTCAAGCACCCTCTCTTCAGCTGGTGGATCCAGATTCAAGTCCCTTCGTAGCTGTCTTGCAAACCTCTCGATCTCAAGATTGAGTTCGAACTCTGGTTCTCCTGCAGAGCGGGTTTTAACCATAAACCGAGAGTTAGCAAACTGAAGCTAAAATAGCGTAAATTAAAATGGACAGCAGCAATTAGAATAAAATAACAAAAATCGGAGAAAGATAAAAAGAAATTAGCTCACAAAATATGCAGATAAAAAAAAGAAACTAATTACTAAACACAGAATATTCAAATAAAGGAATAAAATCAGGAATAAAATTTGGAGAATAAAAGAATATCTAAAACAAAATCAAAACAGAAATTAAAACAGATTAAAGATAAAAACAAAATAGAACGTTAAAACTTTCCTAAACTAAAAACGAGATAAAAAAAACACGGAACACAAAATATTGAGAATAACAAAATAATTAAACGAACAAGATAAAATCGAAACAGAACAGAAGGAAATAATAAAATAAAATGAAGATAAAATAAAGATTAAACTAAATAACCGTGCCTCCCCGGCAACGACGCCAAAAACTTGTTGGGATAAAACCTAACGGCAAGTGTACCGGTCAATTCTAGCAAGTTTTAATAGAGAGTATTCCCTAAGTATTGAACCAGAGGAGGCGATGCGTCTAGTTTAAATCTTTATTAAACGGAAAGTTAAAACTAAATAACAAATTAAAACAGGAAATTGGGGTTTGATTTGATGACAATTAGAAACTGTAAACAGAATGTAAAACAGTAAAAAGCAAGAAAATAATTGTTGCGAAACTGATTGGGAAAGAGATCCCGGTTTACTACTGCACCCTAAATCTGTAATTCCTATCCCAAAGTGATTTCCAAGACAATTCTGAGTAAAACCCTAGAACAAAGATAATTTACCTCCGGTCTCCCGCTTAGCAAATACTAGTTAGCAAAGACCGAATTCTAACTCTCGTTACGAACCCACTGTTTACTAACCGCCTTAAGAACAATCTAGTTTATTGGTCAATTAGCAATTTAGAGGAATTATCGTCTCTAAACTAACCGGTTATTTTCCTGTATTCAATTGAAAGCCGCAGTCGTCACATATAAGCTAAAAAAATACTAATCTTTATAATTGGCCAGATTATAACGATTAAAGAATTTAAGCAAGGAAAATAACTTTACTCAATCGAATTGCATTAAATCACAAAGGAACATGAATAGTCAATTTAGGGATACATAGCAAACCGAAATCTAAAGGAAACTACTCAGCCATTGACATGTTTACAATAAGCAAAACTGTAATGAGTAGTAATAAAGAACAAGAAGAAACTCAGTTGAGACTTCTGGAGAAGTCTCCGTGATGAACTTTCTGCTCTGCTCTGCTCCAACCTTCCGATCAGAATCAATCTCCAACTATACTAATCTCTCTGTGTTGAAACGTGACTAATTGTGGTCTATCTAAGCATATTTCTTCACGTTGGCCAGGCTCCCCTTTTATAACAAACAAAAATCTATCTCTAATTCTTCTCTTCCACGCACTCCCTGGCCGCGTTTTATCTAATTGGTCCGGGACTTGGTCCAAGTATGAAGTCCCGGACCACACTCTGAAATACGCCGAGAGTTCACATACAGGTATGGTCCGGGACTTAAGATATGTATTAAGTCCCGGACCGGTAATTGAAACAGGTCGAGAGTCATGCCGTCGGGTGGTCCGGGACTTAGGGTTTGTAACAAGTCCCGGCCCCATCCTAAAACTGAGGGAAAATGCAAGTCTTCACTCTGTTCAATATGTTTGACCGTCAGAATGACATTACGATGATCGGGAAGGCGTTTTCTTGAGATTTTCGCCTGAAATAACACGCAAACCCATCATAGAAGACAATTGCAAATAAAAGCATAAAACTAACCATAAGGCGGGAATTTATCAACAGATAATGATGAATTAGACACAAATAAACCCCATAGATATAGATAAATTCCTGACTTATCAATCACTCATACCTTTTCTGCAGCGCGAACACCACAGCAGAATGGTGTCGTTAAAAGAAAGAATCGGACGTTAGTTGAGATGGCACGTACAATGCTTAATGCTAGTGGATTAGCACCAAGTTTATGGGGAGAAGCTGTCAACACGGCGTGTTATATCCTCAACCGAGCTCTTATCAGACCTATACTCAATCAAACTCCATATCAACTAGTGAAAGGTCGACCACCATCAATCAGATATTTTAAGGTCATTGGATGTCGGTGCTTCATTTTACACAACGGCAAACATAATGTTGGAAAATTTGATATAAGAGGAGATGAAGGAGTATTTTTGGGTTATTCCTCTACTAGTAAGGCTTATAGAGTGTTAAACAAACGCACTCTTGTTGTGGAAGAATCAGCATATATACGGTTTGATGAAACAAATTTTGGATCTCGAAATCCACAAAATATTGGATCAGAATTAAGTGTTGATGATTCTATCGATGATTCTGATACATCACCTCCCTCTACTTAGATCTCTCCCATAACATCACAAACTAGTTCACATTCTGCTCCTTCCACTTCCTCACAACCATCACCCGACACTCCCAATAGCTTTCCTATGCAAGTTGAAACCTCTGGAACGACCAATTCCGTGTCTGAATCAGATAATAGTCCAAGCTCACAATCTGATGATACTACTATTCCTCCCGTTATTCCCTCCCGTCGGGATCCTGGTGTTACGTTGGACAATCTCCTCTCAGATCTGAACTCGGGACGAGTAACTCGCAACTCACTTCGGAACTATTATGCTCATGAGGGATTTCTGTCCAGTATTGAACCCCGTAACATAAAAGAAGCTCTTACAGACTCCGGTCGGGGAAACTGTAAATGTATGTGCGCTATACATACTTATTGTTTTTGATGTGTGACAAATATGCAGAGCCGGTCTTGTACTCATCATATGACCTTTTCGGTAAAATCCCTTTGGACTACAACAGAAACGGAGCTGCACGTGAGAGTATTTGCGGCGTTAGGTTGTTAAGATTTGTTCCTAATATATCTCCCTTAGTTTACGTTATGGATACTTGAATATTCGTGGAGGGAAGTTTGTTTAAGTTTGGGAAATTCCCATGTATATATATACTGTATAGGTTTAGTATAGGGGTGACGGTTTTGGGGATTAAGAACAGAGTTATACCCTTACGGCGATACCCATTTAGAGAGTTAAGAGTCATTCTTTATTCATTGTTCTAGGTGTGTTACTGTCATTCGAAGAGTGATAGATTAGTGTGTGATTGTTCAAAGTGTTGAACAGATCAGGTGAGGAGTTTTTCATGCTATTAATAAATATTAGTGGCTGTGTTTTCTTCTATATCGGGATTGCAATTGTTCTGTTGGTTAGCACCGAGAACTCAGATCAAGACTGAGTATTCTGGGTAATTACTTACGAACTGTCACACACAATATACTAGCATGTAACAATCATCAACAATCCAACCAATCCAACAAAACAAGAGTGCGACATCAAAATAAATGAGTCAGTTCTCTGTTAAAACTTAGGTCTTAAGATTATATTTGGAATCTCGTATAAGACTGTAATCAATTATTCTTGGACAACCCACACTGTAGGATTGTCACTTTCCAAGTCAATCGTCAATGTGTTCGGGTATATTTGAACCCTGTTAAACAAGTATTGAATTCTCAAATTGCATGACTCTCTATGTGACCCATATCTAACCAAATTTCTCCATCAATGAATCGAAGTCAAGGACGCTGAGCCAACATCTGGGCTCCGACATAACAAAAGTTCTTGATTGTGGGTCTGATGTAGACACCGTCTCACAACCCCTAGTAACCAAGTACGTTAGAGATGTCAAAAGTTAGTTCTAGTCATCACAGTGTCGGATGTCGAATAAGTATTCAAAGGAGGTTGGTAGGAAAATCCCGTATTCATTCCTCAATAAGTATGTTATTTATGCGTGCTTGTTGCTACTCTAAGGTATAGTTAGTAGTACAACACACAAATATTTGAATCAAAAAAATAACCAGACATGAAACAATATAGTAGTTCGTTGTCCATGCAATTATCTTAGGTCATTTCACACAATAACTAGCACACAAGCTGATGTAACTCGATAACACGCAGGCTACAAGAAAACCATACCTGTGTCTAACTCGACGTCGCCTAATCTCGGTCTACGTCTCAGCTATCACGTTCCTATAACCGATTAGCCGAGTGTGTTAATTATCTAGCACTCCTGTATAAGGTTTAACCGTATTTGTGAAACGGTTGCGTATCTCAAATTCATTATTTCATGTGAGTTACAAGATTCTCTCTTAATCTTTTAGTAACTCCTTTACTTTACATAGGGTTTATACATAATGTATAATTTTATATCCCCTAACTCATGTAACTTAATATGACGTGTTTCCTTCTTTACAAAATTACTCTTAATTTAGTTAACTACTGTAACATCCCAACTAATAATATCGTTATTATCGCTTAAACCTTCAAGTCGTATCGATGATATCACAGTGAAAAATTCTACTAAACTTGGTGTTACCGCCGTTATTCACCCACGTGACTAACTAGGCCTATTCTCTCACATGTTACGGTCTGACTAACCGGATAATTTCCCGAGCTAATACACAATATAAATTGTACACCACAATCTATACCGAGTTTAATACAATCCAAACATCCGAATACATACTTAAACCATGAGTGTACAAACACTACTCTTATAAATAACAAAATAATCCCAAGATACTTATACCCCCTCCTACACTCAGGGGAGTCATCTTCAGTCAAGTACCTGAAAAGTAAATGGTAGGCCCTGAGGGGCTCAACACCTTTGCTGGTATAGAAGACGTGTAGCCCACGAGCTACCGGGGCTACACACGACTAATTGTCGATATACATGCAGTTGATTATTATTCAACAACAATATAAAGTACAATAAACATTCAACACATTAGGCATGCAATCACATAACTCAAACGGATCAAACATTGTAATCAAAGGTCATCAAACAAAGGATATAATTTTCCTTCCTTTCATAGGCCCAAGAATCTATTTAGATCTCATATCCGGCCTTAACTCTTGTAATGTCAACGGTTCTTTATTTAGAACCGTGCATACCTTTTTCCCGTTGTTTACCTTGTCGGGTTGTTATTGACCCTATCCAATGAGTGTGAACTCCACTGGTTTAAATAAACAACATTTCTTAAGTTAGCGTGGGGATGTAGGCGAGATCCCCCCGCACCATACTTCATCTATCCTCCCACCTCGAACTGTAATCCGAGGAGGTCGAGTCAGTTCGTTGACTCTAGGTGGCAAGTACGAAGACAAGCCTCAAATGGAAGTCGGATCCAAGAAAGATACTGACATCCTGCCTCAAACACGCGTGACCGGAGTCAGTCCTGGATTCCTCACCCCTTAGTAAGCAATTAGTAGAAGTTTCACTGAAACGTTCTTGTTAGTCCGAATCTATGTCGGGTACTAACTAACTAATATTAGAGAGTTATTCCTGATTCTTACACCATTGTCCATTGTTAGACATTTCATATGTGGGAAACGTTTGTGAATCTCTAACCGTTATTTCATGTTCCTTACATGCGTTGATTACTAATCTAAGTTAGTACGCAAGCTCAAAGGAAAGTCGGGTTAGCACAATACGAAACACAAAGGAATATACAGTAAACCATTTTCATGCTTTTGTCTTGTTTAGCCATAGCATTTAAACAAATTGTACACAAGCCAGGTAAACCTCGGTAGCAAGAAGACTGCAAAAAAACTATATCGTACACCTTGAGAGTGGCTAGCTTAGAACGACGCTTGCATACTCCCCGACTGATGTTCCAACTATCCCGATCCTATAATTTCATTGAGTCAAGTGGGTTAATCTCTTTTATTAAACTCGTTTACTCGCTATCGTATATGACGTCTTTTCGTCTTTCTAATTTCCTCAATTTTAGCTAACTATATACGTGTGTATATATATAGTCTTATAAATTTCAATGTCACACTATTGTCACATTACTCCTCTTACCACGTTTACCTTGATTTTTGTCTTTCTAATTACCTCGTCTTTTCGTCTTAGATTAGAGAGCCGGTATTAACCGTCTCTAGAGTGATGACTCGAACTAAAATATCACCTAGAATACTTCTAGGTATTTGTGTAAGAGCTAAGATGCATCTAATAAATGTGTTCTCCTATAACCGAGAAGATTAATTAAAATACTCTAACAAATGAGAGTGTTATGATTTAATGAAATGTGTGTTTAGTAAATTCTGTGATGCATATGTTCCAGCAGGTTGTGCAAAGTGATCACTAGAAAGGAACTCCGATGGGGTGACTTTCGTTATGTTTATCTAACGAGCCGGATACGATTGTTAGTCGGAGTGTGCTACCGTTGGCACCATGGCTTCGGCCGCATGGACGTCTACCACTATAGACAAGTAAGACCATCTACCCAGTAGTAGTATGGCATAGGACTACTGTCCAATTATGAACGTGTGAGGTTAAACGGGGAATTGTCCTTAACGTGACACCCGTATGGCTATGTGAGATTTGACAGAAGCGGGACTTTGAATGATGGAAACTGGACAAGTGAAACGAGTTCTAATTCAGCTAACTGTTATCCTTATTTAAACTCAATTGGTTGAGTAAATTGTAGCTGGCGTGATTGCTATGACTTGTTGTGTGAATATTTGTGTATTTGGTTGTATGTTAATATCATTCAATTACAGTTATTTAATAAGCATGTAAACGGAACAGCATGAAATGAACCTTATGCTAAGCAAGGTGTCTAATCGACCTAAGTGACCTAAAAGGGTCTAGGATCACATTATTAGCATACTCAGCGGTTGGCTGAGCCTTTATGGCCTCACATTACAGGTGCGTAGGTGTTGCAAGACCTACACGTGAGTGCGGGGTTTTGGGATTAGTTAGCGGTATACCTCTCGATTATACCCTAGGATCTGACTTTCCGCTTTTGAACTGTTGGTATTGATAGGTAGAATGCTCACTAGTCATTTTTGGGATTAAGTGTTGTAACTTTTGGATTAATGATGTATTCCCGTCATCACGGTGGTTATTATTGTATTACTGATTTAGTTGTGGAAGTAGACGCCTCGTTATTCGCATGGGTGGATAACGACGGGTAACACCAAGGTTTAATGGTTGGGTTTTTATTTTCCGCTGTGACATCTTTCATTATTGTTACGATTTGCGTTAATTAATATTGTATTAAGGGCGTATTTTACGTGGGGTGTTACACCTATTGATGTCAAAAACTCGTATTTCTCTTATTTTATAAGGTCGGCGCCCATAGGCATCAATGATGGAATGCAATCAACCTTCCCTAAATCATTTAAGAGTTATCAGTCCTCGAAAGAACTAAAGATAGAAAAACACTTATATTACTGCCAAAACATCACGATTACAAGCTTGGGGTTTTATCACCCTAAAACTAGAACGTAGCCACTAAAAGACATAATTGAAGTGCTTGAATGTAAATTGCATAGGGTAAAAGTGCTAGAAAGTAAATTGGATAATGTAAATGTGCATAAAAGTAAAAAGGAAAGATAAATCTATATTTAGAGAGAGATCCAGTCTCAAATAGGGTAAAGAAATGAAGTGAGGATGAGTTGGAGAGGTAGAATTAGCCCCTATTTATAGAATTTGGTGGTAGAAATCGTGAGGTGCAATTGACTGGAAATCGGGGTCGGTTGGTTGCTTGCACCCCATGTTGATATGTGCGATTTGTACTTGGCCAATTAGGAGGAAGCATATTTTGCAACTTGATAAGGCTCAAGAACCTCCGGAAAAAGTCAAGATGACATCCAATCACAGCGCTCAACTTGGTTTGCAGCAATAGAGTTGACCAACCATTGTCTAAGGTCGGTCGTGTGTCGGTTGCTCTTGATGGCACGAAAGTTTGTTACGTTTGGCGTGCATCTCCAGGTTGAGACGGGAACCCTTCGCGTTTCTTTATTATGCTTGACCAATCTACGAACGAGCTCGGTTTGTAATCTGTTGGGAGTCAGATTCTCCTTTGCTCTATAAGTATGCACCTTAATCCTTGATTTCTCTATCTTTTTTGGCTGAAACATGTAGAATACATAATCAATAGTAAATTGAGCATAAGAGAAAGAATAATTGGTTAAAATGATTAATTCATGTCGTAAAATGAGGAAATTATAAGGCATAAATCACTACATATTGAATCACTTATCATTCATCATGTTACCTTTGTTACTATTTAATAGACTCATTTAGTCTTTTTTAGTTTTTCTACTTTTTATTAAATAATCATAATAATATAAAAATGTGACTACAAATAAATTTTTAAGTTATCTTTGAATAACAAATCAAAACTACATTTCAAGACTTAAACTGATTTCATTATTTTTAAACCTTGGCCTTTCATCCTTTATCACCCTAGAAAAAGAAAAGAAGATAGACAACCTAGCTGAGCAAACAGGCCCATCATGCCACTATCCCGGTCTTTCTAGGAGTACGATCAATGAATGGGTTGAAATATTTATTTTGTTTTCAATTCCATCCACAGAAATTTAAACTCCTTTTGGACTTTAAAAGGAATATTTGTAGCAGCTTGTAGATAGGATTAGGCTCTATTCGGCATGGTTTTTTTACGGTTGTTTTGTAGCTATTTTTGAAATACCCCTAACTGTAACACCCCTACCATTAATACAATGCTTACCGTCCAATCTCCTTACACATCAGATACACGCAGCGGATACATACTTACATACAGTGGGTGATACAATGCCGTTAGTCACCCACGTGACTAACAAGGCTACTACTTCTACATACAGCATCGGTCTGATGGACCGGAATCCCGAGTACTAGACAATTATAATACGTACTCCATTCATCAATCGAATACAACAATGCTCCATTCAATACTGACTCCTCCATAATTCATATGGTACAACATACTTAACCGAGTCTACTAGGATCCTTATACAATTATAGTATCTCTTCCAAGTTCATACATACTCACCAAGAGTCTACATCTACCCATTCCTCACAACTACTTACTTTCTAAGTACAAGGGTGTAACACCCCATCCAACAATAATACACTTACAATAAACTGCAGCGGAAAAACAACCTCATCACATTACTTATCTCATTGGTGTTACACGCCGTTAGCCACCCACGTGGCTAACAAGGCTAATACATACACATCGTACCGGTCTGATGGGCTAAATTCCCGAGCGACTACACATTACTATCCCTTTCCATTAATCACAACAACAACATACACCTTCCAACTATACCGAGTACTTATAACTAATGCCGATAACAATTTCGGTCTTACTACACCTACTATATATATACAACATAAACGATTACCCATGTACAACGACTACCCGTCCTATTCTCGAACGGCTTCCAGCACTTCGTACCTGAAATAGGAAAAGAAGAGAAAGGGTGGCCCCCAAGGGGCTCAGCACCTTTGCTGGTATGGTAATCCCGCAGCCCACATGCTACCGGGCCACGCACAACTAATTGTCGTCTTAGCATGCGGTTGATTATTTTTAAATCATACATGCAACTGTAAACACACAACACATAATCATTTCGCCTCAATGGGCTCAACAAACGGATAATATGTCCTTACTTAGTAAGTCACTCAAGGTATTCAATATCCCTAGAGTGTTCCTCCTCTAATGGAGCTACTTCCTTAACAGACGACACTTACCCTTAAATCGGGTTATCCTTAAACGCCTCTTTTCTCAAACTGGGACTCATATCCATGATCCACATACTCCACATTTTACAACATATATCATACGCTACATAACAACACTTAACAACACTTTACACGTTTCCACGTGCACAACATAACACCGCAATAGATATTGCATCACAACAAAGATACATAACATAACGGGAATGGTCCTCTTAGGAACCGACCCAAACATTGCTAATACACTGGTGAGCCTAGAGAATGTTGCCAGTCTCATGATAAGCTCGTTACATAACTCGTTACCGTCTCGTTAAATGAACGGTTAACTTAACACAAGGTGTCTCGGATATAGTGATCCAAGCACACCGAAACAAACATAACAATAGTATGCCCCTGTGGCCCGACGTGAGTCAGTAATAGCCTTGGTTAAGCTAAAGGGAAGGTTGGGAACCAAATTGGAAAACAACCATAACATACAGAGAGGATCGAACCTGCTATGACAACGACCCCCATACTCACACGCGTGGCCGGAACAGACCGGACTCCTCACTCCCCCGTTAGCACTTGTTAGAAGTTCAACTTTGAACTTTATTAAACAATCACAAACTTGGGTTAAGTCTTGTTAGACATACACAAGGGAAGAGAGAGTCATACATTCACATACAAACATCACACACAAACATCACATAACCAACTCACGCATAGCCGTGGTTAGAACGTTCCTTAAGTCGGAAACGTTGTTACCGGATACCGTTCTCCTACGTTTACCTAATAGTGGTTAACTAGCCCTTCACGCGCATTCGAGGTTACCGGTATCGGCACGTAAACATACAAAACAATAACGACTGTAAACTCGTTTCATGATTTATCTCATAACGTGGCAAACATACAGAAAAACACATTGGCATACAAGCCGGTGTAATCCGGTAGGACACAGGTTGCAAGAAAACCATACCTGTCACCGGAGTCCACTTTACCACGTCCACTTATGTTCCTCGAGCGATTCTCGAACAACTGTTAACATCACATGTTTTTATTAACATCGGGGTTTGCTTGATTATTTAATGTCTAATGCTTATAATTTTTTTTTCCCGTTAACTTAGTTACATAACTTCACTTTTTAACTTGTTTACTTTCACATTTTATTACAACTTTTCACCCACTTAATTGTCATTAAAACTCACCTAACATGTCCTTAACAACCTCATAACATCATTAACCATCAATCCCCATCATTAGACATCATTTTCAACCTTAAACAACATTTTAGTGTGGTCCGGGACTTGGTCCTTACCTTAAGTCCCGGACCAACACATTAGAAACTCTGGGCGATTTTAATAGGGTGGTCCGGGACCTTGTACTTCCCTTAAGTCCCGGACCACAACATGTTACAACTCTCGGCCATTTTAAAAGCTTGGTCCGGGTCTTGAACCATGACCTAGGTCCGGACCAAAGCTACAGAATTGTCAAAATTGCATTTTTCAAGTGTTGTTGCCTTAGTTCTCCACCTCCATTAATTGTATAAACTTACCATATGATCTAGGTAGATTCTAATGCAAAAATACCATTCGATTCACCTAAAACATTGTCCAACTTGTTACCCGATTTTCTTATACATACACCAACACTTATAACATTTGACTCTAGGTTTCTAAATGGTGTTTCTCACCTTTGATTACAACTATCCCAAAATGTTTCCTCCTTACCTTAACATCATCTCCCAAGCATCTTCTCTTACTAACCAAATCCTCTTTTCACAACTTCTTGAATTCCTTTCTCAAACCTCACCTAAACATCATTTCTTCCTTGTACATCAACATTCCTAAACCTTAAACAAACTTCTCCAAGACTTTTTAATACACTCTCAAAACACACATTGAATTCCTAGAACTTCCAAGATAACACCTAAATCCTTGCATCACTCTAAATCACCTTCATACATGTTTTCTTCTCAAGTAAACCTTTATTCACCTTTAACACTTCCTGGTTCACCAAGACTTTCTTAAAACACTTAGAACTTCTTACACATTTCCCAAATTTGGCCATAGCTTCTCTTGTATATACTCACATCCAAACACTTAGGTTTTTACCTTATTTCATTCAAGAACACCTAAAATCCATCAAGAACATTTTTACACACAAACTTCACACATTAAGCACTACACCACAATATAGTGCATAAGCTAAATTTCTTGGCACTTAGGCCCTTAAATAACATGGCTCTTAGGCCCTTAAATTGCATAAACCTTAAACACTGAATTTCCCACATAAGTAATGCCTTTGACCTGCAAATACACCCAACAATACATATGCCCTTAATAAACTCCTTGAGAGCATTTTACTAGCTCATTTGCCATTGGCTCCTTAGGTATTTATTAAGCAAATCAAGCTCATTTTCCTAAGGCATTTAAACTACATTGAGATAGCTTGTTTACCTCTTTTTCCTCCCAAATTTCTTTCTTGTTTCCTTACAAAACCGGTAAGGCATTTGGTTCCTTGCCAACTACTAAACATTATACAAACAACATAATGAGTATTCAAGCTTTAAGCTCCATCTCATTGTAAACCCTAGGTTTACATTATTTCAAAAACATTAATGTAGTTGTTTTACCTTGATCTTTGAAGGGAGTTTGAATATCTATGAAGAGAGGACTCCACCTAGTCCTTGAAAGATTCAAATGGAGCTAGAACAAGGCAACACAAGGAGCTCCATCAATGAATATTTTCGGTCACACACAAAACATGGAGGAAACTTGATTTTTCTTTGAGATTCCTTACCTAGGAGCAAGGGAGATCAATAATATGTGGAAAGACAAGCTCAAGCTCCTTCAATGGTGGAACTCCATGGCACCGAAATGGGGCTTTTGAAGTTTTGAGAAGATAGAAATGGAGAGCTTGGTCTAACTAGAAGAAAGGTGGTCTTGAAATTAAATTTGGATCATGGAGCTAGAAGTTACAAGTGAAAGAAGATGGAGAATGGTATGGTTTGCTGTAGCAAAACCGATGGAGTTTGGTGAAGAAGGCTACGGTGTGGTGTGAATGAAGATTGGAATTGCTTTTGAAAGATATTTACATGTTATAAAGGTAACTTCTACTTTTCACTTACTTTTCCTTCTTTCTTTAATTTTTACTAGCTCATGGTGGTGAGTCACCACATGATAAAACCGGCCCCCATATAATTAGAAGGGTGTTTTGGTCTTTATTTGTCAATTTAATTACTTAACACAACATATGTTACAAACTAGCTTATAAAAATCACTATTCACCTAAACAAGGCACTTAGAAGTGAAATTTTTGATTTCCCATTAATATAGCCACCCAAATGTGATACTATATAGTACACATGTTAATTAAAGAGTAATGATGGACATTTAGCCATTCAAAACTCATTTACAAGACAATTTTTCAAAAACGTGCTTTAAGACTCCTTAAAGCACATTTTGTGTTTTAACTTGTTTTCAAGCTTGGTTTTCTTTGGTAATTGATTTAATATGTTCATTAACATATTTATAAAGTATAGGTGTGACCATTAGGTCTTATACACATTTATCCCAAGCTTAGAGCACATTTTCGCTCATATTGACTTTAAGGTATTTTCTTGTGTTTTATTTGGTTTAACTGTCCACCAAAGTTTCCTAAGGACTTAATTAGCCTTATTAAATCATAATTAAATGTTATCAAGTCTTGGTAGGCTCTTTGGGTCCTAACCAAGTTCACTCATAGCTTAGAGCATGTTTTTGCTCAAACTGTGTCTTAGTGTTTTATTGCATTTTACTATGATTAAAATTGTACACTGATGTTCCTAAGGCACTTTTAGCCTTTATATAACATAGTTTGATATTTAAACCACATATCAAGGTTTGGGGTATTTCAATCTACCCCCCTTAAAAGAACTTCGTCCTCGAAGTTCACACTTTCCACACATCATTAAATTTGAACACAGGAATCACTTGGAAATAAACTTCCATAACCAAACACACTTTACATCACAACCTCGGACTTAATGGTCCGGGCAACACATTCACATCCACACATAACATAACCTATCCACATGATAACCTCGGACTCTTTGGTCCGGGTATCTTAACAACACTTACACATACATAACAACCCCTCGGACTCACTGGTCTTGGGTAACATCACAACATTTGGACACATAGGTCCCCATAACATAACAGTCTTCAGACACTTAGGTCTATGTAACACAACACATTTAGACTCATAGGTCTTGATAACATAACAGTCTTTAGACACATAGGTCTTGATAACATACACTTTAGGAACTCAAGGTCAAAATAACATTTATCACACATACCACACAACATGTCATAGCATGTATAACAATCAAAAATACCTTTTACATACACACTGTGATCCCGCAGAACCCGGTCGCGAACTCGCGATGGACACCTTCCGTCCCCGTGCCTTTGGGAGATTAAAACAATCACTTAAGTTTAAAATTTCATTGTGAGGGTAAGTAAGAAGACTTTAATTATGTAAAGTATCCATCAACGTTTTATAAATACCAATTTAAAATCCTTTTGAAAACACACACAACTCCAAGTCCAACTTAAGCTCCTTGCTTCTTTTATTAGCGTGGTTATTTGTGACCACTTATAGGGAGCTTCAAGAGTCATCCAACCCTGACGTGATCAGCATCAGTGTAGAACTATCCTTCCACTCCAATTTGTGTTCGGCTTCCCTTGATCGCATGCAAATCAAGTTCCACTTCCCACTTCATTTTCAAGCATCAAATAAATCACTCATTTGCAATTTTCTATCTTTTAAATCATTCTAGTCATGATCATAACATCTCCAAAGGATAGAACCTCGTCTATCAGTTACCTCCATTCACTTTAATCCTGTTGCCTAGGGAATCTTATTCTCACTAGGTTCTATGTCGGTATCATGCCCTTTCTTGAATCACTATATAGTATATATATACACATATATTTTATCAAAATACAACACACAATTTCACATTTATACACTGTCGGGGTTTGTTCCCCCGGGAGTTTCTCTACTCCCCACACTTGTACTATCGCACAAAACTGTTAACAAATACACACACTTATCACAATGGTATTCGCATCTTCTGTGCGCAATTACCACAATTAAACCATGACTGAATGCGTATGTTTACGTAACACACACACCAATCATCAAAACAATAATATAAT
Organism: Limonium bicolor; assembly: GCA_023374045.1. NCBI lineage: Eukaryota > Viridiplantae > Streptophyta > Magnoliopsida > Caryophyllales > Plumbaginaceae > Limonium > Limonium bicolor. Next base: position 186,581,834 of record CM041782.1, read on the forward strand.
TTTGTGCTATGCACAATATAAGTCACATACACTACGTACACTTGTACGGTAATATACACTAAGTGGTTTTGCGCTCTACCCCCCTTAAAAGGGATTACGCCCACGTAATCAATCACTAAACATTGGCTTAAATGTTCTGCCGTCGTGAAGTGTTTAAACTTCCACGCGGTCTATTACACAATGGATTCTGATTAGAGGATCTTAACCATATCGGCGGTTTAGTTCCTAAACCAAGAATTCTCATTGGAGTTTGTTTAAACTCTTAGTTGGTTTCGATTCTGGCCTGTTAGGCTTCTAGGCGTTAATAATTAGCCATTCACTCGTGTTCACCATGTACATTCAACACTTGAATCACTGGCTCACTAGTTTCTGCTGCGAAACTCTAATAACTGTAGAGCTTAATTGCTCCATTTGTTATTCTTACTGTATTGTACATCCCCCAATTGTCACCTTCATCTTGGTAACAATGGTTTCTCAACCGACGCACGGTATCTTTTACCCTGAGCGGATTCGGTGAGTTTCACAATTTTCCATCCACTTCCATAATAATTTACTGTGTATACAGCTATGTATTTCACAATGACTGACTTGTTCCCTTCCGACTTATTGTCGGTTGAGATTGAGCTACTACCTAGTGTGTAGTGCTCTCTCAGTTATTTACAACATTTGGGGTATATTCTATACCGATATTTGGCAGCTAGTGCTACTGTAGTCACTTACTGTTAATCATGTCACTTACTGTACAAGTACTTTTTTTTATTGGTGCGGCCTTGCATTTCCTATGCATCGGCCATTATAACATTATTGCTCCACAATTAACATGTTTCCAATTCCTAGCTATCTCATTCGATCATTACTGCACAAGTGCAATACCAAAACACTCAGTCATACAGAGTGCAGAGGCGTAAACTCTTGACAGTAAATCCCTTATGCGATTCGCCATGGAATTCACACTGAGTTCCTCATCACATAGTACCTACCACTGGCTTATTGCCCAGTTTGTTTAACATAACTTATCTTGCATCTCCACTGAGTTTAACTCATAACTGGTCTTATCTGTTACATTATCGTTTAACAATACTTATACAACGGTCGCTTACTGTGCACCGTGCTCTTACTCCTTGTATAACATCAGCTTACATAGTATTTACTGTCACATTAACTTCCACACCTATACTTGTATTATTCACATTATGGTTCATCACTCATTTGGATGACTACTGAATGCTCCTTGAGCATCGATCATTCGAGTCACAAGCCGGCATTATTCAGCTCGGTGTTTCACTTTATACACACATACTACACACATACTACTAAGCTAACTGCTCTCTTTCAATAATAACATCGTCCATCCTTAACATATTCCTTGAACTTGATTCACATAACTACCGCTCCTGCGGTTTCAGAATATCGAGAGGTATCCCCACTCTTAATGCAGTGGTTCGTTTACCACTCTATTCACTTATATAACATAAACTTCTGCAATCAATCTAATTTTTCATAACGCATTTTATTTGTGGCTTATAAGCCTTACTGCCTTGAGCTGCGCTCATTGTAGGCTGTCCACACACATGTACTTCTCTGTACAACTTTACATGGTTTGGATATTATATTGAGCTCCATGACAAGGTCGTTGCATCACGTTTCCTTTCATGGGATTCCCCTTAGGTTTGTCAGTCCGTCTCCTGACAACTTATGTCTAAACTGGGTGTTAGTTTCAACCCTTGTGTTTCTGTCATGCCATTTCGTGCAACACTTGTTGATGCGAACACCCTTCAAGGATTGCTCCTGGGTGTTGCTAAGTTATGCTTTTACATTTAGTTCACACTTATTGATATATTGAGTTAGCCACGCCGTTTGCGTTCTTAATTGGCTTATTATCTTCTTCTGTGAAGATCAACATTTCTTGATAGTTTCATCCCGTTCATTGTACATTAATGTGTCCACATTAGGCATCTGCTTTGCCATGTACAGGCTGGGTCACCATTCCAGCTATAATGTTTATCCCTGAGGATCCTCAAATCATATACGATGTCTTTACATTCAGTTAGTGCACTTCGCACCTCCTCACTCTTAAACATTTCCTTGGAAGGAATTCACTAATTCCTTTAGTCTCGTTAATTTAACTGAGTTCCTTAACTTCAACTATTCCTTGTAATCCTTAGCTCTTGTTTGACTCATACTGCTGACCGTAGACGGAGTCGACTACTACCCGTGTTTCAGACTCCACTCGTATACATATGTGGGGTACCATACTGATACATTGCTACTTACCCAACTAACCCATAAGTAGGTCTGTCAGGCCCACAAGCTCCTATCGGAGTGCGGTCGTCCCACAATTCAGTTGGTACACTCGTAGTGTCCGTCACACGCCTAGGTGAAGCATTATGTTGTCACTCCCTTATTGTCCCGTGACAATATCATTCCTTACTTTCCGAACTTAATCGAGGGAAAGTTTATCCGTTGTTGTATCCTCGCCAACTGTCCTTGGTTTTACTGGCTTGGTTTAAAAAAGGTTTGGAAAGAAGTGTTGGTTTGAAAGAAAATCTGGTTTTGAAAAGAAAGGGTTTGAATAAATCTGGGTTTGAAAGAAAATTTTCATGGTTTCACAACATCTTCTTACCTTAGCCAAGTCTAGCTCCTTGCTGACTGGTGTACTTACAATTACAGAGCTTAGGCTAACAAGCCCTTCCATTGTTATAATGTTCACACTTAACTTCGTGGTACTTTACTAAGTACTTGTAGTGGTTATAAATTTCCCGAACAGCCCTGTTATAGCAGCACTTGCTACGGCAAGTGCGCCATGCTAACTGGCTATCGGTTTAACACATACCAGTTGTGGTATTGTTTTTATCCGCACTGTCATCAGTGGCCATGTTGGCCCTCACTGATCTTACTGCCTTGACAATAACTCTTCTAGGTGACTTCTCACTGTCTTCACATGACGATCATCAACTAGGGTGTTTCCCATTCTGGGAGACCCTCTTTACTTAGTATCGTATCCTCTTTATAGCCCGTTCCACGCACTTGTCGTGGTTTCTGAGACTTGTCTCAGGTTTGGGTACTACGTTGTAGTTCCTTAGTTGGTTGGTATACCGTTGGTGTATCACTTAACAACTGCGGTTCCGTAGACACTTATCTCGGTTTCACTAATCCACTTCTTGCCTGTAGCACGGTTGGTGCGTTGCAAGTTGGTTTTTCTCGACTGCTTAGCATGTCGACCCAGGTTGCCAGAAATTCTATTCCTCTATGCACAAGATCCTTCATTCATTGCCATGAAATGCGGTCAACATTGTTCAGATGGAGACCGTCTCCGGGATTCCCAGTTTTCGGGATCTACCGTGTGACAGGTTCTCCGTACCTTTAGAGGTACTTAATAACAGCCAGATCGGGTATTCCCGAGTATGAGAGGACTTTCATCTCTCTGGCGTTGTTTCCCAAGTTATAAAACAGGGGTTGTGGAGGGCGAGAAGGATATTGTAGGTTTCCAGTAGTCACTGGTAGTTCCTAACTAGCGTATCTCTCACGCTATCACTCAACCCTTAACCCAAAGTACCAAAATCCTAACTCGGTACTTCCTAAGCTCGGTAATTCAGTCATCAGAGCGATACTTCGCTCTGATACCACTTTTTGTAACACCTCATCCAACAATAATACACTTACAATAAACTGCAGCGGAAAAACAACCTCATCACATTACTTATCTCATTGGTGTTACACGCTGTTAGCCACCCACGTGGCTAACAAGGCTAATACTACACATCGTACCGGTCTGATGGGCTAAATTCCCGACGACTACACATTACTATCCCTTTCTATTAATCACAACAACAACATACACCTTCCAACTATACCGAGTACTTATAACTAATGCCGATAACAATTTCGGTCTTACTACACCTACTGTATATATACAACATAAACGATTACCCATGTACAACGACTACCCGTCCTATTCTCGAACGGCTTCCAGCACTTCGTACCTGAAATAGGAAAAGAAGAGAAAGGGTGGCCCCCAAGGGGCTCAGCACCTTTGCTGGTATGGTAATCCCGCAGCCCACATGCTACCGGGCCACGCACAACTAATTGTCGTCTTAGCATGCGGTTGATTATTTTTAAATCATACATGCAACTGTAAACACACAACACATAATCATTTCGCCTCAATGGGCTCAACAAACGGATAATATGTCCTTACTTAGTAAGTCACTCAAGGTATTCAATATCCCTAGAGTGTTCCTCCTCTAATGGAGCTACTTCCTTAACAGACGACACTTACCCTTAAATCGGGTTATCCTTAAACGCCTCTTTTCTCAAACTGGGACTCATATCCATGATCCACATACTCCACATTTTACAACATATATCATACGCTACATAACAACACTTAACAACACTTTGCACGTTTCCACGTGCACAACATAACACCGCAATAGATATTGCATCACAACAAAGATACATAACATAACGGGAATGGTCCTCTTAGGAACCGACCCAAACATTGCTAATACACTGGTGAGCCTAGAGAATGTTGCCAGTCTCATGATAAGCTCGTTACATAACTCGTTACCGTCTCGTTAAATGAACGGTTAACTTAACACAAGGTGTCTCGGATATAGTGATCCAAGCACACCGAAACAAACATAACAATAGTATGCCCCTGTGGCCCGACGTGAGTCAGTAATAGCCTTGGTTAAGCTAAAGGGAAGGTTGGGAACCAAATTGGAAAACAACCATAACATACAGAGAGGATCGAACCTGCTATGACAACGACCCCCATACTCACACGCGTGGCCGGAACAGACCGGACTCCTCCTCCCCTTAGCACTTGTTAGAAGTTCAACTTTGAACTTTATTAAACAATCACAAACATTGGGTTAAGTCTTGTTAGACATACACAGGGAAGAGAGAGTCATACATTCACATACAAACATCACACACAAACATCACATAACCAACTCACGCATAGCCGTGGTTAGAACGTTCCTTAAGTCGGAAACGTTGTTACCGGATACCGTTCTCCTACGTTTACCTAATAGTGGTTAACTAGCCCTTCAAGCGCATTCGAGGTTACCGGTATCGGCACGTAAACATACAATAACAATAACGACTGTAAACTCGTTTCATGATTTATCTCATAACGTGGCAAACATACAGAAAACACATTGGCATACCCGGTGTAATCCGGTAGGACACAGGTTGCAAGAAAACCATACCTGTCACCGGAGTCCACTTTACCACGTCCACTTATGTTCCTCGAGCGATTCTCGAACAACTGTTAACATCACATGGTTTTTATTAACATCGGGGTTTGCTTGATTATTTAATGTCTAATGCTTATAATTTTTTTTTTCCCGTTAACTTAGTTACATAACTTCACTTTTTAACTTGTTTTACTTTCACATTTTATTACAACTTTTCACCCACTTAATTGTCATTAAAACTCACCTAACATGTCCTTAACAACCTCATAACATCATTAACCATCAATCCCCATCATTAGACATCATTTTCCAACCTTAAACAACATTTTTGGAGTGGTCCGGGACTTGGTCCTTACCTTAAGTCCCGGACCAACACATTAGAAAACTCTCGGGCGATTTTAATAGGGTGGTCCGGGACCTTGTACTTCCCTTAAGTCCCGGACCACAACATGTTACAACTCTCGGCCATTTTAAAAGCTTGGTCCGGGTCTTGAACCATGACCTAGGTCCCGGACCAAAGCTACAGAATTGTCAAAATTGCATTTTTCAAGTGTTGTTGCCTTAGTTCTCCACCTCCATTAATTGTATAAACTTACCATATGATCTTAGGTATATTCTAATGCCAAAATACCACTTCGATTCACCTTAAAACATTGTCCAACTTGTTACCCGATTTTCTTAACATACACCAACACTTATAATTTGACTCTAGGTTTCTAAATGGTGTTCTCACACCTTTGATTACAACTATCCCAAAATGTTTCCTCCTTACCTTACATCATCTCCCAAGCATCTTCTCTTACTAACCAAATCCTCTTTTCACAACTTCTTGAATTCCTTTCTCAAACCTCACCTAAACATCATTTCTTCCTTGTACATCAACATTCCTAAACCTTAAACAAACTTCTCCAAGACTTTTTAATACACTCTCAAAACACACATTGAATTCCTAGAACTTCCAAGATACACCTAAATCCTTGCATCACTCTAAATCACCTTCATACATGTTTTCTTCTCAAGTAAACCTTTATTCACCTTTAACACTTCCTGGTTCACCAAGACTTTCTTAAAACACTTAGAACTTCTTACACATTTCCCAAATTTGGCCATAGCTTCTCTTGTATATACTCACATCCAAACACTTAGGTTTTTACCTTATTTCATTCAAGAACACCTAAATCCATCAAGAACATTTTTCACACAAACTTCACACATTAAGCACTACACCACATATAGTGCATAAGCTAAATTTCTTGGCACTTAGGCCCTTAAATAACATGGCTCTTAGGCCCTTAAATTGCATAAACCTTAAACACTGAATTTCCCACATAAGTAATGCCTTTGACCTGCAAATACACCCAACAATACATATGCCCTTAATAAACTCCTTGAGAGCATTTACTAGCTCATTTGCCATTGGCTCCTTAGGTATTTATTAAGCAAATCAAGCTCATTTTCCTAAGGCATTTAAACTACATTGAGATAGCTTGTTTACCTCTTTTCCTCCAAATTTCTTTCTTGTTTCCTTACAAAACCGGTAAGGCATTTGGTTCCTTGCCAACTACTAAACATTATACAAACAACATAATGAGTATTCAAGCTTTAAGCTCCATCTCATTGTAAACCCTAGGTTTACATTATTTCAAAAACATTAATGTAGTTGTTTTCCTTGATCTTTGAAGGGAGTTTGATATCTATGAAGAGAGGACTCCACCTAGTCCTTGAAAGATTCAAATGGAGCTAGAACAAGGCAACACAAGGAGCTCCATCAATGAATATTTTCGGTCACACACAAAACATGGAGGAAACTTGATTTTTTCTTTGAGATTCCTTACCTAGAGCAAGGGAGATCAATAATATGTGGAAAGACAAGCTCAAGCTCCTTCAATGGTGGAACTCCATGGCACCGAAATGGGGCTTTTGAAGTTTTTGAGAAGATAGAAATGGAGAGCTTGGTCTAACTAGAAGAAAGGTGGTCTTGAAATTAAATTTGGATCATGGAGCTAGAAGTTACAAGTGAAAGAAGATGGAGAATGGTATGGTTTGCTGTAGCAAAACCCGATGGAGTTTGGGAGAAGATGAAGAAGGCTACGGTGGGTGTGAGTGGGAAAGAAAGAATGAAGATTGGAATTGCTTTTGAAAGATATTTACATGTTATAAAGGTAACTTCTACTTTTCACTTACTTTTCCTTCTTTCTTTAATTTTTACTAGCTCATGGTGGTGAGTCACCACATGATAAAACCGGCCCCCATATAATTAGAAGGGTGTTTTGGTCTTTATTTGTCAATTTAATTACTTAACACAACATATGTTACAAACTAGCTTATAAAAATCACTATTCACCTAAACAGGCACTTAGAAGTGAAATTTTTGATTTCCCATTAATATAGCCACCCAATGTGATACTATATAGTACACATGTTAATTAAAGAGTAATGATGGACATTTAGCCATTCAAAACTCATTTACAAGACAATTTTTCAAAAACGTGCTTTAAGACTCCTTAAAGCACATTTTGTGTTTTAACTTGTTTTCAAGCTTGGTTTTCTTTGGTAATTGATTTAATATGTTCATTAACATATTTATAAAGTATAGGTGTGACCATTAGGTCTTATACACATTTATCCCAAGCTTAGAGCACATTTTCGCTCATATTGACTTTAAGGTATTTTCTTGTGTTTTATTTGGTTTAACTGTCCACCAAAGTTTCCTAAGGACTTAATTAGCCTTATTAAATCATAATTAAATGTTATCAAGTCTTGGTAGGCTCTTTGGGTCCTAACCAAGTTCACTCATAGCTTAGAGCATGTTTTTGCTCAAACTGTGTCTTAGTGTTTTATTGCATTTTACTATGATTAAAATTGTACACTGATGTTCCTAAGGCACTTTTAGCCTTTATATAACATAGTTTGATATATAAACCACATATCAAGGTTTGGGGTATTTCAAAGGGTGTGCCGTCGGTCTCTTACCTTGACCACATCCACTTCGGGTACCTGCACACTAAAAACGTTCCCCCTAGGGGGTCAGCTTTCGCTGCGCATGATAACCGCATACCCCGCGTACTAGTGAGGGTACGCCGACCACTTGGTCGAATACATGCAGTTCATTTTCATTCAAACATACATGCATACATGCTCTTATACACAGTACAACAATACTTACGCAAGCATACATACATACACTTCATTACATACAAGGAATACAATATAACCATCCAATACATACTTACCTTCTTCTGAATATACATACTCATTACATACACAAAGTACAGTTCTTGTTAGCTTCATTGGTCCACCCGGGTTAATCGGGTGGAGATTACTCTTTTACTCGTTACTTCATACTTACGCATACATACTCATACTCATACATACTTACGGATCCATACTTACTTACTCTTACTCTTACTCATGTTAAGTCGTCGGGACCTCCGGCCCGGGGACTACTCCGTCCCACCACCGGGATTTACTTGACTCACCAATCCGGGATGCTACCCATTTACGGGATTTGGGCCGCGGACCAGTTTAGAGTCAGGAATTGCAGCCAACCTCTTGTGACTCCGCATCCTCACGCGTGGCCGAAACTATATCAGACTTCTACTCATTCCAATTTACTCACTTAAGTTAGGAGTTAGACAGTTAGGAATTAGTAGAAGTCAACATTCAACCACATACACAAATACAATATTCACATACACATCCGTACAAAATGCAATACAATATACAAGTACAATACGAGATACAATACACATCATCATCATTCACATATTTCATGAATTATACAAACTAGTGTTCAAGACAATAAATATCAAGAACACGTAGATCAAGCACAAATAAGTGCAATAAAGTCCGATTCATGCATTTATCTTATTTAGGTGATCAAATAAGCACACAAATCGGGGTAACCAGATTAGGATACAGGGCATGAAGAAATCATACCTTTCACCGTTGTACTCGTATCCCAACATTCCTCCGGTGTTCACAAATCAAATCCTATGATATACATACAATTGAATGATTAAATCTAACTATCGTTATCTTAACTCAATTGCTCTTAGTATGTTTACTAATTCATACTTTCTAAGTCCTTATGCTTCCTACACTTGCACATTACTTACTCATTTTCATTACCTTAAGTTTTATTTCCTTACTTACTATTAGCATGCTTACATACATGTACATATATATATAATATATATATATATATATATATATATATTGTGGGTATATATATATATATATATATATTAATTTATATAAAAATAAAATAATAATTTTTTTTTTGACTGGACCGGACTTGCGACCGACCTTGCAAGTCCGGTCCATTCCAGTAGCTACCAGTACGGGAAATTCTCTGGCTCGACCGAACTTGCAAGTCCGGTCGCAAGTTCGGTCCATTCCAGTAGCTTGCATTACGGGAATTTTTCTGGCCGACCAAACTTGCAAGTCCGGTCGCAAGTCCGGTCGATTCCAGTAGGTTACAGACGGGAGAATTTTTCTGGTCCGACCAAACTTGCAAGTCCGGTCGCAAGTTCGGTCCATTCCAGAAGCTTTCCCGTCTTTGAAAATCTGGGCTCGACCGAACTTGCAAGTCCGGTCGCAAGTTCGGTCCGGCCCAGTATATGCATTTTTATTTATGTTTTCAGACCTCTCTTTTACCCATTACTTCCCCATTGTTCCTACACTTATTCCCACATGTTTTAGTGCCATTTAGGCCTCCTAATATACCTCAATCCATCCACCAATCCCATTACTAAATCCATCAAACAACTTACACAATTTTCTTACTTCTTCTACAACACATGTAACAGTTTTTGTTACACTTATGCTACAGATTTTACAATTCAATTCTCCCATCCAATACTTTCTCAACCAATGTCATTCCTAGCATTCTAAATACCTCTCCTTACCATACCAATTCACTTCCAAGCCATTGCACTACCTATACCCAAATTCCAACACTCATTTTACTAAATCCTGCACACCAATTTCTTCCTAGTCCCACAATACCTTTTGGTACCTCTCTTGCTACAGATTTCACATCCTAATACTCTCATACTACAACTACCGTTCCATGGTCATTAAACACCTTTATTACATCCAATACACACCTTGGTTTCTCCCATTCGCCAAGTCATCCACAAATGTACATATTCCTATAGAAATTTTGCCATAGTTCACCTACTTTCTTTACATCCTCAAATACACATTCTCTCATCAAATTCAACCTTATTCTAGCCAAACCACCAGGGTTCTACCAGCACACAATACAATATACATTCACCAATACTTCTTCAAATACCAATACTAATACTCATACACAATCATTTGGCTCCAAGGCCTACAATTCACATACTAATTTCACAAATACTCAAACTTCCTATACTACAATACCAATACAAGATTTTGGGTTCTTTAGTTAGTTTGCCCATTCCCATTACTCTAATGCACTAAAATTTAACATTAGTAAACAGCTCTTACCTTGAGCCTATAATTTCTTCTTTCTTTCTCATTTCTCCTCCTTCTTCCTTTCTTGCACAAATCGGTCATGTGGGGGAATGGAGTTGCCAAACTCCATTCCCATGACCCAATGAACACAAAACACTACAATTAATATACTAACCCTTAAATTAATGCCAATTCTGTAACACCCCTAATACGCACATGATACTAGATGAAATCGCAGCGGAATCAAATGACTAACAGTAACTAACGCTTCGGTGCTACAACGCCGTCAACCACCCACGTGGTTGACAAGGCAGAATAAATACAAGTGTACCGGTCTGATGATCAGACTCCCGAGCATAAACTAAACCATAAATACATTATATACAATACCGAGTATTACATACATCCTTCACTGTATAACATCCCTGTAACTGTAACAACCCAATAATACATAACGCCACAGGAGCACAGGCGCATCCCGGGCCAACATCCAAAAGTATACAAAAGGGATTACATCCTAGGATCTAAAGCCACTCCGCTTCTTCGATCCTCATCCTGCAGTATAAGAAATATGGATCCCCCGAGGGGGTCAGCAACCCTTGGCTGGTATGGCTAACGCGCAGCCCATCGGCTACCGGGATACGCGCAGCTACTTGTCATTATAACATGGCATTTATTTACATACATAACATAACATAACATGGAGCGTAGCATCAATGGTGCATAGCTCATCGTCACATACACGGTGGATCTTCGTTCCACAATCACAAACCACAAGGGTCAAATAACATAAGAGCCTAGAGAGTGATTCACCCTCATGTTAAGCTCGTTAAACACACTCATTACCGTTCTGTTAGACGAACGAGTAACTTAAGTCACAGATGGTTCGGATTTAGTGACCCGAACACACCACACAAACACAGGTTCCCACTAAACCGATCATAAGTCAGAATAGGTAAGCTTTGGAAGAAGCTAGCGGGAGATCGAACGCCAAATTAAGGTGAACAATCTTAACAACATAAGAGTCGAATCTGATTCAGATATCTACTCTTAACTTACATGCATGACCGGACAACCGGATTCCTCACTTCCCAGTTAACACTTGTTAGAAGTTCATAGTGGAACTTAACAACCATCACACAATAGGTGGTAAGTCATGTTAGACACAACAAGGGAAAATGAGTCACAACAACACATCACAAAATATGAACAACTGTAAACTCATTACATGTTTAAATCTTATAACGTTGTAAACACACAGAAAAACATACAACACACAACCGGTGTAAACCGCTAGGCAACAGACTGCAAGAAAACCATACCTTGGTCCTTGCCTCGATTGGTTTCCTCCGTAGGTCACTCCTATACATAATTCAAGAACGTCGGTTAATAACTTACTTAACCTCAAATTTACTAAGTGTTTAACATAATTGTATGACATGTTTTAATGTCTATCTTACCCTAGGTTTCCTTCATTACACATCCTAGGGTTAACTACAAGTCACTTTTTTCTGTTTTTTTTTTTTACAAGTTTAGGTCCGACCGACCTAGCCGACCGACCCTACCCTTGGGTCGGTCTCTAACAGAGACATTTACCGTCTTTTCTTCCTACCCGACCGACCCAGACAGGGTCGGTCCCCTGGGTCGGTCTCTTACAGAGACAATTACCGTCTTTCTTTCCTATCCGACCGACCCAGACAGGGTCGGTCCCCTGGGTCGGTCTCTTACAGAACCATTTTCGATGTCATTTACACTCCGACCGACCCTGCCAGGGTCGGTCCCCCGGTCGGTCTACTGCAGGAACTTCCTAGGAATTCTCCAAACTGTTCCAAATTTTCCTTAAGTCACCCAATGTGTTGTAACACCTTATGGCACACTAAATACTTCATATAACACCCATTCAACTAAAGTTCTAACTCATTTTTAAACTCTTCGACACTCACTCATTCCTTGTAAAATTCCTTAAGCCTTTACCCATTTCTTCACAAAATTCCTAACACTTACAATGTTTTTCTCCTAGTTTTTCAAATGTGTTTTACACCTAAGATGACCACTATACCAAAAGCTTCTTCCTTATTTTAATATCATCTCCCAAGCATCATCTCTCACAACTAATTACTATATCCTTCTGAAAAATCTTTTCCTAGTGTACACTTCTCCTCATTTTACCAAAGTTTGCCTAGGTATTTACCTAAGTCCCAAAATGACTTGGTACATACTAAAATCTCAAGCTCATGCCTAAGTCCTTGTTACATCTTAAATCACCTTAATGCATGTTTCCTACACAAGAACAACACTTAACCATTTTAAATACTCCTAACTTATCAAACTCATTTTAACACTTAGAACTTCAACATTTGTTACCCAAATTTCGACATAGGTTCTCCTAGAACTTACTAAACCAAAACACATTGTTTTTACCAATAAACAACCAAGAACACTAAAAATCCATCAAGTACTTATACAAAACTTCACTCACAAGGCACTACATCACAATATAGTGCACAATTTAAATTGCATGGCACTTAGGCCCTTAAATGACATGGCTTAGGCCCTTAAATGCACAAATCATAAACACTGAATTTCCACAATATATTGCCTTTAACCTGCAAATACACTCAACAACACATATGCCTTTTACTAAGCTCTTGAGAACACTTTACTAAGTCGTTCACCATTGGTTTTGGTAGTTAATAAGCATCTATAAGTCATTTCTCCTAAGGCATTAAAAACAACATTAGGTTAGTAGATTTACCTCTTTGCAAAATAACTTCTTTCTTGTTTCCTTTAGAAAACCGATAGAGTACTTGATTCTTTGACAAGTTCTAAACAATATACACACATTATAATGAGTATTCAAGCTATAAGCTCCATCTCTTGTAAACCCTAGTTTTACATTGTTTCAAAAACATTAATGTAGTTGTTTTACCTTGCTCTTTGAAAGAGAGTTTGAATATCTAGCAAGAGAGGACTCCACCTAGTCCATGAAGGTTGGAATGAAGCTAGAACAAAGTCACATAAAAAGCTCCTTCAATATATATTTTCGGACATGACAAAAACAAGGAGGAAATGAAGTTTTTATTTGAGATTCCTTACCTAGAAGTCAAGGAGAGTAACAATATGTAAAAATACAAGCTCAAGCTCTTCAATGGAGAAACTCCATGGCACCGAAATGGTTGTCTTGGACTTTGAAAAGATAGGAATGAAGAGCTTGATGAGGGAAGAGATTGGTGGTGTTTGTTTTTGATTTGGACAAGTGAGCAAGGTTTTACAAGAGATCAAAGTGGGAGTTTCAATGGGGGTAGTAGTATACCGTGAGAGAACAGCAAGAAGAAGGAAGAAGAGAGGTGGGAAACCGTGTGAGCAAGGAAGAAAATGAGAGAATGAAGATTGGTTTAACTTTAGAAGATATTTGTAGTTTAAAAAGCAAATAGTACATTCTTAGTCATCATTATTTACTTAACAAATTAACAAGAGGGTGGTGAGTCACCAAACCTTAGAAAACCGGCCCCCTAAATATAATGAGGTAATATAGTCTTTGTTTGTCAATTTAATTACTTATACAAACATATGTTACAAAATAGCTTATAAAAGTTACTATTCATAAAACAAGGCACATAGAAGTGAAATTTTGATTCCCACTAATATAGACACCCAAATGTGATATTATATAGTACACATATATATTTAAGAGTAATGATGGACATTTAGCCATTCAAAAACTCATTTACAAGACAATTTTTCAAAAATGTGCTTTAAGACCTTAAAGCACATTTTGTTGTTTAAACTTGTTTCAAGCTTGGTTTTCTTTGGTAATTGATTAAATATGTTCATTAGTGTATAAATGAGGTCTTGGTAAGTTCATTAGGTCTTAACCAAGTTTATCCCAAGCTTAGAGCACATTTTGGCTCTTGTTGACATTAAAAGCACATTTTGTGTTCTTTTGTTTAAATTTGTTTACTAATGTTTCTAAGACTCTTTTTAGTCTTAATACACCATATTTAAGTGTTAAACAATATATTAAGGTTTGGGGTATTCAAATTCATGAAGTGTTTGAAATGAAAATTCTAGGTTTACCTTTGGAGAGTCTTAGAAGGGGTTTTTAGCCCTTGGTTCAAGAAGGTGTTCTCACCACTTGCAAGGTTGATTTATGCTCAAAAAGAGAGAGGAAAATAGAGTGTTACAATGGGGCAAAAATCGGTTGTGAAGGAAAGTGGAGGAGACATGAGTTTTTCATGTAGATTTTTACCTTGTTGGAGAGAGGAGACTCCAAGCTCCATAATGGTGTGCTTTTCTCCTCCAAATGGGGAAAACCCATGGAGATGGAAACTCATCCTTTTCGAATTTTGAAAAGAGGGAAATGTAGAGGAGGATGAGGGGATTACAAATATGTAATTATTTTTACATTTGGAGCTTACATGAGGATGGAGCATGTGGAGAAAGAGGAGAAGCCATTGTTGTTGTTGAAGAAGCTCCAAAAATCGCCCCAGCGAGAGAGGAAGGAGGGAGATGGTGAGAGAGGGAGAAATGGAGAGAGAAGAGGGAAAAGTGGGAATGAGAGGTGAGAGGGAGTTTTTGCTTTTGTACTTTTACTTTGCTTTAGATTTACTTATTTGTTAACTAGTTACAGTGTGTGTGTGAGGGGTTATTTAACACCTTTAAAAACTGGCCCCCTTACAGTATACTAGCTGGAGCGTTTTTGCCTTTTACAGAAAACGCTCGTTATTTTACCCGGTTAGGTACTATTCCCTAACCGGGCCCGTTTTCCGGAATTTTCTCGTTTAATTATTTTTATTGGTTCTTAAGCTTCCATAAATGCTTAATTATTATTTAATTTATAATTTTTACGGGTCCGTTTGACCCTAAAGTCACGTTTCGGTTTCCTCGAAAAAACGTGCTCTAAAGCTCTATTAGCGTTTTAATTCATTATTTGGATCTGGTTTTCTTCGGGAGTTGTTCCATATATTATTTAGGTCTTGTTAACCTTTGGGATCCATATACGCTATCGGGGTCTCATACCTCCATGTTTATTTAACGCTTATTTAGCGTTTCTTGCTTTTTAAGCGTTTCTTTATGCTTTGGATTTATTTTTCCTCACCATACTACTTAGCATATTAGGTTCTTTAATACGTATTAGAGTAATTTAATCCCTATATTTAAGTTCGGGGGTATTTCACTAACTAATTAACATTGATTAAAGTTTAATCAATTAAATTAAGGCTAAACATGCTTAAAAATCAATTTAAAAACAACAATGGTCAACATTAGGCATTATTGCACCCTTTGACCATTAGGGAAATATGTAACCCAATGAACTCCTTAGGACCTAAATATTTTTCCTAAGCATTATAAATCATAAATAACGAAATACAATATGGAGGACACTCCAACATCAAGAACAAGCATTAACGTGCTTAAAGTTACTTAGAGCAAAATGTGCTCTAAACAAGCTTTAAAGGTCTTGTGACCTCGTTTGATTCAATTAGATTCCTAAGTTTAGTAATCATGTAATGGATATAATAAAACCATACCAAAGAAAACCAAGCTTAAAAAAAAGCTTTAACACAAAATGTGTCTTAAAAGACCTTAAAGCCCATTTGTGTATAACTTTAAAAATATAAGTTTTATGTCACTTTAAAGACTAGTTACATTCATCATAAAAATTTATGTGACATTGTACACCATATTATAAAGTATAATAAAAATTGTTCAAATAAAATTAAAAATAGGTGAATTTGGGTGAATAGTACCCAAAAATAACATTATTTACCAAATTAAATTATGGTCAAACTTGCTCCTTGACTTTGACCATGCCTTGCGCCTGATTATGGGGGTTTCCTCATGAGGAAGCGCGCTCCAATATACATAAAGTCAATAAGTCATCTTACTATTCTTAAAGTTACTCCCTCCGTCCTGAATTGACCGTCCTGTTTACTATTGGGACATGTCGTTTGACTTCAATTTTTAACATATAAGATAAATTAATTTTGAAATTTTAAGTTTTGCATATGATTCCTTACATGATAAACTATATGTTACAAATTTTAGTTTTATAAAATTATTTTATCTTATATACTTAATATTAAAGTGGAAAAACGTGCCATAAAACAAACAGGACGGTCAATTCAGGACGGAGGGAGTACAATATTTTACTTTATATGTTAATTAGCCACCTGTTATACTCACCTCCCTTCCTAGCCGTGAGTAGCTACCAGCAAGCCTTCCTTAATCTCCCTTATTATCTAAAGCCCAGCAAAGTAACCTGCCAATGCGGTGACTCACATAATACTATTCAGTATAATATATTTAACTTACGATAAAAGATAAACATTGAACTCTCTCACCTCATTTCTTCATTCCCAGCTGGCACAACTCTTCAAACCCTCTCTATTCTCTCTTCTCCAAGCATGAGCAGCAACCAACTTCAAGGAGGAAGTCATCTTGAGTAAGGTAGTCATTAATGCTATGAAATAGTCCAAACTCTTTGTCTTCTTCCTCCCTCTTGCGAACTCATCTTCAACCGCTTTTAACTATCCAGCAAGAATGTGTTGCCTGCTAAAGAAAGGAAGTGTGCCACGGCTGGAAAACCAGGAAGAAGGAGAAGTGGAGTTTAAGTGTTTTAGGAGGTAAAATCATGTATTAAATTTGTATATCTTCCTACCCTCCATTACCGCCCTTATACCTCCATTCTTTCAGCTCATATTTTTGCTCTTGTTATGATTATTCAGTACATATAACCACACATGGAAGATCTATCAAGATCCATGTCATTTACGGTGGTTTTCAACAAGGTAAATTAGTAACCTTGCTCACCTAATATTATCTGTTATATACTCTTGATTAGATGGTGTTTTAACACCTCTATTTGGCCTCATTTTTCCAGGCATGAATCAGCCTCACCCAGCCTATATTTGCAAGGTAGAGACATGCCTAAAATAAGCTTAAATTATATCCTAATTAGCCATTAAGGTTGCAAGGACTAATGCCATCTTTTTCCTGCATATATATAATGCCGCAAATGCTGGAGCTAAATGATACAAACAGCAATCGGTAACCAACTCTCCTTCTCTGTTTCTTTATCTTCCCTATCCGAAAACCTCCAACTTTCAATTTCCATCCTCACGTTTTCTATCTGAACTCAACCCTCTGATTCTCCTTGTAGCAAGTCTGAAAATGGGTGCTTCAGATTCTGGGAAACAGCAGGTAATTACTCCTCTGATTTCTCACGAACAGGTAATGCTATTTTCCTCCACTTTTGTCTGTCCATCTTGCTCTATCGCTCCCATTTCTCTTCTGGTAAGTCTGAAACGATTATACTCCTGAAATCTTTACCTTTTTGATTCCTAACTCAAGTTATTTAAAACTCTCTTGCAACTCTGAATGGTGCTGTTCGAACCCCTGAAAAATCTGGAACACCGCAAGTCCAAACAGCAAGGTAATCGACATTTAAACTCCTCTTCACTCTTCACTCTTCACTTGCTATTGTTTGAAATTCATGGAATGTAACCCCCCTTCCCCTCCTTCTCTCCACGCATGAACCTTGCCTACAAATCTGTTGGTAGGATCTTTGGAAACCTGCGAACAAAAATCCTCTTCAAAACTCTTAAAGGTAAGCGCAAGCAACCAGTATTGTGGCTGTTTAAATTCTTTCCATCCTCTCTGTTTGCTGTGTTCGAAATGAGCTACATTACTCACTCAAGTTTTCCTTCTGGTCCCGCATAACCTGCTTGCAACTCGACTCATTAAGAGTGCCAAAGCCTTCTGGAAATCTTCTGCCCTTCTTTCGAAAAATCAGACAAGAGCCTCTCCAGAAACAGCAACACCTTGGTTTAAACTTCAGTTCAAGGTAAGCCATAACAGATTCTGTATAAATCTCTCTTCTGTTTTTCTGATGTCTGAGACAAATACAGACTGCTCACCCAAACTCATATCCTAAAACTATCCTTGATCATGTGTAAAATGCTGTTCGAAGTTATCCTGATAAATCTGATAACAATGAGCTGAAAAATGCTATGTGCTGTGAGGTTAATGTACTGGCGAAATGGGGGTCTAAACACCAGGTTTTAAGAAGTTAAAAACATGCTTGAGGGTTACCGATAACAAGTGAGAAGTTCCATTAGTAGTAAGCTAGTAATTACTAAGACAGAATCTGGTTATAATCTGCTTTAGTAAGACAACAGAGGAACTCATGTATTTGGGTTGAAAACTTGTGTTTTTTTTAGTGCCGAAATTGTATGGTATTAATCTAGGATAATAACTAGTGAATTCTGAAGCATTAAGTAACCAATGTGCCAGCTACTTATGGGTTACATAACAGTTAAGATTGGTCAGGAAATTCTGTATGAATCAATTAGTAGACTAGTGCAGAAACGGGGTTAAATTCTGCAACTTATATCCTTTCACAATCTGTTTTCAGAAGCAATATAAAGATTGTATTGTCTTAATGATAAACTTAGAAACTTTCTAACACATTAGACTAAGTGTAAATACCACACCATGATGTTTCTGAACATTGGTTAAGGTATTTATACCACACCATGTAGTTAGATTGCTTAGGGCTAAGATGCATTACATTATGGTGGTTTATGCAATCGAATTTTTAAAAATTCTTAATCAAGTTTTTCCAGTTCATATTTATTTTTTATTTCTGGTACTTTGTTGATAGTGCACAAGTACTATGTGGACGTTAGCTTGGTACTTTCTGCACATTTGGTATCATCATCTATTCTTGCTAATTATAAACATTTGTAAACAGCTTTTTTTTTAAAATGGTTAAGGTATTTAAAGTGTAATGATCATGTATTTTGCTTTAGGTAAGAGATATTATTTTTTGATGGTTAGTGCAATCGGTTTATTTCCTTACTTGATAGTGTGACCAATATCATTTATAATTGGTGGTACTTTGTAGATATTGCAAGTTGGTATTGCACTGACTGTTACCTGGTATTTTGTTCATACACAATGGGTATGTCGTCAACTTATGTTGCTAATTATTCTCAATTGTCAACGGTGTTATTTTTAAACAAGTTATGGTAATCAAAGTGCAAGGTGTAGGTATTTTGCTTATAGGTAAGAGGTATTACATTCTGTATGTTTGTGCAATCGTGTTTTTTTAATTCTTAATTCGGTGATTTCAATATCATTTTTAATTGTGGTATTTTGTTGATTTTGTTTTGGTATTATATTAACGTTAATCGGGTACTTTGTTCATACACATTGTATATGACGTCAACTTATGTTGCTAATTATTATCAATGGTCAGTGGTGTTTTATTAAAATCGGTTAAGGTATTTATATTACACATTGTAAGTATATTGCTTAGGGCTAAGAACATTACATTATGGTGCATTTTGCAACTGAATTTTTTAGAACTCTTAATTAATTTTTTCCAATTGTATTTTTAATTGTGGCACTTTTCCGATGAAATAATGGTATTTTAGTGATATTACAGTGACATTAACGTGGTACATCAAAGAACCACAAGTCACAAAGTTAGCCTCCTGAAAAAGTATATAATTCAAAAAATGCTACCAAGCATCAAGAAAGTAGACACTGACAATCTGCAAATGCATGTCCCGGCAATTATGCCATACTCCATACCAAAATATAAGGCTCATTGACAACGTCTTGATACCACTAGTAGAGTGTTGATACAAGCTACTTCCTTAATTACATCAAACTATTTGTGATTGAGCGCATACAGAGGGAACAATCAATAAAAAGTAAGAAAAAATCAAACTCTAATAAAGTATGAATTAGAAACTAGAATGAATGACATACAAAATGTTTAAAACAATTAACAACAAGCCTAACAACATGAAAACCTTAACGAAACTCTATACTCCATCTCTTCTAACTATCTCTTCCTTTTGAGTTGTGCCCGTTGACCCTTCTTTGCATGTGTTGATGCTTTCGAACGTTTGAACTGAGCTCTCTATGAATCAGCTAGTGTATTTCCATCACACAACACAACACAAGCGCAAAGCTGTTTCCTGAACGAGAGCAACGAGCTTGATTTTACCCAATTCTACATCCAACTCTGATTTCATTCCCATTCCAATACTTCATCAACTTGCACATAAAGAAACATAATAAAACCACACAATTCTCAAGAACTAAAACATAATGAAGCATAATAACAAGTAGTAATAGCTGCGTTCATCAAATAAATACTAGGCAAATGCAGACAGAAGTACCTTCTTCATGTAGAAAGAAGTATCAGGCACACAATGACAAAAGTACTAGCCACTAGAAGAAAAATGTACCATCCATAAGCATAAATAAGTGCCAGCCACATGCATAAAGAAGTACCACCTATTTGCACTAAATAGTATCATCTACACCAACATAAAGAACCAAAACACATGTGGTTTTTATATTGTAATGCTGAAAGATGTATCAGCCACAAGTAGAAAGATGTACCAGCCATATGAGTAAATAAGTACTAGCCATTGCATAAATAAGTACAAGTCTCATGCATAAAGTAGCACCACATATTTGCACTACATAGTACCATATACATCAACATAAAGAACCAAAACACATGTACCAGCAACTTAATAGCCCGACAACTTAATTGAATTAATAGTAATTGATTTCATAATTTGGGCAGCAAAAAGATATTTAGTTCTTTGTCAAACTAGATTGTATGTTTAAGCGGATCACATCACTTAATCAGCGAGGAACATAATTCTGATTAAATACAATAAAGTGAAGAAGAATTAATCTTAATATGATAGCTTCAGACCAGTGCATTCATCATTTAGTTTAAGTTGCAGGCTATGAGGCCTACCGATAAAAGGAAAAAAAATAATGACAGTATGTAGTAGTAGGCACTCACTTTTCGAACGAAATCGTGTATGAGTTGTACTATCACCGTATTCAATTTTGGGTTTAGGGTACAAGTTTTGTTCTTTGAATAATTTGTAGAGAGGAGCAGAAAAAATGCCTGAATCCAGCCTCATTGGTTAGGGTTGCGGATCAGAATCGTGAGAGAGGCAAAGTGGAAACAAACCTGAGAGGTGCTTCGTCGCATATCGCCGGTGAGAAATCTAGTAATCGAACAAGAAGAATGGAGCAAGGTGGAAGAGATTGAGTGTTAGGCAGAGAGAAGAATTAAGAATAGAGCGTCGTGTGGGAAGAAAACTGGGTCGCCGCCTGATTTGTTTGGTATTCAAAACCTCAATCTCAAAAAGTATGTACCAAACCTATTTTATTTGCTAAAACGCATAAAATTAGTACCAACTATAATCTGGACCTTTCATAAATATATTTTTTTATCTGATGGATGTGATTCAGTCCAGAATGTTCAGGGACTTTTAATAGACCATACCAATATCTATATTCGGAGAAGTAGTTTGATTTTTTTTTCTTTTGATACAATTATAGTCAATTATTTTTTTTCTTTTTTAATCTAGTCATACTTATTTATATATTATCTCGTCGACATCCTCTTGTCTGTCTCCAATAAGGTAAAACAATACAAGAAAAGCATAGTATTAGTGACGAAATTTTTCCAACGGAATTGTTCCGTTTGTGTAAGGCACTATTAGTGACACTATAATACTTTAAGGCAACAATCCAGTTTCACTAGTAGAAAAATGTCTGGGGCATCACCCTTTAAACTTCTGTTTTTATATAACAGATGTCTTTGATATTCTTTGACATCAGTCTCTATATTAACAGATGATGTAGAATTATTAACATGGGGCGGGAATATGGAAATGGACGCGCGTAATTTTCGTCTATAACTTTGTGCATCTGTTTAAAATATACATGATTGAGCGTTCCCAAACTCTTCACGCTTCTTTCCCTAAATATCGTCTTGCTTCGGTTGCGCCGTCACTGGCAAGACCAATCGATCATGTAGCCTCCATCATGTGGCCATCAATGTCACCACTAATTGTGACGTTGCCGCTGCTTCCACTGTCGGATTCATCCCTAAGCTCTATTCCTTATTTCAAGATTAGTGGGCGAGGGTTTTGGTGAGGTGGAGTTCAAGCATCTATGATGTAGCAATTGTGGTGAGATTAACATATCTTCATCGGCGCTTTCCAAGTAGTAGTGTATCGTGAATAATGATTGGGTATGATTTAGGGAAGTTGGGAGAGTTGGAAATCGACAAGGGGCGTTTGTTTCGGATATGAGGCGTACCAACAAGCATCGCCCTTAAGTGCGGTGATGACGAAGCCTGAATGATTTCAAGCAGTAACGCGTATGGAAGGAACTCCATCAAAACGAGTATAATGAGTTTTTGCTCATCCGGTATGATATGTCACACTATCCTAACCTCTTAACTATTTTCATAAGAGGGTCTGAAGTTTTTTTAATTTCGAGGCTTGAATTAAGTGGATGAACTAAGTTATTTGCTAAAGTCAATCTGTGTGAGACAAGCTTAATTCTCCATGATTTCTGCGTCCTAGTAAAGCTTTCATAATTGTGGTGGCTTGTTTTGAATGGTTAAGTAATATTAGGAGAAAAAAATTATTATAGTTTGTGAAAAGTTTGCTTATTATTGGGTTGTTTAAAGCTGACAAATCTCTCGCAAGTTGACCCATTATAACTGTGCCATCACTTGTGTACTTTGGATTATGGTCGCCATGGATGTGCTTGCCATTGGAAGCTTAGAAATTATACAAAGGAAGCCACCACCATTTGCAACGTTGCATCTATACTGTTCACACCATATGAACTTCAAGGGATGGCTGGTGCTGGCTGGATTAGGTACCGAGGTGATGATATTTTTGATCAGTAATAGTATTCTGCTCATATTGATGGCAACATGTCAATAGTCACATAATATAGTGCAACTATTAGCAGGAGACATCATTTTGCCTGAGTTTGTCTTAATTATTTGGATAGGATAATCTCGGAGGTAGGGAAGAAGGGGAATCAAACATTTGTGGAAAATAAAACATATCCATGTTATATGAAAACAAAAGACCAAAAAGGCATAGCAACTGGTCATTTTGCATTTTTGTAGTATTCTTGTTTTCCTTATCTCATAGTCTCCTGATGGATCTTTTTAATCTCAGCTTGTTCTCGTGTCATTGTTGTATGTTAGGATTTAGATGGCAGAAAAAGTTGTAGCGCCAAAGACGTGTCTAAGCAAGCTATGACTTGGGTTGGAAGCAACAAACCAAATTAAAGGGCACATTTATAAAGTAATTGTTATATGGATGCTTCTTCAAAATGCCAATATGATGTGTCTACAGGTCGAGTTTTTATGCATTGTATACTAGAGCACTGTTGATCTATTGTGTGAGCGATGAAAAAGGATATAGTAGAACTGTACTACAAGATAATAATAACTGCCATAATTTTGGTTGGAGCATGTTAATTTCATGAGTGAGCACAAATTTATATACTATATATGGCTAAGTGCAATGGCTAATTTATGACATGGTCCAATGTCGAGAGGGTCAAAGCTCACTTCAGCATTTAGCATAGCTCAGGTTAAATGTAGTGACGATGAAACTATATGTACAATGATCATAGTTATATTTTAGACTTTGGATAAGATGATAGTCCATGGATACTAAGAAATTCCCTTGTCGTAAAGCTAACATATGATTATGGTGTTGCATTCGCTTGATAGATCTTACATGTCTATTTTGCAGGTTTACATGTTGACTATTTTGAAAGGACTAAAGCACCGTTGGCTGCTGGTATGTACATGATTTATGCTTGCACCTGTGATCTGTTATATCAATATTTATAAAGCTGAATTGCTTATACGGTACTGGCAACTTGCATTTATTGATACGTTTGCAGTGTCTTTGTGAGCCTCGATTTTAAACCCTATCCTATGTTGAATAGAGTTGATTGGGATCTGATTGGGTTTTAGGTCCACTTATAGCCTAAGATTAATAACTATGTCATATAACAATAATTATTAAAACCTAAGCTAGCTCACTGGAACCTATTATGAGTCGCCACCTAATTTTAACCTAGATCAAATTAGGAAAGGAGAGTTCGGGTTCGGGGGCTTGATATTCGACTTAATTGGGGTTCAATTACTTTCATTACCCTTCCTAGGTCGTTTTTCCTCTACTTAGTTTATTTACGGCTTATTACGAGTCGTTTTAACCTAAGTGCGCAAGCTTCTGTTTTTTTGTGTTTTTAGCATTTTTTGACAGAAAATTAAAGTGAAAAGTGAAATTACCTAAACTAGGGTTTCGGAGGCAGAATTAGGTCAAATTTCATTTCCGTCCGTAGCCACGGACCTAATGTCCGAAACCACGGACCCCAGTTAACCTAAATACACAGAAGAGTCAAAATTAAAGGAAAACGAAAATTTGCAAAGTCCGGGGCCACGGACAGGCTGTCCGTGGGCCCGGACATCATTAGAAAAACCTAAATTTTGAATTTTTAAAAATCCCGCCGCCGTCCGTGGGTGTCCGGGCTTACGGACAAGGAGTCCGGGACCCCGGACATGACGTCCGTGGGTGCGGACCGCCCTCGGACGGCGGCGTTAAGGCTGTTCCCGAAGGTGTTTTCGACTCAAATTTTATGGGTGTGTAGCCTGAAAGATGTACAGGACGTTAGTGATTTAAAGTTTTCAATTTGAGTTCGAATTAAGCACGAAACTTAGTAAACAAGTTATTGGACAGAAGCTTAAACAAACAGCAATACAGAAGCGTACGAAGGTTAGTTTGAGCCCAAAATTTGACAGAGAGTTAATAAGGTCGTGGGGAATTAGAAAAGTAGAGTTGCAACCTGTTTTACCTTCGAATTCAAGGTGATTCTTCACACCGGGATTCGTCGAGTGCTTCGTTGATGGCAGACCC
Source organism: Limonium bicolor (assembly GCA_023374045.1). Lineage (NCBI taxonomy): Eukaryota > Viridiplantae > Streptophyta > Magnoliopsida > Caryophyllales > Plumbaginaceae > Limonium > Limonium bicolor. The sequence continues at coordinate 186,607,275 of CM041782.1, forward strand.
GAAAGGATTTCGAACCAAGCTTCTGGTTGTTGGTTGTTCTTGCTGTTCTTCACATTTGGTGGTGTTTTTGTGGGGTTTTGATGACTATTGATGCTTTGGGGATTGGAAAACGTGTTTAGATGGTGATTTCGGGGGATTTTCGGTATGATTTGGGTGGCCGGGTGTTGGAAAACGTGAGAGAGAGTGAGGAGGCTGTGTTTTCTGAATCTCTAGGGTTCTTGAGCATATGAGGTTCTGATTTTATCCAAAAACCTATCCCTTTATATAGAATTTCTTAAAGATAAAGAAAATCTAGTAAAAGTAAGATTTTTCGATATTTTAGTTAAGTGACTTCCCAAAAGAATTTTGCTGTGAAATTTTAACCACATGTCAAGGATGGATATTATGAATTTTCTGAGGTGGAACCTAATTTTTTGAATATTGGAATATTTTAAATTGAATTTCTTGTCAGATTCAGTCAGAAATTGCTAGAAAATTATTGGAAACTCGAAAAATCAAAATTCCAACGCCATTATGCTTAAAATGTCATCCTCTATCATGGGTTAAAATATCAAAGCGTTTCAAGCTGATTTGGGCATCCTTTGGAGGAGAGAGAAAGCTTACAAGAGGTCTTAGGAGCCTTTAAAGATTACCAAAAACGCCCCTGAAAGTGACGAAGCTGCTCCCCATGCCATGGAACGTGCCGATCGGGCCGGGATCCCTCACCGCTTGATTAAAATGCCTCTCACAACACCAGTACCACGTAGACCCTAACCAGGGGGTCAAAATTTTGGGTATAACAGATTGCCCCCCGTCAACTGGACTTTGTAACGAATGTGAAAAGTCTGGTTGATGCTTGAGTGGTGCCCCAAAATTTTGGACTCCACAGAATCCTCCACGTTGTGTGAAACCGGGTTAACGATGCCCAGCAATTCGGAGGCGCTGACTACCTAAGCTACAAAGCATTGTCGAGCTATTCTAAGGCGCTGACTACCTAAAGGTAATAGTGAAGTAATGTCGGACTATTCTAAGGTGCCGACTACCTATAAGGATGATACGATGTCAAGCTATTCTAAGGCGTTGACTACCTGAAATGATGATAAGCTGTCGAGCTATTCTAAGGCGCTGACTACCTAAAGTGATGAAAATGATGTCAAGCTATTCTAAGGCGTTGACTACCTGAAATGATGATATGCTGTCGAGCTATTCTAAGGCGCTGACTACCTAAAGTGGTGAAAATGATGTCAAGCTATTCTAAGGCGTTGACTGCCTAGGGTGTGAAAACTGGATGCAAATGCAAGAATGCTGAAATGCTAATGATGCAAATGATGCTGATGCTGATGATAATGCCGATGATGATGCTGATGATGCTGATGATGCTGATGATGCTTGGATGCTTCTGGGGGACCGAAACCCGTGCCGATGCTCCTGGCTGGACCCAATGTGGACTTATTGCCATCGCCCCCCAAGCCGGTGTGCAGGGATAACTCCTGGTAAAAACCCTGGGGACTTATTGCCTTTGCCCACCATTCGTTGATCCCAAAAATAAGTTGACATTGCAAAAGGAGGATTTATTGCCATCACCTCGCCAACTTTCTGTCGCCAGGTCTTGTGACGCGCCTGGATAATGCAACTAGGTCTTATGACGAGCCTATATGAATGAGATGAATGCAATGTATTTGATGAGAGTGGGTAAGCTAAAAGGTAATGCTAGGTCTTACTACGAGCCTAGGGAATGCAACTAGGTCTTATGACGAGCCTAAAGGGAGGTTCTAGGTCTTATGACGAGCCTAAAGGTTGGATCTAGGTCTTATGACGAGCCTAAAGGGTAGTTCTAGGTCTTATGACGAGCCTAAGGGGTGGATCTAGGTCTTATGACGAGCCTAAGGGAATGCAACTAGGTCTTATGACGAGCCTAAAGGGTAGTTCTAGGTCTTATGACGAGCCTAAAGGAATGCAACTAGGTCTTATGACGAGCCTAAAGGATAGTTCTAGGTCTTATGACGAGCCTAAGGGATGGATCTAGGTCTTATGACGAGCCTAAGGGATGGATCTAAACGGATGTAGAAGGATTAGGGTTTATGTCAAACCCGGAAACGGTGGGGCTCAAGACGGGCCTGCGGGTGTTTGAGTGTGAAGGTAGGGCTTAGGACGGGCCTGCGGATGTTTGAGTGTGAAGGTAGGGCTTAGGACGGGCCTGTGGATGTTTGAGTGTGGAGGTAGGGCTTAGGACGGGCCTGTGGATGTTTGAGTGTGGAGGTAGGGCTTAGGACGGGCCTGAGGAAATTTGATGTGGAGGTAGGGCTCAGGACGGGCCTGAGGAAATTTGATGTGGAGGTAGGGCTCAAGACGGGCCTGTGTGATATGAAGAGGGTTTGACCCTTTGGGTTTTGGATTTTTGGGACTCAATCGGTGTCTTTGTTGCAATTGTTGGGACCAACAATTGCCCCCAGTATTTTTCCTTAAGGCAATCCGAGTTTTTTAGGATTTCATGGCATTCGATCGGAACGATCGATTGCCCCCAGTATTTTCTTTGATTAACTGCACAAAACAAGTCTCATACTCACAAGGTCAGGGTTTATCTTTATGTGGTGCTTTCTATCCTACACTCAAAGTATTTGGTGCTTGCGCTCATGCTCTCCTTCTGGTCAAAAACATCTCAACCGTTGAATTTGACATTTGTTAGATTTACGCGTTCAACCTGTTACTTTCACGTGATTGGATACACAACCACTAGGTCGGAAGTCTTTTGAGCTTTTAACATGGCTATGGGGTGAATGACAACAGGACAATGGAGGAATGTTTAGGATATGTGGAGCTATAAGGGTGACCAAAGCTGCAACTTGCGCCGTCTCTCGGACTTGCCTTCTTTGTCCTGAAGTCGTTTGGCTACTTCGTGATGACTTCGCTTACGAGCTTGGAACTCTGGATTTTTGAATTGTTCCTTGCATCCTTTCTCCTCCTTCCAATTTTTGATTTCTTCAAGGCCTTTCAGGTTTGCCTTTCTTTGATTTTCTTTCCTTTCGGGGTTCATGTGTTTCCCGGTTTTGAACTTTGAGAGCTGCTTTGATGCTAGCTCATTTGGATCCTGTGTCACTTTGGGACCATTTGCGGATCGCTTTGTCATGCTGGTAGTGGTTTTGCTTCTTTGGACTTGTGAAGTTACTGTTTGGAAGTCGGGCTCCTTGCTTCCTTTGGTCACCGGGTCGGTTATTCATCATTGGCTGGCTTATTTCGTGGAGCCTGTAAGGTTGTAAAAGAGGATGTATACAGAAAGCTCAGCGGGGGTACCTGGGGTTTAATATCAGGGTTCACAAGCTTTTGGTTGTGTGGTGCTGTACCTAGGTGCTTCGTCATCCCTAATAGTTGTGTATCCGTTCTTTGTTACTTTTCACAGGTTTAAGCGTAAATTTACAAAGTGTCTCCTTCGGTCGGAGTTATGCCGTTTACCTTACCTTTGAATGTGATCTCTCTAGAGTCACGTAAAAATGACATGCTCTTTCACTCATGGTTTTACCGCTCAAGGCACTCTCGCGAAATGTTCACTCAGAGACTAGTTCACGGGCTTTAAACCAATGAAATAAACATTATCGACCCTTAACTCAGATTGCCCCCAGTATTATTGTGGGGTTTTTTTTTGACAAGCCTTTTGAATACCCAGGTTATTTGTTGGAGATGGCTGTATGTGTGGTGGTACGTGGCGATGAAGTCTTGCTGTTTTGGTGGAGTGATGTAGTGATGAAAGTAAAGCATGGTAGTGGGATGCTTTCAGTGTACGGTGAAACTTTCTATTGAGAGGTGACAAGTGGTGGAAGCCGACAAGGTGGTGAGATATTCCCTGCGAAGAATGAGTTTCATGTGGAGAGGGGAGTGTGGTGAGACACATGGGATGTATGTGATCAAGGTAGTGGATGTGGGTGAAATGACGTGATGACTTATTCATTTTTTGGTGTTCTTAAATGCACAAAAATTATGAAAATGGAACTATGCTCTAATTCATAAATGGAAAGACAACATCAAAAGTTGTAATCTTAAGAAAACTACCTAAAATGATAAAGGAAGCTAGCCACCATAAAAGTTGGAAGAATGGCTGAGAAAAGAAAACTGCTAAATCGAGAAAACTTATAAAATAGTGATGTTGAACTGTCTGATGCCGACGCGCTGAAGACCCAAGCGGTTGACCGTCGGGATGCCATTGACCATGATTGTCTTCCTTCCAAACTTCGAGTGGGCCCTGTAAAATTTGAACTAGGAATGCCTATGGGTTATGTAGGAAGTAACTGGGCCTGAGTCTTCTTCAAACTGAGAGTGAAGTGCACAGATTAAAGTGATTCCTAGACTAGAACGGACATATAGGCCTGAATCCCTTAGTCCAGAAATTGAGCAAACAAGATGAAGGAAGTCACAGGGACCGTGAATGGGCCACTGAGCCCTAAGGTCTAAGATTCGTTTGATGTTCTTGTTGGGCCTTGAAGCCGGAAACTGGAATGAATGAATTATGCAAACTATCTTGGATTCAAATGTTTTATGGGCTGAAATTCTGGATTGAGAGAGAAGCTCATGGGCCAAAACTATGAATTGGTCTATGGGCCCAGATGAAATGAGTCATGAGTGTGGTACTTGGGCCGGACTGATTGCTCTATATATGAACTGGAATTTGGGCCGAGTGGTTTTGGCTGGGCCTAAAAGATGGCACCTAGATCTAGGATTTTGGGTCAGAGCCCGAGTGAAGAGTTTTCCTGGACTAGAATAAACCTTGAAACGGAAAGGCCTGATGGATTTTCATGAATTGCGTGAGGTGGATTTGTTTTTCATGGGCCTAGAACTAAATGGATAATTCGAATTGGGCCAGAAGAGAAATCACCTAAGTCTAAGCTTTTGGGCCGAAGCCCGAATGACTCACATATTAAACCAAACAGGACCTCTGGGCCGCAAACAAATAGAGCCGCCAATTCGGGCTGGGCTAGGTTAATGTAGGAGAAGTTCCTATCAATCTGTAGGCTGGGTAATGGGCCGATCATACAAGCAAACAAGGCCCACACAAATTCAACATGTCCTCACTAGACGTTTAAATCCAAACGGGTATGGATCGATCCGGAGAGGTGCTTGGGGCTTGGGCCCAGGTCGCCACAAAGGAATAGGGCATGCACGCTATTCTCTTTGGGCTTCCCCACTTTTTTCACATCACCTGAAGGTGTGCGTCTACGGTCGGGTCTTTGACTGACCAAACAATGGGCTAGGTAAGGACACTGCCAGGAAAACGCTTGGGGCTAAGGCCCAGGTATTAAGGGGATGTGGTTAGACGACATCCTCCTCTTTTCCCCCGCTTATTCACATCACCTAAAAGGTGTGAGTCCCTGATAGGGGACCCTAGATGGGTCCCAGGGTGAGACTGGTTTGTGTGGACCCTCGCTCTCACATGATGCAAAGGTGCAGAAGTTAAAGTGCGCACAGAAGTAAATAAACAAAGTATTAAAGCCATAAATAAACAATTTTCGAGTTAAGCCCTCTTTCTTAAAATTAAACAAGTTAAAATTAAGAAGTTGTCCCCAGCAGAGTCGCCAGTCTGTGAGCCTCGATTTTAAACCCTATCCTATGTTGAATAGAGTTGATTGGGATCTGATTGGGTTTTAGGTCCACTTATAGCCTAAGATTAATAACTATGTCATATAACAATAATTATTAAAACCTAAGCTAGCTCACTGGAACCTATTATGAGTCGCCACCTAATTTTAACCTAGATCAAATTAGGAAAGGAGAGTTCGGGTTCGGGGGCTTGATATTCGACTTAATTGGGGTTCAATTACTTTCATTACCCTTCCTAGGTCGTTTTTCCTCTACTTAGTTTATTTACGGCTTATTACGAGTCGTTTTAACCTAAGTGCGCAAGCTTCTGTTTTTTTTTGTTTTTAGCATTTTTTGACAGAAAATTAAAGTGAAAAGTGAAATTACCTAAACTAGGGTTTCGGAGGCAGAATTAGGTCAAATTTCATTTCCGTCCGTAGCCACGGACCTAATGTCCGAATCCACGGACCCCAGTTAACCTAAATACACAGAAGAGTCGAAATTAAAGGAAAACGAAAATTTGCAAAGTCCGGGGCCACGGACAGGCTGTCCGTGGGCCCGGACATCATTAGAAAAACCTAAATTTTGAATTTTTAAAAATCCCGCCGCCGTCCGTGGGTGTCCGGGCTTACGGACAAGGAGTCCGGGACCCCGGACATGACGTCCGTGGGTGCGGACCGCCCTCGGACGGCGGCGTTAAGGCTGTTCCCGAAGGTGTTTTCGACTCAAATTTTATGGGTGTGTAGCCTGAAAGATGTACAGGACGTTAGTGATTTAAAGTTTTCAATTTGAGTTCGAATTAAGCACGAAACTTAGTAAACAAGTTATTGGACAGAAGCTTAAACAAACAGCAAACAGAAGCGTACGAAGGTTAGTTTGAGCCCAAAATTTGACAGAGAGTTAATAAGGTCGTGGGGAATTAGAAAAGTAGAGTTGCAACCTGTTTTACCTTCGAATTCAAGGTGATTCTTCACACCGGGATTCGTCGAGTGCTTCGTTGATGGCAGACCCGAAAGGATTTCGAACCAAGCTTCTGGTTGTTGGTTGTTCTTGCTGTTCTTCACGTTTGGTGGTGTTTTTGTGGGGTTTTGATGACTATTGATGCTTTGGGGATTGGAAAACGTGTTTAGATGGTGATTTCGGGGGATTTTCGGTATGATTTGGGTGGCCGGGTGTTGGAAAACGTGAGAGAGAGTGAGGAGGCTGTGTTTTCTGAATCTCTAGGGTTCTTGAGCATATGAGGTTCTGATTTATCCAAAAACCTATCCCTTTATATAGAATTTCTTAAAGATAAAGAAAATCTAGTAAAAGTAAGATTTTTCGATATTTTAGTTAAGTGACTTCCCAAAAGAATTTTGCTGTGAAATTTTAACCACATGTCAAGGATGGATATTATGAATTTTCTGAGGTGGAACCTAATTTTTTGAATATTGGAATATTTTTAAATTGAATTTCTCGTCAGATTCAGTCAGAAATTGCTAGAAAATTATTGGAAACTCGAAAAATCAAAATTCCAACGCCATTATGCTTAAAATGTCATCCTCTATCATGGGTTAAAATATCAAAGCGTTTCAAGATGATTTGGGCATCCTTTGGAGGAGAGAGAAAGCTTACAAGAGGTCTTAGGAGCCTTTAAAGATTACCAAAAACGCCCTTGAAAGTGACGAAGCTGCTCCCCATGCCATGGAACGTGCCGATCGGGCCGGGATCCCTCACGCTTGATTAAAATGCCTCTCACAACACCAGTACCACGTAGACCCTAACCAGGGGGTCAAAATTTTGGGTATAACAGTCTTCATAATATCAACTACTGCTTTTCATCAGAAATGAAAGAGTCATGCCTGTTTAAGATAATTCAAAGAAATCTCTAACTAAACCCTAAACTCTAGTGAATATTAGTCCTACGTACCTCAAAATCATGACAATAAAATTAGAGTGTAGTACTTCATGGTTCTAAATCTCTATCTATCGGCACTAAGTACATTAATACCATACGACATTTTTCTATTTTATTATGCGCCTTCAGAACCTTTTGAATATAAGAAATATTGCTGGCTAAGCTTATGTCTATTTTCTTTGCTAGGTTACAGCTTCTAAGCCGTATATACCATACAAAACTCTCTAGATTGACTTAAGGGGTTTTCCATGTCACAATTGAGCATAACTATTCCATGTATGAATCTACTTCATCACTTGATTTTTCTTTGTTTTCAAGTCAAACGAAGCTCATGGTTTTGGTTGTTTACTATGTCATGACGTAGCTAGTTATTTATATACAAGCTTTAAATTTTTGTAGATGCACTTTCTACCAAGGTTGGTTAAATATTCATAGTTACCTTTATTTTTAAAGTGATTCATGCGTAGACATCCATGATGTAGTTTACTATGTTATGTGTTTTTTCTTGTTGTCTGCAGGCGTTCAAAAATATTTGTTACACTGCGGATACAATTGATTATGCAGCTGAAGGATTGGCTAAGTACTTTTGTTGATCATGTAGCTTTAAAAAGTGTTGAAATGAAGATGTAAGGCAAAGTGCATACAATGAAACAGTTTGACAATTTTTTTCTGGTTTGTTTAGGTGTTCGGGATTTAGTTTAGCTTTTGGTCAATGTCTAATTAGTAAATGTGTATTACATGAATGGTGAATTCATACGTGGTTATAACTTGTGTGTTCTAATGCTGAGTTTGTCAATTTTGTAATCTTGTGGGTTGTGACTCCAACCTTAACTTCTGAGTTAAATGAATTGTTCTTAGTAATCTTCTATTGTGTGTGTACTACTCTAGCTATTTGACATAATTGTATGTGCACAGGTCCTTGTAAAGAAAATTGTGTAGGCATAAGTCTTTGGTATGCAATGAAGACTATGTAGTCTATTTTTTTTTTAAATAAATCATTTTGGGCATCTGTTAAATAATAGAGAAGATGCTACATGCAACATGTATAAGCATCTACAAATTAGTCTAAGGCATCTATTGTACGAATGAACAAATGCAATAGATGGGTCTAAGGCATCTGTTTTGCTTTCCAACAGATGCTAACAAACTACATATTTATCAGTTACGGAACACCTGTAACATCAGTTATTTGAATAACTGATGTAATTACTTGATTATAGACATCTTTTGTAACAAATGTCTAAAACATTCAATTTATAGCATCTGAAGTTGAGACATCTAATTTAATAGATGCCTAAAGTGTATAATAACAGATGGCCTAGACATTATTTCTACTAGTGTTTAAACCCTTTTGTAATGCAACCAAGTAGCAGTATAATACTTTTAAGGCACTTACCCCCAATTTTGAATACGATGCATCATGATCTGCACCCATCACAATATGCAACTATTGTCAGTTTGAAGCAGCAGTTTAACGTTATTATACCTAAAAAAAAAAGCAGAAAATGCAAAATATTATCAGACTGATGTTCATGCAGTGGTTTCAAACCCGCCACACTCTAAAAACATAAATAAGAAAACAAAATTCCATGATTCTAACATGATCTAGGGGTAGAAATTTTCATCTCATTTGTCTCATGCAATTTTATAAGGTTACAACTTATAGTTCTTAGTTAATCAAAGAAAACGAAAATTACTATTTAGATAGTAGAAGCGACTAGTTCTTCATCATATGCGAATTATGAGACTGAAGAGTTTACTCCTACTCATTGTAAGCATCTATTACCTGCAAAATTACACAACTTGTTAGGGTCTATTAACTTTTTCTTTTCATTCCGGAATAAAATAACAATCACAAACATAAAAGCACAAAAGAAAGAGTTTGATAGAGTCCCCTCTTTGGATTTTAGCCGAACATCTTGGTACATTCTACACTTTCTCAGCTGAACAATAATCTAGAGAAAAAAAAAACATCAAAACTTTAATTTTAGCTTCATTCAATTATCTTAAAAAATCCTTTTACTGAGACACTCAGTCTGTACGTACTTTTAACTTAAAAAAAAAGAGTTATCAAGGATGGAACTCAACTTGTACGATCAGAAAATCTATATTTTTCTCCCTCTACACACAATAATTTTACTTTCCTTGTAAGATCTCTTTACCTTGTATGAGCTCATTCATCATCACTATTTTATGTAGTTAAACATCATCAGTAGATGTCTTCCAAACAAGAGCAAAACAATGTATTTTATCTGTTTAAAATAAGCTAGGAATTTCACCAAACACAATAAGTTCATACAATGCAGATGTAACACCCCAATCATAAACCGAAATCATCGCGTAACCTCCAAGTACATATATAAACATTGCAGCGGATCTACAAAAGTTGGTGTTACCGCCGTTAGTCACCCACGTGACTAACTAGGCACACTAAATTCTCCAAGATCTAGCTACGGTCTGATGGACCCGAATATAACGAACATAAGTATAAACAAAAACCTTTACCAAAATACATATGTCGAGGTAACAGTAGCTTGCATCCTAATACATCTTACTACAAACAGTCTACAATACTAGTGTACATGCACACCTCGTATTTCAAATATAAACCCGTAATACATCTACCCCTTCCTACTCTTAGGATAGGTCATCTTCTGCCTCTTACCTACAAAATATAATATGGATGCCCCGAGGGGCTCAGCTATAACACCCCCCGTCTATTAATCCTAGTCCTCACCGTAATTACCGGGTAATCGCAACAGAAATTAAAGACGTTATAATCGCAGCGGAACACTCACTAACTAGGCGGGTGTCACAACCACCATTCCAAAGACTTAGCCAACCATCCGCCGTGATGATCGATATCTACTAGATAATTCATTATGATTAAGTTTTCCCCTTAACTTAATTAAGATCTACATCCTGTATGTTGGAATTTTAGTGTTGTAGATGCATTTTATTATAACTTAATTGAGCTACTAAACTCAATTATCTTATCTTTAGTTCAGAATGAATTTTTATTACAACCATCTACTAATCTGGTCATAAGATGTTAAATTACTATTAATCTTGAAATAACTATATTATAATTAACTTAGACTTATCGAACTCTTACATTTAGTATTCAGAAAGTATATTTTTCGCTTTCTCATTAACTATATAATAAGGTGTTTTAAGATAACCTTATACGTATCCTTACTTACATTTAATTTCCTACTGTTTTATTTTTACAAACATTCCCGCTATAGACTATGTATAATCCTTTTATACTAAATTTTAATAAACTTATGTCTTAAATACATTTTTCAGATTGTTTACAAAACCTAAGGTTTCAAAGGAATAACTTAATATATTAATCTCCTTTATTATGTTTTAGGATGAACATTATATCTTAACATAAGGTAAAATTTATCTAAGAATTAAATCCTCATTCATAAGTGAAATTGACAATTATTTAATAAGATAATCTATTCTGAAAAATTCTCGTATTTTATTTCAAATAACATATTAATATTTCCAGTGCCGTAAAGTATATCAATATAATATCTTATGTACATAGTTCCACCTGATTAAAGGTTCAAGGTTTTAAATATCTAATTTCTATTTACAAACCCTCTTTTTTAAATTTTAACTACTAAATACGTCACTTAATTATAAACTCACATTCTGAATATTGGTAATAAACGTATTTAATATGGCTTCTCTAATTTTAAGAAACTTAAGGATTATTATTTAGATTAATTCCTAATCATAGTTTAATACATTTTTATATCCTAATCCTTTTAATGATGCTATCTTAAAACATTAAGTTATTATTCAATACTATAAATGTTATGAAATGATTAAATCTAGGCTTATTAATCCACTTCACAATTAGATGTAAAAGTATTTATTTATTTTATTATTGATTATATAATAAGATCTATTTGTGTAACATTTTATGTAATCTAATTACAAATTTTCCTAAGTCTTAACTTATTAATTACTTAACCCAATTATACATTTACATTCTGGTCGTTGACAAATAATTTTATACATGTAATTTAATATGGTTTATATAAATCTTATAATTTCAAAGGTAACTCTTTAAGCATAATTTTATAACCATAATTTAACACCACCTCATATAATATTCTTTTAATAGTATTATGTATAGGTTTAGTTTAACTTACTAATTCCTTCATATTCTATTTTCTATAAGGTATTTTATTTCTTTTACTTTTTTGATATCTGAATATATATTAGGATTTATTTAAAACACTCTTTACGAGCTTAATTGTATTTAATTATTCCTATTAACTTGTACACACACCTACATCAAATTTATGATTCATAAGATAAAGTATTTCCCTTAGTTTCAATTTAGTGTATTAGCTTCCATAATATATAGTTAACATAGAAGTAGGTAAATTTTAATTCCTTGATTTAACCTAAGATAATCTTTTATTTCTTTCTTTCAACTCACAAGTTTATACCTAAAATATTTATTATAATTCTGTATTAAATGTTAGTTTAGCCTTCTTATATTATTTTCAACCTATAAAGTTTAGTGTTCAAATATACTTTAGTTTTTTGTTACATTAAAAATCATAGATTATAAAACTTATGAAAATTCCATAATTACAATTTTTAGACCTATTTCCTCTTGTCCAAAAATTCTCAAATTTAATATATAGTAACTATGATATTTTATACATATTATATAATTTTTATTTCATAAAAGTCTCTTTGTTAATTATATAAATAAATCCATAATACTCAGAACATACAAAAATTTTATTTTGCGTTTAAAAACTTAAAACCCCTCTTAATTTACATAAACATAAACCAGATTTTATAAGGAATCTATGGTTAAACTTTTGTGTCAAAATACATTAGGGAAGACCATTAAATAATTCCAACAAGTTAGAGTTTTATTCTGGATTTTAAATTACTTAATATACTACTAATCAACTACATTATAATCTCGCCGTCAGTTTCTCCTAACTATGATCGGACGGCCCAGATTTGTCGAGTTCATCAACGAAACTCAGTTGAAGGCCGAGTACGTTTTCGCCGTTTTCTCAAGATCTATAGAACCAAATTCGTTGATTTTTGTCTCGTTGGGTTCGAAATTAAAAGCCGGTTGCAATGATATCAATTTCGTCAGTATAATGCACGGCTCAGGGATTTCAATTCTGGGTTATCGACTTAGGGTTCATACGAGTTTCTGATTCGAATTTCTACAAATTCTCTCAATGTATTGCGTAATTTGTTAAATTGATAGAGGGGTATGAACGGGAATACAAAAACGAATAACATAGATGGTGGAATTTGGTTGGAATCATTCCAGAGATGCGCCGGCAAGGCAAATCGAAATTCGTTTTCCGGAAAAAATTGGTATTTTATGTGCTGTTCAGGTAGGCAACTTCGCGGATCAACTAATGCTAACTGAGAAGGATTCGATCCACGAAACCTACCACATTTTAACTAGGTATGTAACTCGAACATGGGTGGAAGAATCATTGAAGTCGAAGAACTAGGGAGAAAGTTATAGATCTCGAAAGATCTGAGTTTACCATTTCGTTTCTGGAAAATTTCTGGGCAAGAACACTGGCGTGGTCGAATAGGGAACTTTAGACGCCTTTATCTTCCACCCGATTGAGAATCAGCCTTGGGTCTAAAAGGGAAGTGGAGAGGGATAAGAGATCTACAAACGAGCTACAGAACCATGAATTTCCTTGACAGATGAAGGAGATATGATTAGATGAGTTACCTTACTGGATCGGTTTTCTGGAAAATCTGGGTTGTAGATGTTGGGGAGGCAACTTCAGATCGACTTGCGGTGGATGTAGAAGGAATTAGGTTTATGTATGCGTGAAATACCCCGTAATTAAAATAATGATTAATTAGGCTAATAAGTATTTTAGAAGCTTAATTAAGTCTAAATAATCACGAGGGAAAAATCCCGAAGAAACGATCCTTAAAACGGATTAAAACACAAACGAACATTAAAGCACGTTTTTTCGAGGGAAACCGGAAAACCCGACTTTAAGGGGGTAAATAGTCATATAATTTTGGTCAACCAAATAGTCATTATAAACATTAGTGAAGGTCTAGAACCAATAAAATCAATAAAACGAGAAAATAGTAAAAACTGTTAAAAACGGGTAGTTGTGGGGTAAAAACATAATAACCCAAATAGTGTGTCCACTAGTGAAAATAAAATGTAAAATCAGTTTGTGTGTGGGGGCTAGCCGATTTCACTTCCCTCTCTCACACTCTCCTAATTCCCTCCTTATATGTAAAAGACAAAACAAAAAAGCAAAAGTAATTCAAAAACTATTCTCTCCTATCACCAAATCCCACGTACTGCATCTCTTCTTCTCTCTATTTTCTTCTCCTTCCCGAGACTGCAATGGCGATTTGAGAACCCCCTCAAACAGCCACTTTCTCTCCATTTTGAAACCCCAAATCACCTCCAAATGCTACAAAAATTACACCGTTGAATTCGTCTTGTTAAGGAGATCGTTTTACACCCTTCATAAACCAAAAACCTTCAACTTCATTTTAGAGGGTATAATCGTTTTAGAGCTTGAGGAGCACCTTTTGAAGATCCATCTTCTTCTTTATGTTCTAAGGTAAGAAAAAGACCAAAGCTTCACTCTTTTCCATATTTCCTTGCAAAAGTCAAAACTCAAGTGAACACCATGGTTCCCCATCCAGCCATTTTGGTGTTCCACCTTGAGAGTTGAAGCATTGTCACTTTTCCACCCAAAAAATCCATTAGAAGCTCAAGGTAAGAGTTACTAAGAGTTTAAATGGTTTCTCACAAATTGGGGTCTTAAAACCTACGTTAGAAATTTACTAGTTTTGATGTGTGTGTGTATGCCTTGTTACATGGTGTAGCTTGGCCTAAACAAATCAAGAAAACAAAGGAATAAGAACAAGAAGGAAGAGGAGCAAGAAAGGAGAAAGAGAGAAAAGAAGAATCAAAACACAAGGTAATGGAGTGCTCTGTACAGATTTTACTGTTACTTAGAAATGGGTAAATTACTGTAGCAATGTTTACGCCACTGTAACCGTAGGAAAGGAATGGTGTATGTTAATGTGGATAGTATTTGTAGTTTGAAGCTTTTGAAAACAAGTAAATAAAATGCTAGGTGTGAATATTAAGTGTGCAGTAAGTATTAGAAGTTTGTGTCAGAATAATGTATATGTGTCCAGGTTGTGAACTATGTTGAGTGTGCAAAATTATGTTGTGAGAACACTTAGAAATGTAGGGAAACTCTATCAAAATTTGGTAAGGAATTTAGAAACTTGTATGCTGTTATTAAAGAAAGAACAAAGAGGTTGTACAGAGAAGAAAAATGAGATTTTTCACTTTGGTTTGTAACAGGAAGAAAGAGTGTAGTTGAGTAGAGTTGGGAATGGTGTAATGGGAAGTGTTTAACTAAGTTAGGATAGATTGAGAGTCATTTAGTTAGTGGGAAGAAAAAGAAAAATCTGTAACAACAAGTGAGGAAGTAAAACGGTAACAGGAAGAGAAAAACTGAGAGATAAGTGTGTAATGTAACAGATTTGGATAGAGGTGGATTAGGCTAGTTTAAAGTGCTTAATCAATGTCAAAACATGCTAGATTATATGTAGGAATATTAGGGAAGAGATTGGTAGAAGTTTGGAGTTGAAACAAGGTCAAAACATATATAATTTTTAAAACTGCAACTGGTCCGGGTTTGTAAACTAGTACAGAAACCCGACCAGCATAAAAACTCGATAGACTGTTATACAAAAGGAGTGGTCCGGGTTTACAAACTAGGACACTAACCCGGACCACCCCAAAAACATACCCGTAACTTATCAAAACATGTGGTCCGGGTTTGCAAAGGAGTACACAAACCCGGACCATACGAAAAACACACCCGTAACTTACAATGGCATGTGGTCCGGGTTTGTAGAGTAGGATGTAAACCCGGACCAGTAGTTTTTCACACCCAGAGATTACCAAAGTTGGTCTAGGTTGTAAACCCGGACAGCAACCCGGACCACCGCAAATTTTGTACAGAACCTATTTTAAAGCTATTCTAAGGATGGGTAATGATGGGTAATGATGGTTAAGGTAATTAAGACATGATTAATGATGTTTAAAGGTCATTAAAGCCATAAACAAGCTTAGAAAATAATTGTAAGTAAGTAACCCAAGTAAATGTATATGAATAACAATGAATTAGTAAGTATAACCGGGAAACTTTAGGAAAGTAATAAGTAAGGTTAACTATAGTTAATTAACCACTCGATCACATGTATGCTATAGGACTTGGATTGTGAACACCGAAGGAACGTCGGATACAAGTACAACAGTGAACGGTATGAACTTCTCATGCCCCGTATGCTACCTTGGTTACTCTGATTTGTGTGTTGTGTGCTAGCTGATCACCAAATAAGATAAATGCACGAATCGGAGTCATTATCTTGTGAATATGTAGTATTGTATCTTGTTGAATATTGTCTTTAAATCATAGTTTGTTTAATTCATGAAATGTATGGATGAAATGAGTGTGTGTATGCTTGATGTATTATGTTGTGACCGAATATTATTGTGATTGGACTTCTATTTGATTCCTAACAAGCTAACCAATCTAACTTAATAAATTGGTAATTAAATTGGAATGAGTAGAAGTCCGATATAGTTTCGGCCACACGTGAGGATGAGGAGACACAAGAGGTTGGATCCGATTCCGGCTCTTAAACTGGTCCACGGCCCAAACCCCTTAAATGGGTAGCATCCTGGATTGGTGAGCCAAGTAAAACCCGGTGGTGGGACGGTGTAGTCCCTGCCCGGAGGTCATACCGACTTTACATGAGTAGAGTAAGTAAGTAAGAATGAGTAAACAAGTATGGAGAAGTAAGTAAGTAAAGTAAGAGAAATTGTAAGTAAGTGTTGTGTAATGAGTAAAAGAGTAATAAGCATCCGATTACCCGATACTAATTGCTAACCTTGTGAAGGTAAGATTGTGCCATGCTATTGTATTGTTGTGTAGCCTGTGTGTTGTATTGTGTATGATTGTAAGATGAATGTAAAGCGTGTATGTATGGTAAAAATGAACCGCATGTTTATTCGACCTTAAATAGTCGACGTGCCCTTGTTAGCACTCGGTATATGTGAAGTTTATATGCAGCTTTGTGCTGAACCCCTTGGGGCCCCGTTTTTAACATTTCCAGGTACATGAGAAGGGTGAAGACTTGGTGAGGACAAGATAGTTTCTTTTTGTCTGTACTTAATGAATTGTGAGTGGTGTACTAAGTTGTACACGGCTAAGAGCCTTTTTGTTTAGCCGGTGTACCATGGGGTACACCCTTTTTGGATAATGGAAGAATGGTGAATTGGTATAGATGAGTAGCTTGTAGAAACTCATTGTTTTTGGGAGATTGAAAAGGGATGTAATTAACTATGCATTTGATACTCGGTAATCCAGTAATGTAAGCATATGGTATTTTGTATTTGGTAAGTAATGTTAGTAGCTCGGTATTACTTAGACATCAGACCGTGACTGTAAGTAGTGTAAGCCTAGCTAGCCGTATGGGCGGTTAGCGGCGTTGTATCACCCGCCGTAGTGGTAGTATTTCCGCTGCGAGTAGTTAGGATTATTGGGATGATTGGACGGTAAGTAAAGGATTAGCGGTAGGGGTGTTACAAAAAAGTGGTATCAGAGCGTAGTTACGCTCTGATGTCCTAAGTTACCGAGCATAGGGATTACCGAGTTAGGATTTCAACCGTTCTAAGACGGATACTTAGAAACCTAACTAGGAATTACCGTAGTTAACAACGGATACCCTTGACGTCCTTATGGACGATACCTTTGCTTAAATTCAAGACCAACTGGTCGTATGTTACAAAGCCTAATGCAAACGTTACATGTTCAGATGTCAGGAAGAGGTCCAGGCCGACCCAGAGGAGGGGCCAATGACGGACCGGGCGCGCAGACGATAGCTGAGATCGTTGCCGCCACGGTAGCACAGATGCTACCCCAAGTAATCACTGCAATGCAACAAAACCAGCAAAACCAACAAACTCAAACGGGACCAATCCCTCCCCTCCACCCAGAGAAGCAAACTGGGTAAAAGCTATAGCGGAACTCCGACCTCCATATTTTAGAGGCGAGATTGATCCGGCTAAGCTAGAAGCCTATATCTCCGAGATGGAGACGGCATTTGAAACCCTCGAAGCTCCTGCTGGAGTTCGAGTAAGAGTAGCGGCTTACTACTTTAAGGATGCAGCCATGGATTGGTGGAAGTTAATCAAGAACGAGCATGCCGATGACCCCACCTTCGACTGGGAATCCTTCACAGCCCTCCTCCGATCCAAAACTACCCTGAGCATGTCAAGACAAGGAAAAGACTAGAGCTTGATGCTTTGAGAATGACAGAGAAGATGTATGTCGATGAGTACTACCGCACCTTCACCTCCCTCCTTCGTCTTTTACCCGACCTTGGGTACACCGGCCAGGTGTTGGTCGATCGCTTCTATGGCGGTCTGAGCCATCGCCTTCGCTACGGCATGGGCTACACCAGATTTTCCTCCCTTCAGGTAAATATCGGTTGAACCCTTAGCACCATTATAAATCCTTAAATCTTTACCTTTATTTTTCTGAATAAGAATCCCGGCTAATAGCTGAAACTTCAGGAGTGCTATCACGTGGCATCTCGCCTTGAGATCACTTGCCAATTGAGGGATGAAGAAACCGCGCTTAAGCGCAAGGCTAACAACAAGAACACCAATGCAGAGGAGTAGAACCAAGGCAAGGGTTGGAAAAAGAAGAAGGGGAAATTCTTTCAGCAATCCAAAAAAACTTCCCCAGTGAGAGCAGTGCCCATGAGAAGGGCAAACCAGTTGAGCTTCTTCAGCTTGGTTCTTCTGCGCCGGTGGCTGCGAAGCCACTGAGATCACACCCACCTAAGGGTAAACTTCTAATCTAAATTCGTATTTGCATAAGTATCATACCTAGTATTTCCGCACAAATGTGCTAACACTCTAAGCCTTAGGTTCTGGCTCCGGTTTCACCAAGAACTACTCCGACGGCCGCACCTACGTGTGCAGAAAGTGCAACCAAGACCATCCCGGCAAGGACTGCTATGGGAGAGAAATCAAGTGCTATAACTGTCAGAAACCGGGACATAGAGCTAATATGTGCCCAGAAAATACCAAGCCAAAAGGGAACTTCCAAAGCTACAAGCAGAGGGAAGGCAAGAAGGTTGCATCTGGCGATGCACCAGCCCAGCAGGCGCCACAGGGATAGGGATCCCGAGGTCCTCAGAGGGGCGCACCCCAGAGGCAGCCAGTCTTGCACGTCATTGACCGTGACGTGTCCGGTTCTAAGTTCGGCCTAGGTAATTAATCTAAACTTTGAATCCTGTGAAACATGTCTAAGTATTGGAGTAATTGTTTGAGTGAATGCATGAGTAAATGAATTGAAGTATGTATTGAGCATGAAATGAAGTAGTTGAGACTAGTACTCACCGTAGATGAAATTCGTAACCTTAGGCAGTTTTAATATCTGCTACCCGATACCTTCAAACCCAAATCAAGAAGAGACCGACATCACCACTTACCACTACTCCAACGAGCAGTGCCAGGTCATCCGACCAGGTATGATTTTATTAAAGGGATACCTGACACCTGAAGCCCAAATCTCAATTATCCGATGATGCAACAAACTAGGAGCGGGTCCAGGAGGATTTTATACACCCGAATTCCCCGGTGGAGCGAAGATGAAGCTGAAGATGATGTGCTTGGGAAAGGATTGGAACCCTTATACCAAGACATACCAAGAGACACGAACACAAGACGGAGCGACGCCACTGACAATACCTCCAGAATTTTAGACGCTTGTCACCCAAGCAGTAGAACTTGCACAACAATGTGAATATGATCCGATCCCCGCACTTGAAGCGGACCTTTGTATCGTCAACTTCTATGAGAAAGAAGAACGACTTGGGTTACACCAAGACAAGGACGAGACAGCGGAATCTCTTGAACGAGGAGTGCCCGTAGTGTCTTGGTCCATTGGTGATGACGCCGTATTTATGTATAGCGAGCAGAAGCGTGTGGACCTCGCACAAAAATTGGTATTGAGATCAGGAGATGTCCTAATCATGGGTGGAATCTCTAGGATGCTGTATCATGGGATCAACAAGATCAAGTTGAATACGGCACCGCCGGCAATAATCAATGCCAC
Source organism: Limonium bicolor (assembly GCA_023374045.1). Lineage (NCBI taxonomy): Eukaryota > Viridiplantae > Streptophyta > Magnoliopsida > Caryophyllales > Plumbaginaceae > Limonium > Limonium bicolor. The sequence goes on from CM041782.1 coordinate 186,626,931, forward strand.
ACACATGAAACCAGGACGCCTGAACCTTACCTTTAGGAAGTATTAAATTCATAGTATCATGTAATGTATTAGTAAAGTGTATTAGAGACACAGTATGTATGATGGTTGGTTTATCAATAAAGAGCAGTGTTGACTTAATTCCACTTGTGTCCACCATCATTACTTAACCACCTGTGAATTCAATAGGTTATGGACTCGGTACCAAAGGTAACCTGAGTATCCTCACCGAAGCACAAGCCGGTAAAAGCGGCACCATCTTAACGGGAACCTTTCCAGTGAACGGCATTGAAGCCACAGTGTTATTCGACTCCGGCGCCTCTCACACCTTCATTTCGCCATCTTTTGCGAAGAAGTTGGGGCTAGATGCGGATGAGCTACCGAACTTCCTGGTTACTCTCCCATCGAAGGAGCGAGTACAGTGTACCAAATATTATAAAGCAGCCACGATCCAAATCAAAGGCGAAGCGTTTCCCATCTCCTTCATCGAGTTTAATGGATTGGGATTCGACTTGATAATCGGAATGAATTGGTTGGAGCGGCACAAGGGTAGAATCCTCTCGCCGAGCATCGATTGCTGCTCAAGAGTCCTTCTGGGGTTACTGTATCTTACCGCCAGAGACCGAGAGAGCCTTCGACCACAGTCATCTCCACTATGGCTATGTACCGGGAGCTTAGAAAGGGCAAAGAAGTGTATCTGTGTTATGTACAAGACCTGGAGAGAGATCCAGAGTTTAGTGATGATGTACCGGTTGTATCTGAATTTCCAGATGTATTCCCTAAAGAGCTACCCGGCATGCCACCTCAGAGAGCGGTAGAGTTTGAGATTGATCTCTTGCCAGGTACCGGTCCCATTGCTAGGGCACCGTACCGCATGGAACCTGCTGAAATGACAGAGCTGAAAGAGCAGTTACGAGACCTACTTGACAAAGGGTTCATACGCCCGAGCGTATCACCTGAGGAGCACCGGTCCTCTTCGTGAAGAAGAAGGACGGTAGTCTCCGACTTTGTATTGACTACCGCGAGCTGAATGCGGTTACAGTCAAGAATAAATACCCATTGCCAAGCATCGACGACCTATTCGACCAGCTGAAAGGAGCCTCAGTCTTCTCCAAGATCGACCTCCGTTCTGGGTATCATCAGATTGCTATCAAAGAGCGAGACATAGAGAAAACAACATTCCGCACCAGATATGGCCACTACGAATTCACCGTCATGCCATTCGGTATGTCAAACGCATCAGCAAAATTCATGGATCTAATGAATCGACTATTCAGTGAGCAGTTGGACACTTCAGTTGTTGTCTTCATTGACGACATCCTTGTATACTCAAAATCAGCAGAAGAACATGAAATCCATTTGAGGAAAGTGCTTGAGACACTGCGCGAGAACCAGCTGTATGCGAAGTTCTCCAAATGCGAGTTCTGGCTAGATCAGGTATCGTTCCTCGGTCATGTCATCTCGAGCGCAGGTATCTCAGTTGACCCTTCTAAGATAGAAGCTGTACGATCATGGCCTAGACCTAAGACAGTTACCGACATTTAGAGCTTTCTTGGTCTAGCCGGTTACTACCAGAGATTTGTAAAGGACTTTTCAAAAGTCGCTAAGCCCACCACTACACTGATGAAGAAAGATGCACCGTTTGTATGGACAGACGAGTGCGAAGTATCATTTCAGAGCCTAAAGGACTCATTGACCTCGGCCCCAATTCTAACACTTCCAGAGGGCACAGAGGGATTTGAGGTATATTGTGATGCCTCAGGCAAGGGAATGAGATGCGTACTCATGCGGCATGGCAAGGTTGTAGCTTATGCCTCCCGCCAGCTGAAAAAGCATGAGGAGAATTACCCGACTCATGACTTAGAGTTAGGAGCCATTGTCTTCGCCTTGAAGATATGGTGAAACTATCTCTATGGGGTAAGCATCACCATCTACTCCGACCACAAGAGCTTACAGTATGTATTCACGCAGAAAGAATTGAACTTACGACAGAGAAGATGGATGGAGTTTCTCTCAGACTATGACATCGACCTACAGTATAAGGAAGGGAAGGCAAATGTGGTAGCCGACGCCCTGAGCCATCGAGCACACTCGCTCCATTCACTACTCGCTTCTTCTAGCTTGGTTGACGAGGTGCGAGACGCTCAGTTGAGTGACCCTTACCTAACCGAAATCAGACAAAAGATCACAGACGATACATTTGAGAAGAAGAAATATGATTTTAAGTTGCATGAAGATGGTCTGATTCGGCTGAATGGCAGGCTATGCATCCCCCGAAGCAATGATGAGCTAAGGGATCGCATCCTGTGAGAGTCACATAGTTCTACATTGTCAGTCCATCCAGGAGCCTCCAAGATGTACAAAGACATGAAGAGGTACTTCTGGTGGTCAGGAATGAAATCAGATGTGACAGAGTATGTATTGAGATGCTTAACATGCCAGAAAGTGAAGTTTGAACATCGTAGACCGGGCGGAATGGTACAATCGATGCCAGTTCCCAGTGGAAATTTCACGATATCTCCATGGATTTTGTTGTAGGACTCCCACCTGCTAGGGGAGGACTCAATATGATCTGGGTTGTAGTCGATCGCCTCACCAAGGTTGCCAGATTCATACCGATGAAGGACACCTGGAAGGTTGTGAAGCTCGCAGAGCTATTCGACAAGGAGATTATCAGACACCACGGAGTCCCGAAGACTATAGTATCTGACCGCGACACCAGATTTCTTTCGAGATACTAGAGAGCTACACGGGAAGCGTTGGGTACAGAATTGAAGTTGAGTACTGCCTTCCATCCTCAGACCGACGGTCAGACAGAAAGGACCATCCAGACACTGGAGGACATGCTGAGAGCATGTGCCTTAGACTTTCAGGGGAGTTGGTTAGATAAGCTTCCTCTTATCGGGTTTTCGTACAATAATAGCTATCACGCTTCGATTAAGATGTCGCCTTTTCAAGCTCTATACGGTAGACCTTGCCGTACACATTTGTATTGGGATGAGTCGAGTGAAGCGGTCATCATAGGACCAGAGTACCATGAGCAAGTGCAAGCTGAAGTTCAGCAGATTCGAGCGAATATGAAGGCAGCCCAAGATAGACAGAAATCCTATGCGGATGTGCGACGACGCGACCTTGAGTTCGCCGTGGGCGACCAAGTGTTCTTGCGCGTTTCACCTATGAAGGGCGTATTCCGATTTGGTCAGAAGGGCAAGCTGAGCCCAAAATTTGTAGGGCCGTACACTATCACCGAGAGAGTTGGAGCTGTAGCCTATAGGTTAGCACTACCTGAGGACTTGGGGCGTGTCCATGATGTTTTTCATGTGTCACAACTCAAGAAGTACATTGCTGATCCTTCTCATGTCCTAGAGCCCGAGAGACTATCCATTGAGCCGAACATGAGATATGTCGAGACCCCTGTGAGAATCCTTGATAGGAAGACCAGAGACACTCGCCATAAGTCAATACGAATGGTGAAGGTCCTATGGTCAAACCATGATGTCGAAGAAGCGACATGGGAGTTGGAAGATGCCATGAAGGCGAAGGACCCATAGTTATTCATAGACTAGATAGTCTAGCATTTAGTAGATACGGGTACGGGTCGTACCCCTTTTAAGGGGGGTAGAGCCTTTTACTTTTGCATTGCTTCGGGTTAGCATTGCATAGTGTGTAGGTACTGTAGTATGTTTTGATGGCACATGTAGTGCGGAGTGTATTTGGTGTGTATGTGTAATGTATTGGTGTGTACATACAATGTGTGATGTATTCGTGTAATGTGTATTGTGGATTGCAATGGCGTATTGTGTGGTGGTATGTATGGAAATGGTGAATTGTATATTGTGCTTGAATTGTGTATGCTTGCAATGTGGAAGAAGTAAACACCTCATAGGTGGTAGTAAGATGCATTATGGCAATTGGTTTGCCTAATGAGTAGAATTATTAAACTATTTACCTTGAGCAACTTTGAGGGCAAAGTTTCTTAAGGGGGGTAGATTAAAATACCCCGTAATTAAAAATAATGATTAATTAGGATAATAAGTATTTTAGAAGCCTAATTAAGTCTAAATAATATCAAGGGAACAAATCCCGAAGAAAACGGATCCTTAAAACAGATTAAAAACACAAACGAACATTAAAGCACGTTTTTCAAGGAAACCGGGAAAATCCGACTTTAAGCGGGTCAAATAGACTCGTAATCATTTTGGTCAACCAAATAGTCATTAATAAACATTAGTGAAGGTCTAGAACCAATAAAATCAATAAAACGAGAAAATAGTAAAAACTGTTAAAAACGGGAAGTTGTGGGGTAAAAACATAAATAACCCAAACTAGTGTGTCCACTAGTGAAAATAAAAATGTAAAATCAGTTTGTTTGTGGGGGCAGCCGATTTCACTTCCTTCTCTCACACTCTCTTAATTCCCTCCTTATATGTAAAAGACAAAACAAATAAAAGCAAAAAGTAAGTCAAAAAGTATTCTCTCTCCTATCACTCACAAATCCCACGTACTACACCTCTCTTCTTCCTCTCTATTTCTCTTCTCCTTCCTGCGACTGCAATGGCGATTTGAGCACCCCCCCTCACAACAGCCATTTTCTCTTCATTTTTGAAACCCCAAATCACCTCTAAATGCTACAAAAATTACACCGTTGAATTCGTCTCGTTAAGGAGATCATTTTACACCCTTCAAAAACCAAAAACCTCCAACTTCATTTTTGAGGGTATAATCGTTATAGAGCTTGAGGAGCACCTTTTGAAGATCCATCTTCTTCTTTATGTTCTAAGGTAAGAAAAAGACCAAAGCTTCACTCTTTTCCATTTTCCTTGCAAAAGTCAAAACTCACGTGAACACCATTGTTCCCCATCCAGCCGTTTTGGTGTTCCACCTTGAGAGCTGAAGCATTGTCACTTTTTTACCCAAAAACTCCATTTGAAGCTCAAGGTAAGAGTTACTAAGAGTTTAAATGGTTTCTCACAAATTAGGGTTTTAAAACCTACGTTAGAAATTTACTAGTTTTGGTGTGTGTGTGTGTATGCCTTGTTACATGGTGTACCTTGGCCTAAACAAATCAAGAAAACAAAGAAACAAGAACAAGAAGAAAGAGGAGCAAGAAAGGAGAAAGAGAGAAAAGAAAAGAAGAATCAAAACACAAGGTAATGGAGTGCTCTGTACAGATTTTACTGTTACATAGAAATGGGTAAATTACTGTAGTAATGTTTAAGCCACTGTAACCATAGGAAAGGAACGGTGTATGTTAATGTGGATAGTATTTGTAGTTTGAAGCTTTTGAAAACAAGTAAATAAAATGCCAGGAGTGAATATTAAGTGTGCAGTAAGTATTAGAAGTTTGTGTGAGAATAATGTATATGTGTACAGGTTGTGAACCATGTTGAGTGTGCAAAATTATGTGGTGAGAACACTTAGAAATGTAGGGAAACTCTGTCAAAATTTGGTTAGGAATTTAGACACTTGTATTCTGTTAGTAAAGAAAGAACAGAGAGGTTGTACAGAGAAGAAAAATGAGATTTTTCACTTTGGTTTGTAACAGGAAGAAAGAGTGTAGTTGAGTAGAGTTGGGAATGGTGTAATGGGAAGTGTTTAACTAAGTTAGGATAGATTGAGAGTCATTTAGTTAGTGGGAAGAAGAAAAGAAAAATCTGTAACAACAAGTGAGGAAGTAAAACGGTAACAGGAAGAGAAAAACTGAGAGATAAGTGTGTAATGTAACAGATTTGGATAGAGGCGGAATATGCTAGTTTAAAGTGCTTAATCAATGTCAAAACGTGCTAGATTATATGTAGGAATATTAGGGAAGAGATTGGTAGAAGTTTGGAGTTGAAATAAGTTCAAAAACATATAAATTGTAAAACTGCAACTGGTCCGGGTTTGTAAACCAGTACAGAAACCCGGACCAGCATAAAAACTCGACAGACTGTTATACAAAAGGAGTGTCCGGGTTTACAAACTAGGACACTAACCCGGACCACCCCAAAAACATACCCGTAACTTATCAAAACATGTGCTCCGGGTTTGCAAAGGAGTACACAAACCTGAACCATACGAAAAACACACCCGTAACTTACAATGGCATGTGGTCCGGGTTTGTAGAGTAGGATGTAAACCCGGACCAGTAGTTTTTCACACCCGAGAGATTACCAAAGTGGTGGTCCAGGTTTGTAAACCCGGACAGCAACCCAGACCACCTCAAATTTTGAACAGAACCTATTTTAAAACTATTCTAAGGATGGGTAATGATGGTATAAGGTAATTAAGACATGATTAATGATGTTTAAAGGTCATTAAGGCCGTAAACAAGCTTAGAAAATAATTATAAGTAAGTAACCCAAGTAAATGTATTTGAATAACAATGAATTAGTAAGTATAAACCGGGAAACTTTAGGAAAGTAATAAGTAAGGTTAACTATAGTTAATTAACCACTCGATCACATGTATGCTATAGGACTTGGATTGTGAACACCGAAGGAACGTCGGATACAAGTACAACGGTGAACGGTATGAACTTCTCATGCCCCGTATGCTACCTTGGTTACTCTGATTTGTGTGTTGTGTGCTAGTTGATCACCAAATAAGATAAACGCACGAACCGGAGTCATTATGCTTACTTGTGAATATGTAGTGTTGTATCTTGTTGAATATTGTCTTTAAATCATAGTTTGTATAATTCATGAATTGTATGGATGAATGAGTGTGTGTATGCTTGATGTATTATGTTGTGACCGAATATTATTGTGATTGGACTTCTATTTGATTCCTAACAAGCTAACCAATCTAACTTAATAAATTGGTAATTAAATTGGAATGAGTAGAAGTCCGATATAGTTTTGGCCACGCGTGAGGATGAGGAGACACAAGAGGTTTGATCCGATTCCTGGCTCTTAAACTGGTCCACGGCCCAAACCCCTTAAATGGGTAGCATCCTGGATTGGTGAGCCAAGTAAAACCCGGTGGTGGGACGGTGTAGTCCCTGCCCGGAGGTCATACCGACTTAACATGAGTAAGAGTAAGTAAGTAAGAATGAGTAAACATGTATGAAAAAGTAAGTAAGTAAAGTAAGAGAAATTTTAAGTAAGTGTTGTGTAATGAGTAAAAGAGTAATAAGCATCCGATTAACCCGGATGCGTAATTTGGCTAACCCTTGTGAAGGTAAGGATTGTGCATGCTATTGTATTGTTGTTTAGCTTGTGTATTGTATTGTGTATGATTGTATGATGAATGTAAAGCATGTATGTATGTTAAAAATGAACCGCATGTTTATTCGACCTTAAATAGTCGGCGTGCCCTTGTTAGCACTCGGTATATGCGAAGTTTATATGCAGCTTTGTGCTGAGCCCCTTGGGGCCCCGTTTTTAACATTTCCAGGTACACGAGAAGGGTGAAGACTTGGTGAGGACAAGATAGTTTCTTTTTGTCTGTACTTAATGAATTGTGAATGGTGTACTAAGTTGTACACGGCTAAGAGCCTTTTTGTGTAGCCGGTGTACCATGGGTACACCCTTTTTGGATAATGGAAGAATGGTGAATTGGTATAAATGAGTAGCTTGTAGAAACTCATTGTTTTTGGGAGATTGAAAAGGGATGTAATTAACTATGCATTTGATACTCGGTAATCCAGTAATGTAAGCATATGGTATTTTGCATTTGGTAAGTAATGTTAGTAGCTCAGTATTACTTGGACATCAGACCGTGACTGTAAGTAGTGTAAGCCTAGCTATCCGTATGGGCGGTTAGCGGCGTTGTATCACCCGCCGTAGTGGTAGTATTTCCGCTGCGAGTAGTTAGGATTATTGGGATGATTGGACGGTAAGTAAAGGATTAGCGGTAGGGGTGTTACAATGAGTAATGGTTAGAAAGAGGGTTTGTAGGAGAAGAGAATGAAGAAGACGACATTCCAGAATACCCAAAGACGGCTGAGAAATCTAGGTCTGAAAATAGGGCAATGATCAGGTGGTTGCTGAGAAGACTTGGCCATTTTTTGTGGAAACTGGCAAGTCTGGCGTGGCATAGGAAACCGAGGCGCGTGGATGAGTCAGCAGGACTTGGACACGTCAGCTTTCTTCAAAATTTTGGCCCTAAACTTCATTATATCATAACTTTGGCTATGATGATCCGTTTTTAACGTTCTTAGTATCAATCTTCTTGGTTTTCCATTACCTTTTTATTGGTATAGGTTTCCTGGGCTGGTTTGACCACTCTCAAAAAGTCAACCCTAGCAAGGCTTAAGAGGCTCTAAGGTTTCTATGATTTTATATTGACTTTTATGATTCAAATCAATGCTCTAAATATTTTTAAAATCTTTAAATATAATTGGAGTGTCTCAAAATTTTTCCAAGATTTATTGACTCATAAATCTTATTATTAAATTCATAATACCATATAATAATTTAGTTTTAATTGTATTATTTAGGATTTAATAAAAGAAATCCCCTAAATTAATTTAGATTAATTTAGGGGTATTTCATTCAGGGACATTTGTAACAGCTGAATAATATCTATATTCACCAAAAAAAGGCTAAATTTGATATTGGTAACTCTCTGTTTTTATGTATTCTAATTTAATGGCTATAATTAAGTCGAGGACATTTATAACTACTGAATAATAATATCTATATTCCTGTTGAGGATAGGGCTTTAGACTCCATTTTATAGAAAATCGTGATAATAAAGGGGTTACTTATAAATAAGTTGTAACTTATAAGTAACTTGTAAACTATCTCTGGGTAAAGTATATTGAATTTTTTCCGTTTATAGTATATGTCTCTCTTTTTGGTACGTACGTTACAGTTGGTGTGTGAATGCACTAACCCAGCTACCTGTCTCGGTTCCCATTATAAAAGGCGATAGACCGCTCCGCTTTTCATCCTAGGTTTGACTGTTCGCGAGAAAATAGGAGCTTTCAATCTTTTGCCGATTAAGAAAGTAGGTTCGGCCTGAAAAAGAGAACCAAGACAGCAAAAATGGCAGCGTAAGAAGGAAGTCCAAAAAAGATGACGATCGGGGTAACCTTTTCTTACTTTTACAGTCTTTTCTTTTTTTTTTTTACTTTTTAATGGGACTATAATCCACTTTTTTTTTTTTGAAACCATCCAAGCATGTAAGTGAAACAAAGAGAGTAAGGTCAAGGTACACTGTTATGAAGAGTTGATGAATTTGATCAATATTTCCACCAGACCATAAACAAAAAGTACGTGTACACTGGAGCATTATAGGAGAAGTAAATAGATAGTGTGGGAAAGAATATACGCTTTGGTCTCAATAAAACCCGTAGTTGCATTTTCTCTGTCACTTTCATCTGCCTTTAACTGATTGAGAGTGAGCGACAAAACAACCTCTTCCAGTAATTCATATGAACGCTTTTGCACCACATGCTCTAGATTCTTGATCGTTCCCGGGCTGCTATTTTCTCGCTACGTCTGTTTGTCACAATCCCCATTGTGTGGATTCCTATTCCGTTTGGAATTGGATTCGCTCGTACTTCTTACAAAGTTTGCCATGTATTAATGAAATTCACCTGCTGATGTTGCCCATCGAGTCTCTCCTTCATTGAGAAACCAATTGCATAACACGCATGAGCGATGATGCTATGTGCCGCTCTCCTCTTCCAGTTTCGGACTCGTGATTCTGTTTCTGTTTGGGCGTTTGTCGATCGCCGAAGTGGGTCGGAGCGATGTGTCCGCCTCTTTTGCTCCGCTCGATCAGTGTGTGATTGGGTCCCAGGGTTTCAAGATTCGGTTCGTCTCGCGGGTGGCAAAGATCAATTACACCGTGTTTCTGTTGTCGAGGGTGGTGAGGTTTCTCTGCAGAAGGCACTTGGCATGTTGCAGAATGATAGCCATGCATATGTAGCCGCTCTGTTTCACGCATCATGGTGCCCTTTCTCCAAGGCTCTAAGACCAAGCTTTTCATCCCTCGCTTCTTTGTATCCATCCATTTTCCATTTAGCTATTGAAGAGTCATCTGTCAGTCCGAGCATATTGTCTAAGCACGGTGTCCATGGTTTTCCATCACTGTTTCTGTTCAACTCAACCATGCGCATCCGGTATCATGGATCTCGAAGCCTTGGTTCCCTTCCATCTTTCTACAGTGATGCCACTGGGATGAAGTCAAACTACCTAGTGGATGAAGGAGCTGCGCACAGAGTAGGGTGTTTAACGAATAACGAGAATTAAAAAATAAATAAATAATAAATCTGGTTATTCAGAATATAAATACCACATATTTTGCCCACATCAATTGCTTTTTATAGGCTGCCACTAAGATCTTTCTTTCTTTTAGGTTAATCTGCTACCGGTGAGGAGACACCGGACTGACCGTGTGACCTCTATCATTAAGAAGTTAAGTGAGTGAGGCTTCGACGAGTATGCGGCCACTGAGCTTGATGGTGACCCGCCCAGATTGCGGGTTGAGGTATTTTTTTAACTTAGGGATTATTTCATTTTTGTCAAATTTTTTTTAAAATTTTCTTAGGGGATAATGGAAGTTCCGCCCGGGGTGTGATCCCTCCACCGTACTTTTGGATAAAATCCATACCATCGGTACGGATGTGAAGCTGGAAAAGTCTATCTTAAGGAGAAGTAGGGGAGTGGATTCGGTCCATGGCCTTTCCCTCAACCATTCTGGACTATATTACAGCCATGGGATTAGTGAATCTATAAATAAAGGGTTGAGATTATATCAAGTTTTTTTTTCAAATTAAAATTGAGGTAGTTCTTTTGCAGGGATTATATTTTTTTTTTTTATTCGTCTACGTCAATCCTGTCTTCTTCACCGGCTCCACTGCTGCTTTCTATTTATGTTGGTAACACCTAAAACAACACTTGCAAGTTTTAGAGAGATGGCTTCAAAAATCTTCATCACCCAATACTCAGATTATTCAATCTCAACAATCTAAATTCTTAAACCACGAGTGAAGATGCCAACAATCAAAATCCTTAAACCCACGGCTTCAACGGCAACACCTTGCTGCGCTTTCTATTTTTCAAGCTCGGCGGCTTCCAGTACTCATATTTTTAATCTCAACAATCAAAACATCACACACGAGTGAAAATATCAATAGAAAGAAATAAAAGAATAAATGACTGAACATTCTGAAAACCATCATCGGTGAAGGGTTATGAATAGCTATATGTAGGTACAATGAATGGTTCAACACTTGCCAGAACAAAGAACAAACCCAGAAGCAGATATATTAAGCGAACACCACATATACATATGTACAAGTGCACGGGATTATTGGATCCCACTTCACATAATTCTTCCCAAACTTATGTCATCATCTATTGTTGTTAATTATAAACATTTGTAAACTACTTTTTTTAAAATGGCTAAGGTATTTAAAATGTATGATCATTTATTTTGCTTTGGGTAAGAGATATTATTTTCTCATTGTTGGTGCATTCGATTTTTTCCTAGTTGATAGTGTAATCCGTATTATTTATAATTGGTGGTACTTTGTAGATACTGCGTTGGTATTACACCAACTGTTACCTAGTATTTTGTTCAAATATAGTGGGTATGTTGTCAACTTATGTTGTTAAATATATCAATTATCAAAAGTGTTCTCTTTAAACCAGTTATGGTATTTAAAATGCAAGGTGTAGCTAATTTTCTTATAGGTGCGAGATATTACATTGTGTGGGTTTGTGCAATCGAGTTTTTTTAATTCTTAATTCGGTGTTTTCAGTATCATTTTTAATTGTGGTTTGTTGATTTTGTTTGGTATTAATTAATGGTAATCGCATACTTTGTTCATACAAGTCATATGATGTCAACTTATGTCGTTAATTATTATCAACTGCCATGATGTTTTTGAACATTGGTTAAGGTATTTAACCACACCCATGTAGTTAGATTGCTTAGGCTGAGAGGCATTACATTATGGTGGTTTCTGCAATCGATTTTTAAAAATTCTTAATCAAGTTTTCCAGTTCATTTTTATTTTATTTCTGGTAATTGTTGATAGGCACAAGACTATGTGGACGTTAGCCTGGTACTTTGCACAATTGGTATTAATCATCTATTCTTGCTAATTATAACATGTGTAATGGCTTTTTTTAAATGGTTAAGGTATTTAAAGTGTAATGATCATGTATTTTTCTTTAGGTAAGAGATATATTTTGAGGTTAGTGCAACGGTTTTTTTCATTACTTGATAGTGTGACCAGTATCATTTATAATTGGTGGTACTTTGTAGATATTGCAAGTTGGTATTACACTGACTGTTACCTGGTATTTTGTTCATTATCAATTGTCAACGGTGTTATTTTTAAACAAGTTATGGTAATCAAAGTGCAAGGTGTAGGTATTTTGCTTATAGGTAAGAGGTATTAAATTCTGTATGTTTGTGCAATCGTGTTTTTTTAATTCTTAATTCGGTATTTTCAATATCATTTTTAATTATGGTATTTTGTTGATTTTGTTTTGGTATTATATTAACGTTAATCGGGTACTTTGTTCATACACATTGTATATGACGTCAACTTATGTTGCTAATTATTATCAATGGTCAGTGGTGTTTTATTAAAATTGGTAAGGTTTTTATATTACACCTTGTAAGTATATTGCTTAGGGCTAAGAACATTACATTATGGTGGTTTTTGCAATTGAATTTTTTAGAACTCTTAATTAATTTTTTCCAATTGTATTTTTAATTGTGGCACTTTTCCGATGAAATAATGGTATTTTAGTGATATTACATTGACATTAACATGGTACATCAAAGAACCACAAGTCACAAAGTTAGCCACCTGAAAAAGTATATATGTAACACCCCTACCGCTAATCCCGTCATTACCATCTAATCTCCTCGTACCTACATACTTACGCATCGGTTACTTTCTTACACAATGGTGGGTGATACAATGCCGTTAGCCACCCACGTGACTAACAAGGACTACTACTACTACAGTATCGGTCTGATGGACCGGAATACCCGAGTACTACGGCAAATACAATCCATACTTCAATTACAACACGAGTACATCCTATTCTCCATTCCTTACATTGCTCAATACTTACCATACATTATACCGAGTATCCTAAGTACAATACCACAATTCAACATGTCAACATGTCTATACATACTACTTAAGAGTCATCATGTTACCCATTCCTCACAATTCTACATACCTTTCCAAATACAAAAAGGGTGTACCGCTTGGTACACTTATACTTCAAGGGTTACAAACCTTATACAATTCTTTACTATTCACAATTAACCGTAGCAAACTAAGCATAGCAGCCGGTCTCTTACAACGACCATATCAGATTCGGGTACTTGGAAAATAAAAACGATGCCCCAAGGGGCTCAGTAAAAAGCTGCATATGATAACTGCATACCCTGCGTACTAGCGAGGATACACCAACTATTGGTCGAATACATGCAGTTCGTTTCTTTCATACATACATACATGCTCTTATACAATACATTACATTCATTTCACAAACATACATACATTCAATGCATACAAGGAAGACATTACAAGTCGACCATTCATACTTACCGAATACTCACCGTAGTACGGAGATACACTTCTCCAATACATACACAATACTTGTTAGCTTCTTTACCCCCGGGTTAATCGGGTGTACATTACTCTTTTACTCAAGGTCAATGACTTACACTAGCCAAGACCATTACTCATACAATACTTTACTTACTTACTTACTTACTTACTTACTCATGTTAAGTCGGTATGACCTCCAGGCAGGGACTACGATATCCCACCACCGGGCTTTAGGGTGGCCCACTAATCCAGGATGCTACCCATTTAAGGGGTTTGGTCCATGGAATAGATTCAAGCCAGGATTTGGATCCAACCTCTTGTGTCTCTTCCTCCTCACGCGTGGCCGAAACTATATCGGACTTCTACTCATTCCATTTTACTCAATACTCAGGTTAGGAGTTAGGTGGTTAGGAATTAGTAGAAGTCATTACTTCCATCCATAGGTCAATACACTACACAAGTACACATCAATTTACACATACATTTCATTCTCATCCATTCATTTCATGAATTATACAAACTAAATGTTCAAGACATTATAACAAGAACAATATGGCTCAAACACAAGTAAGTGAAATAAAACCCGATTCGTGCATTTATCTTATTGGTGATCAAATAAGCACACAAATCAGAGTAACCAAGATAGGATACAGGGCATGAGGAAATCATACTGTTCACCGTCGTACTCGAACTCCGATTTCCTTCGGTGTTCAACTATCCAAGTCCTATACACACATAGGGTTGCATGATCAATAATCTATTATTGACCTACTCATTCTTTCATTAACACTTCTATTGTATACTTACTACTCCTTTACATTCCGTACTTGATTCTAAAAATCGTTCTTCTCTTATTACTTCTTAAACTTGTTTTCTTACTCGTGTACTTACTTTCTTACCATTATTGTTCCATTAATGGTGTATTACTAAAGCCCCATGTGTATGTACATATATATATATATACATACATATGATTACTATTTTTTTTGTTTGGACCCGACCGACCCGACCGACCCATACTCCTTTGGGTCGGTCGAAGTCAGAAAGAAATCGACCTCGGAATCCAGCTCGACCGACCCACGTCCGGCCCATTCATCTGGGTCGGTCGAAGTCAGTGAGTTTCATACATGTACGACCGACCCGACCAACCCATACTCCTCTGGGTCGGTCGAAGTCAGAAACTTCGACTTCACAGAATTTTGCCCGACCGACCCATGACCGACTCACCCGTCTGGGTCGGTCGAAGTCAGAAAGTTTCGTTCCAGTGGTTTTTAGCCCCGACCGACCCATGACCGATCCAACCCTGTGGGTCGGTCGAGAGCAGAACTGTCCTACAGAATTTGTTTTTACTTCCTTTTCTTACCCATTTCTTCCCCCAATCTTCCTACATACATCCTAACATGTTTAGTGCTAATTAGACCCTCTAACATACCTTAGTTCATCCATTAACTCTTCACTAAACTCATTTCCCATTCTTACATTGGTTTACACAATTTCCTCATTTTCATTCCAGCACTCATATCAGTTTTTGTTTCCTTAATTGCTACAGATTTTTAAGGCAACTTTTACCATTCAATACTCCCTCTACCAATGCCACTCCTAGCATTCTAAATACATTACTTCACATCCTAGTTCTTCCCACTACTTAACTCTTCTTCCAAATCAGTTTTCAAGGTGTTAAACTTCTCATATTATACTCTCCAAATACACCTAGTTACTACCTAGGTTATTCCCTCTTCTTACCCAACTAAGTCCTCAAGTTCCTAGACAAATTTTGACATAGTCTCCCCTATATTTTTCACTTTGCCCACACATACATACCAGCTCACAATCTATACCAAATTTCCATATCAATTCAAGCACTAACCAACACACCAATTTTCCTACACATATACATTCATTACCCAATGTTTTCCCAAGCTTTTAAACATCCTTTAAAGGTTCCAAAACAGCTACATTACCTTCCTCATCATACTACAACTTATCTACTACTCATAACCTCATACATTACTCATTTTAAGTACTTAAAATCTGTTACAATACCATACACAAAACTAGCTCAAGGTAAGAACATTTACCTTGTGTTTTCTAGTTTTTCTTTCTTCCTTTCCCTACTCTTCCTTTCTTCTTTCTTTTTCCTTCCTTTCCTTCTTGTTCTCGGTTCCAAATGGAGTTCCCACTCCAATGCTACAGCACATTATATACCACCATTTCAATACAAGCTAGCCCTTAATTCATTTTAAAGCTTTAAGGTAAATTTTTAGGGTTTAGAAAATGCATTACCTTGCAAGGGTGTAGATGGAGTTTAGAACAGAAACAAGAGCAAGATTTCCGCTCTTCAAAAGAAGCCAAAATCGACTGGAGAAGCAAGGTATAAGAACTCAAGACTTAGAAATTTCTATTTTACAAATGAGAGCTAAAATGCTAGTTCTTTCGAATTTCTTTTTACCTTAGACCAACAAGGTGAAGAAGGAGCTTCTAATGGTGGTCTTCATCTTTAAAAACAAGAACACCCATGGAGATGAAAATGGTATTTTCGGATTTGGAAAAGAGGGTAATGTTCTCCTTGATGAGAGGATTACAATCACTGCTGGAAAAAAGGAATAAACAACGTTTTTATTTGTCTTTTGGAATGTTTTATAACCATTTTTTATGCCGGCGACGCAAATGGTCGAGCCTCTTAAAAAACGCGTTGTAAGCGTTATTTATACATTAATTTAAAAGAACGCTTATCACTAAAGCGTTTTTTAAAGTGGGTAAGGCGGCGGGAATCTACGAGGCATAAAGAACGCATTCACCTTGAAGCGTTCTTTATGTCCGACTATAAAAAACGCTTGCTTATTATAAGCGTTCTTTATGAAGATTTATAAAAAACACTTACCAAGATAAGCGTTCTTTATGTCATTTGGCGCGAGAGTTGAAATACCCCTAAATTAATTATTAATTTAGGGGATTTCTTTTAAACCTTTAATAATACTATTAAGTATTAAATTATTATATGGAATTATGAATATTAAATTATTATATGGAATTATGAATATTAAATTATTATATGGAATTATGAATATTAAATTATTATATGGAATTATGAATATTAAATTATTATATGGAATTGTGAAATTTATTTAGGGGCTTTCTCCTATTTACCCTAATTATATATATTATTATATAGTATTATGAATTTAATAATAAGATTTATAAGTCAATAAATCTTGGGAAAATTTATAAACACTCCAATTATATTATAAAGATTTTAGGAAGTGTTGGAACATTGTTTTGAAATATAAAAGTCAATATAAAATCCTAGAAACCTTAAAGCTTATTAAGCCTAGCTAGGGTTGACTTTTTGAGAATGGTCAAACCAGGCCATGAAACCTATACCAATAAATAGGTTATGGAAAACCATGAAGATCGATAAAAAGAACGTCAAAAACGGATCATCCTAGCCAAAGTTATGCTAGATTGAAGTTTTGAGTCAAAAATTTGAAAGATGCCACGTGTCACTCTGTCACGGGTCGCCAACACTTAGCCGATTTATCTCTTGAATTTCGGTAACAGATTTCAGTATTTTGCCCTAACTTTAGACGGTTATATCTCATTCATCTCTCAATATTTTTCAATGCCGTCTCCTTTGTTGTCTTCTCCTACATTCCCTCTAAACAACTATAACTCATACAAACCCTAATTCATTCTGAATCAACCGGAAAATCGAGTCAAAGTAGCCACCCTGCAAAAAACCGAAACTGCAATTCCAGTTTTCTCTTCGAATCAGGTAACTTCGATCAGCCATAACTTCTTCGTTACTCATCCAAATTCCATGTTCTTTAGCTCGTTTTGAAGCGCTCTAATTCCTCTAAAACTTTCATGTTTAAGGTTGAAGCCAATTCTCAACCGATTGGAAGGGAAAGGTGTCTAAAGTTTCGGTTTCGCCAGCACATAAAATAATACCGAAACTATAAGGTAAACTCGCAACTTCTAGCTACAATTTCTTTCTGTGTGATGCGAGTTAGGATTAGTTCTTGCTATCAATACGTAGATCTAAGTTTGCTCTTTCCAATGAGCCCTTACTCATAGCCTAACTCGATTTGTACTACTAGTTATAGATCTTCGAAGTTGGCACCACGAACTGCTCAAAGTTCATATTTTTCCAGTTTTCCTGATTTCGATTTCGCTCAATTCGCACAACTCCGGTAAGTTTCCGATCAATTGCTCCGTTTTTGTCAAACCTTGTCATGTTTCCGACCTAATCCATGTTCCAATTTAATCAATTACGTGTTAGATTAGGAGGATTTGTTAGAATTGTTTTCGAATCGAGTACTGTATCAAATACGAACCCTAACCTCGAATTGAATTCGTAATCCACTGTATACTGCATTATAATTGGGGAAACCGGTATAATTAGAACCGAAATTTGATTTCGAAACTATAGAAACAAGAATCACTCGATTTCGTTCTGTAGATTAGGAGATATTGATGATTTAGTACTCGGGTTGGAATTCGAAATCGCTGAAGAACACGGCGTTCAGGGGCCGTCGATCTCGCCTTAAAGGATTTGGACGGCCGAGATTAGATCTGGTAATTAAAAAACTGTTATAAGTTTTTATAAATTCCAGTAAATAGTCCTAACTTGTTGGGTTAATTTAAATATCTTCCCGAATGTATTTTGACTTGAAATTTTAACCATAGATTCCTTATTTAATCTAGGTTTTTTTGTTGTAAATTATTATGGTTTTGGAGTTTTTAAACGTAAGTTATGATTTTTGAAAGTTACGGGTTTTCTGGAATTATTTGGCTAAATTAAAAAGATAGTTTTATGAAATAAAAATTTTATAATATGTCTAAAATGTTATAGTTACTGTATATTAAATTTGGGAATTTTTGGGAAATGGTAAAAGGTTTTAAAAATTGTGTTTATGAGTTTTTCATAAGAATAACCTATAATATAAGGTTTTTAATGTAACCAAAAATTAAAGTATGGTTTGTTAATTAACTTTTAAGCTGGGGAAAATAAGGGAAACTAAATTAACATTTTATAACAGTAAGTTTATAAATGTTTGGGTATTAGTTGTTATGAGAAGTGAAATTATTTACATATATGTATATATATACTTATATGGTAGATTTAAAAATAGGAACTTATGTTAAAACAAGGAATTTAATTATATTTACGTTTTATTTATTATATTATATGGGAGTTAATATTTTATTTTAAACTAAGGAAAATTGAAATACCCCGAACTTAAATATGGTGATTATATTATTCCAATATAGTATTTAAGGGCCTAATAGTGCCTAAGTAATTTTGGTAAAGGAAATAAATCCAAAAAGAAATGGGAAAAACGCTTAGAAAGCGGAAAACGCTAAAATGAGCGTTAAATAACCATAGGAGGTACGAGACCTCGGTTATAGTATCGTAAGTATTCCTAAGGCTTATTCATGCCTAATTAGTATACGGGAATGATTCCTGAAGAAAACGGAACCAAGAAATGTATCAAAACGCTAAAAGAGCTTTAGCGCACGTTTTTCGAGGAAACCCGAAAACGTGACTTTAAGTGGTCAAACAGACCCAAAAATTATAAACATTGAATAATTAATCATTAAGCATTTATGGAAGCTTAATAGCCAATGAAAATAAAGAAACGAGAAAATTCCAGAAAACGGGCCCGGTTAGTGAATAGTATCAAAACGGGTAAAATAACGAGCGTTTCTGTAAAAGACGAAAAGGCTCCAGCTAGTACAGTGGGGCCGGTTTAACAGATAAATAAACCCCCCCTCTCACACACACACACTAGCTAAGTAAATAATGAGTCAAAAAGCAAAGTAGAATAAAAAGGACAAAAGCAACCCCACTCTCTCTCTCCTCTCTCATTTCTCTTTCCCTCCTTCTCTTTCCTCTCCTTCTCCTTCCCCATCGATTTCTCTCTCCTTCTCCACACTGCTGCAGCCGATTTTTGAGAGCTCAAAATGCTCCCATGGCTCCTCTCCATTCTTCCTCAAGCTCTAGCTCCATTTGAGCTCCAAATGTAAAATAAATTACATATTTGTAATCCCCTTATCCTCCTCTACATTTCTATCTTTTCAAAATTCGAAAAGGATGAGTTTCATCTCCATGGGTTTTCCCCATTCGAAGAGAAAAGCACACCATTGTGAAGCTTGGAGTCTCCTCTTTCCAACAAGGTAAAAATCTCTACAAAAGATTCAAGTTTCCTCCACCCTCTTTGGAAACCGATTTTTAGCCCCTTTATAATGCCTTGTTTTTCTCCCTTCTTTTGAGCATCAACTTCACCTAGCAATGGTGGTGGATTCTTCTTCTTGAACCAAGGGCTAAAACCCCTCCTAAAGCACTCCAAAGGTAAACCCTAGAAATTTGTATTTTGAACACTTCAATGAACTAGCATAAGTCTAAGGGTTAGTGTATTAATTATGCTTGTTTGATGTGCTTTTGGTGATGGGAATGGAGTTTGGCAACTCCATTCCCCATATAGTCGATTTGTGCAAGAAAGAGAGAAGAAGAAATGGAAAAGAAAAGAAGGAAGCAAAAACTCAAGGTAAGAGCTCCTTCCTAATGTAAATTCTATTGCATTAGAGTAATGGGAATGGGTAAAATATTTAAAGAACCCAAATTATAGTATTGGTATTGTAGTTTGTGGAAATTTGAGTACTAGTGAGTAAATGTATGAATTTGTAGGCCTTAGAGCCAAGAGAATGGTGTATGTATATTAGTAATGCTATTTGAGGAATAATGGTGTATTGATAAGGTGATTGAGGAAACATTGGCGTATTAGGATTTTGTATGTGTGCTGGTAGAACCCTTGTGGTTTGGCTAGAATAGGGACGAATTTGATGAGAAAGGATGTGTGTGGATAAGTAAGGAAAGTAGATGAACTATGGCAAAATTTTAGTAGGAATTATGTATTTGAGGATGACTTGGTGATTGGGAGAACCAAGGTGTGTATTGGGATTAGTAGAGAAGTTTAGTAGCTATGGAATGGTGATTGTAGTATGAGAGGTAAGAAGTGTAAAATCTGTAGCAAAGAGCATAGGAATACATTGGAGAAGTTAGGAGAATTTAATGTGCAGAATTGTGTAGGATGAGTGTTGGAACTTGGGTATAGGTAGTGCAATGGCTTGGAAATGAATTGGTATGGTAAGGAGAAGTATTTGGAATGCTAGGAATGGCATTAGTTAAGAAAGTATTGGATGGGAGAATGGAATGGTAAAATCTGTAGCATAAGTGTAACAAAAACTGTTACAAGTGTTGGAAAAGAAGTGAGGAAATTGTGTAAGTGAATTGAAGGATTTAGTAATGGATTTGGTGGAAGAATTAAGGTATATTAGGAGGCCTAAGTGGCACTAAAACATGTGGGATTACATGTAGGAAGATTGGGGAAGCAATAGGTAAAAGAGAGGACTGAAAACAGATTTTAAAACTGAATTACTGGGCCGGACCGGACTTGCGACCGGACTTGCAAGTTCGGTCGGCCCGAAAAATTCCGCGTCTGTAAGCTACTGGAATCGACCGGACTTGCGACCGGACTTGCAAGTCCGGTCGAGACAGAAATTTTCCGTACTGATAGCTACTGGAATGGACCGGACTTGCAAGGTCGGTCGCAAGTCCGGTCGAGTCAAAAAATGAGATAAAATATTTTATTATATGATTATAATAATCATATGTACATATATATAGCCTATACACATACATGCATATATATGTAGTAGTACACTGTGAATGAAGTAGTAAAAGGTAAGGAAGTAAGTATATGAGTAGGAAAGCAAGTGTAGGAGGTAACCAAGTAAATTGAGTGTATGAGAACAGTAAGTACACCGGGATAATGGGGTAACTACGGGAGTAGTAATTATTTGTGTATCGTAAGAGTATAGTATTAATAAAAATGTTGAAACATTATCAGTGGAACAAGTGTGAACCAAGGAACAAGGGAACACATGGTAGAGCTAACTCCGATAAAAGGTATGATTTTCTCATGCCCCGTATGCTAACCGAGTTACGTTGATTTGTGTGCTGTATGCCGGCTAATCAAGACTAAAGCATGAAAACGGTTTATTGCCTTTCATTGTATGTCTTGTTGTATGTTGTATGAGCTAACCTTTCTCGAATTGATTGTGTGGCTTACTTAGTGCGTAGATCGACTCATGGATGAGTCTTGTTGTGTAGTGGCTCGTAGTAAGAGTCATGCTGAGAACTCATGGAATAATAGCAACGCACTAAACTATCATATCAATAAACGATAACGCATCCTAATGAACTCACTAGAATGTGAGAGAGTGTACGGGAGTAATAACCTCCCGATAACGGTAGGAGAACCGAAATGAATAATCCACCATCAATAAGTGGTGGAAGTATATCAGTAACCTCTATTAGAGGAAACGAATCTTGGTGCAAGATATGAACCATGAGAGTAGTAAAGAATGATGAGGGATCTCCAAACCCCTTAGTAAGTAGTCGACCCATTATGAGAGGACCCGACTGATGTAAGCATGACCCGATCATGAGAGTATTCGATATGTTGGGGAAACCCTTAAATCTGAGGATACTGGACGGTGGTAATTCCCTAAGCTAGCAGAGGTTATCGAGAGAGATACTTCTAGGCTAATCCATGAGATTGTACTATACTCTGAGAGAAGAGTGTTGGGAAATTGAGTAGTCCGGTAAAACGGACATTTGAGTATTTGAGGAGCTGATCGTACAGCCCTCGTATTGTAGGTCCGGTGGCGAGTCTTCTGTATGACTCAGCCCAGAGACCAAAGTATGAGTAATGAGTATTGCGTATGTATGAGAAGTAATGAGTACTGAGTAAGAAGTGAGTATGAGTATGTAATGAGTATCAAGTATTGAGTATGAATGAGTAAGTATTGAGTAGTGAGTATGCGTGAGTAAGTATGGAGTATTGAGTAGCAAGTATGCACAAGTATAGTAACGAGTACAGAGTAAGGATCGTGTACGAATAGGATACCGAACATGGAGTGATGAGTACCCAAGAGTAAGGAGTGAGTATGAGTAGAGCAACGAGTAACGAAATGAAAGAGTATTGAACAAATAACTAGTATGAATGGTCGACTATCGATTTGTCTTCCTTGGTAAGTATCGAACCTTGTATGTGTATGTAGGGATTGTGAATGTATTGTTGAAGCATGAGTATGTATGTATGCATGTAAAATGAACTCCATGTATATCCGACCCAAAGTAGTCGGCGTACCGCGGTTAGCACGCGGTATATGCGAATTTCATGCGCAGCGTAAGCTGACCCCTCGGGGGACCGTTTTTAGTGTGCAGGTACCCGAAGCTGATCACCGTTCGAGAGAGTAGGACGGGGACTGCTACGTAAGCATGGGTATTTATAGTAGGGATTGGTACTTGTATTGTACGATAATTTGGAAGCTTAAACTGTATCGGTAATTTGAGGATTGTAGTATACTCGGTATAGTAATGTATTGGAGTTGTAATGGATTTATGGATGAGTATGCAATGGGAAGTATTGTATTGTTAGAGTACTCGTATGGTTCATTTTCATCAGACCGATAATATGTAGTATTGTAACTCGCCTTGTTAGTCCCGTGGGTGACTAACGGCATTGTACACCCGCCGTTGTGATGGAGTATCCGCTACGAAGGTAAGTATTTGTACAGCAATGACGGTATTAGTGGTGGGGTGTTACAAAAATAAAATATATATTTCTATACATAATAAAAAAGGAATAAAATAGTAACTTAGTTTAAATCAAGGAACTAAATTAATCTACATGTATTTAGTTATATAATATGGTGGTTAATATACTTAATTGAAACTAAGGAAAATACTTTATTTTTAAACCATATTTCAGATGTAGATATGTGTAAAGTTAATAAAATAATTAAATGCATAAAAACTACATAGACAGTCTTGAATAAATCCCAGTATACATATACGATAAATAAATAAATAAAAGACATAAAATACCTTATAGCTGAAATACCCCAAACCTTGATACGTGGTTTAAATATCAAACTATGTTATATAAAGGCTAAAAAGTGCCTTAGAAACATCAGTGGACAATTTAAAATATAGTAAAGTGCAATAAAGCACTAAGCCACAGTATGAGCAAAAACATGCTCTAAGCTATGAGTGAACTTGGTTAGGACCCAAAGAGCCTACCAAGACTTGATAACATTTAATTATGATTTGATGGGGCTAAATAAGTCCTTAGGAAACTTTGGTAGACAATGAAACCAAATAAAACACAAGGAAATACCTTAAAGTCAATAAGAGCAAAATGTGCTCTAAGCTTGGAATAAATTTGTATAAGACCTAATGGTCATACCTATACCTTATAACTATGTAATGAACATATTAAATCATCCAAAGAAAACCAAGCTTGAAAACAAGTTAAAACACAAAATGTGCTTTAAGGAGTCTTAAAGCACGTTTTTGAAAAATTGTCTTGTAAATGAGTTTTGAATGGCTAAATGTCCATCATTACTCTTAATTAACATGTGTACTATATAGTATCACATTTGGGTGGCTATATTAATGGGAAATCAAAAATTTCACTTCTATGTGCCTTAGTTTGTGAATAGTGATTTTTATAAGCTAGTTTGTAACATATGATGTTATAAGTAATTAAATGAGTCAATAAACTATATTACCCTCCTAACTAAATGGTGGCCGTTTTTTGTAGTAGTGAGTCACCAAGTTGTAAAAGAAATCAAATAAGTAAAGTAAAACTTAAAGTAAAGTACTATTTTGCTTTATAACATAAATATCTCCAAAAAGCAAACTCATCTTCTCATTTCCTTCTCTTCTTTCATTTCACATGGTTTCTTCACCTTCTCCTTTCCTCCATTTACGATTTGCAACAGCCCTCTCTTCTCCATCTTCATTTCCTTGCCAAATCCAACTCCATGCTCCAAATCAAATTCTAAGACCATATTTGTCTTAGTTAGGTCAAGCTCTACACTTCTACCTTTTCAAATCTTCAAGAGCTCAATTTTGGTGCCATGGAGAATCACCATTGATGGAGCTTGAGCTTGTGTTTCCACATATTATCACTCTCCTTTGCTTCTAGGTAAGGAATCTCAAACAAAAATCAAGTTTCCTCCTTGTTTTTGTCATGTCCGAAAATACACATTGAAGGAGCTCTTTATGTGACTTTGTTTTAGCTTCATTCCAACCCTTCATGGACTAGGTGGAGTCCTCTCTTCATAGATATTCAAACTCTCTTCAAAATCAAGGTAAAACAAGTACATTAATGTTTTTGAATAATGTAAACCTAGGGTTTACAATGAGATGAAGCTTAAAGCTTGAATACTCATTATGTTGTTTGTATAATGTTTAATAGTTGAAAAGGAACCAAATGCCTTACCGGTTTGGTAAGGAAACAAGAAAGAAATTTGGGAGGAAAAGAGGTAAATATGCTATCTTAATGAGATTTAATGCCTTAGGAGAAATAAGCTTATAATGCTTGTTAAAACTACCTAAAGAGCAAATGGTGAATGACCTAGTAAAGTGTTCTCAAGGAGACTAGTAAAAGAACATATGTGATGGTGTATGTATTTGCAGGTCAAAGGCATTATTTATGTGGGAAATTCAGTGTTTATGGCTTATGCAATTTAAGGGCCTAAGAGCCATGTTATTTAAGGGCCTAAGTGCCAAGCAATTTAAGCTTATGCACTATATTGTGATGTAGTGCTAAATGTGTGAAGTTTGTGTATAAATGGTGTTTGATGGATTTTAGGTGTTTTGAATGGAATAAGGTAAAAACCTAAGTGTTTGGATGTGAGTATATACAAGAGAAGCTATGGCCAAATTTGGGAAAATGTGTGAGAAGTTCTAAGTGTTTTAAATGGTCTTGGTGAACTAGGAAGTGTTAAAGGGAATAAATGTTTACTTGAGAAAAGAATTCAAGGAGTTGTAAAAAGGAGATTTAGTTAGTAAGAAAAGGAGTTGAGAGATGATGTTAAGGTGTAGAGGAAACACCTTGGTGTAGTAGTCATTATTGGTGAACTACCACTTAGAAATCTTAAGGAGAAAACATCCTAAGTGCTAGGAATTTTGTAAGAAATTTGTGAATGATAAGATGGTTTTGGTGAGTGATTTAAAGAGTTTAGCATATGGCTAAAGGTGTGTTTGATGTGCCAAATGATGTTAGGAAACATTATGAGGCTTTAGGAGAAGTTTGGGGAAAGTTATCTAAGTGTTTAAAGGCTTGAGAATTGAGAATTTTGCCTTGTCCGAACTTCCGTCCGGACATGGAAGTTCGGACAGGCTCTGTTGGACAAGGAAAATTCCACTCTCGAACTGTGTCCGAACTTGGGAAGTCCGGACACAAGTTCGGACGTCACTATTTCAATCTAGGAATTTCTCTCGAACTGTGTCCGAACTTGGGAAGTCCAGACACAAGTTCGGACGTGTGTATAGTTTTTCAGTATTAGGTCGCGGCTTGCGTCCGAACTTGGAAGTTCGGACACAAGTTCGGACAAGGCACTGTATGGACCAAAATTGTTGTTTTAAGGTATAGAAATGGTGTGTAATGATGGGGATTGATAGGTAATGATGTTATAAGGTTGTTAAGGACTTGTTAGGTGAGTTTTAATGACAATTAAGTGGGTGAAAAGTTGTAATAAAAGTGAAAGTAAAACAAGTTAAAATGTAAAGTTATTTAACCAAGTTAACGGGGATAAGTTATAAGCATTAGACTTTAAACAATCATGTTACCCCGATGTTAATAAAAGTATATGTAATGTTATCAGTTGTTCGAGAATTGCTCGAGGAACATAAGTGGACGTGGTAAAGTGGACTCCGGTGACAGGTATGGTTTTCTTGCAACCTGTGTCCTACCGGATTACACCGGCTTGTATGCCAATGTGTTTTTTCTGTATGTTTGCCACGTTATGAGATAAATCATGAAACGAGTTTACAGTCGTTATTGTTATTGTATGTTTACGTGCCGATACCGGTAACCTCGAATGCGCTTGAAGGGCTAGTTAACCACTATTAGGTAAACGTAGGAGAACGGTATCCGGTAACAACGTTTCCGACTTAAGGAACGTTCTAACCACGGCTATGCGTGAGTTGGTTATGTGATGTTTGTGTGATGTTTGTATGTGAATGTATGACTCTCTCTTCCCTTGTGTACGTCTAACAAGACTTAACCCAATGTTTGTGATTGTTAAATAAAGTTCAAGTTGAACTTCTAACAAGTGCTAACGGGGGAGTGAGGAGTCCGGTCTGTTCCGGCCACGCGTGTGAGTATGGGGGTCGTTGTCATAGCAGGTTCGATCCTCTCTGTATGTTATGGTTGTTTTCCAATTTGGTTCCCAACCTTCCCTTTAGCTTAACCAAGGCTATTACTGACTCACGTCGGGCCACAGGGGCATACTATTGTTATGTTTGTTTCGGTGTGCTTGGATCACTATATCCGAGACACCTTGTGTTAAGTTAACCGTCCATTTAACGAGACGGTAACGAGTTATGTAACGAGCTTATCATGAGACTGGCAACATTCTCTAGGCTCACCAGTGTATTAGTAATGTTTGGGTCGGTTCCTCAGAGGACCATTCCCGTTATGTTATGTGTCTTTGTTGTGATGCAATACCTATTGCTGTGTTATGTTGTGCACGTGGAAACGTGCAAAGTGTTGTTAAGTGTTGTTATGTAGTGTATGTTATAAGTTGTGAAAGGTGGAGTGTGTGGATCATGGATATGATTCCCAGTTTGTGTTAAGAGGCGTTTAAGGATAACCCGATTTAAGGGTATGTGTCGTCTATTGAGGAAGTAGCTCCATTAGAGGAGGATCACTCTAGGGATGATGAATACCATGAGTGACTTATTAAGTAGGATGTATTATCCGATTGTTGAGCCCATTGAGGCGAAATGTTAAGTGTTGTGTGTTTACTGTTACATGCATGATTTAAATAATCAACCGCATGCTAACGACAAGTAGTTGTGCGTGGCCCGGTAGCATGTGGGCTGCGGGATTACCATACCAGCAAAGGTGCTGAGCCCCTTGGGGGCCACCCTTTCTCTTCTTTCCTATTTCAGGTACGAAGTGCTGGAAGCCGTTCGAGAGTAGGACGGGTAGTCGTCATACATGGGTAATCATTTGAGTGTATGTATACAGTAGGTGTAGTAAGACCGAAATTGTTGTCGGCATCAGTTTATAATACTCGGTATAGTTGGAAGGTGTACGTTGTTGTTGTTGTTAATGGAAAGGGATAGTAATGTGTAGCCGCTCGGGAATTTAGCCCATCAGACCGTACAATGTGTATGTAATAGCCTTGTTAGCCACGTGGGTGGCTAACGGCGTGTAACACCAACGAGATAAGTAATGTGATGAAGTTGTTTTTCCGCTGCAGTTTATTGTAAGTGTGTTAATGTTGGATGGGGTGTTACAAAAAGTGGTATCAGAGCGAAGTATCGCTCTGATGACTGAATTACCGAGCTTAGGAAGTACCGAGTTAGGATTTAAGTACTTTGGGTTAAGGGTTGAGTGATAGCGTGAGAGATACGCTAGATAGGAACTACCAGTGAATACTGGAAAACCTACAATATCCATCCCACCCTCCACAATCCCTGTTATATAACTTGGGAAACAACGCTAGAGAGATGGAAGTCCACTTTTACTCGGGAATACCCGATCTGGCTGTTATTAAGTACCTCCAAAGGTACGGAGAACCTGTCATACGGTAGATCCCGAAAACTGGGAATCCCAAAGACGGTCTCCATCTAAACAATGTTAACCGCATTCCATAGCAAAGAATGAAGGATCTTGTGTATAGAGGAATAGAATTTCCGGCAACCTGGGTCGACATGCTAAGCAGTCGAGAATAACCAGGTTGCAACGCACCAACCGTGCAACAGGCAAGAAGTGGATTAATAAAACCGAGACAAGTGTCTACGGGACCACAATTGATAAACAATACACCAACGGTATACCAACCGACAAGGGAACTACAACCTAGTGCCCAAACAAGAGACAAGTCTCAGTAACCACGACAAGTGCGTGGAACGGGCTATAAAGAGAATAAAATACTAAGAAAAAGGGGTCTCCCAGAATGGGAAACACCCTAGTTGATGATCGTCAGGTGAAGACAGTGAGAAGTCACCTAGAAGAGTTATTATCAAGGCAGTAAGATCAGTGAGGGCCAACAAGGCCACTGTTGACAGTATGGGTAAAGACAATACCATAACCAGTATGTGTTAAACCGATAGCCAATTAGCATGGCGCACTTGCCAATAGCAAGTGCTGCTATAACAGGGCTGTTCGGGAAATTTATAACCACTACAAGTACTTAGTAAAGTACCATGAAGTTAAAAAGGATCATTATGACCATGGAAGGGCTTGATAGCCTAACCTCTGTAACTGTAAGTACACCAGTCAGCAAGAAGCTAGACATGGTTAAGGTAAGAAGATGTTGTGAAACCATGAAAATTTTCTTTTAAACCCAAATTTATTCTAACCCTTTTCTTTTCAAAACCAGATTTTCTTTCAAACCAACACTTCTTTCGAACCTTCTTTTAAACCAAACCAGTAAGAAAACCAAGGGCAGATGATAAGATACGACAGTGGATAAACTTTCCTCGATTAAGTTCGGGAAGCATGGAATGAATATTGTCACGGGACAATATAAGGGAGTTGACAACAGAATACTTCACCTAGGCGTGTGACGGACACTACGAGTGTACCAATTGAATTGTGGGACGACCGCACTCCGATAGGAGCTTGTGGGCCTGACAGACCTACTTATGGGTTAGTTGGGTAAGTAGTAATGTATCTATGATACCCCATATATGTATACGAGAAGAGTCCGAAACACGGGAAGTAGTCGACTCCGTCTACGGTCAGCAGTATAAATCAAGCAAGAGCTAAGGATTACAAGGAATAGTTGAAGCTAAGGAACTCAGTTAAGTTAACGAGACTAAAAGGATTAGTGAATTCCTCTCAAGGAAATGTTTAAGAGTTAGCAAGTGCGAAGGGCACAAACTGTTATGTAAAGACATCACATATGTCTTAAGGATCCTTAGGGATAAAACATGTTAGCTGGAACGGTGACCCAGCTTGTACATGGCAAGCAAATGCCTAATGTGGACACATTAATGTGCAATGAACGGGATGAAAATTCCCAGAATGAGTACCTACACCACTAGGAAATGTCGATCGTCACAAAAGAAGATAATAAGCCATTTAAGAACGCAAACGGCGTGGCTAATAGAATGTACCAATAAGTGTGAAACAAATGTAAGGCATAACGTAGCAACACCCAGGAGCAACCCTTGAGGGGTGTTCGCATCAACAATTGTTGAACAAAATGACATGACAGAAACACAAGGGTTGAAACTAACACCCAGTTTAGACATGAGTTGTCAGGAGACGGACTGACAATCCTAAAGGGCATCCCATGAAAGGAAACGTGATGCAACGACTTGTCATGGAGCCCAATATAATATCCAAACCATGTAATATTGTACAGAGAAGTACATGTGTGTGGACAGCCTAAAATGAGCTCAGCTCAAGGCAAATAAGGCTTATAAGCCATAAGCAAGATATGTTATATAAATTCGATTGATGGTAGAAGTTTATGTTGTATAAGTGAATAGAGTGGTAAACGAACCACTGCATTAAGAGGGGGGATACCTCTCGAAATTGTGACACCGCAGGAGCGGTAGTTATGTGAATCAAGTTCAAGAAATATGTTAAGGATGGACAACGTTATTATTGAAAGAGAGCAGTTAGCTTAGTAGTACGTGTGTATAAAGTGAAGCACCTGGCTGAATAATGCCGGCTTGTGACTCGAATTATCGATGCTCAAGGAGCATTCGGTAGTCATCCAGATGAATGATGAACCATAATATAAGTATGGGTGTGGAAGTTAATATGACGGTAAACACGATATAAGCTGATGTTATACAGGGAGTAAGAGCACGGTGCGCAACAAGCGACTGTTGTATAAGTGTTGTTAAACGAAAACGTAACAGATAAGATCAGTTATGAGTTAAACTCAGTGGAGATGCAAGATAATTGATATTAAACAGACTCGGCAGTAAGCCAGTAGCCAGTATTATGAGATCAGAATTTCAGTGAAATACAGTGTGAATTCCATGGCGAATCACATAAGGGATTTACTGTCAAGAGTTTACGCCTCTGCACTCTGTATGACTGAGTGTTTTGGTATTGCACTTGCGCAGTAATGATCGAGTGGGATAGCTAGGAAGTGGAAACACGTTAATTGTGGAGCAATAATGTTATAATGGCCGATGCATAGGAAATGCAAGGCCGCACCAATAAAAAGTACTTGTACAAAACCAAATGTGGAGACATGATTAACAGTAAGTGACTACAGTAGCACTAACCGCCAAATATCGGTATGGAATATACCCCAAATGTTGTAAATAGCTGAGAGAGCACTACACACTAGGTAGTAGCTCAATCTCAACCGACAGTAAGTCGGTAGAAGCAAGTTAATCATTGTGAAATACATAGCTGTATACATAGTAAATTGTTATGGAAGTGGATAGAAAGTGTATAACTCACCGAATTCGCTAACGGTAAGAGATACCACGCGTCGGTTGAGAAACCTTTGTTACCAAGATGAAGGTGACAATTGGGGATGTACAATACAGTAAGAATAACAAAAGGGAGCAATTAAGCTCTACAGTTATTAGAGTTTCGCAGCAGAAACTAGTGAACCAGTGCTTCAAATGTACAACGTGAATAACGAATATGAGTGGATGGCTAATTATTAACGCCTAGAAGCCTAACAGGCTAGAATCGAAACCAACTAAGAGTTTAAACAAACTCCAATGAGAATTCTTGGTTTAGGAACTAAACCGCCAATATGGTTAAGATCCTCTAATCAGAATCCATTGTGTAATAGACCGCGTGGAAGTTAAAACACTTCACGACGGCAGAACATTTAAGCTAATGTTTAGTGATTGATTACGTGGGCGTAATCCCTTTTAAGGGGGTAGAGCGCAAAACCACTTAGTGTATATTACCGTACAAGTGTACGTAGTGTATGTGATTTATATTGTGCATAGCACAAAATAATTATTGTTTTGATGATTGGTGTGTGTGTTACGTAAACATACACATTCATTCATGGTTTAATTGTGGTAATTGCGCTCAGAAGATGCGAATACCATTGTGATAAGTGTGTGTGTTTGTTAACAGTTGTGTGTGATAGTACAAGTGTGGGGAGTAGAGAAACTCCCGGGGAACAAAAGCCCCGACAGTGTATAAAGGTAAAACCAGGTGTTGTATTTTGATAAAATATATGTGTATATATATATATACTTTATAGTGATGCATAAAAGGGTATGAAACCGACATAGAACCTAGTGAGAATAAGATTCCCTAGGCAACAGGATTAAAGTGTATGAGAATAACTGATAGACGAAGATCTATCTTTGGAGATGTTATGATCATGATTAGAATGATTTAAAAGATAGAAAATTGGAAATGAGTGATTTAATTGATGCTTGAAAATGAAGTGGGAGGTGGAACTTGATTTGCATGTGATCAAGGGAAGCCGAACACAAATTGGAGTGGAAGGATAGTTCTACACTGATGCTGATCACATCAGGGTTGGATGATTCTTGAAGCTCCCTATAAGTGGTCACAAATAACCACACTAATAAAAGAAGCAAAGAGCTTAAGTTGGACTTGGAGTTGTGTGTGTTTTCAAAAGGATTTTAAATTGGTATTTATAAAACGTTGATGGATACTTTACATAATTAAAGTCTTCTTACTTAACCTCACAAGGAAATTTTAAATTTAAGTGATTGTTTTAATCTCCCAAAGGCACGGGGACGGAAGGTGTCCATCGCGACCGGGTTCTACACGGGATCATAGTGTATATCAAGGATATTTTTGATTGCTATACATGCTCTGACATGTTGTGTGGTATGTGTAATGAATGTTGTTTTGACTTTGATTTCCTAAAGTGTATACTATCAAGGCCTATGAGTCTAAATGTGTTGTGTTACATAGACCTAAGTGTCTGAAGACTGTTATGTTGTGGGGACCTATGTTCCAAATGTTGTTAAGAAGTGAGTCAAAGGGGTTGTTATGTATGTGTAAGTGTTGTTAAGATACCCGGACCATAGAGTCCGAGGTTATCATGTGGATATGTTATGTTATGTGTGGATGTGAATGTGTTGCCCGGACCATTAAGTCCGAGGTTGTGATGTAAAGTGTGTTTGGTTATGGAAGTTTATTTCCAAGTGATTCATGTGTTCTAATCTAATGGTGTGTGGAAAGTGTGAACTTCGAGGACGAAGTTCTTTTAAGGGGGTAGATTGAAATACCCCAAACCTTGATACGTGGTTTAAATATCAAACTATGTTATATAAAGGCTAAAAAGTGCCTTAGAAACATCAGTGGACAATTTAAAATATAGTAAAGTGCAATAAAGCACTAAGCCACAGTATGAGCAAAAACATGCTCTAAGCTATGAGTGAACTTGGTTAGGACCCAAAGAGCCTACCAAGACTTGATAACATTTAATTATGATTTGATGGGGCTAAATAAGTCCTTAGGAAACTTTGGTAGACAATGAAACCAAATAAAACACAAGGAAATACCTTAAAGTCAATAAGAGCAAAATGTGCTCTAAGCTTGGAATAAATTTGTATAAGACCTAATGGTCATACCTATACCTTATAACTATGTTAATGAACATATTAAATCAATTACCAAAGAAAACCAAGCTTGAAAACAAGTTAAAACACAAAATGTGCTTTAAGGAGTCTTAAAGCACGTTTTTGAAAAATTGTCTTGTAAATGAGTTTTGAATGGCTAAATGTCCATCATTACTCTTTAATTAACATGTGTACTATATAGTATCACATTTGGGTGGCTATATTAATGGGAAATCAAAAATTTCACTTCTATGTGCCTTAGTTTGTGAATAGTGATTTTTATAAGCTAGTTTGTAACATATGATGTTATAAGTAATTAAATGAGTCAATAAAGACTATATTACCCTCCTAACTAAATGGTGGCCGGTTTTTGTAGTAGTGAGTCACCAAGTTGTAAAAGAAATCAAATAAGTAAAGTAAAACTTAAAGTAAAGTACTATTTTGCTTTATAACATAAATATCTCCAAAAAGCAAACTCATCTTCTCATTTCCTTCTCTTCTTTCATTTCACACGGTTTCTTCACCTTCTCCTTTCCTCCATTTACGATTTGCAACAGCCCTCTCTTCTCCATCTTCATTTCCTTGCCAAATCCAACTCCATGCTCCAAATCAAATTCTAAGACCATATTTGTCTTAGTTAGGTCAAGCTCTACACTTCTACCTTTTCAAATCTTCAAGAGCTCAATTTTGGTGCCATGGAGAATCACCATTGATGGAGCTTGAGCTTGTGTTTCCACATATTATCACTCTCCTTTGCTTCTAGGTAAGGAATCTCAAACAAAAATCAAGTTTCCTCCTTGTTTTTGTCATGTCCGAAAATACACATTGAAGGAGCTCTTTATGTGACTTTGTTTTAGCTTCATTCCAACCCTTCATGGACTAGGTGGAGTCCTCTCTTCATAGATATTCAAACTCTCTTCAAAGATCAAGGTAAAACAAGTACATTAATGTTTTTGAAATAATGTAAACCTAGGGTTTACAATGAGATGAAGCTTAAAGCTTGAATACTCATTATGTTGTTTGTATAATGTTTAATAGTTCAAAAGGAACCAAATGCCTTACCGGTTTGGTAAGGAAACAAGAAAGAAATTTGGGAGGAAAAGAGGTAAATATGCTATCTTAATGAGATTTAATGCCTTAGGAGAAATAAGCTTATAATGCTTGTTAAAACTACCTAAAGAGCAAATGGTGAATGACCTAGTAAAGTGTTCTCAAGGAGACTAGTAAAAGAACATATGTGATGGTGTATGTATTTGCAGGTCAAAGGCATTATTTATGTGGGAAATTCAGTGTTTATGGCTTATGCAATTTAAGGGCCTAAGAGCCATGTTATTTAAGGGCCTAAGTGCCAAGCAATTTAAGCTTATGCACTATATTGTGATGTAGTGCTAAATGTGTGAAGTTTGTGTATAAAGTGTGTTTGATGGATTTTAGGTGTTTTGAATGGAATAAGGTAAAAACCTAAGTGTTTGGATGTGAGTATATACAAGAGAAGCTATGGCCAAATTTGGGAAAATGTGTGAGAAGTTCTAAGTGTTTTAAATGGTCTTGGTGAACTAGGAAGTGTTAAAGGGAATAAATGTTTACTTGAGAAAAGAATTCAAGGAGTTGTAAAAAGGAGATTTAGTTAGTAAGAAAAGGAGTTGAGAGATGATGTTAAGGTGTAGAGGAAACACCTTGGTGTAGTAGTCATTATTGGTGAACTACCACTTAGAAATCTTAAGGAGAAAACATCCTAAGTGCTAGGAATTTTGTAAGAAATTTGTGAATGATAAGATGGTTTTGGTGAGTGATTTAAAGAGTTTAGCATATGGCTAAAGGTGTGTTTGATGTGTCAAATGATGTTAGGAAACATTATGAGGCTTTAGGAGAAGTTTGGGGAAAGTTATCTAAGTGTTTAAAGGCTTGAGAATTGAGAATTTTGCCTTGTCCGAACTTCCGTCCGGACATGGAAGTTCGGACAGGCTCTGTTGGACAAGGAAAATTCCACTCTCGAACTGTGTCCGAACTTGGAAGTCCGGACACAAGTTCGGACGTCACTATTTCAATCTAGGAATTTCTCTCGAACTGTGTCCGAACTTGGGAAGTCCGGACACAAGTTCGGACGTGTGTATAGTTTTCAGTATTAGGTCGCGGCTTGCGTCCGAACTTGGAAGTTCGGACACAAGTTCGGACAAGGCACTGTATGGACCAAAATTGTTGTTTTAAGGTATAGAAATGGTGTGTAATGATGGGGATTGATAGGTAATGATGTTATAAGGTTGTTAAGGACTTGTTAGGTGAGTTTTAATGACAATTAAGTGGGTGAAAAGTTGTAATAAAATGTGAAAGTAAAACAAGTTAAAATGTAAAGTTATTTAACCAAGTTAACGGGGATAAGTTATAAGCATTAGACTTTAAACAATCATGTTACCCCGATGTTAATAAAAGTATATGTAATGTTATCAGTTGTTCGAGAATTGCTCGAGGAACATAAGTGGACGTGGTAAAGTGGACTCCGGTGACAGGTATGGTTTTCTTGCAACCTGTGTCCTACCGGATTACACCGGCTTGTATGCCAATGTGTTTTTCTGTATGTTTGCCACGTTATGAGATAAATCATGAAACGAGTTTACAGTCGTTATTGTTATTGTATGTTTACGTGCCGATACCGGTAACCTCGAATGCGCTTGAAGGGCTAGTTAACCACTATTAGGTAAACGTAGGAGAACGGTATCCGGTAACAACGTTTCCGACTTAAGGAACGTTCTAACCACGGCTATGCGTGAGTTGGTTATGTGATGTTTGTGTGATGTTTGTATGTGAATGTATGACTCTCTCTTCCCTTGTGTACGTCTAACAAGACTTAACCCAATGTTTGTGATGTTAAATAAAGTTCAAGTTGAACTTCTAACAAGTGCTAACGGGGAGTGAGGAGTCCGGTCTGTTCCGGCCACGCGTGTGAGTATGGGGGTCGTTGTCATAGCAGGTTCGATCCTCTCTGTATGTTATGGTTGTTTTCCAATTTGGTTCCCAACCTTCCCTTTAGCTTAACCAAGGCTATTACTGACTCACGTCGGGCCACAGGGGCATACTATTGTTATGTTTTTTCGGTGTGCTTGGATCACTATATCCGAGACACCTTGTGTTAAGTTAACCGTCCATTTAACGAGACGTAACGAGTTTGTAACGAGCTTATCATGAGACTGGCAACATTCTCTAGGCTCACCAGTGTATTAGTAATGTTTGGGTCGGTTCCTCAGAGGACCATTCCCGTTATGTTATGTGTCTTTGTTGTGATGCAATACCTATTGCTGTGTTATGTTGTGCACGTGGAAACGTGCAAAGTGTTGTTAAGTGTTGTTATGTAGTGTATGTTATAAGTTGTGAAAGGTGGAGTGTGTGGATCATGGATATGATTCCCAGTTTGTGTTAAGAGGCGTTTAAGGATAACCCGATTTAAGGGTATGTGTCGTCTATTAAGGAAGTAGCTCCATTAGAGGAGGATCACTCTAGGGATGATGAATACCATGAGTGACTTATTAAGTAGGATGTATTATCCGATTGTTGAGCCCATTGAGGCGAAATGTTAAGTGTTGTGTGTTTACTGTTACATGCATGATTTAAATATAATCAACCGCATGCTAAGACGACAAGTAGTTGTGCGTGGCCCGGTAGCATGTGGGCTGCGGGATTACCATACCAGCAAAGGTGCTGAGCCCCTTGGGGGCCACCCTTTCTCTTCTTTCCTATTTCAGGTACGAAGTGCTGGAAGCCGTTCGAGAGTAGGACGGGTAGTCGTCATACATGGGTAATCATTTGAGTGTATGTATACAGTAGGTGTAGTAAGACCGAAATTGTTGTCGGCATCAGTTTATAAATACTCGGTATAGTTGGAAGGTGTACGTTGTTGTTGTTGTTGTTAATGGAAAGGGATAGTAATGTGTAGCCGCTCGGGAATTTAGC
The DNA here is from genome assembly GCA_023374045.1 of Limonium bicolor. NCBI lineage: Eukaryota > Viridiplantae > Streptophyta > Magnoliopsida > Caryophyllales > Plumbaginaceae > Limonium > Limonium bicolor. The sequence continues at coordinate 186,664,025 of CM041782.1, forward strand.
CCATCAGACCGGTACAATGTGTATGTAATAGCCTTGTTAGCCACGTGGGTGGCTAACGGCGTGTAACACCAACGAGATAAGTAATGTGATGAAGTTGTTTTTCCGCTGCAGTTTATTGTAAGTGTGTTAATGTTGGATGGGGTGTTACAATAGCAAATAGAATATGAAGGAATTAATAAGTTAAACTAAACCTATACATAATACTATTAAAAGAATATTATATGAGCTAGTATTGAATTGTGGTTATGAAATTGAGCTTAAAGAGTTATCTTGGATTTCTAAGATTTATATAAACCATATTAAAATACATGTGTAATATTATTTGTCAAAGACCATAATGTAAATCTATAATTTGGTTAGGTAATTAATAAGTTGGGACTTAGGAATATTTGTAATTAGATTTTACACAAATAGAACTTACTAAATAATTAATGAATAAATGTAATACTTTTACATCTAAATGTTCTTAATATATAAACAATAATAAAATAAATAAAATACTTTTACATCTAAATGTGAGGTGGATTAGTAAGTCTAGATTTAATCATTTCTTAACATTTATGGTATTGGAATATAACTTAATGTTTTAAGATAAAATCATTAAAAGGGTTATGATATAAAACTATATTAAACTATGATTTGGAAATTTATCTAAATAATAATCCTTAAGTTTCTTGGCATTAGATAAGCCATATGAAATACATTTATAACATTTATTACCAATACTTAGGATGTGAGTTTACAATTAAGTGAGGTATTTAGTAGTTAGAATTTATAGAAGGTTTATAAATAGGAATTTGATACTTAAAACCTTTGAACCTTTTATTAGATAAAACTAAGTTACATCAGATATTATATTGATATACTTTACGGTAATGGGAATTAATGATAGGTTATTTGAATATAAAATATGAGAATTTTCATATAATTAACAATTTCGCTTACGAACCAAAATTTAATTCTTTGATAAATTCTACTCTATGTAGATATATTGTCCATCCTAAATACAATAAAGGGAATTAATTTATTAAGTTATTCCTTTGAAACCTTAGGCTTTGTAAAACAATTTAAAACGTATTTAAGGCTTAAGTTTATTGAAGTTTAGTACAAAAGGATTATACATAGTCTATAGAGTGTATGTGTGTAAAAATAAAACATTTAGGAGATTAAAGGTAAGTAAGGATACATAAAAGGTTATATTTAAACACCTTATTATATAGGTAATAATTAAGCAAATAATGTACCTTGTGAATACTAAATGTAAGAGTTCGATAAGTCTAAGTTAAGTATAATATAGTTGTTTCAATATGAGAGGTAATTCAACATCTTATGACAAGATTATTAGACGGTTATAATAGGAAGTCATTCTGAACTAAGGATATGATAATTGAGTTTAGTGGCTCAATTAAGTTATAATAAATTGTATCTACAACATTATGATTCCAATATACAAGATGTAGATCTTAATTAAGTTACGGGAAAGACTTAATCATAATGGGTTGTCTAGTAGATATTGTTTAAATACATAATCTTTACATTGTGAGATAATAGTATAGTATTCTGAGATGAGTCCATCATAGGTCATAATACAATGTTTATTCTAAATTAATAATAAAGGTATTGAGCTTAAGATTTTTATTGAAATTCTTAGATTTAATTATATAATATAAACACATTTATGATATAGAGGTCTCAAAAGTCTTGAATGTGAGGATTGTGGTTAAGTATGAATAAAGTGGATAGGAGTGGACAATTAGCAAATGTTAATCGAATACATTCCTTGATCTTACCACCTTGGGCTATACAACGTTCTCAGATAACTCAAAGATTATACATAACATTTAAGTGAGGGCTTAAAATATAATTGAGACTTTGAAATAAGAGTAAGGAGTTTATTTAAGCGTAACATAGGCTACAAGTGATTGATGATAGACTACCTTTAATATTCTTCAGAGTACTGTTGATTGTTTGCGCAAGTTGACTAGAACTGCTACAACGTTACCCAGGTACGATTTCTCGTACTCCGATATTTTTGCTGATTCACTTGTGGAATGTTTTGGAAAACGCTAACTGACTTAAAGAGGAATTTCTAAAAAAGGAAATGGTTGTATAACTAACTCAGCTTGTGTGACTAACTGAGCCTTGAATGTGAAACACACTTGGGTATTGGTTCCTTCTTTTTGGTTGTTCCATTAGTCATTGACTGCTTAGGGTTTACGCTTCTGCACTCTGTAGGACTGAGTGTTTTGGTATTGCTCTGGGTAGTTAGTGATCTAGTGGGGATTTGGAAAAGGTCTACTTTGGTAAATTCTTCTTTTGACTCTGGATATCATTTCATCCATGAGCTGGTTCTTGATGTTTCGACGTGCGCGCGTCTTTAATGGTAACAGCAGGGGGCTGTATATCCCTCGCCCATAGGGGCATTTATATTTGACAGCAGGGGGCTGTATATCCCTCGTCCACCAGGACATTTTTAATATGACAGCAGGGGGCTGTATATCCCTCGTCCATACAGACATTTATATTTGGCGATGGGGGCCATCTCTCCGAGTTGAATTATTCCACTCTTGAGTTATTGAATCTTGGATCTATCTTAGTATTCCTAGTCCTTTGTGACTATCTGAGTCTTTCTACTTCTGACGGGAATTGGGTTTAACTAAGGCATTGGATGTTCACTAACACATGGTGTGGTTTTGTTTCACTAACTTTACCTTTTCTATCATTTATCTTTATCCTTAACTTGTTATCTTTGGCTTGGTGATTTTAAAGTGCCTTGTTTCCCTGCTTTACTTTCAAGAGTTTAATTTCAAGAGTTTAATTTCAAGTTACTGTTTATTTTGAAGAGTTATGTTTAAAAGATTGTTTTGGAGAATTGTACCAGTTCCATTCCAGGGAACTGACTCACCCCTCCCGGGGTGGGCTGCTTGGTTTCATCTTGCAGGTACAAATTGATTTACAGGTGGCCACGAAGAGCATGAGTGATTGGGATGGGATTAGGTTTATGGAGAGTGAATGTATTTTATTATTGTTATGTTTATGTTAAGTTTTCTCGAAGTTCAGACCGTAACTTAGTTTATTGTAATGATTGTAATTGGTGAGGTTGGTACCGGGTGTTTGGAGCCCGATGGTCTGTAGCACCTTTAGTTTATTTTCCGTTGTTGTTTTATTATTATAGGGGTGTTACAAGAGTATAAGAAATGCTTATACATATAAGTGTTTCTTATATGGTCCTTTTTTTATATTTTTATTTTTTATACAATTTATTACCCTGCGCGTAACACAAAATTAAAATCACAAAATCATTCAAAACCTGTTTGCATTGTATATACCATATCAACCAAACTGGTGAATTTTAATTAATATATAGATCAACAGCAGTACTTTTGTTTGGATTAATATTATATACCAGCTAGCGCACATACGCTTAAGTGTAGTATCGATCAACTACAACATTTGTAACTAGCTAGTTAACCAAAATACTAAAAATGGTTCAAGTACTTCGAGCATAACATGTACAATACAACCATTTGAAAAAAAGAAAAGATAGATCATGACTCATGACTTCTTCTGATCAATTTAGTGCTTTCAACACATGTGTGCGCCCTCTCCTTATTGACAAACTTCAGATCGATCGGCTTGTGAATAAGTATTGAGAAGAAATCAACAAGCTGCACAACAGAATTATAAAAGCGATTAAGTGCACCATTTAAACTTATCCAAACATGCACAAATAATTAAAATCACCAATTCAAACACAAAAGTACTTATAATACGTACCTGAGAAGAAATTTCCAATTCGTTAAGACAGTTGTTACCTCTGTTGAAGATGAAAGTAACGACGATCATGACGATTCTTCTGCTGATACAAAAGAGACAGAAGAAGAAAATATGGTACAAAAGAGACAGAGGCAGATACAGATGAAAGGATGAATGAAAACTCAGAAACAAAGAGGTTGAAGAAATTGGCTAAATAGTTAAGTGAGGCTTCCACGAAGTAGAGTCCGGTGGCGATTAACGAATTACCGGCATACTTCATGACCTTGAATGAAGAAAACAGTTTTCTAGAGTAGTTGTATCAGAAGGATAAGAGGAACCTTAGTCGATTATATGGTGGCATGGGGGACTATATGAAAATAAAGTGGTACCAGATCGCCCGGTTGATGAGTTTCATGACTTATGGATGGGAACGGAGGTAGAGAAGGTAAACACTTCTCCATCTTCAGTTTGGATTGGATTCGCATCTTCTTTCAGTTTTGAACATCGATAGGTCGGAGAATCTTCAAACACTTGGACATGAATGTCTGTAGATTGCATGCAGTCAATTGGAATACTAGCCACACATTGTTGATGTGGGGTGCATCATACCTTTTAAAAAAAACTAGATGAAAAACTCTTGGCAATTAAAAAGATTGAGAGATTCCCCCTATGTATGATTCCCCCTGGGTTTGCTTGTTAAGCGACTTTAACAAATGATAGCAATAAGTGACAGCTTCTATGCACAATAAGTGACAGTTTTTATGTTATACTATAACCTTAGTAGATAACTTTCTACTATGGTTACAGTATAACATAAAAGCTGTCACTTATTGTGCATAGAAGCCATCACTTATTGTCTACTATGGTCACTGTATAACATAAAAGCTGTCACTTATTGTGCATAGAAACTGTCACTTATTGCTATCAATAAGTGACAGCTTCTATGCACAATAAGTGACAGCTTTTATGTTATACTGTAACCATAGTAGAAAGTTATCTACTAAGGTTACAGTATAACATAAAAGCTGTCACTTATTGTGCATAAAAACTGTCACTTATTGCTATCATTTGTTAAAGTCGTTTAACATGCAAACTCAGGGGGAATCATACTTAGGGGGAATCTCTCAATCTTTTTAATTACCAAGGGACCTTCATCTAGTTTTTTTAAAAGATACGATGCACCCCACATCAACAGTGTGACTAGTATTCCAAATGACTACATGCAATCTACAGACAGTCATGTCCTAGCGTTTAAAGATTTCTCAGACCTATCGATGTTCAAAACTGAAAGAAGATCCAATCGAAACTGGAGATGGAGAAGCGTCTACCTTCTCCATCTCCATCTCCATCCATAAGACATGAAACTCATCAATAATGATGTTTATAACCTTTTGGTATAGTTTGGTAATTTTTGGAGTTATATATAAGGTTTTATCAAGATATATGTATAATATATAGTTTTGATGATATTAGAAAACTATATGTTATAAAGAGGGAAATTTGGAGAATATAGAAAGTTAAGTGGTGGAAGAATAATTAGAATAGACCTAGGGGGTTTGTTCGGTTATTTTAAAAAAAAACATAGGTTATAATTATATTAAGGCTTAAGGATTATAATATAAGGTATAAGTTATAAGTGTAACAATGAAATATAATTGAGGTTGATTTGTGATTTATAGAAGTTTAGTGGTTTATATTAAAAGCCGAAAATATAAGGGGCTATTTGGTATTTTATAACAAAATATAACTATAGGTTATAATGGTTTAATGACTTAAATGTCATAATATAAGTTATATAACTATAATGTAACAATATATTAATTATGTGGTGGATTTTGTAAATACTTAAGAAAATAGGTGCTGTTTGGAAATGTTAACATTTTAAAATGGAATTTATAATATGGTTTTAATGTTATAAGAATTATAACATTTATAATATAAGAGGTGTTCATTAAGAAAAAAAAATGAATATATATTATAAGACTTACCATATAAGAAATAGTTCCATAATACATGAATATTAATAAATATATGATATGGTGGGAAAATATAATATGGTTTAATGACCATGTATTTTCATAATTAAAAATCACATATGATAAAGGGGGAAAAACAATTACAAACATTGGATATGGAGTTCTAATGTTAAGAGTATTCGTGGGATAATAAGGATTTATATAGTTCAAGGTATTGTTTACATATGAATTATACCACATGGAACTTAAAAAAAAAGAGACAAACCTTAGAAAAATAAATACTAAGGTGAGATGAATAGTAGAAGACAAAGAATCATATGTACAATATAGAAACAAACTATACGACATACAAGGGTATGTTAAGTCACATGCGATAACAAGTTCAACAACAAGTATATTAATATACAAGACAAGACTACGCATGTAACATAACACTTTTCCAATCTCGAGTTAAGCCGAAAACCCGACAAAACGTTGACAGTTAATAACGGGGGATTAACCGGGAGGTATTAGTGACGGTACGGGGTACCGTAGAATTGTGTTGTATACGGTATGCTAATCAATAGCATCATGTATTGTTTACACTGCTAGAGACGACACACGGAGCATAGAATCTTGCTGATTCATACTCCACCGTAATACAATCAGGGTGAACGGTATGTTGTTATGTGTCTCTGATTGTCTCTGAGGGCTTCCTCAGTTCAGACTTCTGTGTGATCTGTGATAAGATTGTTTGTCTGAATGTGTTAATCAATATGCATGAATTGTATATTTATAGCTGCTTATTATTTATTGTTGTTGAGTTAACAGTATTGGTTCGTATATATGAACCTATATATAAAACGAACTAGCGGCTATGGTGCTATCTTATATGAAATATAAGGAATGTCGGTAAAACGTTGTAGCACTAGGATAATAACATATACATATTATCCGAGACTTTTATACGGAGCATTGGTCTTTCTAAACGCCGCTCTCGTATCTAATACTGGATCCCGAGTTTACAGACTCCGGATTGGACTAATGATCTTAGTCTGCTGTGTTAGAAAAAAAAGGGTAATGCGATGCGATGGTATAATTAATTAAAGGAAAGATAATAAAGCCAAGAGGATGTGGCTCTTGGTGCGCGCTGTGATCACAAAAACGATACCAGGATGTCCGCGTACGGGTCCGTAAGTATCAAGAAAATTTCTCGTGAGCTAGAATGGCTCGTTGGTCGGAGACTCTACCGTTGGAGTGGCTACTGCCGTGGGTGACCCGCCATAATACATGGGTAATTTAGAGACACGTCGTTTTTAACGAGACGTTGTCACTAGGTATAACTGAACAATTAATACAGTTGAGACTTGTATAGTGGCGAACAATATTGGTTTCTACACCATGGACGAGATTTAATACTTGTTTATTATTCTCGTTGTTTCGCTTTGTTGTTCATTGGTTATACTTGTGGTTATATTTATGTGTTGATGGTTGTGTTATTGTATGGATATTACTGTTAATTGTTTTACAGTTTTAATATTAAAACGGTATTGCATGTAACGAATCTCATGCTCTCGACCAAATAATTGAGGGGTCTTTGGGGGCATGACGGGGCATGTGATAACATACTCAGCAGGGGCTGATTCCATACCACAAACCATTTTTATTTCAGGAGATTAGCTGGTGGTAGACGCGAGGCGCGACAGTTGTAATTTTACTGTTGTTTAAGACTTGGTACGGTTTGATACTGATGACGGTTTGGACTCGGGTTGTGTAACCGAGGTGTATTTTGTTAGATGCTCACGAGTACGGTCTGTAATAATTGGTTGTTGTTGGATTTGTTTTAAACTGCTTAAGTTCTACTATCTATCACTTGTGGTCACTGCGGGAATACGTTTCGCATGTTGATTACCAGGTAACTCGTTATCACCCGTATGGGCGAGTGATAACTGTGACACCATTAGAGCGACAGTCTGTTATTTACTGCTGCGATATATTTATTATGTGCGACATTTATAGGATTATTAGGAGCCGAATTAGTAGGGTGTTACAATTATATTACTTAATCTTAATTCCTTTCTCTATTAAATTACAAATCAACCATTTTAATTCGGTATTTATATTTTATACCCAACAACTTTATAAATTACGAGATAACCACATATAGTTCCCAGTAATCATAATTTGAACCATTAACTTTTATAATTACTAAACAACCATATACTTTTAGAATTTATTCAATACCCATATTAATTTTCGGAAATTGTAAAACAATTATATTAACTTCTATAAATTGCCAAATAACCTTATAACTTTTATAATTCACTAATTATCCACAACAACCTTTATAATTATTAACTAACCATACTACCTTTTTAATTTACCAAATACTCCTACTAATTTTGGTAATTACAAACTAATACCACCAACCTTTATAAATTACAAATAAATCCCTTAATTTTCGGTTTTCCCTTATATTTTCCTTTATTCACTTTTAAACCCCAAAACTTTATATAAGTTACATATTAACTTATAATCTATAGTTTAAATATTTTATTTCTTAAAATAACCGAAGCAACCCATATCTTTTCTTAAATTACATTTCCGCCCATATTAAATTCTATCTTTCATATATACTTCCTTAAATTACATATTCACCCCAAAACTTTTATAAACTTAATATTTTATGTCATAAATCATTTTAACCCCAAAGTTTTTGGTCAACACTTTGACCTAGACTTAATTTCATAATTAATACTTTAATAAACCCATAAAATCATAGGTAATTTTCGGCAATACACTATATTTCCCAATAATTACAAAATAGTCCCAAAACTTTATAAATTGTTATTTTAACACTTAAACACTTATTTAAATTCACCAAAATTCATAATATTAATTCTTACCTTATAATATATCATCAATATACCAAATTAATCCTTAAGCTCTCGGTTTTTTATATTTAGCACACCAATCTTTTCAAAATTTACATTTTGGCCACATAATTTAATAAACTAGCCATTTAAATACTTGTAGCTATTTTTAATGTTCCAAAAATTTATAAAATAAGTTAATACACTTATATGTATTTCAAAATTCACCAAACACCACATAATGCTCTCGGCTTTAATTAAATGCTACCATATGATTTTAAAACTTGTTTTAAACTTTATAATATGTATATATAAATGTATATAAGCCATATAAACTTCTAAAAATTATGTTAATGACTTAGAATGATTATAAACTAAAAATAGAACATAAAATTCCTAGACCATTCGGTTTCAACACCTAAGTAACATAACTAATTTTTGTGACCTAAATATATACCTTAAGGTAATAATCTTACCTTATATGTTTGATAAGTGCAAAACATATAGACTTATTAGGGTTTAATCACCTTATAAATTGCAGCATTTTTAGTAATGTTTCTCACTTATCTTGGGTTTTTCCTATAATTATGTTGTTATATTAACTGATGTATTATATGTTTTAAAATGTAGGAAAAATACCAAATAAACACGTATTCTATAAAGGATTACAGAGAGGCACGTGAGAAGGCACGCGACTTGCCTTAACCGCCTAGGCAACCGCCTCATTTCGGGCGGCCAAGGTAGAGGGACAAGACAGAGCAGTACCGCCTCATTACGGGCGGACGAGACAGAGCCAGTACCGCCCCATATCAGGCGGACAAGAGACAAGAGCAAACAGAGAGGAGACCGCCCCATATAAAGCGGACATGTTAGCAGTCGGCGCCTACCAGAAATCACTCACGCGTTTGTCTTGTCCCCTGCAATCAGTGAGCTGCAATCAATGAGCTGCAACTCTGCCTCTACTCCTTCCTCTATAAATACCACGTTCCATTTACCTTCTCCAGTGTCCTTCCGGAGGCTCCTTCCGTGGTTCCTTCCGGAGTTCCAATCCACCCCATCAATCCATCTTCAAACCACTACACCTTCACTCACTCGTTCATTCCATTTCTAATCTCCCGCTTCTCCATTTGTTTTCTTTATATCTCATTAATCTCACCTCTAGTCTCTCGTATTTAAATAGAAGACCAAACTATTTAATATGTTAGGCTAGAGTACTTACACTCTGGGAATAATTATTATGTATCTGTATAAATTATGCAATATGTTTTACTGGTTTTAATTTTAATGAAGTTTGTTACGATTAAAGGTTTTCTCGCATCTTTTTAATAAATGTCATGAGTTTATTAAATTGCTTTACTAAGTCTATTTTGATCAGACCGGTGATAAATAGACAGGTTAATTAAGGCGTAAATCTGGAGAAAGCTTATTATGATTTAATGAGTTAGTATTTTCAGGTGCAAATGTAATCCCTCAATTCTCCTTTGCCGTCCACCGGTGGGTGCATGAGTTTTCATCGGACCTTGCACAACTGGCGCGAGTTCTTATGAGGCTATGACTTAGTCCTTAAGATAATTACAGGAATCTTGCCAAACAATTATAATTAAACCAGTAGACCTAGCATGAAAGAGCAGATAATATTAATCTGAACCAGAGTCCCGTTTAGTTATCTGTTAACTTAGTTAATTTAATCTTTCCCTTTAATTTATAAAAACAAGTCAATTAATCCCCCCTCTTGTGACACGCTTAGGTACTATAATATGTACATTAGTCCCACGGTTCGATATCCGGTCGCTTACATTTCACTATACTACTGCGACCGGGATTTGTTTGCAGCCCGACGTTTATTTTGAGTTGTTAATTTCTTTTCTTTTAATTTTACACCAGTTTAATCACTTCACTCAGATATACACGTCTGCAATGTTATAAAATATTTTCTTAACAATATAATCTATAGTTTTCGGTCTCAATTTATTTAAAGGTTATACAAAATTTTTATACCAAAGTTTAAAGCTTAAATCAAACTTAAACTTAATAAACCTTGTTTATATAAACTTACCCTTAAATCAAGTCAATTCTTGTACTTGATTTTTCCTTGAATTTCCAAGCTCCTCAAATGCTATATTGAAGTAGATAATTCGAACTCCTTGTACATATGTAGGAGATCTATTTGTTAGACTTCTAACAAAAGCTTATAAATAATATTTGTAGTAATTTTACAAGAGTTTACCTTAGGAATTTATCAAGGTGTTTTTGATACACCTTGAGATGATTGTAGATCCAAGTTTCCTTCATGAAATAATGGAGAGAATATGGATTTAGAAGACAAACTTTTCGGACATATAGGAGTAATTTGTCTAGGGTTTTCAAATGTGAAAATACCTTAGATTAACCTTGATTACTCCTTGGATTGATGTTGAATCAAGACAACTCCTTGGAGTACAAATTGTTGGCGAATTCTTGCAAGATTACTAGGATTATTCTTGCTTCAAGACTTGATAGAATTAACTAGGAAATAACATTAAAATGGTGTTAAGAACTAATACACCATTAATGGAGTTTATTAACACTTAGGAATTAATTTAGGAAATGAAGAAAAGAGAGCATAAGATGAGACACTTACCAATCGGTTAAGTCATGGCAAGGAGATGAGATGAACTTACGTAAGGTTTTAAGGAAGGAAAGCAATTAACATTTGCTTTGTTTATTAGTCATGTTTATCTTAACTTTGATTACAATATTCAGCTACATAATTCATTCAACTTGTTAGGTGATCGGCTGAGTGGAGGTGGACAGCTCCATCCTTGTATTTTTACGATAGTGGATGTCTATATATTAGACAACTTGCTTAGTACTTTGGTGACTTAATTATTGCTGCTATCTTGTTTTACCCATGCAGTTATCGGTGGAATTGAAATGGAGCAGATGCGCAACCCACATGAGGTAGACTTACGACAATAGTATGCTAGGTTGGAATCACTTTTGTTTGTTTATATTAGCTTAATAATTGTACTAAACTTATCTCTTCTTGCAGGTGTGGTCGGCTGCAACTGAAATGGAGGCTCCACTTCTCTTGGCTCACGGCTGCAGGTGGAGATGATCGGCTGGACTGGAGCAAATGGGAGGCTCCAAATGTTCTTAAGCTTACGGTAATGGAGTTCTTAGGTAGCTAGTTAGTTTTGTTAATTGTAGACAACTTGGTCATGGAAGTTAGGGTAGTGTTCCCTTGATTAATTTACTAGCTAATCATCCCCCCTCCTTTACAGATTCCAATCGTCACTTATTTGCCCATGGAGCAATTAGTTTGATTTGTTTTAATTGCCTTAGTTAAAGTGTGACAAGTTTTCCAATTCATTTCATTAATTTTTGTTAAACTAGTCTTCATGATTTTCTTGCAGGTACACATAATGGAGGCCCCTTTATATGACTATAATCAGATGCTATATTAGCATATTATACTTGCTAGGATGGGTCTTATTAGTTATAAGACAATTTTATTACAATAATTAGCCAAATACCACCTTAACTCACGCATGGAATGGGGATCAAATGAGATTAATTTTTCATTTGATTTTTGTTACACTATATTGTACTAAGACCATACTAATATGTGTAATAGGTTCCAGCATTTAATTGGTACATTTTTATTATGGTAAAAGGTGAAAGTTTTAAGGTAAAATGCTGATTTTAGGTATCTTTTTGTATCAAAATTCTCCCCTGGTTGTGCTATGATTTTAGCACTTCCATCAATTGATTTAGATGTTCAATTTATCCACTTTTAATTTTATCAACTCGTGGCTCCTCAAAAACTTCAAGGTATTTGCGTAAAACACATTTTCACGACACCCGAAGGTGCGTTTTCGTGCTTTAAGGATTTTTCTGGGAATTAATTAGTTGCTATGACTTCCAAGTGTTTATTGACATTTTTTATAGTCAATAATAATATATTAAGGTGTTACATTGAGTTATATGGGGTTATACTAACTCAGAACACAATTCTCGGGCTACCCGGGCAAAAAGGAGCGTTAAGAAATCCTCCCGGGTATTTTGTCTTTAACTGAGAATTTATCTTGAGAATTTTATCTTAAATGTTCATTAAGGTACTATTATGCATTTAGAATGAGGTGTAATGCTTTATTTTATTTTATAAGGTATTTCCGGGACTTTCGGGCCTTAAGGGGCCTTTAAGAGAATTCCTGAGCATATTGTATTTTCACTCTGTTTTAGATGAAGTCCTGTGTTCTGAAGATCATATAATGATCCTTGGTTAACTTCATGTGAAGTTTATAGCTTATATATCTTGTTTACTTAAGGTCTGGCTTTAACGCACGTTTTTGACCTTAAGGAGTTTAGGTGCGTTTTTAACGCCCAAGTGTTTATATACTTTCTTAGGGTTCATAATCCCCCAAATAATATTTATAACCCCTCAAATAATATTTATTTACTTATATTGAATTATTTAAATGTTAGGGGTATTTCATGTAATTTGAAACATGGGTGGAAGAATCATTGAAATCGAAGAACTAGGGATAAAGTTATAGATCTCGAAAGATCTGAGTTTACCATTTCGTTTCTGGAAAATTTCTGGGCAAGAACACTGGCGTGGTCGAATAGGGAACTTTAGTTGCCTTTATCTTCCACCCAATTGAGAATCAGCCTTGGGTGTAAAAGGGAAAGTTGGAGAGGGATTAGAGATCAACAAAAGGAGCTATAGAACTTGAATTTCCATTGACAAATGAAGGAGAAAATATTAGACGAAGTTACCTTACTAGATCGGTTTTCTGGAAAATCTGGGTTGTAGATTTTCGGGGAGGCAACTTCCGATCAACTTTGCGATGGATGTAGAAGGAATTAGGTTATGTATGAGTAATGGTTAGAAAGAGGGTTTGTAGGAGAAGAGAATGAAGAAGACGAGATTCAAGAATACCCAAAGACAGCTGAGAAATCTAGGTCTGAAAATAGGGCAATGATTAGGTGGTTGCTGAGAAGACTTAGCCATTTTTTGTGGAAACTTGCAAGTCTGGCGTGGCATAGGAAACCGAGGCGCGTGGATGAGTCAGCAGGACTTGGACACGTCAGCTTTCTTCAAAATGTTGGCTCTAAACTTCATTATATCATAACTTTGGCTAGGATGATCCGTTTTTAACGTTCTTATTATCAATATTCTTGGTTTTCCATAACCTTTTTATTGGTATAGGTTACCTGGGCTGGTTTGACCATTCTCAAACAGTCAACCCTAGCAAGGCTTAAGAAGCTCTAAGGTTTCTATGATTTTATATTGACTTTTATGATTCAAATCAATGCTCCAAATATTTTTAAAATCTTTATAATATAATTGGAGTGTCTCAAAAGTTTTTCAAGATTTATTGACTCATAAATCTTATTATTAAATTCATAATACCATATAATAATTTAGTTTTAATTGTATTATTTAGGATTTATTAAAAGAAATCCCCTAAATTAATTTAGATTAATTTAGGGGTATTTCATTCAGGGACATTTGTAACAGCTGAATAATATCTATATTCACCAAAAAAGGCTAAATTTGATATTGGTAACTCTCTGTTTTTATGTATTCTAATTTAATGGCTATAATTAAGTCGAGGACATTTATAACTACTGAATAATAATATCTATATTCCTGTTGAGGATAAGGGTTTAGACTCCATTTTATAGAAAATCGTGATATAAAATAAAGGGGTTACTTATAAATAAGTTGTAACTTATAAATAACTTGTAAACTATCTCTGGGTAAAATATATTGAATTTCTTCCGATTATAGTATATGTCTTTCTTTTCGGTACGTGATAAGTGTGAAATTGATATGGTTTTATAGTTGCTAAATTCTTATTTATGGAACCTTTTTATGTGCTTTTTCACACTTATCCTATGCTTTTCATGACTCTTTCTTTGGGCAAGAACTGATGCCAATTTATAAGTTTAAAGCAGGAAATGATGGTAGAAATGCATAGATCTCCTCACAAGCTTTCCAACGCCTTAAACGTGGAACAAATCGGAGCTCATATGAAGAATTTGGACCCTGTCAAAGTTGTGTCCGGTGTGATATATTTATATATATATATATATATATATATATATAGATTTACGAGACTGCCGTGAAAGGATTGTAAAGAGGAAGGGGGAAGATTGGAAATATAAAAGAAAGTAACTCCAAAGGTTTCCAAGAGTTTGAGATGTGAAAGGTCTTCATTTATTTCGAGAAACTGAAGGGAATTAAAATAATATCATCAATGAGCTAAGTGAAGAGCCTTGAATTTAACCTATAAATATGGAGGGCTTTTGCAAAGAAAATCATCCACTCATCCACTCATCCACAATTCACGATCCAGAACATTGACAATTCAATTTCAAGAGCCAGAATTGAGAATTCAAATCCAAAACCATTCACCGCTCCTCTCTCAGTCTTCTTGTCCTGCCGCCACCACTTCAACACCGGAGAAGAAGATTTCTGCTCCAAATTCACTCAACTGCTCAACCTTTCATCTGGCAAATTGCAAAATTAATATCAAGATGATTTCTACTCTCTCTTCTTGTATTTCTTCTTTGATTATGCTCGGCTAAGAGGGTTAGACTCCGGGGATGGTTATCTGACTGTTTTTATGTTATAATTTCTGCTACTCGTTGGTTTGAGAAGTTTATCGATTGTTACAGATTAATTTATTCTTTGCGCTTTCAATAAATCTTGCTAATTTGTTGAATTGCTCCGGAAGTCTATTTTAATCAGATCTGTGATAAATAGATAGGTCAATTAACCTGTAAACTTATGGAAAATTATACTGGATAGGTTAGGCTTTCCCTCAAGTGCAAACATTAATTCCTCGCGCCTATTCCGTCTATTCATGTTGTGCTAAATCTGGATTAGATCTAGTACGTTCTGCTAGGCGAGTTCTTAAGGCTAGGTTTTAGTCTTTGGAAAAGTTTTAGGAATTTTGCCAATCGACATCTCAATCTAACTAGCAGGAATTGCATAATCTGACAGTCGAAAAAGATAACCTGACCCGGAGTTCCATTTCACATAGAGTTTTCATTGAATTTATTTGCTCGCTTATTTACTAGTTTTCTTGTTATTTAAATTCTCAAAACCAAAACAATCAACAACCCTTTCATTTGCTGTTTTCTTAGGATTAGATTTAATCACATAGTCCCCGTGGATTCGACCTCGGTATCTTGCTTAATTTACTATAGCGACCGGGTATTTTGCAATCCGTAGATTTATTTTATTTATTAATTTCTAGGATTAATTTTGTAGTTTTTAATATATAAAAAATCCGTTTACAAATTGGCGCCGTTGCCGGGGACTAGATTTTTGTCTAGTCCTTAGCCTTGGTTGTTAATTGTTTAGATTTTCTTTTATTTGGTTTATCTTGTTTTATATTTAGTTCTTTATATTTTAAAGTTATTTTTTATCTAATTTATTTTATTCTTTTTTTAGTTATTCTCCTAATTTTATATCAATCTAGTTTATATTTTAGTTTATTCGGGTTTTAGTTTATTCTGTTTTTGTTTCTCTCTTATCTTAATTTCGTTATAAATTAATTTCTTTTTGGTTTTGTTTTCATAATTATATCTTGTTTTGTTTTAGTTGTCTCCTTAATTTTAATTTATTCTGTTTTCTTTCACTTTATTTTATTTTATTAGCTTTATTTTATTTTATTTTTTATGTTATCTCGTTATTTTTACATATTTTACTTATATATTTATTTATTTTAGTTCTAATTCTCTATTATTCTGTTTTGTTTCTTCTTCTCCTTACCTTTTGCAGGTAGTTGATGGTGCATACCCATTCGCGGTCAGACACTCACCTTGATTGGGACAAAGTTCTAGACCCGGAGATCGAACGCACCTTTCATCTAGCTCAACGCCAGGAGAGATTTCAAAGACAATTAGAAATGGCGGCTCCTGTAAATGGTGCTCAGGCGATGAGACAATTTAATCGACCTGTAGCTGTGCCTAGAAGAAGTCTGGTAGTCCTCCCTGTGCTCACACCTGCACTTACAGAGGAGTGGAAGGGCCTGAAACATTTCCACCAGTCCAAGGTTGTTCGGGAGCTACCTGGAGGCACATTCGATGGCACTAATCCCAATGACACTCTAGATCATGTAAATCGCTTCCTTATTCACATTGATCAGATTGGGTGTTCTGAAGGTTTGTTGGAATTTGTTCGGTTGAGTCTCTTTCCTAATACCCTATCTGGTGAGGCTGTTAATTGGTTTTATCGTCTTCCTTCTGGTATTATCACGACATGGGAGCAGATGACTACCAGGTTCTATGATAAATATTATCCTATTTCTCGAACGATTGACTTGGTAGCTGCTTTGCTTGCTTTAAAACAGACAGGATCTGAGACGATATGTGAGGCATGGGATAGGTTTAAGGAGATGCTTCGCCAGTGCCCACACCATGGCCAAGACATGACCTGCATTGCTATGACATTCTTCCACGGGCTCCACCATATACACAAGGCTGAGGTGAGATCTTCTCTAGGTGGTGACATCCTCAATCGATCTGGCACTGACTTCATGGCGGCCATGGAGACTTATATTGATGAGGTGCGCCAGTGGGGATCAGAAGGTAGCAGGTCTATGACAGTTGGGGCAAAGGGTGTGCAAAATCTTGATCCTTGGATGGCACACATGGAGGAGACCCAAGCACAACAAACTACTCTGGTAAGCTCTCTGGTTAAAAGATTTGATGATTTTATGATTAATCAACAACCAGTGCAACTGGTGAAGAGGATAGCTACCAGCTCATCAGACCCACTTTGTTGTCAATGTGGGGGCGCTCATGTTTTTGAGATGTGCCCACAATTGGAGGAGATGAGACAAGCTGAGGAAGCTCACTTTGTGGGGCAGGGGAATTACCAACCTTGGAACAAAAATCAACATCCAAATCTCAGGTATGGTAATCCCAACAATGCTTTGAATTCTAACCTTTTGCAGGGCAACAAGCAGGGACCACCTGGGTTCTCTCGGCCTTCTTATAACCAAGCCCGCCCACAAAGCCAGTTTCAGCAGGGCCAGAGCTCCTATCAGCCAGTTGTACCTCAACAACCTGTTAAATCCTCCTCTGATGCAAAGATGGACCAACTTCAGGAGTTGATTGCATCCACGGCGAGTACTCAGAAGACTCACACTGAGACGCAGAACAATATCAATCAATCCTTGATGGCTGGTCAGAAAAGTTGAGAGAATTTGGTTCAGAGTATGCAGCAACAGATGAATCAGATGAACCAGATACTCCTTAATCAACAGCAACAGCGACAACCTGGCACATTTCCTTCCCAACCTCATCCAAACCCGAAGGAATCAGCTAAGGCGTTGATTGTTTGTAAAGAGGTAATATCTCCTGTGGTTGATCTTGAGGATGATACTGTATCTGCTGCAGTAACTTTGAGGAGTGGAAGGCAGTTGGAAGATAAGCAGAAAGAACAAGTGGCTGAGGACCAAACTGGTGAAGAGATCAACCCTTCTACTGTTGATGTACCATCAGGGTCTTCAGTCCCTCCTGTGGTAAATTCTGAGGAGATCCAGGCTCCTATTATTCCTACTCCATCTCCTTCTCGCATTACTATTGATGTCTCTTCTTCCTCTCCTAAGCATGTTGAACTCCCATTTCCTAATAGGATGAAGAAGAAACATCTAGATGAACAATTTGCTAAATTTTTGAGCATTTTTAAGAAGCTAACACTTGATATTCCTTTGATTGATGCTTTGCAGGAGATGCCTAATTATGGTAAATTCTTGAAGGATCTTCTGACAAAGAAAAAGAAGAAAGAGGATAAAGAAATAGTCCACCTGACAGAAGAGTGCTCTGCTGCTCTTCTTCGAGCACTTCCTCCTATGCTAAAGGATCCACGTAATCCCATTGTCCCTTGTTTTATTGGTGATGTAGACAGCGGCAGTGGCTTGTGTGACTTGGGTGCTAGCATCAACATCATGCCCTATGCCACCTTCTTGAAGGTAAGAGGTGGAGAGTTGCAACCAGTCCCCTTCAAGCTCCAGCTAGCCGACAGATCTGAGATCAAACCAATGGGTATTGTTCGAGATTTAGTAGTTGGGGTGGTCCGTTTCATTTTTCCTGCTGATTTTGTTGTTTTAGATATGGATGATGATGTGGAAGTTCCTCTTATTTTGGGTCGACCTTTTCTGAGTACTGCTAAAGCTGTAATTGATGTGCATAATGGTAAGATTACTTTACGGTACGAGGACGAAAAGATTGAGTTTGACATGAAAAAGATGATGAGGTCAACTTCTAATTCTGTTCATTCTGTGATGTCGATAAGTCTGGTAAATGATGATGGAGAAGATTGTGATTTGTTAGATAATGATGACATGTTTGCTTTTACTTCTTTTTCACTTACTGATTCTGATCCATTAGAGCAAGTTCTTGTTGCTTCTTTGGAGGAAAAGACTGCCAATCTTAAGGTAAATGCAACGCTTGCTCATATGGAGAGAGGAAGGGTTGGTTTTCATGCTTATCGCCCTCCGTTGGAGAGGCTTGATAGAGAGGTTCAGAGGCCCATTCCTTCTGTTGAGCAGCCACCTACACTTGAGCTTAAGGAGCTCCCTTCTAACCTTAAGTATTCTTTTCTTGCTGATAATAATTGCTTGCCTGTCATTGTTTCTTCTTCTTTGACTTCTGGGCAGGAAGGCAAGTTACTTGAGGTTTTGAAGAGGCGCAAGAGAGCAATTGGGTGGACGTTAGATGACATTAATGACATTGACCCGGCCTTCTGCACACATCATATCTACATGGAGGAAGATTACAAGCCTGTCAGACAGCCACAGCGTCGGCTTAACCCCAACATGCAAGAAGTTGTCAAGAAAGAGGTGTTGAAGCTTCTGGACGCTGGGATCTTCTACCCCATTTCTGACAGTACATGGGTGAGTCCAGTACAGGTAGTTCCTAAGAAAGGTGGGTTTGAGGCTGTTCGGAACGACAAGGTGAGTCAATTCTTCAAAGAAAGATCACTGGTTGGCGCATGTGTATAGACTATAGGCGTTTGAATTCTGCCACCAGGAAAGATCATTTCCCTCTCCCTTTTATTGATCAAATGCTTGAGAGGTTCGCTGGGCAAGAGTATTATTGCTTTTTAGATGGTTTTTCAGGGTACTTTCAGATTCCCATTGCGCCAGAGGACCAAGACAAGACCACTTTCACTTGTCCTTATGGTACCTTTGCGTATAGAAGAATGCCCTTTGGACTGTGCAATGCTCCTGCCACCTTTCAGCGTTGTATGCAGGTAATCTTTGCTGATTTCATCGCGCAGAGCATTGAGGTATTTATGGATGATTTTTATGTTTATGGCTCTAGCTTTAATGTTTGTTTGGCGCAGCTTGATCGAATCCTAGGCCGATGTGAGGAGACAGATCTGGTTCTCAACTGGGAGAAGTGTCACTTCATGGTCAAGGATGGGATTGTGCTAGGCCACAAAGTGTCTGCTAAGGGGATTGAGGTTGATCAAGCGAAGGTAGAGGTAATTGAGAAATTGCCAACACCTACTTGTGTGAAAGAGGTAAGAGCTTTCTTAGGGCATGCGGGTTTTTATAGACGGTTTATTCAGGATTTCTCTAAAATTGCAAAACCGTTGACTGACCTGCTTCTGAAAGATGCCCCATTTGTTTTTTCTGATGATAGTGTATCTGCTTTTGATTTGATTAAGCAAAAACTGGTAGCTGCACCCATTGTTGTTTCACCTGACTGGTCATTACCTTTTGAGATTATGTGTGACGCCAGTGATTATGCAGTGGGGGAAGCTCTGTGCCAGAGGAAAGACAAAATTCTCAGGGTCATTGCTTATGCAAGCAAAACTTTGAATGACGCCCAGAGGAACTACACCACCACTGAAAAAAGCTTCTGGCTGTGGTATTTTCCTTAGACAAATTTAGATCATATCTTTGGGGAAGTAAAATAATTGTTCATACTGACCACACTGCTCTTAGATATTTATTTGCTAAGAAAGAGGCTAAGCCTCGCTTGCTTCGTTGGATTCTCTTGTTACAGGAATTTGACATTGAAGTGAGGGATAAAAGTGGTAAATTGAATGTCGTGGCTGACCATCTTTCTCGGTTGGTAGTTCCTGATGATGGTGTACCAATTAAAGAATTTTTCCCTGATGAGACTGTTTTTGTTTTGCATATGGTGCACGAGCCATGGTACGCTGACAGGCGAGCCCCATTGACTTTAAACACTTCACCCTTTTTATTCTCAAGCTCGTAGGCTCCAAAGGAAGTGATACCAACAACTTTAAAAGGACCGCCCCAATGGGACTTAAGCTTCCCAGGGAAAAGCTTCAATCTAGAATTGTAGAGCAGCACCCAATCTCTAACTTTGAAGTCTGTTCTCTGAATCATCTGATCATGGAGCTTCTTGGTACGCTCTTTGTAGAGTTTTGCACTATCATAAGCTTGATCCCTAAGCTCTTCTAGCTCTAAGAGCTGAAACTTCCTCCTCTCACCAGTAGCATGAATATCAAAGCCGAGGCGCGTGGATGAGTCAGCAGGACTTGGACACGTCAGCATTCTTCAAACTTTTTGGCTCTAAACTTCATTATATCATAACTTTGGCTAGGATGATCCATTTTTAACGTTCTTATAATCAATATTCTTGGTTTTCCATAACCTTTTTATTGGTATAGGTTACCTGGGCTGGTTTGACCATTCTCAAACAGTCAACCCTAGCAAGGCTTACGAAGCTCTAAGGTTTCTATGATTTTATATTGACTTTTATGATTCAAATCAATGCTCCAAATATTTTTAAAATCTTTATAATATAATTGGAGTGTCTCAAAATTTTTTCAAGATTTATTGACTCATAAATCTTATTATTAAATTCATAATACCATATAATAATTTAGTTTTAATTGTATTATTTAGGATTTAATAAAAGAAATCCCCTAAATTAATTTAGATTAATTTTGGGGTATTTCATTCAGGGACATTTGTAACAGCTGAATAATATCTATATTCACCAAAAAAAGGCTAAATTTGATATTGGTAACTCTCTGTTTTTATGTATTCTAATTTAATGGCTATAATTAAGTCGAGGACATTTATAACTACTGAATAATAATATCTATATTCTTGTTGAGGATAGGGGTTTAGACTCCATTTTATAGAAAATCGTGATATAATAAAGGGGTTACTTATAAATAAGTTGTAACTTATAAATAACTTGTAAACTATCTCTGGGTAAAATATATTGAATTTCTTCCGATTATAGTATATGTCTTTCTTTTCAGTACGTACGTTACAGTTGGTGTGTGAATGCACTAACCCAGCTACCTGTCTCGGTTCCCATTATTAAAGGCGATAGACCGCTCCGCTTTTCATCCTAGGTTTTTCTGTTCGCGAGAAAATAGGAGCTTTCAATCTTTTGCCGATTAAGAAAGTAGATTCGACCTGAAAAAGAGAACCAAGACAGCAAAAATGGCAGCGCAGGAAGGAAGTCTAAAAAAGATGACGATCGTGGTAACCTTTTCTTACTTTTACTTTTTTTTTTACTCTTTTATGGGACTACAATCCACATTTTTTTTGAAACCATCCAAGCATATAAGTGAAACAAAGAGAGTAAGGTCAAGGTACACTGTTATGAAGAGTTGACAAATTAGATCAATATTTCCACCAGACCATAAACAAAAAGTACATGTACACTATAATGCTTAAGTGTACATGTACTTTTTGTTTATGGTCTGGTGGAAATATTGATATAATTCGTCAACTCTTCCTAACAGTGTACCTTGACCTTACTCTCTTTGTTTCACTTACATGCTTGGATGGTTTCAAAAAAAATGTGGATTTTAGTCCCATAAAAAAGTAAAAAAAAAAGTAAAAGTAAGAAAAGGTTACCACGATCGTCATCTTTTTTAGAGTTCCTTCCTGCGCTGCCATTTTTGCTGTCTTGGTTCTCTTTTTCAGGCCGAACCTACTTTCTTAATCGGCAAAAGATTGAAAACTCCTATTTTCTCGCGAACAGACAAACCTAGGATGAAAAGCGTAGCGGTCTATCGCCTTTTATAATGGGAACCGAGACAGCTAGCTGGGTTAGTGCATTCACACACCAACTGTAACGTACGTACCGAAAAGAAAGACATATACTATAATCGGAAGAAATTCAATATATTTTATCCAGAGATAGTTTACAAGTTATTTATAAGTTACAACTTATTTATAAGTAACCCCTTTATTATATCACGATTTTCTATAAAATGGAGTCTAAAACCCTATCCTAAATAGGAATATAGATATTATTATTAAGTAGTTATAAATGTCCTCGACTTAATTATAGCCAGTAAATTAGAATACATAAAAACAGAGAGTTACCAATATCAAATTTAGCCTTTTTTTGGTGAATATAGATATTATTCAGCTGTTACAAATGTCCCTGAATGAAATACCCCTAAATTAATCTAAATTAATTTAGGGGATTTCTTTTATTAAATCCTAAATAATACAATTAAAACTAAATTATTATATGGTATTATGAATTTTATAATAAGATTTATGAGTCAATAAATCTTGAAATTTTTTTGAGACACTCCAATTATATTATAAAGATTTTAAAAATATTTAGAGCGTTGATTTGAATCATAAATGTAACACCCCAACTACCACCGTACACATAACATTAAACTGCAGCGGAAAATTCAACTCATCACATTACTTAATTCAATGGTGTTACACGCCGCCACCCACGTGGCTAACAAGGCTAATACATAAACATTGTACCGGTCTGATGGGCTAAATTCCCGAGCGACTACACAATACTTTCCCCTTCCATTAACAACCACAACAACATACACCTTTCAACTATACCGAGTGTTTTTAAACTGATGCCAACAACAATATCGGTCTTACTACACCTACTGTATATATACACTTAAATGAATACCCATGTACAATGACTACCCCGTCCTACTCTCGAACGGCTTCCAGCTCTCTGTACCTGAAATAGGAGAAGAGAAAGGGTGGCCCCCAAGGGGCTCAGCACCTTTGCTGGTATGGTAATCCCGCAGCCCACATGCTACCGGGCCACGCACAACTAATTGTCGTCTTAGCATGCGGTTGATTATTTTTAAATCATGCATGCAACTGTAAACACACAACACATAATCATTCCGCCCCAACAGGCTCAACAACGGATAACATATCCTTACTTAATAAGTCACTCATGGTATTCATTATCCCTAGAGTGTTCCTCCTCTAATGGAGCTACTTTCTTAATAGACGACACTTACCCTTAAATCGGGTTATCCTTAAACGCCTCTTTTCTCAAACTGGGATTCATCTCCATGATCCACACACTCCATATCCTACAACATATCTCATTCCTCACATAACAAAACCTTTCTTGATTCGGCGTACACATAACAACATCGCATTCATTTTAAACACCTAACGTATACATATCATAGCATAGCAGGGGAAATTGCTTAGCACAATAACAACACAAACACCATAAGATCGGTTCACACAAGGAATCTTCCACCATAGTTTATATATAGTGAGCCTAGAGATTATTGCCAATCTCATGCTAAGCTCGTTACCAACCTCGTTACCGTCCAGTTATATCGAACGGTTAACTTAAACCCAAGGTGTGTCGGATATAGTAATCCCAAGCACACCGAAATAACATTCGTATGCCCCTGTGGCCCGACGTGAGTCAGTAATTAGCTTTGGATAAGCTAAGGGAAGGTAGAAACCAAATTGGAATACAACCTATACATACACCAAGAGAGCCGAACCGGATATGACATCGACTCCCGTCCATCACACGCGTGGCCGGAACAACCGGACTCCTCACCCCCCATTAGTACATATACACTTATAAATAAGTAGTTAGAGATCCATTATGGAGCCTACCACATCCACACACCATACGGTATCATAACCGAGTTAAGCACACAAGGGAGATTCACACACTTGCATACAACAACAATCCAACTAACTCACACATAGCCGTGGTTAGCACGTTCCCAAGGTTTGGGCCGTCAACTCCGAATACCGATCACTCATGTGTTCCTAGATTTGGTTAGCTAAGGTTTAACACATATTTGAGGTTAAATGGTATCGGAGGCCAAATTCGCCACATAAATGAATTACTATAAACTCATTACATGTTTTAATCTTACAAGGTGGCAAACACTCAGAAAAACATATTGGCATACAAGCCGGTGTAATCCGGTAGGACACAGGTTGCAAGAAAACCATACCTTTCACCACGGTCCACTATTTTGTGTCCTCCTAGGTTCCTCGAACAAATCCCGTACAACTGGTAACATCACAATTACTGTCGTTAACATCGGGGTGACATGATTGTTTAATATCTAATGCCCATAGTTAACCCCATCATCCTGTTGTACTTAATTTATTTATGTGATCTTAAGTTCACAACTTACACATTCACTCTCACACTTGTTTATACTTCCAATGGCCTTTAAAAGTCACCAAACAAGGCCAAAACATCATCTAAAACCATTACCATTCAATCCCCCATCATTAGGAGCCTTAAACAAATTTTTTTCTTCATTTCTGGTCTGGACCGTCCCAGGGGCGGTCCACAACAGATGCTACACGTTTCTTTTTTTTTTTCACTTCTCTGCACTGGACCTCCCCACAGGGGCGGTCCACTGCAGAACCAATTTTCTAATGTGCTTTTCTCCTCTTTCTGAACTCCAAATTCATCCCAATTTTTTCCTATGCTTTACACATTTTCTCCCACATGTTTTAACATCTTTTGGGCACACTTAAACCCTCTCGAAACATCCCAAAATTCCTTAAACTTTTACTCAACTTTTACTAAGTCCTTAACACTTAGAACATTTTTTTTCTTACACTTGTAACTTGTATTCTTGCCTAAAACTTCACCTAACCAAAGTACTACCTCACTACCTTATAACCACCCTTTTAAACATCATTTGCACTACACTCATCCCCTTTACACACACTCCTCAAGTCTTTCCCACAAGTTCATAATTAAACCTTCACAAGGCATTACACTTCCATTGTTCACCAAACTTTGCACAAGACTTTACGACACCTCCACCATCACCTTGGTGTATCAAGAAATCATCCATTAGTTCCCTAAATCTCCAAGACTATGCCTAAGGCATCTTAACACCTAAGAACCTTAATTCACTTTCTTTCACCATCTTAACACTTAAAAATTCCTAGTACCTTCTAGGTCATAAAATCTCATTACAACACATAAACTCTTTTGTTTATCAACTAAATTTCGCCATAGCTTCTCTTGTATCACCTTACACCAAAACACATTGTTTTTCACCTTTAGACAATCAAGAACATTCAATCTCTTAATACACACTCTTATACACAAACATATGGTTTTTTTTTCATCCTTTAACCATCAAACACATTCACCTTCACAAGAAATGTTCTTTACACACAACTAAACCTTTAAACTACACTACATCACAATATAGTGCATAAACTTAAATTGCTTGGCACTTAGGCCCTTAAATAACATGGCTCTTAGGCCCTTAAATTGCATTAAACTTAAACACTGAATTTCCCACATAAGTAATGCCTTTGACCTGCAAATACACCCAACAATACATATGCCCTTAATAAACTCCTTGAGAGCATTTCTCTAGGTCATTCACCATTGGCTCCTTAGGTATTTTATTAAGCAAATCAAGCTCATTTTCCTAAGGCATTTAAACTACATTGAGATAGTTTGTTTACCTCTTTTTCCTCACAAACTTCTTTCTTGTTTCCTTGTAAAACCGGTAGGATGTTTGGTTGTTTGTCAACTTCTAAACAATGTACACATAATAGAATGAGTATCCAAGCATTATGCTTCATCTCATGGTAAACCCTAGTTACATATATTGTTTTAACACATTAAGGTAATTGTTTTACCTTTGAATGGAAAAGAGCTTGAATGAATATCAAGAGACTCCTCCTAGCCCTTGGAAGATTCAAATGAAGCTAAAACAAGACAAGAGAAGACACCATTACAAGGTGCATTTTCGGTCAACACCAAAAATGAAGGAAATGGAGTTTTCTTTGGTTTTTCCTTACCTTGAAGCAAAGGTGATCAACAAGGCATAAAAATATAAGCTCAAACTCCTTCCATGGAAGTTCTCCTTGGCACCGAAATGGTGGTTTTGATGATTTGAAAAGACAATGTTGTAGAGCTTGCTCCAATTAAGAGAACGGTAGTCTCGGAATTAAATTCGGAGCTTGGAGCCATGAGTTACAAGCACTCAAAGATGAAGAATGGAGGTGGGCTGTAGCAAAACGAGATGGAGAAGGGAGGAGGAAGATAGGTGACGATGAGAGCAAGGAGAAATGAAGGAAAAGTGAGGAGAGAGGTAAGATTTGGAGATATTTATGTTATAAAGCAAAAGTAACCTTTTTACTTACTTTTTCTTTCTTTCTTTAAATAACTAGCAAGGGTGGTGACTCACCACTTATAAAATCGGCCCCCCATATAATTAGAAGGGTATAATAGTCTTTGTTGACCAATTTAATTACTTATAACAACATATGTTACAAACTAGCTTATAAAAGTTACTATTCATAAAAACAAGGCACATAGAAGTGAAATTTTTGATTTCCCATTGATATGACTTCCAAATGTGATACTATAGTACACATGTTAATTAAAGAGTAATGATGGACATCTAGCCATTCAAAACTCATTTACAAGACAATTTTCCAAAAACGTGCTTTAAGACTCCTTAAAGCACTTTTGTGTTTAACTTGTTTTCAAGCTTGGTTTTCTTTGGTAATTGATTTAATATGCTCATTAACATATTTATAAGGTATAGGTATGACCATTAGGTCTTATACAAATTTATCCCAAGCTTAGAGCACATTTTTGCTCATATTGACTTTAAGGTATTTATTTGTGTTTTGTTTGGTTTCATCATCTACCAAAGTTTCCTAAGGACTTAATTAGCCTTATTAAATCATAATTGAATATTATTAAGTCTTGGTAGGCTCTTTGGGTCCTAACCAAGTTCGCTCATAGCTTAGAGCATGTTTTTGCTCAAACTGTGTCTTAGTGCTTTATTGCATTTTACTATGGTTTAAATTGTTCACTGATGTTTCTAAGGCACTTTTTAGCCTTTACATACCATAGTTTAAATGTTTAACAACATATCAAGGTTTGGGGTATTTCAATCTACCCCCCTTAAAAGAACTTCGTCCTCGAAGTTCACACTTTCCACACATCATTAGATTAGAACACAGTAATCACTTGGAAATAAACTTCCATAACCAAACACACTTTACATCACAACCTCGGACTTAATGGTCCGGGCAACACATTCACGTCCACACATAACATAAGATATTC
Source organism: Limonium bicolor (assembly GCA_023374045.1). Classification (NCBI taxonomy): domain Eukaryota; kingdom Viridiplantae; phylum Streptophyta; class Magnoliopsida; order Caryophyllales; family Plumbaginaceae; genus Limonium; species Limonium bicolor. Next base: position 186,691,950 of record CM041782.1, read on the forward strand.
ACATGATAACCTCGGACTCAATGGTCCGGGTATCTTAACAACATGTCCACACACATAACAACCCCTTTGACTCACTGGTCTTGGGTAACATAACAACCTTTAGACACATAGGTCTTGATAACATAACAGCCTTTAGACACATAGGTCTATGTAACACAACACATTTAGACTCATAGGTCTTGATAGCATCCACTTTAACAAATCAAGGTCAAAATAACATTTATTACACATTCCACACAACATGTCATAGCATGTATAGCAATCAAAAATATCTTTGATATTCACTATGATCCCGCAGAACCCGGTCGCGATGGACACCTTCCGTCCCCGTGCCTTGGGAGATTAAACAATCACTTAAATTTGAATTTTTTTTTCCTTGTGAGGTTAAGTAAGAAAACTTTAATTATGTAAAGTATCTATCAACGTTTTATAAATACCAATTCAAAATCCTTTTTGAAAACACATACAACTCCAGGTCCAACTTAAGCTCTTTACTTCTTTTCTTAGCGTGGTTATTTGTGACCACTTGTAGGGAGTTTCAAGAGTCATCCAACCCTGATGTGATCAGCATCAGTGTAGAACTATCCTTCCACTCCAATTCGTGTTCGGCTTCCCTTGATCACATGTAAATCAAGTTCCACTTCCCACTTCATTTTCAAGCATCAAATAAATCACTCATTTCCAATTTTCTATCTTTTAAATCATTCGAATCATGATCATAACATCTCCAAGGGATAGAACTCCGTCTATCAATCATCACCCAAATCCAACTTAATTCAAGTTACCTAGGGAATTTAATTCTCATTAGGTTCTATGTTGGTCTTATACCCCTCATAAATCACAACACTGTATATATATACATATTTTTTTATCAAACTACAATATATGGTTTACATTTATGCACCGTCGGGGTTTTAGTTCCCCGGGAGTTTCTTTACTCCCTTCCACTTGTACTCTCACACACCACTGTTAACAAAATAAACACACTTCCCACAATGGTATTCGCATCTTCTGTGCGCAGTTACCACAATTTAACCATAAATGAGTGCGTATGTTTGTATAACACACGCGCCAACCATCATAAAAATTATTTGTGCTATGCACAACACAAATCACGTATATTATACGGTAATACACACTAAGCGGCTTTACGCTCTACCCCCCTTAAAAGGGATTACGCCCACGTCATCACACTGAACATTAGCTTAAAATGTTCTGCCGTCGTGAAGTGTTTTAACTTCCACGCGGTACATTACACAATGGATTCTGATTAGAGGATCTTAACCATATTAGCGGTTTAGTTCCTAAACCAAGAATTCGCATTGGAGTTGTAACTCATAACCGGTTTCGGTCCTGGCCTGTGAGCTTTTAGGCGTTGATAGCTAGCCATTTTTCATATTCACCATGTATATTCGGCATTTGATGCATGGGCTCACTGGCCTCTGCTGCGCCATTCTGATAATTATAGGGCTAGTTTGTCCCATTCATTACTGTTACTGTATTGTACATCTCCAATGTATGGTATCTCTTACCCTGAGCGAATTCGGTGAGTTTCACAATTTTCCATCCACTTCTCCAATAGCTTACAGCGTACACTACTATGTAATTCACAATGATTAACTTGCTTCTACCGACTTACTGTCGGTTGAGATTGAGTTACTACTTAATGTGTAGTGCTCTCTCAGTTATTTTCCACACCTGGGGTATATCTCATACCGACATTTGGTATTTAGTGTTACTGTAGTCACTTACTGTTAATCATGTCTCCACCTTTGGTTTTGCACATGTATTCTTTCATTCCTGCGGCCTTGCATTACCTATGCATCGGCCATTATAACATTATTCCTCCAATTATCATGTTTCTGATTCCTAGTTATCCCACTTGATCATTACTGCGCAAGTGCAATACCAAAACACTCAGTCATCAGAGTGCAGAGGCGTAACTCTTGACAGTAAATCTCTCATGCGATGCATAGGAATTTACACTGTGTTTTGCTGAAATCCTTCACATAACACTTGCCACCGGCTTACTGCTCGGTTCGTTTGCTATCACTTATGTTGTACCTCCACTGGGGTTAACTCATAACTCTGTTCACTCCCCATTTTATCATCTAACAATACTCACACAACGGTCGCTTATTGCGCACCGTATCCTTACTCATTATACAACATCAACTTATACTGCATCCGCTATTATATTAGCTTCTGCTATTACGCTGGGTTTATCTGGCCACTTATTTGGCTGATTTTTGAATATACTACTATTTTTTTTCTTGAGCCTTTATGTCTCTTGAGCGTTGTTCGCTACACATTTAGCTTCACACACCTATGGTGATTGCTATCAGACTTATTACTCTTCCTGTGTACACAACTGGTACGAACACTTTTTTTTCGTATTATTTTATTCAAATCATCCTGGGGTAATAACAACGTGGTCCATCCTCCACATATTTCTTGAACTTGGTCCCCATAACTACCGCTCCTGCGGTTTCAGAGTATCGAGAGGTATCCCCACTCTTAATGCAGTGGTTCGTTCTCCACTCTATTCACTTATATAACATAAACTTTAGCAGTCAATCTAATTTACATAACACATTTTATTTGTGGCTTATAAGCCTTACTGCCTTGAGCTGCGCTCATTGTAGGCTGTCCACATACATGTACTTCTTTGTACAACATTACACGGTTTGGCTATTATATTGAGCTCCATGCCAAGGTCGTTGCATTCCGTTTCCTTTCATGGGATGCCCCTTAGGATTGTCAGTCCGTCTCCTGACTACTTATGTCTAAACTGGGTGTTAGTTTCAACTCTCGTATTCCTATCACGTCATCTTGATGCAAACACCCTTCAAGGATCGCTCCTGGGTGTTGCTAAGTTATGCCTTTACCTCTAGTTCACACTTATTGGTACCTTCCGTTAGTCTCGCCGTTCGCGTTCTTAACTGGTTATTATCTTCTTCTGTGAAGATCAACATTTCCTGATAGTGTAGGTACTTATTCTGGGAGTTTCATCCCGTTCATTGCACATTAATGTGTCCACATTAGGCATCTGCTTGCCATGTACAGGCTGGGTCACCGTTCCAGCTAACATGTTTATCCCTGAGGATCTTTAAGACGCATACGATGTCTTTACATTACAGTTAGTGCACTTCGCACCTCCTGATTCTTAAACATTTCCTTGAAATGAATTTACTAATTCCTTTAGTCTTGTTAACTTAACTGAGTTCCTTAACTTCTACCATTCATGGTAATCCTTAGCTCTTGTTTGTCTTATACTGCTGACCGTAGTACGGAGTCGACTACTTCCCGTGTTCCGGACTCTACTTGTATACATATGTGGGGTACCCTATTGATACATTACTACTTACCCAACTAACCCATAAGCAGGTCTGTCAGGCCCACAAGCTCCTATCGGAGTGCGGTCGTCCCACATTTCAGTTGGTACACTCGTAGTGTCCGTCACACGCCTAGGTGAAGTATTCTGTTGTCAACTCCCTTATATTGTCCCTTGACGATATGCGTCCCGTGCTTCCTGAACTTAATCGAGGGAAGGTTTATCCATCGTTGTATCCTTGTCATCTGCCCTTGGCTTTACTGGTTTGGTTTAAAAGAAGGTTAGAAAGAAGTGTTGGTTTGAAAGAAAATCTGGTTTTGAAAGAAAAGAGTTTGAATAAATCTGGGTTTGAAAGAAAATTTTCATGGTTTCACAACATCTTCTTACCTTAACCAAGTCTAGCTTCTTGCTGACTGGCGTACTTACAATTACAGGGGTTAGGCTAACAGGCCTTTCCACTGTTATGACGACCACATTTAACTTTCTAATACTTTACTAAGTACTTGTAGTGGTTATAAATTTCCCGAACAGCCCTGTTATAGCAGCACTTGCTGTGGCAAGTGCGCCATGCTAACTGGCTATCGGTTTAACACATACCGGTTGTGGTATTGTTTTTATCCGCACTGTCATCAGTGGCCTTGTTGGCCCTCACTGATGTTACTGTCTTGATAATAACTTCTCTAGGTGACTTCTCACTGTATTCACATAATAATTATCAACTGGGGTGTCTCCCATTCTTGGAGTCCCCTTTCCTTTTGTATTGTTTCCTCTTCGTAGCCCGTTCCACGTATTTGTCGTGGTTACTGAGACTTGTCTCTTGTTTGGGCACTATGTTGCAGTTCCTTTATCGGTTGGTACACCGTTGGTGTATTATTTATCAACTGTGGTTCTGTAGACATTCGTCTCGGATTTTATGGATCCATTTCTTGCCTGTTGCACGGTTGGTGCGTTGCAAGCTGGTTAATCTCGACTGCTCTGCATGTCGACCCAGGTTGCCGTAAATTCTATTCTCCTATACACAAATTCCTTCATTCTTCGCTATTAAATGCGGTTAACGTTGTTCAGATGGAGACCGTCTCCGGGATTCCCGGTTTTCGGGATCTACCGTATGACAGGTTCTCCGTACCTTTAGAGGTATTTAATAACAGCCAGATCGGGTATTCCCGAGTAAGAGTGGACTTCCATCTCTCTGGCGTTGTTGCCCAAGTTATAAAACAGGGATTGTGGAGGGTGGGATGGAGACTGTAGGTTTCCAGTACTCACTGGTAGTTCCTATCTAGCGTATCTCTCACGCTATCACTCAACCCTTAACCCAAAGTACTTAAATCCTAACTCGGTACTTCCTAAGCTCGGTAATTCAGTCATCAGAGCGATACTTCGCTCTGATACCACTTTTTGTAACACCCCAACTACCACCGTACACATAACATTAAACTGCAGCGGAAAATTCAACTCATCACATTACTTAATTCAATGGTGTTACACGCCGTTAACCACCCACGTGGCTAACAAGGCTAATACATAAACATTGTACCGGTCTGATGGGCTAAATTCCCGAGCGACACAATACTTTCCCCTTCCATTAACAACAACAACAACATACACCTTTCAACTATACCGAGTGTTTTTAAACTGATGCCGACAACAATATCGGTCTTACTACACCTACTGTATATATCAAAATGAATACCCATGTACAATGACTACCCCGTCCTACTCTCGAACGGCTTCCAGCTCTCTGTACCTGAAATAGGAAAAGAAGAGAAAGGGTGGCCCCCAAGGGGCTCAGCACCTTTGCTGGTATGGTAATCCCGCAGCCCACATGCTACCGGGCCACGCACAACTAATTGTCGTCTTAGCATGCGGTTGATTATTTTTAAATCATGCATGCAACTGTAAACACACAACACATAATCATTCCGCCCCAACGGGCTCAACAACGCATAACATATCCTTACTTAATAAGTCACTCATGGTATTCATTATCCCTAGAGTGTTCCTCCTCTAATGGAGCTACTTCCTTAATAGACGACACTTACCCTTAAATCGGGTTATCCTTAAACGCCTCTTTTCTCAAACTGGGATTCATCTCCATGATCCACACACTCCATATCCTACAACATATCTCATTCCTCACATAACAAAACCTTTCTTGATTCGGCGTACACATAACAACATCGCATTCATTTTAAACACCTAACGTATACATATCATAGCATAGCAGGGGAAATTGCTTAGCACAATAACAACACAAACACCATAAGATCGGTTCACACAAGGAACCTTCCACCATAGTTAGTATATATAGTGAGCCTAGAGATTATTGCCAATCTCATGCTAAGCTCGTTACCAACCTCGTTACCGTCCAGTTATATCGAACGGTTAACTTAAACCCAAGGTGTGTCGGATATAGTAATCCCAAGCACACCGAAATAACATTCGTATGCCCCTGTGGCCCGACGTGAGTCAGTAATTAGCTTTGGATAAGCTAAGGGAAGGTAGAAACCAAATTGGAATACAACCTATACATACACCAAGAGAGCCGAACCGGATATGACATCGACTCCCGTCCATCACACGCGTGGCCGGAACAACCGGACTCCTCACCCCCCATTAGTACATATACACTTATAAATAAGTAGTTAGAGATCCATTATGGAGCCTAACACATCCACACACCATACGGTATCATAACCGAGTTAAGCACACAAGGGAGATTCACACACTTGCATACAACAACAATCCAACTAACTCACACATAGCCGTGGTTAGCACGTTCCCAAGGTTTGGGCCGTCAACTCCGAATACCGATCACTCATGTGTTCCTAGATTTGGTTAGCTAAGGTTTAACACATATTTGAGGTTAAATGGTATCGGAGGCCAAATTCGCCACATAAATGAATTACTATAAACTCATTACATGTTTTAATCTTACAAGGTGGCAAACACTCAGAAAAACATATTGGCATACAAGCCGGTGTAATCTGGTAGGACACAGGTTGCAAGAAAACCATACCTTTCACCACGGTCCACTATTTTGTGTCCTCCTAGGTTCCTCGAACAAATCCTGTACAACTGGTAACATCACAATTACTGTCGTTAACATCGGGGTGACATGATTGTTTAATATCTAATGCCCATAGTTAACCCCATCATCCTGTTGTACTTAATTTATTTATGTGATCTTAAGTTCACAACTTACACATTCACTCTCACACTTGTTTATACTTCCAATGGCCTTTAAAAGTCACCAAACAAGGCCTAAACATCATCTAAAACCATTACCATTCAATCCCCCATCATTAGGAGCCTTAAACAAATTTTTTTCTTCATTTCTGGTCTAGACCGCCCCTCTGGGGCGGTCCCAGGGGCGGTCCACAACAGATGCTACACGTTTCTTTTTTTTTTTCACTTCTCTGCACTGGACCTCCCCACAGGGGCGGTCCGTAGGGGCGGTCCACTGCAGAACCAATTTTCTAATGTGCTTTTCTCCTCTTTCTGAACTCCAAATTCATCCCAATTTTTTCCTATGCTTTACACATTTTCTCCCACATGTTTTAACATCTTTTGGGCACACTTAAACCCTCTCGAAACATCCCAGAATTCCTTAAACTTTTACTCAACTTTTACTAAGTCCTTAACACTTAGAACATTTTTTTTCTTACACTTGTAACTTGTATTCTTGCCTAAAACTTCACCTAACCAAAGTACTACCTCACTACCTTATAACCACCCTTTTAAACATCATTTGCACTACACTCATCCCCTTTACACACACTCCTCAAGTCTTTCCCACAAGTTCATAATTAAACCTTCACAAGGCATTACACTTCCATTGTTCACCAAACTTTGCACAAGACTTTACGACACCTCCACCATCACCTTGGTGTATCAAGAAATCATCCATTAGTTCCCTAAATCTCCAAGACTATGCCTAAGGCATCTTAACACCTAAGAACCTTAATTCACTTTCTTTCACCATCTTAACACTTAAAAATTCCTAGTACCTTCTAGGTCATAAAATCTCATTACAACACATAAACTCTTTTGTTTATCAACTAAATTTCGCCATAGCTTCTCTTGTATCACCTTACACCAAAACACATTGTTTTTAACCTTTAGACAATCAAGAACATTCAATCTCTTAATACACACTCTTATACACAAACATATGGTTTTTTTTTTCATCCTTTAACCATCAAACACATTCACCTTCACAAGAAATGTTCTTTACAAAACTAAACCTTTAAACTACACTACATCACAATATAGTGCATAAACTTAAATTGCTTGGCACTTAGGCCCTTAAATAACATGGCTCTTAGGCCCTTAAATTGCATTAAACTTAAACACTGAATTTCCCACATAAGTAATGCCTTTGACCTGCAAATACACCCAACAATACATATGCCCTTAATAAACTCCTTGAGAGCATTTCTCTAGGTCATTCACCATTGGCTCCTTAGGTATTTTATTAAGCAAATCAAGCTCATTTTCCTAAGGCATTTAAACTACATTGAGATAGTTTGTTTACCTCTTTTTCCTCACAAACTTCTTTCTTGTTTCCTTGTAAAACCGGTAGGATGTTTGGTTGTTTGTCAACTTCTAAACAATGTACACATAATAGAATGAGTATCCAAGCATTATGCTTCATCTCATGGTAAACCCTAGTTACATATATTGTTTTAACACATTAAGGTAATTGTTTTACCTTTGAATGGAAAGAGAGCTTGAATGAATATCAAGAGAGGACTCCTCCTAGCCCTTGGAAGATTCAAATGAAGCTAAAACAAGACAAGAGAAGACACCATTACAAGGTGCATTTTCGGTCAACACCAAAAATGAAGGAAATGGAGTTTTCTTTGGTTTTTCCTTACCTTGAAGCAAAGGTGATCAACAAGGCATAAAATATAAGCTCAAACTCCTTCCATGGAAGTTCTCCTTGGCACCGAAATGGTGGTTTTGATGATTTGAAAAGACAATGTTGTAGAGCTGCTCCAACTAAGAGAACGGTAGTCTCGGAATTAAATTCGGAGCTTGGAGCCATGAGTTACAAGCACTCAAAGATGAAGAATGGAGGTGGGCTGTAGCAAAACGAGATGGAGAAGGGAGGAGGAAGATAGGTGACGATGGGAGCAAGGAGAAATGAAGGAAAAGTGAGGAGAGAGGTAAGATTTGGAGATATTTATGTTAAAGCAAAAGTAACCTTTTACTTACTTTTTCTTTCTTTCTTTAACTAACTAGCAAGGGTGGTGACTCACCACTTATAAAATCGGCCCCCCATATACTTAGAAGGGTATAATAGTCTTTGTTGACCAATTTAATTACTTATAACAACATATGTTACAAACTAGCTTATAAAAGTTACTATTCATAAAAACAAGGCACATAGAAGTGAAATTTTTGATTTCCCATTGATATAGACTTCCAAATGTGATACTATATAGTACACATGTTAATTAAAGAGTAATGATGGACATCTAGCCATTCAAAACTCATTTACAAGACAATTTTCCAAAAACGTGCTTTAAGACTCCTTAAAGCATTTTTGTGTTTTAACTTGTTTTCAAGCTTGGTTTTCTTTGGTAATTGATTTAATATGCTCATTAACATATTTATAAGGTATAGGTATGACCATTAGGTCTTATACAAATTTATCCCAAGCTTAGAGCACATTTTTGCTCATATTGACTTTAAGGTATTTATTTGTGTTTTGTTTGGTTTCATCGTCTACCAAAGTTTCCTAAGGACTTAATTAGCCTTATTAAATCATAATTGAATATTATTAAGTCTTGGTAGGCTCTTTGGGTCCTAACCAAGTTCGCTCATAGCTTAGAGCATGTTTTTGCTCAAACTGTGTCTTAGTGCTTTATTGTATTTTACTATGGTTTAAATTGTTCACTGATGTTTCTAAGGCACTTTTTAGCCTTTACATACCATAGTTTAAATGTTTAACAACATATCAAGGTTTGGGGTATTTCAATAAAAGTCAATATAAAATCATAGAAACCTTAGAGCTTCTTAAGCCTTCCTAGGGTTGACTGTTTGAGAATGGTCAAACCAGCCCAGGTAACCTATACCAATAAAAAGGCTATGGAAAACTGAGAATATTGATAATAAGAACGTTAAATACAGATCATCCTAGCCAAAGTTATGATATAATGAAGTTTAGAGCCAAAATTTTGAAAAAAGCTGACGTGTCCAAGTCCTGCTGACTCATCAACGCGCCTCGGCTTTGATATTCATGCTGCTGGTGAGAGGAGGAAGTTTCAGCTCTTAGAGCTAGAAGAGCTTAGGGATCAAGCTTATGATAGTGCAAAACTCTACAAAGAGCGTACCAAGAAGCTCCATGATCAGATGATTCAGAGAAAGGGACTTCAAAGTTGGAGATTGGGTGTTGCTCTACAATTCTAGATTGAAGCTTTTCCCTGGGAAGCTTAAGTCCCATTGAATGTCGTGGCTGACCATCTTTCTCGGTTGGTAGTTCCTGATGATGGTGTACCGATTAATGAATTTTTCCCTAATGAGACTGTTTTTGTTTTGCATAAGGTGCTTAGACAGTATGCTCGGTTTGTCTTGTGGGTGGTGAAGATCAATTACACCGTGTTTCTGTTGTCGAGGGTGGTGAGGTTTCTCTGCAGAAGGCACTTGGCATGTTGCAGAATGATAGCCATGCATATGTAGCTGCTCTGTTTCACGCATCATGGTGCCCTTTCTCCAAGGCTCTAAGGCCAAGCTTTTCAGCCTTAGCTTCTTTGTATCCATCCATTATCCATTTAGCTATTGAAGAGTCATCTGTCAGACCGAGCATACTGTCTAAGCACGGTGTCCATGTAAAATACCCCGAGTAATTACCACTTTAAAGAATTACCATGAAAACATTAGGGAAATAGATCCAAACGGATACTTATACCACATGTACATATCGGGACGTGAATAAATACCACTAGTGTGTCCCAATGAATTGTATGAACACCCCATATACCCTAGACAAATTATAACGTAAATGTAAACCCATATATATATATATATACGAATGCGCACTTCTAAACCGAAAAGCGTAAATATAGTCGCGCATATATATATATATATATATATATATATATATATATATATATATATATATATATATATATGTACATATATAAATACAACCGGTGTTACGAACATAAATCACAAACGTTATTTATATAAGTGACCACGGGGCCAAATGAAATAGTCGCGTATATAACTAATAACGCGACTTAATATATCTACATATATACATATATATATGTATACCAAAAATAGGCACGTATTTATGCAAAAAAGAGTGAAAGAGCAATGTGCTCTGGCCGGGATTCAAACCCGGTACCTTTAGTATCTCTAGTGAACGCCTTAACCGGTTGAGCTGTGCTCGTATTCAGAACACCGACACCTCTAGACATAAGAAGCTACTAAGTGACTACAAGAAGAAAAAGAAAACATTACAGCACAACGATGTTTCCTCTTGCGTGATGAGTGCACGCCCTCAACAATCAAACTGCATCAATCCCTGGTTTCTTTTTTTATCAACCCCTCATGTGCCCCGCATCCTTTCCTGCACTGTTGCGGTTGATTGGTAGTTTCAACAACACAAAAAAATTACTCCCTCAGACAGACACACACGCTCTGGGCCACCAAACAGACAAGAATCTCACTGTTATTTCATTCCAGAGACCAAATCAGTCGTCAAGCCCTGCATAAAAGTTGGAAATTTTTGACCCCCACAAACGACATTATGGGAACTTGCAAGCATTAGCGGCTAATCTCATTAGTATGATAAGCAACTCCAGCATTCTGTTGACCTCCTGCATGAAAGTCACTAAAAGAAGCGGGACATACATGCCTCTGTTGAAAACCGATAGTTTTGAGTGCTCCACTGTTGGAAATTGTTGCCCCTGATCCTACGCTCCACTACACTCTTGCCTTGGGCCATTTGAATCATAAACATCCAGACCATCCTTTCTCTCTTCTGGCATGCACACCTTCCTGCTTGATCAGAAACTCTTCCTCTCCTCTCCCTCTGATTTTCACACGCAAATAACTCCTTGCTCTCCTAGCCTCTGGTTCATTTCTCTCAGTAAACTATCACTCAAACAGCTTTAGTTCTTCTGATCCTCCGTACATGAATTACCTGCAAACTCAATAGAGAAATGTTTGAAGATCCTTGAGCCAAGAAATCCACCCCCAGGTACTGGTGCAGTCACTTGCCGCAATGTGGAGTTTCAGCTGTGGGAAAACCAGGAGCAAAACCAACCCAACTTTTTTTACTGTAACAAGGAGGGATCCAAGTCATTTCTCCAAAAGATCAGTCCTGTTTTGTTGGGACAACCCCTCAGGACCGTAACGAACGCCAACCGGGACCCCGTGTGTGAGACAACACTTGCTTCTGAATAAGGTATGGATATGTGTAGTCCGTATGTTGCCGTGTTACACGGCTTGTTTGCTGTGTGCCTTGTGTGAAAATGACCATAAGATTAAAGCAGGAAATGGATTACTTGCTTATCTTGCTTATATGATTGCTATTGTTGCACATTATTTGCGCGCACACAGTAGTTTAGTCCCTTATCGTTATGGAACTTGAGATGAAACACGACGAACTACGCAAACAAAACAAAACAACATACAAGAAGAAAACTCCTCTTAAACTACAGAGGACTTCCAATGACACCCACTATGGTGTCGAACTTATAATGTTAATGAAAAGTAAAATACCTATTAGTGGAACACATCTTGAGGTCTAGAGATGACCCCGCTTCCTCGACGCACGACGTCGGGAATGGAGGATTGGCTATGGAGAAGACGTTCTTCAACTCATGGTGATAAGAGAATTCACAAATAACCCTTAAAGAAACAAGGAAAGATTGGCACCTACATGATATGGTCACGGGATCTAAACTATATCCCCAAACCTAGTGCATGGAAAGAGAAAGAAAATACACATTATGGGAACAAGAGAAAAGAAATGAAAACACACATAACGCTCGAATGATCCCATAGTGAGGATAATGGGTATAACATACCTACGCACACGCTTTATTACTTACATGATTGCTGTTGCTATACTAGCAGCTTGTTGTGCTTGGTTGCGTGTTTGGTGTTGCTATGATACTGACATGTTATGCTTGGTTGCTTGTTGCTAATGCTTTGCTACCTTTTTGTGTGTATGATATCATGATTTATCGTGGTGTGCTTTACTGCTTTATTATAGCATGTAAATTGGACTTAATAGTATTCGACCAAGTAGACGTGTAGCTTGGCAACATACGGGCTGCACATATTCATACTCAGCGTAGTTTGCTGAGTCCTTTACAACCCAATTTTTACAACTATTGTGTCGGACGGTAACGGAGCGTAGGCGGGATGACTACCATGGGGTAGTCCATCAGGGCATAACCTTTGAGGTTGTAGTATATTCAATGTATGGGTCATTACTAAACCCGAGATGTAATTTTCAGTTTATGGTTTGGTAATTTATTGTAGACAGTCGATATTTGGAATTGTATCTTATATTGTATATGAGTTTTGATGAGGGCTGTTTCCAGTCATGCAGACCGTAACTTAGTATTGGTAATGTGGTCTGTCAACCACGTAGGTGGTTGGCATCTGTAGCACCCGGATGATGTTGAGAATCCGCTGCGTAGTTATCTTGTAATATGGCTAGGCGCTTTGTTTGTGCTATTGGATGTATATTCGGGGGGTGTTACAGAAAGTGTTTTTCAACATTGTTTCTGTTCAACTCAACCATGCCCATCCGGTATCATGGATCTCGAAGCCTTGGTTCCCTTGCTTCTTATTATAGTGATGCCACTGGGATGAAGTCAAACTACCTAGTGGAGGAAGGAGCTGTGCATAGAGTAGGGTGTTTATCGAATTACGATAATAAAATAAATAAATAAATAAAAATCTGGTTATTCAGAATATAAATACCACATATTTTGCCCACATCAATTGCGTTTTATAGGCTGCCACTAAGATCTTTCTTTCTTTAGGTTAATCTGCTACCGGTGAGGAGACACCGGACTGACCGTGTGACCTCTATCATTAAGAAGTTAAGTGAGTGTGGCTTCGACAAGTATGAGGCCACTGAGCTTGATGATAACCCGCCCAGATTGCGGGTTGAGGTATTTTTTTTACTTACGGATTATTTCATTTTTTGCCTAATTTTTCTTTTTAAAATTTTCTTAGGGGACAATGGAAGTTCCGCCCGGGGTGCTTGATCCCTCCACCGTACTTTTGGATAAAATCCATACCATCGGTACGGATGTGAAGCTGGAAAGTCTATCTTTAAGGAGAAGTAGGGGAGTGGATTCGGTCCAGGGCCTTTCCCTCAACCATTCTGGACTATATTACATCCATGGGATTAGTGAATCTATAAATAAAGGGTTGAGATTACATCAAGTTTTCTTTTTTCAAATTAAAATTGAGGTAGTTCTATTTTGCGGGGATTATATTGTTTTTTCTTTTTTTATTCTTCTACGTCAATCCTGTCTTCTTCACCGGCTCCACTTGCTGCTCTTTCTATTTATGTTGGTATCACCTAAAATAACACTTGCAAGTTTCAGAGAGATGGCTTCAAAAATCTTCATCACCCAATACTCAGATTATTCAATCTCAACAATCTAAATTCTTAAACCACGAGTGAAGATGTCAACAATCAAAATCCTTAAACCCACGGCTTCAACGACACACCTTGCTGCGCTTTCTATTTTTTCAAGCCCGGCTGAAATACCCCTACTTAATTAAATATGGATTGGACATATAACCAATCAAATTATGGCCTAAATAATAATGTGTACATTATTATGAGCATGTAACGACATGTGAGCGAACGGACAATTGAATTTTGTACGAACAAATACATGTCCGAAAATATGACAACGTTACATATTAATACGGTCACGTACACATATATGTACATATACATACGCTACATTATTATAACGTTGTACGTATAACTAAAACGCGACATGACAATATAGTCGCATAGATACGTATAGCTAAAACGCGACAAATAAAATAGTAGTCGTATTCATATACAGGTATAAGTAATAACGTGACATAACAAAATAACCGCTTATATATATGTATATACAACTAAAGACGCGACCTATTAATACAGTCGCATATATACAAGGAATAAACATAAAGATAGCTGAAACAAAAAAATGAGCAAACATGCTCTAGATGGGATTCGAACCCGAGACCTCTCGTACCTTTCCCGTAGCCTTAACCGATGAGCTGTGCTCGATTTCAGTAATAAATTGCAACGAATTACTACAAGTAGCATCTTACTATTACATAATGTTAACAAATCTAACAATCTTTTCCACCGTAGCTACCCACTTCCCCCTATCTTACATGTTAGTCGCATCCAAACACGGACACCTGCAAAAAAAAAATAAAAAAATAAATATAGACACCAATCTATGCACATAAGTAGCATGAAATAAAAGATTACCTACTCTACCCATACCTACTCCTATCCACTTGACCGAAAACTACTGCTAAGCTCAAGAGATTAATTTGAATCTCCCAACATAGCATAAGAAGCCGTTCTTTTTGACCAGCCCATACCCACACTCAGTAACAACTAACAATTCCTTCCTCCTCCACGGTCGTTTCTCTTCTCCTTCCAACGTGATGTCTCAGCTCCTCTGCTGCTCCATAACTGAGAACATCTCCCAGTCTCAATCGGTGCTTGCTGCTCAACACAAAGCCGAGACAACACCCGACTGCAGAGGAAAAACCGTGAAGTAGTGGTTCCGGTTTCTTTCTATGTTTGCTCCAGTACCGTGAGAGATCCACCCTCCTTGCTGCTACCGCGGCTACAACTTTAGTGCTGCTGAGTCCAAACCGGGAGTATCAACTCTCCGTTTCTGCTACTCGCTGTAGAGGAGGATCCCAACCCACTTCATTTCTATCTTCACGCACGAAGCAGAGAAAAAAAAACAGAAGAGAGTACCCCAGTTCGGTGAAGATGAAGTACCGAGAGACATCATGCTGCTACCACTGCTATAGTTCCAGTTTCTCTTAGTTGATCCAGAAGAGCAAACACCTCAGTCTCCTCTTGCTTTGCTTTACGTACAAAAAAAAGAGATGAAGCTTTAAGCTTTTCTTCCTGTCTCTTTCACGTACAAAAACACAGAGAAGAACATTTAAATAATTCGAGTTTTTCTTGCCTTTCTTCACGACCAAAACAGAAGAGGTTCTAAGCTTCTTCTTCTGCTTTCCTTCACGCAGCAACCAGTGGAAGCCCCAGCTTCTTCTTCACTTTCCAGAACCGAGAGAGCTCTCCATCTCCAGCAAAATGTTGAGCAGTAGGTAAGTGTAACAGAAAAAAAAACTTCCTCTATCTCTGTTGTAATACCGGTCTTCTTCCAGTTTTATTCCCAGCTTCATAAGCTTCTGCTTTTGTTCTCCTCACGTACCAAAACAGTGAGGAAACCATTCACTATCCATGTGGTAGCAAGGTCTGCACCAGGAGCTACATTCCCATCGGTTTGGTAAGGTTTACCCACTACTTCCTTCCTTACTCTACCGATAACATTCATAGCTAAACTTGGACTCTTTTCTTGCTTCTCTTTACACCTAAAACCAGAGGAGATACCCAGCTGTTATGAGCTCTTCCTTCGGCCTTCTTCAGGTAAAACTACTAGAAAAGAAATGCTGGACATCAGTCAGTAGCAAACCCACGCAACTCCCTTGCTGAAACAACCAATTCAGTAAGTTGTTTTCTTTCCTTTCTTTCCCTCTTGCGTGTCCTCTGTTTTACCGGTGATATGTACTTAAGCAAGTGTGGATTAACACCCTCGGCTGCTTACTAAAAACAGGCGTGAGAGTGCCTTTAAAACCAGCTTAAAGAAAGAACAAACCCAAGTAACTCCCTTGCATGTTGTTCGGTGGTTGATCCACACTTTGGGAGAGAAACAAAGCAAGCTAAAGAAGTTGTGCTTGGCTAGTTTCGGTAAGCATACCAACAGCTTCTTACACCTAGTTAAACGGTTCCATACCCTACTTAAAATGGTGTTTAACACCTTTCCTTATCTCAAGAAAATGCAGGCGTGAACCCTCCCTCATCTACTCCACCATGTCGAGGTAAAACCCATGTTGTTAGGCTTGACCACATCACCTATTTAGCTAGATAATATATGTGTCTAATACATGCTAAACCAATTAAATCTGATGTTTACCACTTGACCGAGAGTACTAGTTGCTATTTTGATACATTTGAAAGCATAGAAAAATCACAAACTAGGTAAGAAAATACTTACCTTAAGTTATGATGTGCTTTATGAAGTGTCATCACATGAAAATATCAGCCGTGGGGTGTTATGGAAATTTAAGTTATTCAATTATGTATTAAAATATTTAATAACAATGTTGGGTTGATTAGTTTGCTGTGCTAAAGACCTATAGGGTCAAGAAAGTTTATTATGGGTCAAAACATGATTTATAAAAATATTAGAATATGAGTGATGTGAACCGAGACCAAACATGGTCTTAAATGACTAAACTATGTATTATAATGTGTTATAACATTTTAGTTGATAATACAAAGTTTAGATGACATATAATGTCATAGGAAATAATTAAATGATTTTAGGAAACAAAGAAGAACTATATATTTAACCGTAAACAATATAGTTTTTTATAACATTTATGTGTAATTTTATCCAATGTAAATTAATGTAACAAGGCCAAGCATTTTAGGCCATTTAATTTAATTGCTATGTTAAGTTAAAAATGGATTTAAATGGATCTAGAACAAGAATAAATATTACCGTAATGATTTGGGGTTTAATTGTAATTAATAATAATTTTGGGGGCAACTATAAGCATTAGCCGAAAATTAGCCTTTAAAACCTTATTCTATGAATTACATAGAATTTCAATAAGTTTGGACAAAAGATGTAATTTACGAAAATACAGGGGTCAAATTGTAATTATATAAACTTCTGGTCAAACTGAAAGTTATTGGGTCAACATAGACCATACTAGGAGGTTTGACCAAATTTAATTTCATAAATAACTAATTTATGAATTTATATTAACATTATAAGTGAGATGTGGAATTTGTCTATATTTCAGGGTATACAATGTAGTTACCGAAATGTTTAGGTATGGTTTGGTTAATATGATGATTTATATCCTAAGTATGAAATTTGGGAATTTTTGGAGTTATATAAAAGGGTATATTGATAAAAGAGTATAATATATGATTTTTGTGACATATGAAAGTATATAATATAAATTTGGGTCAAAATGTAATAAGAAAAGAATAGTGGCTGGAAAAAATATAACCAAACAACTATGGGCTGTTCGGTAATATTAAGGAGATAACATATAAAAACTTTATGTTATAAATAATATAATGTTTGAAGTGAGGTAACATAGGATATGTAAAAATGTTATAAGATTTGCGGTAAGAGTATAAATATGGAAAGTTAAGGGTTAAAACAAAAGAAAAACAGAACCTAAGGGGCTGTTGTATCTTCGGAAATTTTAAGACCCTACTACATACATACTATATGGTTTAAACGTTATAGTGTATGGTAAGTTAAGTATGTTATAAAATTGTGGTAAATTGTAATATTCGGAGATGTGGGATTTGAAAGGAATGAAAGATTAAATATATGCCTATTCGGCAATAGAAGGGAAATACTACAAACTATAGATTACATCTTATTACAAAGTTTTGATGTTATAAAAGAAAGTATTTATAACATGGTATTAAATTATGTGGGGATATTGTGGTTTAATGAAAAATAAGGGAATAAAATTATAAGTGTATTATGTGTATACATTATTTTCGGTACATATATGTAATTGCCAACTATATGTTGTAAAGATAAATGACATGTAAAATTACCACACTATATGGTATCATGATATTAATGTAACACAAAAAAATATTGAGTGGCCAAAGTATAGTTATTAAACTACCTTACTAGCACATTCATATGTAAATTATACATTAAGATTGAAGATATAAAGTATAGTACACAATGACATAAAGACTATGGTCAATGTATGATTTGGGATGATTTAAATAAACCTTGTATAAGGAATAATATGTGCATAATAGAAAGTTCTTATTTCTTTAAGGAAACAAAGTATATATACACATATGTATATTGGCACAAGTGACATGCATATATAATATGGTTTACAAACCATATAATGGTAAATAATAAATGTCAATTTATAAGTATAAATATATACTATGATGTCATAAGGTTATGAATGAATACAAGTTGTTATATAATTGGGGAGTTGTATAATATAGGGTATATTAAAGAATAGTAAAATGCTATGTAAAGTAAATTAACGTTGCATGGAACGCATGCAACCATAGGTTATCAAATATAACCATGCGTGCGACTATAGGTTATAACAATACCTGCGCATGCGTTGTAACAGTCGAGTTAAAAATACGAGAACGGGCGAATTCTGAATCAGGCGTAACGTTTGTAAAATACTATGGATTTGGAAAAAAAATTAATTCCTACGTTTTGAAGACGTTAGCCACGACGTTCGAATAAAAACCGACGTCCCTGTAAACCGTATATCAATACATACTACGAATAAAGAGTTTTTAAGGATAATGATACCTTAACTATTAATAGTTGAAAGTCCGGGGGTGTAAAACCGGGGTTACTGGCGTTATTCGGAAATACCGAATCATACTGTCATGTGGATTGACATATAGCGTTCTTCGTATTGTTAGATCGCCTATTAGACGTGCGCTCTCGAGAAAGCTTAGTGGTCTACACTGCGCGACCTCGACACGGTGTACGGTATGTAAAGGGGTTTGATCCGAGTTTTCCTGAGGAATTCCTCGGGCTCGGATTTGTTTGATAAATAACTTGTGTGAATGTATGTATGTGATTTATGTAGGTGATGTGTAGTTATGTCCACTGCATTATTCATTTATGCACGAACGTCCTACGGGCTAATACTACGTCGACTATAGATCGACTTATACAAAACTACATATGCAAAATGTGTAACTGTGACCACTGTTGCTTGACCTAATACGCTAAGTATTACAAGTATGTAGTTATAACCTAAGTAAAACACTTAGGAACGGGACACGACATTGTCGGTCTCTAGAGCTTTGACTCAAATGTGAATACTACCTAGAATAATTCTAGGCATGCGTAAGACCCATAGGACAGCCAACAAATTAAGAGATGTACTCCATAACTAAAACTGTAACTGACTATCTAACTAACAAAGCTAACAGTGGAATGTGAATGAATGTGATGATGTACCTTAATCCAGACAGTCACTGGCTGCTGGTCGCGCGTAGAGATCTCTTGGGTTATCCCGTATCAGGTTTTACCCTAGTTAATCCTGAACGAGCCTACATAGATCGTCAGGCGGAGAATGCTACCGTTGGCACCAGGCCCTTGGCCACCTAAATGGACGCCTTTACAAAGGCAAAGTGAAATAGTCCCAGAGTCTTCGGATGATCAGGGCAGTGAGCACCTTGTGTGTACGTGGGACTACTGTCCAAGTGAACATATTCGGGTTGTCCTAATTGACACCCGACAGTGCTAACTAAAACAAATAATATGTGAGGGCCCGGGGGGCCGAATGTTGTAATACATGATGATGATAAAATACGACGTATGAATTACTAACGCCGTCGCATTGTATGTTGTGTGATTGTTGTGTATGTTTATAAGTGACTGTTTGATTGGATGATTGATTGTATGATCATGCATGTTGTTACAGTATCTATTATTTCTGTAAAATGGTAAAGCATGAAATCAATCTAATATCAAGACGGTTCAAAAAATGACAAGTGACCAATAGGGTCCAGATCCGGCATACTCAGCGTCTATCGCTGAGACTACACTTATTGTGCAGGTTGTTGATCTTCGTTGGAGCCGGAGTGCGGGAACAGGGTAGATAAATTATTTCAATTATTGCGTAAGGAAATTATTGTATAACGATACCAGGCTGTAGACGTATAATGGTAATGTTGCATTTATCTGGAATTTGAAATAGATGCTCACTTGTCTACTGTTAAGAATGTGGACTTAGTATGATGTATAGGGATATCTCGTTATCACAGCGGTTTAGTAGTGATGTGTATTTTTAGTTGTTGGATCTAGTTCTGCCTCGTTACTCGCATGGGCGAGTAACGGCAGGTGACACCCGAGTGAGTTTTGTCGTTGTCTATTTTTCCGCTGTAAGACGCCTTATTTATCTGTTGACGTGTGTGACTATTACGTGTTAATCTGAGAGGGGTGTTACACCGGCGGCTTCCAATACTCATATTATTTAATCTCAACAATCAAAACATCACACGAGTGAAAATATCAATAGAAAGAAAAAAAAGAAATAAATGACTGAACATTCTGAAAACCATCATCTATGAAGGGTTATGAATAGCTATATGTAGGTACAATGAATGGTTCAACACTTGCCAGAAAAAAAAAAACAAACCCAGAAGCAGATATATTAAGCGAAACCACACAACACACCATATACATATGTACAAGTGCACGGGATTATTGGATCCCACTTCACATAATTCTCCCCAAAACTATGTCATCATCTATTGTTGTTAATTATAAACATTTGTAAACTGCTTTTTTAAAAATGGCTAAGGTATTAAAAATGTAATGATCATTAATTTTGCTTTGGGTAAGAGATATTATTTTCTCATTGTAGGTGCATTCGATTTTTTCCTAGTTGATAGTGTAATCGGTATTATTTATAGTTGGTGGTACTTTGTAGATATTGCGTTGGTATTACACCAACTGTTACCTAGTATTTTGTTCAAATATAGTGGGTATGTTGTCAACTTATGTTGTTAAATATATCAATTATCAAAAGTTTTCTTTTTAAACCAGTTATGGTATTTAAAATGCAAGGTGTAGCTAATGTGCTTATAGGTGCGAGATATTACATTGTGTGGGTTTGTGCAATCGAGTTTTTTTTTAATTCTTAATTCGGTGTTTTCAGTATCATTTTTAATTGTGGTATTTTGTTGATTTTGTTTTGGTATTAATTAATGGTAATCGTATACTTTGTTTATACACATTTCATATGATGTCAACTTATGTCGTTAATTATTATCATCTCTAAATGATTTTTTTGAACATTGGTTAAGGTATTTATACCACACCATGTAGTTAGATTGCTTAGGGCTAAGAGGCATTACATTATGGTGGTTTCTGCAATCGAATTTTTAAAAACTCTTAATCAAGTTTTTCGAGTTCATATTTATTTTTTATTTCTGGTACTTTGTTAATAGTGCACAAAAACTATGTGGTCGTAAGCCTGGTACTTTCTGCACATTTGGTATCATCATCTATTCTTGCTAATTATAAACATTTGTAAACGGCTTTTTTTTTTTAAAATGGTTAGGGTATTTAAAGTGTAATGATCATGTATTTTACTTTAGGTAAGAGATATTATTTTTTGATGGTTAGTGCAATCGGTTTTTTTCCTTACTTGATAGTGTGACCAGTATCATTTATAATTGGTGGTACTTTGTAGATATTGCAAGTTGGTATTACACTGACTGTTACCTGGTATTTTGTTCATACACAATGGGTATGTCATCAACTTGAAATACCCCAAACCTAAGTATGCTGAGTAAACATCAAGTTATGATGTAATAAGGCTAAAACATGCCTTAGAAACAATGGTAGAAAATTTAAACCAAGGAAACCACAAGAAAACGCCATAAGGGCAATTTAAGCAAAAATGTGCTTTAAGCCTGGAGTGACTTTGATTAGCACCTAAATATCATAATGAGACCTTATTAAAATGCTAATGGACATGTTAAATCAATTACCAAAGAAAACCAAGCTCAAAAACAAGCTTAAACACAAAATGTGCTCTAAGACTCCTTAAAGCACCTTTTCGAGAAATTGTCTTTGAAATGAGTTTTGAGTGGCTAAATACCCATGATTACACCTTAATCAACATGTGTACTAATTAGTATCACATTAGGAATCCTAAATCAATGAGAAACCAAAAGTTCACAAATTTGTGCACTAATTTATGAATAGTGCCAAATAGTGTCTAGTTTAGATTTTAGTCAACATAAGTCAATAAGTTGGTCAACCAAGACCATATATATCCTATATACTAAGGGGGAACGGTTTTTAAGAGGGTGAGTCACCATAGGCTTCATCAAATAAGAAAAGGAAAAGAGTAAAGTGAAAAAGAACTATTTGCTTTTATAAACAAAATATCTCCTTTTAGCTCACCTCTCTCCTCTCTTCTTCATTTCTCTTCTTCTCCCACCGATTTTCTTCTTCTTCTCTCTGTTCCAAACCGTTCCCAAGCAGCTCCATTCAAGCTCCATCTTCAAATGTCCACCATATGCTCATTTTTGCTCCAAATAAAAACTAAGCATATATTTCTCTTAGTTAGACCAAGGCCTTGCTTCCTATCTTTTCAAAATTTGAAAAGCCTCATTTTGGAACCATGGGAAAACGCCATTGAAGGGGGAAAAACTAGCTTGAGGTGTCCATTGTCTTCTCCATTCATTCAAGGTAAGGAAAATGTAAGAAAAACTAAGTTTCCATCACTTTTCCTTCATAACCGAAATTACCTTCTCATGGGACCTTGTTTTATCCCTTGTTATAGCTTGATTCTATTCTCCAAAGACTTGAGGAGGTCTTATCTTGCTTCATTATCAAAGCCATTCCAAAATTCAAAGGTAAATATACACTTTTATATTTTAAAACACATATTTTAACCTAAGATTGGATTCCATGAGTTTAGGCATATTGCTTAGTACTCATTATATTATTTGAATGGGGATTAGAACATTGGCAAGAGGAGTGAAGTCCTTGCCGAAATGCAATCAAGAAAACCTAAGGAGGGAAGTAAGAGAAGCTTGAGAAAAATAAGGTAAATTGCTTACCTAATGGTGGTTTAAGGTTTAAGGAATGAGTTTTAGATGAGTACTAATGTAGCTTGGAGCTTACATTATGTAATGGGTTATATAACCTAGGAAAAAGGAATTTAAATAAGCTTGTGAACTTGTGACTAAGGAGCCAATGGAAATGAGTTAGTAAGATAAGCTTAAGGTGAGTTAAGAGAACACTTATATTGCTATGGGAGCATTATTGTGTGTATTTGCAGGTTGAAAGCTTTTATATGTGGGAAATTCAGTGTTTAAGTTTAAATCATTTAACGGCCTAAGAGCCATGTCATTTAAGAGCCTTAGTGCTATGCAATTTAAGATTATTGCACTATATTGAGTTTGTTGTGAATGAGTTGATTTGGGTGAGAAAATATGATGAGAAAGGATTTGACTTGTGTGAGATGATTGAATGAGAAAAAAATGCATTGGGGCATGATAATATACTATAGGAGCTATGGCGAAATTTGAGTAGAAAACGAAGTGTTTAAGTGGTGGTTGTGAATTGATATGACCTAGGGTTTACTAGGAGTCATTAAAAGGAATTTGAGTGGAAATGAGTTAATTAAGGAGTTCTTGAGGTTTAGTATGGCCTAGAGATGTCTAGGAGGAATTAGGGGATTGGTGGGTGTATTAAACACACCAAAATCATAGTATTAGGAATGTTAAGACTTGAGCAAAAATCTGGAGGAAATGATGTATAATGTTTTGAGGTGATTTAGGTATGAACTTGTGAATATAACGATGAGAGAGCTTGGTAGCTTGTGCAAGTGGTTAAGATGCTAGTAGTTGATTAATAAGGTTCTAGTTGGATGGTAATGAGTGGACTTGGGTGATGGAAGAGAGAATTGCAAGAGAATGTTGTAGATTGTGAAGGAAAGAGACTAAGAATGTACAAGAGGGTATGATCATGAGAATGGTGAGTTAATTGAGTAAATGAGATGGAAATATCTAAGGAGGGTGTAGCATGGTCAAGGTAGACAAAGAACAACGCTAAGGTGCTAAGCGGATGAAAAGAAATGCATAGTTATGTTTAAGAGTTTAGGAAGGATGTGTAACAAATGGAAAGGAGAGAGATTTGTGCATGGGGATGCAAGACAACCTTGGAGAGTTTAGCAAAGGAAAGATGGATGAATAATGATGTTTGAGGAGTAGTTATATTGGTGGAAAGGAAACACTTTGGTTAGTTGAAGTTTAGGCAAAATTTACATGTTGGAAGTGTAAGGAATTAAGTTATAAGTGTTAAGGATTTAGAAAGAACTTGAATAATGATCAAGGAATTTGGAGGTGAGTGGTCCATGAGTTAGGAGTGTTTTAAGTGCTAAAATGGTGTTAGAATATGTGTGGATACTTTGGGAAAGATTAGAAGAAGATTGGACAAAAGAACAAGTGTGGAAAGAGGTTCGAAACTGTAAAATTTACAATTTAAAATGTGGTCCGGGACTTAGTCCTTGGATAAAGTCCCGGACCAGCACTAAAAACAGCTCGAGAATGTACCCAGGGACTGGTCCAGGACCTTGGGTAAGTACCAAGTCCCGGACCATAGCTAAAATAAGGCCGAGATTAAGAACAGACATTGGTCCGGGACCTTAGGTCCGGACCATGTCCCGGACCAGGTCAATTTACAAAGAAAGTGTGGTTTTTCAATGGAGAATGGTGGGGGCTTGTTGGGGAATGTTATTATAAGAATGTTAAGAGTTGTTTGGTGGAGTTTTAAGGCCATTGGAGGTGTGAACAAGTGTGAGTTAAGATGAGAAGTAAGTAACATAAGTGGTTAAGGTTAAACTACAATGACTTAGTGGTATTTAGTTAGAAATCATTAGTGATTAAGTAATTAAAAGTAATTAACCACCCAATTCGATCAATGTTTTAGGGTTTAAGAATTTGGACTCCAGAAGAGAGTAAGCAACCAAACGACCAACGGTGAACGGTACAGTCTTCTTGTGACCTGCTTGCTAACGAGGTGTCCCTCGACTTGTGTGCTATTTTCTTTTGTGTGCCCACTAAACAAGATAAAGCATGCAACCGGAATATTATGCTTATGTATTATTGTGTGATGTTTGAAAACTAACACAACTTACCGTGAGAACTTACTAACTAATGTTTAGTAAAGAATTGCGTTAGATTAAGGAACACTCCCCAATATTGTTTTCTTAGTAACCGAAAGAGGTTAACTAACAAACATTAACTTGAGACTTTCTACTAACTAGAACTTGGGGGGAGTGAGGAATCCGGAATGGTACCGGCACATGTGTATAAGGGGAGGTCGGTATCCTTATCAGGTTCCGACTTCCAAATATGACTTGTCCTCGGAATCGTCGCCTAGAGTCGACATATAGACTCGACCTCCTCGGACTTCTTGTTTTAGGAGGGAGGCATACTGAGATGGTGTGGTGGGATCTACCTAAAATGCCCAACTAATTCTAACAAGTATTGTTTATGTAAACCAGAGGAGCTGATAACTCATTGGCTAGGGTTATGTGACCCGACAGATAAACAATGAATTAAGGAACAACCATTCTAATTTAAGAACGGTTGACTTAATTGAGATAAGGTTTGAGATAAGATACAACCATCTCTATTTAAAGAGTGATTTGTATTCTAAGACTGAGATAAGCTACGACCATTTCTATTTAAAAGAATGGTTTGTTTTCTAAGACTAAGATAAGGACTAAGATTGAGGTAAGATAAGGTTGGACTGAGATTAAGAGGAAACACAATTTAAGGAGTTAAATAATTAACTCACTAATTAAGGGAACGCATTTTAGTCGTTCATTGTGTTTGAACTTTGATTGTTCATATTTGGCTTGTTGTTTATTGCATTTTCTATTATGTTGTTCATCTAATCAACCTCCATTGAAATACCCCAAACCTTAATATATTGTATAAACACTTAAATATGGTGTATTAAGACTAAAAAGAGTCTTAGAAACATTAGTAAACAAATTTAAACAAAAGAAAACACAAAATGTGCTTTAAAGTCAATAAGAGCCAAAATGTGGTCTAAGCTTGGGATAAACTTGGTTAAGACCTAATGAACTTACCAAGACCTCATTTATACACTAATGAACATATTAAACCAATTACCAAAGAAAACCAAGCTTGAAAACAAGTTTAAACACAAAATGTGCTTTAAGGAGTCTTAAAGCACATTTTTGAAAAATTGTTTTGTAAATGAGTTTTGAGTGGCTAGATGTCCATCATTACTCTTAAATATATATGTGTACTATATAATATCACATTTGGATGTCTATATTAATGGGAAATCAAAAATTTCACTTCTATGTGCCTTGTTTTCATGAATAGTAATTTTTATAAGCTATTTTGTAACATATGTTTGTATAAGTAATTAAATTGACAAATAAAGACTATATTACCCCTAAGTATAAATGGGGCCAGTTTTCTTAAGTGTGGTGACTCACCACTCTCTTATTAATGTATTAAGTAAGTAATGATAAGTAAATAAACTACTTTTTACTTTATAAAGTATAAATATCTTCAAAAGCAAATTCTATCTCATTCTCTCATTTTCTTCCTTGTTCACACGGCTCCACACCCCTCTTCTTCCTTCTCTTCCACGGTAATACCACACCACCTCCATTAAAACTCCTCTTTGATCTCTTGTAAAATCTTGCTCACTTGTTCAAATCAAAAACAAACACCACCAATCTCTTCCTCTCATCAAGCTCTTCATTCCTATCTTCTTAAAATTCCAAGACCACCATTTCGGTGCCATGGAGTTCCACCATTGAAGGAGCTTGAGCTTGTATTTTTACATATTGTTACTCTCCTTTACTTCTAGGTAAGGAATCTCAAATAAAAACTTCATTTCCTTCATGTTTTTGTGGTAACCGAAAATACATATTGAAGGAGCTCTTTGTGTGACTTTGTTCTAGCTTCATTCCAACTCTTCATGGACTAGGTGGAGTCCTCTCTTGTTAGATATTCAAACTCTCTTCAAAGAGCAAGGTAAAACAACTACATTAATGTTTTTGAAACAATGTAAAATTAGGGTTTACAATGAGATGGAGCTTATAGCTTGAATACTCATTATAATGTTTGTATATTGTTTAGAACTTGTCAAAGAATCAAATACCCTACCGGTTTTTAAAGGAAACAAGAAAGAAGTTATTTGGAAAAAAAGAGGTAAATCTACTAACCTAATGTTGTTTAATGCCTTAGGAGAAATGAGCTTATAATGCTTGTTAAAACTACCTAAAGAGCAAATGGTGAATGACTTAGTAAAGTGTTCTCAAGAGCTTAGTAAAAGGCATATGTGTTGTTGAGTGTATTTGCAGGTTAAAGGCAAATATATTGTGGAAATTCAGTGTTTATGATTTATGCATCTTAAGGGCCTAAGAGCCATGTCATTTAAGGGCCTAAGTGCCATGCAATTTAAATTATGCACTATATTGTGACGAAGTGCTTTATGAGTGGAGTTTGTGTATAATAAGTGCTTGATGGATTTTTAGTGTTCTTGGTTGTTTGTTGGTAAGAACAATGTGTTTTGGGTTTAGTAATGTTCTAGGAGAACCTATGTCGAAATTTAGGTAATAAATGAGAAGTCTAAGAGTTAAAAGGAGTTTGATAAGTTAAGAGGTGTTTAGGTTGGTTAAGTGTTGTTCTTGTGTAAGAAACATGCATTGAGGTGATTTAGGATGTCACAAGGACTTAGGCATGAGCTTGAGGTTTTAGTATGTACCAAAGTCATTTTGGACTTAGATAAAGACTTAGGCAAACCTTGGTAAATAAGGAGAAAGTGTAAACTTACAAAAAGAACTTCAAGAATGACATAAGGAGTTAGTTGTGGGAAATAATGCTTAAGAGATGATGTTAAGATGAGGAGAAAGCATTTTGGGATAGTAGTTATCATAGGTGAGAAACACCATTTAGAAACCTAGTATAAAATGTTGTAGGTGTTAAGGAATTTTACAAGGAAATAAGTAAAGGCTTAAGGAATTAGAAAATGAGTTTCATGGATGTTGTATGTGGATATAAGGGTACCAAATGTTGTTAGGAAGCATTAAGAGGCCTTGGGAGAAGTTTGGTGAAGATTTGACAAAGTTTGGGTAAGTTTAGAGGACGTCCGACCCAGGGGTCCGACCCAGTTTTGGGTCGGACAGCCTCTGCTAGACGTTAGGGAAGTGTTCTGTAATGGTCCGACCCAAAAGGGTGGGTCGGACATGGGTCGGACGGTCATATTTCAAAGGAGGGAAAATGTTTCTGGAATGGTCCGACCCAGTCGAGTGAGTCGGACGTGGGTCGGACGGGCATGTTTGTAAGGCGGTGAAATGTTATGTAATGGTCCGACCCAGAAGGGTGGGTCGGACATGGGTCGGACGTGTATGTTCTGACGTCGATGAAGTTCTCTGTAATGGTCCGACCCAGTCTAGTGAGTCGGACTTGGGTCGGACATGTCTCTGGAATGGTCCGACCCAGAAGGTTGGGTCGGACATGGGTCGGACATGGTAAGGTTCTTCAGACCCGAAAACCACTGGAAGGGTCCGACCCAGTTGTGGGTCGGACGGTGGGTCGGACATACCAAAACTTAAAAAAAAACAGAAAAGAATATGACTTATGTAGTTAACCCTAGGGTGTATAATGAAGGTAACCTAGGGTAAGTTAGACATTAAAACATGTCATACAATCAAGTTAAATACTTAGTAAATTTGGAGGTTAAGTAAGTTAATTAACCGACGTTCTTGAATCATGTATAGGAGTGACCTACGGTGGAAACAAATCAAGGCAAGGACCAAGGTATGGTTTTCTTGCAGTCTGTTGCCTACCGGTTTACACCGGCTTGTGTGTTGTATGTTTTTCTGTGTGTTTATGACGTTATAAGATTTAAACATGTAATGAGTTTACAGTTGTTCATATTATTGTGATGTTATGTTGTGACTCATTTCCCTTGTGTGTGTCTAACATGACTTACCACCTATTGTGTTTGGTTGTTAAGTTCCACTATGAACTTCTAACAAGTGTTAACTGGGAAGTGAGGAATCCGGTTGCCCGGTCATGCATGTAAGTTAAGAGTAGATATCTGAATCAGATTCGACTCTTATGTTGTTAAGATTGTTCTCCTTAAATTGGCGTTCGATCTCCCGCTAGCTTCTTCCAAAGCTTACCTATTCCGACTTATGATCGGTTTAGTGGGAACATGTGTTTGTGTGGTGTGTTCGGGTCACTAAATCCGAACCATCTGTGGCTTAAGTTACTCGTTCGACTAACAGAACGGTAATGAGTGTGTTTAACGAGCTTAACATGAGAGTGAATCACTCTCTAGGCTCTTGTGTTATTTGACCCTTGTGGTTTGTTATTGTGGAACGAAGATCCACTATGTATGTGTTGTTGTGCTGTGCACTATTGTTGCTAGGCCACATGTTATGTTATGTTATGTTATGTATATAAATGAATGCCATGTGTAACACCCCAACTCAATCCAAATGTGGTCTCGCAACTTAACAGTATATATATAAACATGTCACAGCGGAATTCTTTACAATCCAGGACCTTGCCACGGTCTGACTACAGAATATACCGAACATTAGTCCAACAACCTTAACCATTTACATATCCTTCTTACAACCCCCTCACATCCTATACATCTTACTAACTCAAATTGCCATACGAGTGTACATGCACAACTCGTAGGCCACTCTTAACCCTTAACACTTGTATCCTCTTCTTACTCTCACGACGGCCGCTTCCTGATGTACCTGTGTAGTAAAAACAGCCCCCAAAGGGGGTCAGCACGAATGCTGGTACGATCCCCTCATGGCCCCCAAGCTAACGTGGCTACGACGACTAATTGTCGATAGCATGGAGGTTGATTAAATGCACAACATAATAGTAAATGCTGTAAACAACAATCCATAGATGAACAATCAAAGTTCACACACAATGAACGACTTAAATGCATTCCCTTAATTAGAGAGTTAGTTATTTAACTCCTTAAGTAATGTTCCCTCTTAATCTTAGTCCATCCTTATCTCACCTCAATCTTAGTCTTATCTTAATCTTAGAAACAACCATCCTTTAATAAGGAGTGGATGTAACTTACCTTAATCTTAATAATACAAACCATCCTTTAAAAAGGAATGGTTGCAACTTATCTTAACCTCACCTTAATCTTAATCTTAACTTAATCTTAATCTTAATGATACAAATCATCCTTTAAAAAGGAATGACTGTAACTTAACTTAATCTTAACTTATCTTAATCTTAATCTTAATAATACAAATCATCCTTTAAAAAGGAATGATTGTAACTTATCTTAATCTTAACTTATTCTCAGAATACAACCGTTCCTGGAGGGGAATGGTTGTAGCCTAAGTCCAAACCTGGGATTTAGGTGATCCCACCGCACCATCTTAATGCCACCTACCCTGGACGGGAATCCAGCATAGCTGAGCTGGCAACCGGCCCTAGGCTACAAGTCCGAAGACAAGTCCTTAAGCGGAGGGCGATCTGATTCAGATACCGTCCCCCTTTTCCTTAGCATGCATGACCGGAGATCGGTCCCGGGTTTCCTCACTCAAGTTCCAGTTAGTAATAGTCTCAAGACCATGTTTGTTGGTTAACCTCTTTCGGTTCATATCGTCCCTCATTAGGGGGCGTTCCTTAGTCTCACTCAATTCCTTACTAAACATTGGTTAGTAAGTTCTCACGGTATGTTGTGTTAGTTTTCAAACATCACACAACAATACAAGAAATATAATATATTCCGATTGCATGCTTTATCTTGTTTAGTGAGCACACATACAAATAGCACACAAGCCGAGGGACACCTCGTTAGCAAGCAGGTCACAAGAGAACTGTACCGTTCACCGTTGGTCGTTCGGCTGCTTACTCTCCTCCGGAGTCCAAACTCCCAAGTCCTAAAACATTCATTCAGTTTTAGGTTGTTAATCACTTAACTCAATTCAACTTACTTATCTTACTTAACTTGCTTAACTTACTTAATTCCTTAATGATCCCCACCTAACACCTTTAAGTCTTACAACTTAATCTTGCAAACTTAATCTTAAACTTTAAGTTTATTCTTAACTTAATCCCTCAGGTCTTTATACCTCTAATCATCATCGCCCCCTTAATGGGGTACCATTAATACCACTAAACTCTCTTAGGGTTTCTTCTTTTTTTTTTTTTAAGGGTCGTCCGACCCACCGTCCGACCCACCCTCTGGGTCGGACTATTCCAGTAACTTTCGGGTTTGAAAAACCCTACATGTCCGACCCACGTCCGACCCAACCAACTGGGTCGGATCATTCCAGAAACTTATTTGCCCTCTAAAACTCACCCGTCCGACCCATGTCCGACCCAAGACCTCTGGGTCGGACCATTCCAGAACCTTTCCCTGGCGTTAAACAGAGGCCGTCCGACCCAAACTTGGGTCGGACCCCTGGGTCGGACGCCACCAGAACATGTCCAAAAATTGTTAAATCCTCACCAAACTTCTCCTTAAGCCTTCTAATGTGTTCTAACATCATTTAGACCCTTAAACCCACCTTTAATCATCCTCCAAACTCATGAAAACAACTTCCAAAGATCTTCTCAAACTTTTACTCAATTCTTACAAGAAATTCCTAACACTTGTCAATTAATTCCTTATATTTCTAACATGTACATTTTGCCTAAAACTTCAACTAACCAAAGTGTTTCTTTTCTACCCATATAACTCCTTCTTAACATCATTGCACTCCTTCTTTGCTTGTTACACCTTCCAAGGTTATCTTGCATGTCCATGCACAATTTCTCTTCTTTTCACTTGTTACTCATCACTCTTAAACTCTTAAGCTTGCTTATACATTCCTTTCCATTTTCACTTCCATCACTCAAGTCCTCACATTACCATTCAACTAAACCTTACTAGTCCACCACTAACATCATCACACTTACACAAGGTTCTCAAACTCTCATTGCCTTACTCTCTAGTTCATACCTAAATCTCCTTAAGGCATTATACACCTTTCCTTAAAACTTATGCACAAGTCTTACATTCCTCATATCATGATTTTGGTGTGTTTAAAAACACTCACCAATCCTCTAATTCTTCCTAGACATCTCTAGATCATTCTAAACCTCAAGAACTCTTTAGTTGACTTATTCCCACTCAAATTCCTCATAGTGACTCCTAGTAAATCCTAGGTCATATTAAATTCACCACCATCGCCTAAACACTTATTTTTCCTCATTTAACCATCTCACACACCTCAAGTTCTTTCTCATCATCCAAAGCAACTCATTCACAACAAACTCAATATATTGCAATAATCTTAAATTGCATAGCACTAAGGCTCTTAAATGACATGGCTCTTAGGCCCTTAAATGACTTAAACTTAAACACTGAATTTCCCACATATATAAGCTTTCAAACCTGCAAATACACTCATCAATCTCATAGTAGTTATAATGCTCTTAAAACTCATCTTAAACTTATATTACTAACTCATTTCTTTGGCTCCTTAGTCACAAGTTCTCAAGCTTATTTGAGTTCTTTTTCTTAGGTTACACAACCCATTACCTAATGTAAGCTTTAAGCTACATTAGTACTCATCTAAAACTCATTCCTTAAACTTAAACCACCATTAGGTAAGCATTTTACCTTGTTTTCTCAAGCTTATCTTAATCTCCTCCTTAGACCTTCTTCTTGCATAGATCTCGGCCACCACTTAAATTCCCCTTGCCAATGTTCTAATCAATATTCAAGGACTCATGAGTACTAAACAATGCACTAACCTCAAGGAATAAACCCTAGGTTAGAAATGTGTTCTAAGGCATAAAAGTGGATGATTACCTTTGAAGTCTCAAGGTAGACTTTGGCATTGAATGAAATAGGACCTCCACTAGTCCTTGGTGAATAAATCAAGCTAGAACAAGGCATAAAAACATAGCCCCATGAGAAGGAATTTTCGGCCATGTACAAGATTGATGGAAACATGGTTTTTCTTACATTTTCTTTACCTTAAGAGAATGGAGAAGCTAATGAGCTCTTCAAACTTGATTTTCCCCCATCAATGGAGTTTTCTCATGGCACCAAAATGGAGCTTTGAAAGATTTGAAAAGATAGAAAGATAGGTCTTGACCTAACTAAGACAAATATGCAATTTGTTTTGGATTTGGAGCTTGGAGTTGTATTTGGCAAGTGATTGAAGATGGAGAACCATGGAAGAGCAGCACTCTCGGTTTTGGAATGGAGAGAAGAAGAAGAAACCGTGGTGAAGGAGAGAAATGGAGAATAGAGGAGAGAAGTGAGCTAATATGAGATATTTGCTTTATTAAAGCAAATAGTAACTTTCTTACTTACTCTTCTTTTCCTTTCTTATTTGATGACTCATGTGGTGACTCACCTCTCTTAGAAAACCGCCACCCTCTTAAATAAGGCTAACATGGTCTTTGTTGACCAATTAATTGACTTATGTTGATTAAAACTTAAACTAGTCACTAAATAGTTACTATTCACTAAACAAGGCACATAATCGGGAAATTTTTGATTTCCCATTGATTTAGACCTCCTAATGTGATACTAATTAGTACATGTTGATTAAAGAGTAATGATGGACATTTAGCCACTCAAAACTCAATTCTAAGACATTTCTCAAAAATGTG
The DNA here is from genome assembly GCA_023374045.1 of Limonium bicolor. Lineage (NCBI taxonomy): Eukaryota > Viridiplantae > Streptophyta > Magnoliopsida > Caryophyllales > Plumbaginaceae > Limonium > Limonium bicolor. The sequence goes on from CM041782.1 coordinate 186,725,813, forward strand.
CTTTAAGACTTCTTAAAGCACATTTCATGTTTTAACTTGTTTTCAAGCTTGGTTTTCTTTTCTAATTGATTTATAATGACCATTAGGATATTACTAAGGTCTTACCATGATATTTGGGTACTCACCCAAGTCTCTCCAAGCTTAGAGCACGTTTTTGCCCTGATTGCCCTTAAGGCACTTTCTTGTTTTTTCCTTGGTTTAAATTGTCTACCAATCTTTCTAAGGCATATTTTAGCCTTACTACATCATGATTTGATGTTTACTTAGCATACTTAGGTTTGGGGTATTTCAATCTACCCCCCTTAAAAGAACTTTGTCCCCAAGTTCCCATGCATCTTATCTCATTAGAATACATGTCTTACCTCATTCCTTAGATCATATAGATCATACTTATGTATACTTAATCTCATTGGATCATTGGATCCATCATATTCTTATACTTAATATCACACAACATGCTTAAGCATGTGTAGCACTCAAAATTCCTTTTTTTTCCTTTTTGATGATTAAAACATTCACATAACTTCCAACGTATTCTCCCATGTCACCGGTCCGTAGACAATGGCTCATTCGTCCTCGTCACCATGGGCCAGAATACAAAACACTCTGCTCTCCCCATGTCACCGGTCCGAAGACAAAGGCTCGTGCGTCCTCGACTTCATGGGCGAGACTCAGTAAAAAGGTAATCCTTTTTACGAGGTCATGTGAGGAATAATTCCTCTAATTAAAATACAAGCAACTCCAATTTCATTTTATCCTAAGGCCTCTATTCTTAGTGTGATTTAATTGTGACCACTGGTAGGGAGTTTCAGGAATCATCCAACCCTGATGTGATCAGCATCAGTATCGAACTATCCTTCCACTCCAATTTGTGTTCGGTTTCCCCTGATCCCTAGAAAATCAAGTTCCACCTCCCACATCATTTTCAAACATCCAAATAATTCACTCATGTCCAATTTTCTATCTTTTTAGTTCTTCTAATCATAATCAATACATCTCCCGAGTGTGGACTCAGTCCATCAAACATTCCCGATTCATCTCTTAGTAATTACCTCATGACTTAAATTCCTACTAAGTTCTATAACTGTCCCATACCAATTCTCACCATCTTATATCTCATAGCATTACTATTTCCTAACCCATAATCATATCAAATTGTATCACATAATGTTATCTTATTCTTATCTCCCACAGTCTCATATTGACTCATACCTCATATATTCTTATTTCTTAAGTCTCCTTAATCCTCTTCCTTAATTCTCTTAACTTGTACTCACACCGGAGTTAACAAGATAGGTACTTAATATGTATGGTATTCACATCTTCTGTGTGCAATAACCATGATTTATCTCAAAATGTTTATATAAAATATATTCTCAAGTTATTTTGTGTTATGCACACCGTAGTTTATGTACTCAGTACATAAACATACGCTAAGCGGTTTTCGCTCTACCCCCCCCTTAAAATGGATTACGCCCACGTAATCAGCGTTACATCATCTTTGAACATAAGTTTAAGATGTCTAATTCTCACCAAGCATTCTAGCTTCCACGTCATCTATCTTACTTATAATTCGATCAGAAATGACTTAGTCTCTGTATCGAGGATTCTTAACGGTGCTTATACCGTATTCTTAACTTAGTTTGGTCTAATCTCAAAGTAGTGGTCTGCTAGCTTCCGCTGCGCGACTCTGATAATCTTAGGCTTAATTGTCTCAATGGATACGTGTTATCTTTATATATACACGGTCTTAATGAGTTGTAACTCGTCTATCCATTCGCCTTGAAGATCTTACGCTCATACTCTTAGTATTTTCTCGAATGTCTAAGTTGTTCTTTCCAACTACCTTTGGTCTGAGGATGATCCTTAATTTGAAACTACTATTTAGTGCGCATTGCGCTTTACAGTCTTAATCCCTTACATCTTAAGACATGTCCAATGTCTGTACTTAACAATCCGTGCTCTTTCGCACTTCATAGTCCTTAATTATTTGTTCTCTGGTTCCTCTGTGTTGCTGGTTCGACTGAATTCTTCTCTTCGACTGTTTGTGGTAGTTGCTCGTGTCGGTGGTACGGAGTCGACTACTTCCCGTGTTCCTTACACCACTCGTCACATGCATGGGGTACCTTACTGGTACATTACTACTTACCCAACTGACTCATAAATGAGCGTGTCAGGCCTGCAAGCCCCTGTGGGGTGCAGTCGTCCCACGTCTCGTTTTAGTAAACTCATAGTGTCCGTCACACGTTTAGCTATTGCTAATTATGAAGTATTCTGTTGTCGATCTCCTCTTCCATCGTTCCATAATAACATTTATTGTTCTTCTTGAAGTTAATCAAGGGAGTCTATTTACTATTTGTTCTTGGGTATGGTATGCTCCAGCTCCTTTCTGTATTCCGTACTGATTCGGTCTCTTAATAATTGAGGTCTCTTCCGTAGAGCCTGTTATCTTGTTTCTCATATTTATGCTACTAAGAATGCACTTCCAGTTCCTTAAGGAATGGGTGGTGTGCTTCCTGCGAAATCTTACCTAACCAGGTCCAGACTACTGGCATCAATGCACAGCTCGTCTACCATCTTATTTCCTTACTTATACTGGTCTTAACTCATAAATCTAATTGCCTCAGTGCCAATATTTGACGGCTCATACATAATGGTCGCCTTACCGCGCACCATGACTTAATCCACTTATCTAACTATTGTACTCACGACCACTACTACCGTGATAGTTGGCCTTTACCATGTTGTCCATTAATGGTGCAACCTCTTACTCACTTATTCTAATGTCTTACCTTATACTCAATCCCTTCTTGGTGTAAACACACTGGGAGTTCTCTCATTCCGGTATTGGCGGTTGTCGTACCGTGTTGTAAAATAGTTGACTCTTGATATGAAGATGTTATGCTCCAATCTCAGATTCGTAAGTAGGCTAATCTCTTTCGCTTTCCTTTATCCTTAGTGATGTTATCTACTATGTAGTTTAACTGATTACTGAAGAAGTCATCCACTGAATCACAAGCTCTTCTGAGCATTGATTAATTGACGTGCCATAATGTGCAGTCACAATGTTTATCTCTGACCATTATTAATTCTTACATCCTGGGTGTTGGATATGGGGTCTATCTCCTCAACCTTCCTTTTACTCAAGTGTATCTAATATGTTCTAAAGTAATCTCAAGTGTGCAGTTTCCATTCTCTAACAAAAGCATATTGCATCTCTAATAAGTGAAAGCCCTTTTTGAGGGGTTCATTCCCACTCATGGCCTCACAACAAGGAGAGGTATCCCCACCCTAAAAGGCATGGTTCGTTCTCCGCTCCTGTCCTTAGCATTAACTCAATATTCTCATTGGTACCCTTTCTTGGTAATGTTTTTCCCAATCTAAATTATAGGTTTGGTACCGTTCACATCTACAATTTGTAGTCCCTCGTGGCTTAAACAAGCTCTCTTATAACTTACTGCGCCTCGGGCTCTGATGTGGTTAACATCCTTGGCTCGTAGGCTCTTAATACTTAATGTCTCAGTTCATTATTTGTACTCTTACTCATCTGCAGGTCTTCCCTATAAGATTCTGGTTCTTTGAGCACTATCCACCGTTAATTTACATACTAAATGTAGTATCGGGTTTCATGATAAGTTGCTGCATCCTGCTTCCCGCTAGGGAAGTTGTTCAGGTGATCTGAGGTTACTTAGTGTCTTTGACAACGCTGTCATTTTACTAGACTTATGTCTTTTAATAGTCAAGGTTAGGTCGTATTAGGCGTTCGCCTTAAGGTGTCCAAGTTGGATATAATCCTGTTATCTTATACTCCCATCTCAACGCTTCGTTCAACTTCCGTTGACTATGCCACTCGTTGATGATCAATCATACTTGGGTGTTAATGAGTTAACAAACAGTGTTAACTGTCATTCATCAGTTGTTCGGCTCGACTATGCCCGCTCTGTGGGGGTAGTCCTCTGAGCTTTCCTTTCCCAGGGTTGTACGACTTTAATCCTTAGTAGGTTATAGCTTATGTTTATTTCTTTTATCCTTGATTTCCGGTTTTCCAACATTTTCATTGGAGAATGTTTTATTGGTGTCCTTAATGGTCACTCTGAGAGTCTTATCCCGTTTTTCGTTGTAAGTCGATGCTTCAACAGTCTCAATAGTATCTTATAATACATCCCTTGTATATCATTGCTTATATAGTGTTTTTGCTCGCATTTCCGAGCGATCTCTTAAGTTTTCCCCTTTGGGATCCGGGTTGGTGTTCTTACTGCACTGCACGTCGGTTGTTGTTGTACTGTTGCTAACATCCATATGGTCTAATATTATGTCCAAGTTCTGCTCCCGGCTGACTGGTGTGTCACCTCATCTCATCATGATCAGGCTGTCGGGCCTTTCCATGGTCTTATTTTCCTGTCCTCGTGGATTTACAATCCGGTATTAATATATGCTGCAACTGTAGCGTTCTCCTATTTCGCCTTGATGGCTTTTCGTGTGGCTTAACCGTGGTAGCACTTGCTATGGCAAGTGCGCCATGCAGGATGGGCTATTAGTGCAAGGTACATTGGAAGTGATGCTTCCTTCTAATTCCCATGTAATTGGTAGTCCTCGGGACTCCTTCGATGATCTCTTCTTTTAGATAACTGGCCATCCGGCAGTTTTCCTTGTTGTTTGACAGTGCTGTCATTTATCGGGGCGTTCCTCTTTTTGAGGGAACCCCTGAACATTTCTTTATGTCTTAATCCTCGCTCCTGTCTCCACACATTTTGTTGTGGTTACTAAGTAACGATTTTCCTTTAGGCACTACATCGTAGTCCTATTTCGGTACACAATTTATATGAGTTCCTATCGTCGTCCGCATTATGTTGGCAAGTTTTATAACCTTCCTTGTTGTATGGGGTTGGAGTTCCCGTTTCTAACTGGACTTTCCAGTAATCTCATCCTTATGCTTGGTTTTATCCTACTGTTATGCTCCCTCGGACCACTGTCCGGTACTCATGTCGCTTCCCTTTTCCTTTCTATTACAACCCGTAGTGCTTCCCTTATCATTGGTATTTGCGGGTTATTTCGACTGCGTAGCAATGTCGACCCAATTTGCCGTAATTACCGTTCCTTTATTGATAGAATTCCATAGGTAGCGCCTGTTTCTCTGTTGCGCTCCATTAAAAACCTCCAAGTTCTCCATAACTGTTGTACACCAATTGTTTCTTCTCGTATTGCTTACTGTAGCTACTGCCAGATCGGGTTTTCTCCGAGTAAGAGAAGGCTTTTCTCTCTCTGGCGTTTTTTCCACCTATTTACGGTTAGTGATGTGGAGGGCGGGGGCCTAGGTACTATGGATATCCGGTAAACACCGGGAAAGTCCGGCTAACGACCTTCTCATCTATCTCTTAACCCTTAAAACCTGTAACACCCCGTCCTAAGCCAATCGTGGTTATCGCAAATCTCAACACTTAAATACAATCGTCGCAGCGGATAAAGAGTAACTACCGGGACCTTGCCACGGTCTGATCATATGAAATACCGATCCTTAACACCTTACAACACTTATCTAAGTAATCCACCATCCAAAGTACCAACCAACCGAGTAGAGTATTTAAGTCACAACATAACTTTACATGAGTTTAATATAAACAGACGGGAGCACAAGCGCAACCCGTATACAAAATGACAACCCATCCTAAGTCTAACCACCCCCACTCTCAGGGTGACTCCTCATCGGGCGCTTACCTGCAAAATAAAAACAGCCCCCAAAGGGGTCAGCACGAATGCTGGTACACCCTCTCATGGCCCCCAAGCTAACGGGGCTACGACGACTAATTGTCGATAGCATGAAAGTTGATTAGCAATACATCATATATACGAAGTGCTATAAACAACAATTCACAATGAACAAGTAGTTCACACAAATTGAACGACACAAGCGTTCCCTTATCAAACGGGTTAGTAACCCTCTCCTTAATCCTTATTTCCTTAACCTCAGTTCCTTATCTTACCTCAGTCTTAACCTCATCTTAATCTCAGTATACAAACCGTTCCATGAAAGGAAATGGTTGTAGCTTAACTCAAACTTGGGATTTAGGTGATCCCACCGCACCATCTTAATGCCACCTACCCTGGACGGGAGTCCAGCGTAGCTGAGCCGGCAACCGGCTCTAGGCTACAAGTCCGAAGACAAGTCCTTAGGCGGAGGGCGGATCTGATTCAGATACCGTCCCCCTTCTCTTAGCATGCATGACCGGAGTCAGTCCCGGGTTCCTCGCTCAAGTTCCAGTTAGTAAAATCTTACACTCCAAGTGTTAGTTAAACCTTACCAGGTGTTAACCAACCAACAACATTAATACTCACCTTAATCCAACCTCAGTAAGTACTAAACTTAATTAGTAACATCTCAAGTCTCGTGAGTTAGTGTAAAGAAAACACATACACAACGAGAACAAATATACCGGTTGCATGCTTTATCTTGTCTTAGTCATAGCAATTAAACATAGCACACAAGCCGAGGGACACCTCGTTAGCAAGCAGGTCACAAGAAGGATTGTACCGTTCACCGTCGACCGTTGTTTGATTAACTTCTTCGGGGTCCCAATTCACAAACCTAAAACATCGATTCATTTTTAGGCCGTTAGTTATTTACAACTTACTTAACTTACTTAGTCCCTATAAATCCCCATTCAATACCCTCTTAGGCCATTGCCTTTAACCTTATAACTTACTTTAAACATTAAGGTTTATACATATTCTTAACTTAATTACTTAAGTTCTTAGGGTCCTAATCATCAACATCCTATTAATGGCACACCTTAATACCATTACATCCTTAGAAATAAAAATTTCTTTTTTTTTTTTGTGTTAAGGGTCGACCGACCCACCGACCGACCCAACCTATGGGTCGGTCCGTTCCAGTAACTTTCTGGTTCAGACAACACACCCTAGACCGACCCACGACCGACCCATCCTTTATGGGTCGGTCCATTGCCGAAACTTCCGTCTTTTGAAAATTCTCCGACCGACCCAAAGCTAAACCGACAACTTTCTGGTTCAGACAACAACCTAGACCGACCCACGGACCGACCCATAACCCTCTGGGTCGGTCCTCTGCCGAACCATTTTCCTTTGTTATTAAATTTTGGCCGACCGACCCACCGACCGACCCATCCTTATGGGTCGGTCTATTCCGAAACATTTCTGCTGGGTTTACAAGGTCGACCGACCCAGAACTGGGTCGGACCCTGGGTCGGTCCACTACAGATTTTCTTCTATTAATATGTTCTTTCAACTCCAAACTCTTCCCATGTATACTATTATGTTCCAACCTCATTTAGGTCCCTCAAATACACTTTAAACATTCCTCTAAAACCATTAAATCACTCACCAATATCCACCTTGATCATTATGCATTTTCATTGTAATAATGCCAACTTCTTATAATGTTTTTCACTAGGTTTCTAGGTGGTGGTTCACACCTAATGTAACCTCTATGCCAATGCTTTCCTCATCACTATAACATCATCTCCCAAGCATCTTTCACCATCTAAACTCTTTTATGCATTTACCTAAGGCTTCTTCACAAGTTATTCTTCCCTCCATCAACACATCATTTCCTTCCTAGTGTCTACCAACTCTTGCCTAGTCCTAAATACTTCAAGTACATTCTTTTGATTCCTAACCCTCCTTGGTGACGCCTAAATCCTTATGACTCATTAAAACACCTTAAGCTCACCCTTTTTCATTAAGACAACCACTAGAACTTCCTAGTACTCCTTAGTCATGAGATTTCCTTAGAACATCTTAAACTCTTAGGTTCTTCATTATATTTTGCCATGGGTTCTCTAGTATATTGTTACACCCAACATTTGGCTTTTCTCATCATCAAACAACCAAGATCACTCATATCCTCATTGCAACATCTTAACACACAATTACACCAAAACTACACCACATCACAATATAGTGCTTAAACTTAAAATGCTTGGCACTTAGGCCCTTAAATGACAATAATCTTAATCACTGAATTTCCACATATATTGCCTTCAACCTGCGAATACACACAACAAGGCTCCCATTGAAATAAAATGCTTCTTGTAATTCATCACCACATTGTTTAACTAAGTCTTTTTCTCATTTGCTCTTTAGTCACTAGTTCTCAATATAATAGTATTCTTTCTCTTAGGTTTATAACTCCTCCCAAGGTAAACTCTACACTAAACTTATCATATATCTAAATCCCATTCTTAAACAACAACACCTTAAGGTAAGTAATTTACCTTGTTCTTTCTCAAGCTTCACAAACTTTCCTCCTTAGTTTTTCCCTCTTCAATTTCGGTCACCAATATAAATCTCCTTGCCAATACTCTAAACAATGTCCAATGATTCTAATGAGCACTCAACAACTTATTAACCTCAAGGAATAAAACCTAGGTTAAAAATGTGTTTTAAGGTTTTAGATTGATTGTTTTACCTTAGTTCCTCAAGGCAAGCTTGGGTTTGAAGCTAGAAGGACCTCCTCTCTCCTTTGAAGAGTAGAAACAAGCTATGACAAGGCATCAAAATGAAGCCTCATGAGTATATATTTTCGGTCAAGAAGAAAGGTGATGGAAACCTAGATTTTCTTGCACTTTCTTTACCTTAAGAGAATGGAGATGCCAATGGAGTCTCCAAGCTTGAGTTTCCTCCTCTAATGGTGGTTTGGCTTGGCACCAAAGTGAAGCTCTTGGATTTTTGAAAAGATAGAAAGATGGAGCTTGAGCTAACTAAGAAGAATCTATGCTTTGTTTTGGATTTGGAGCTAAAATGAGTAAGTGGTGTGCAAGAGAAGATGGAGCTAGCATGGGGAAGAAGCTCACGTTAATGGAGAAGGGAGAGAGAGTAAGAAATCGTGGAACCAAGGGAGAATGAAGAAGTTAGGAGAGAGAGAAGACTAATGTGAGATATTTGTTCCTAAAAAAATAGTGACTAGTACATCCCCTCCCTTATTTATCAATATTTCAATCTTGTGTTGTGACTCATCTCCCCTCCTTTAATAAAAACCGGCCACCCTTAAGTAACCAAGGTTACTTTAGTCCTTGTTTGTCAATTAACTCACTTATATTACTTATGTTACAAACTAGCTTAATTAAATCACTATTCATACAACAAGGCACATTGTTGTGAAATTTTTGATTTCCCACTAATATAGCCTCCCAAATGTGATACTATATAGTACACATATATATTTAAGAGTAATGATGGACATTTAGCCATTCAAAACTCATTTACAAGACAATTTTTCAAAAATGTGCTTTAAGACTCCTTAAAGCACATTTTGTGTTTTAAACTTGTTTTCAAGCTTGGTTTTCTTTGGTAATTGTTTTAAAATGACCATTAGGATATTACTAAGGTCTTAGAACAATATTTGGGTACTCTCCCAAGTCTCTCCAAGCTTAAAGCACGTTTTTGCTTAAACCGCACTTTCGGTGTTTCCTTATATTTCCTTTGTTTAAAATGGTTTCTAAATATTCCTAAGGCATTCTTTAGCCTTCTTATACCTTAATTAATCACTTAAACACCATATCTAAGTTTGGGGTATTCAATCTACCCCCCTTAAAAGAACTTTGTCCCCAAAGTTCACTTATATGCTTAACCATTCACGGTACTCAATTCTCTTAATCTTAACACCACATCTTATATTCACATTCACACATCTCAAGACTCGAAGGTCAATCACAAATACAATACATAAGTATCATACATAACTCAAACTTAACACCAAAGTGTAGCCACTTACACGAATTCACATCTTAAACAACCAAGCAAACGACAAACATGGTCGTTTCCTAACTCAAAAGGAGGAAGCTCTACCCCCCTTAAAAGGGGTACGCCCCGTACCCTATACAGACGATCTAGTCAGTAAATAAAGAAGGGTACTTCGCCCTCATCTTATCCTCTAATTCCCACGTGGCCTCTTCGACATCCTGGTTAGACCAGAGAACCTTCACCAGTCGCACTGACTTGTGGCGAGTGTCCCTAGTCTTTCTGTCCAAGATTCTCTGAGGAGTCTCCACGGATCTCATATTCGGTTCTAAAGTCAACCTCTCAGGTTCTAACACATGGGAGGGGTGGTGCATGTACTTCTTTAGCTGGGAAACATGAAAGACATCATGCACTTTACCCAGGTCAGCAGGTAAATTCAACCTGTAAGCAACCGGGCCCACCCGCTCCGTAATCTCATAAGGACCAACAAACTTAGGGCTCAGTTTGCCCTTCTGCCCGAATCTAAACACACCCTTCATCGGTGATACTCGCAGAAATACCTGGTCGCCCACTGCGAACTCTAGGTCTCGTCGTCGAACATCAGCATACGACTTCTGCCTATCCTGAGCAGCTCTCATGTTCTCCCTGATTTGCTGAACTTCAGCCTTAACTTGCTCCAAATATTCTGGCCCTATAATGACCGTCTCACTCGACTCATCCCAGCAGAGCGGTGTACGACATGGTCTACCGTACAACGCTTGAAAAGGTGCCATCTTGATCGAAGCGTGATAGCTGTTGTTGTATGAAAACTCGATCAGATGCAATTTGTCAATCCAACTGCCCTGGAAGTCTAAGGCACATGCTCTCAGCATGTCCTCGAGTGTCTGGATAGTTCGCTCAGTCTGACCATCTGTCTGAGGATGGAACGCGGTACTCAGCTTCAGCTCCGTACCCAACGCTTCTCTAGTAGCTCGCCAGTACCTCGAAAGGAATCTGGTATCTCTATCTGACACAATGGTCTTCGGTATCCCGTGATGTCTCATAATTTCCTTCTCAAATAACTCAGCCAATCTGGTCACCTTCCAAGTATCCTTCATCGGTATGAATCGGGCTACTTTGGTAAGGCGATCCACCACCACCCATATCATGTTGAGACCTCCCCTAGCAGGTGGGAGTCCCACTACGAAGTCCATGGAGATATCATGGAACTTCCACTCCGGAACTGGCATCGACTGTACCATTCCGCCCGGTCGTCTGTGCTCAAATTTCACCTTCTGACATGTGAGACACCTCAAGACGTACTCGGTAACATCTGTCTTCATCCCCGACCACCAGAAGTACCTCTTCATGTCTTTATACATCTTAGAGGCTCCCGGATGGATGGAAACTGAAGAACAGTGTGATTCTCTAAGTATACGGTCTTTCAGATCCGCATTGCCTCGTGGTATGCATAACCGGCCCTTTAGTCTGATCAGATCATCATCATGAAGTCTGAAGTCGTATTTCTGACTCTCAAAGGTACCATCTGTCAGCTTCTGTCTGACCTCTCTCATGTACTCATCTGCCCTCTGAGCCTCTCGCACCTCATCAACCAAGCTGGAGAAAGAAACTAGCGAATGGAGTGAGTGTGCTCGACGGCTCAGGGCGTCCGCTACAACATTGGCCCTTCCCTCTTTGTATTGAAGGTCAATGTCATAGTCTTTCAGGAACTCCAACCATCTCCTTTGTCTGAGATTCAACTCCTTCTGAGTGAATATATATTTCAAACTCTTGTGATCGGTATAGATCGTCACACTAACCCCGTATAAGTAATGGCGCCATATCTTCAAGGCGAAGACTACAGCTCCCAGCTCTAAATCATGCGTGGGGTAGTTCTCCTCATGTTTCTTCAACTGGCGTGAGGCATATGCCACCACCTTGCCATGTTGCATGAGCACGCAACCCAGCCCTCTGCCGGATGCATCACAATAAACCTCAAAGCCCTCCGTACCGTCTGGAATGGTCAGAACCGGTGCAGTGGTCAGTGAGTCCTTCAAACTCTGAAACGATCTCTCACAGTCAACCGTCCATCGAACGGTGCATCTTTCTTCATCAGACTGGTCATCGGTTTCGCGACCTTGCTGAAATTCTTAACAAACCGCCGGTAGTAACCTGCCAAGCCGAGGAAGCTCCGAATGTCGGTAACTGTCTTCGGTCTTGGCCAAGTACGCACGGCATCAATCTTCGCCGGATCTACCGAGATCCCGGCATCTGAAATGACATGACCTAGGAAAGAAACCTGGTCAAGCCAAAACTCACACTTGGAGAACTTAGCATATAGCTGGTTCTCCCTTAGTATCTCCAGTACTCTCCTCAAATGTTCCTCATGTTCAACCTTAGACTTCGAGTATATCAAAATATCATCAATAAACACCACAACCGACTTGTCCAGCTGCTCCCGGAACAAGCGGTTCATCAGATCCATAAACTTCGCCGGTGCGTTCGACAAACCGAACGGCATCACTGTAAATTCGTAGTGGCCGTATCGTGTCCGGAATGCCGTCTTCTCAATATCTCCCTCCTTAATGGCTATCTGATGATACCCTGATCTGAGATCAATCTTGGAGAATACAGAAGCTCCCTTCAACTGATCGAACAGATCGTCAATGCGGGGTAGTGGATACTTATTCTTCACAGTCACTGCATTCAACTCTCTGTAGTCGATGCAGAGGCGGAGACTACCATCCTTCTTCTTCACGAAGAGGACTGGCGCTCCCCATGGTGACACACTTGGTCTGATGAATCCCTTATCCAACAAGTCTTTCAGCTGTTCCTTTAGCTCATTCATTTCGGCCGGAGCCATGCGATATGGTGCCTTGGCTATCGGTCCGGTACCAGGTAGCAGCTCGATGGTGAACTCTACCTCCCGAGTGGGTGGCATGCCGGGCAGTTCCCGTGGAAAGAGATCAGGGAACTCCGACACTACCGGTAAGTCGGGGTCGAACTCGGGGTCTCTCTCTATGTCCTGGACATAGCAGAGGTACACTTCTTCCTTCCTCCTCAGCTCCTTATACATTGCCATGGCGGTGATGATCTTAGTCGAAGGCTCTCGAGGCCGCTGGCGGTATGATATGGTTACCCCAGACGGACTCCTGAGAAGCAGCCTATGCTCGGCGCAGAGGATACGACCCTTGTGCCGCTCCAACCAGTTCATCCCGAAGATAACATCAAATCCCAACTCTCTGAACTCAATAAAACTGACTGGGAAGTCTTCCCCTTAATTCTGACAGTGGCTCCTCGGTAGTAGTGAGTGCAACGAACCTTCTCCTTAGACGGGAGCGTAACCGTAAAGTCGGGTAGCTCGTCGGCGTCTAGCCCCAACCTTCTCGCAAAGGATGCCGAGATAAAGGTGTGCGAGGCCCCTGAGTCGAAGAGAACAGATGCCTCAATCCCATTAATCGGAAAGGTGCCGGTGAGGATAGTACCGCTTGCGCCGGCCTGTGCCTCTGTGAGTATGCTTAGAGCACCTTCCGTACCGAGTCCATAACCTAATTGTATTTCACAAGCTTCATGAGTAATGATGGTATAACAGGAGTCGTGACAAATATATGAACAACACTGTTATTTTATTAATAACCATCCTGTTTACAACATGTGCTTCTCCTTACATCTCATACTAAACATTACATGGCTAATATTGTCTAAAGGTTAGGTTTAACCGTCCTGGTTTCATGTGCGTCGCATTAATTACTGCTGACGGTGCTGTATTCAACTTAATTCTTTTAATCCCATGGTACAACATCCTTGATTCTCCACCCATAACTAATATATCTCCAGACTTAAGTATTAACTTATTTGCACGGTCCGCACGCTTCTGCTCGCCGTATAAAAATTCTGCATCATCCCCAATGGACCAAGACACTACGGGTATCCCTCTTTCGAGAGACTCCGCTGTCTCGTCCTTATCCTGGTGTAATCCGAGTCGTCCATCTTTCTCGTAGAAGTTTATTATGCAAATGTCTGCTTGTATGTCTGGAATCGGTTCAGCTTCCAACTGCTGAGCGATTTCCACGACTTGTGTAATTACCGGATGGAACTCTTCGGGTATGCCCGGTGGTGAGTCTCCATCGTGTGTTCTAGTGGTTCGGTAAGTCTTGGCATACGGATTCCAATCCTTGCCCAAGCTCATCATCTTTAATTTCATCCTTGCTCCTCCTGGGTACTCCGGTGTGTAAAAACCTCCCGGTCCCACTCCTATCTGGTTGCACCTCCTGATGATGGCTATTTGAGCTTCGGGTGTCAGGTATCCCCTTAATAGAATCATACCTGGGCGGATAACCTGACATTGTTCGGTTGGATAATCTCGGGTCTCGATGACGGTGTCTTCCGGGTTGGGTGTTGATGGCATTGGATAGCAAATGTTGAAGCTTCCTAAGGTGGTAATAGGTTATATCTTACTTATGTTCTAATCACAACATGTTCTTACTTAAGTTCTAATCTCATCTTATTCTTATCATCTTAATCATTCACCAAGCATGCATGAAATGCGGTAAGCAGGCAATTTTATTACTAAAGGTTATAACGGTACCTGGCCTCGATGAGGGCTCAGGCTCATCATCCCGGTCCACCATGTGTAGTGTGGGTCCCGACTTCTGGACCACTCGTGGGTTCTTGTCAGCAGCTTGCTGTCCCCTCCTCTGACCGTCAGAACTAGCTCCCTGATCGGTCTTGCCCTTGCCCTTCATCTCGGGCCTATAGGCTCTGCTAGCGGGGTTCCGGAAGCACTCATAAGCTCGGTGCCCGTACACCCCACAGAAGTTGCACTCCACCTTATTTCCCTTGCAGTCGAGTCCGGGGTGGTCCTTGTGACACCACCTACAGATGAAGCGTCGCTGGTAGCCACCACCGGCTCCCTTCTCAGTCTCAGATCCTGATCATTCATAATATTAATTCTCATATCTTAAACGGTTATTAATGGTCTCTTACTCACTCAATATTAGTTTCCTTACCCTTTGGCGCCTTAGAGCGCAGGGGTGTAGCTGCGTAAGCATACGTCAGCTTCAATGGCTCTTCCTGAGCCTTCTCCTTTTCCTCCTTCCCTTTCGGGTTTTGATTTTTCTGGGCCTGAGGCTGGTACTTCTGTTTCTTGTACCCACCTTGCCCTTGGTGTTCTGTGCTTTTCCCAACATTCTTCCTCTTAGCATTGTCCTCGTCCCTCAGCTGGACGGTTATCTCAACCTTAGCAGCGGCATGATAGCACTCCTGCTTTTCAAAGTATTAGTTTCACTTAACTCTTGTAACTTAATCTTATTTATTCACTTATTTAAATCTCAACCATTCTTATACCTGCAAGGTAGTGTAACTCGTCGGCCCCATGCCGTAGCGGAGTCGATGGCTAAGCCCGCCATAGAAGCGGTCCACCAGGATCTGGTCAGAATACCCCAGACCTGGCAGAAGACGGAGCAAGGCGGTGAACTCTGAGTAATACTCGTCCACCGTCATCTTGTCGGTCTGCTTGAGCGCATCCAACTGCAAGCGCTTCTTCGTCTGGACATGGGCGGGATAGTACTTTGCCCGAAGCAACGCCGTGTACTGGTCCCAGCCGAAGTCTGGATTGGCCACGTGCTCGGCCCTCACCAGCTTCCACCAATCGCCTGCCGCCCCTTTCAGGTAGAAGGCAGCCAGACGCACCTTGATCCCAGCGGGGACATCAAGGGTCTCGAAGGCGGTCTCCAGCTCGGAGATGTACGCCTCAAGCTTGGCGGGATCCGTCTCCCCCTTAAAGTGTGCGGGTCGAAGGTCTGCAAGACTCTTCACCCAATTCGGTTCCCGGGGTGGTGGAGGTGGAGGTGGCGCACCCACACCAGGCTGATAGCCCATGTGCCCCAAAGCAGCAGCCACGATCTCTGCGATCGTCTGCCCTCCCGGTATCTCAGCAGCATCATCACCTCTTCCTCGGCCTCGGCCTCTCCTTCCTGACATCTGAACAATGACAACTCACATTAGATTCGTATTCACCACAGTTCTGGTTAACGAATTTTATGACGTCCGTAGACGGTAAAGACAATCCACCCTTATTGGTGGTTATCTGACTCTACTCACTTAACTTCTCTCACACCTTATCCCATTGCTTATTTCTTAACTCATAGCCTAACTCGGTGGTTCCTTATGTCCGGTATTTCTCGATCAGAGCGTAACTACGCTCTGATACCACTTTTGTAACACCCCGTCCTAAGCCAATCGTGGTTATCGCAAATCTCAACACTTAAATACAATCGTCGCAGCGGATAAAGAGTAACTACCGGGACCTTGCCACGGTCTGATCATATGAAATACCGTTCCTTAACACCTTACAACACTTATCTAAGTAATCCACCATCCAAAAGTACCAACCCACCGAGTAGAGTATTTAAGTCACAACATAACTTTACATGAGTTTAATATAAACAGACGGGAGCACAAGCGCAACCCGTATACAAAATGACAACCCATCCTAAGTCTAACCACCCCCACTCTCAGGGTGACTCCTCATCGGGCGCTTACCTGCAAAATAAAAACAGCCCCAAAGGGGGTCAGCACGAATGCTGGTACACCCTCTCATGGCCCCCAAGCTAACGGGGCTACGACGACTAATTGTCGATAGCATGGAAGTTGATTAGCAATACATCATAATACGAAGTGCTAAACAACAATTCACAATGAACAAGTAGTTCACACAAATTGAACGACACAAGCGTTCCCTTATCAAACGGGTTAGTAACCCTCTCCTTAATCCTTATTTCCTTAACCTCAATTCCTTATCTTACCTCAGTCTTAACCTCATCTTAATCTCAGTATACAAACCGTTCCATGAAAGGAAATGGTTGTAGCTTAACTCAAACTTGGGATTTAGGTGATCCCACCGCACCATCTTAATGCCACCTACCCTGGACGGGAGTCCAGCGTAGCTGAGCCGGCAACCGGCTCTAGGCTACAAGTCCGAAGACAAGTCCTTAGGCGGAGGGCGGATCTGATTCAGATACCGTCCCCCTTCTCTTAGCATGCATGACCGGAGTCAGTCCCGGGTTCCTCGCTCAAGTTCCAGTTAGTAAAATCTTACACTCCAAGTGTTAGTTAAACCTTACCAGGTGTTAACCAACCAACAAAATTAATACTCAGCCCTTAATCCAACCTCAGTAAGTACTAAACTTAATTAGTAACAATCTCAAGTCTCGTGAGTTAGTGTAAAGAAAACACATACACGACGAGAACAAATATACCGGTTGCATGCTTTATCTTGTCTTAGTCATAGCAATTAAACAGATAGCACACAAGCCGAGGGACACCTCGTTAGCAAGCAGGTCACAAGAAGGATTGTACCGTTCACCGTCGACCGTTGTTTGATTAACCTTCTTCGGGGTCCCAATTCACAAACCTAAAACATCGATTCATTCTTAGGCCGTTAGTTATTTACAACTTACTTAACTTACTTAGTCCCTATAAATCCCCATTCAATACCCTCTTAGGCCATTGCCATTTAACCTTATAACTTAACTTTAAACATTAAGGTTTATACATATTCTTAACTTAATTACTTAAGTTCTTAGGGTCCTAATCATCAACATCCTATTAATGGCACACCTTAATACCAATTAACATCCTTAGAAATAAAATTTCTTTTTTTTTGTGTTAAGGGTCGACCGACCCACCGACCGACCCAACCTATGGGTCGGTCCGTTCCAGTAACTTTCTGGTTCAGACAACAACCCTAGACCGACCCACGACCGACCATAACCCTCTGGGTCGGTCCTCTGCCGAACCATTTTCCTTTGTTAAATTTTGGCCGACCGACCCACCGACCGACCCATCCTTATGGGTCGTCTATTGCCGAAACATTTCTGCTGGGTTTACAAGGTCCGACCGACCCAGAACTGGGTCGGACCCTGGGTCGGTCCACTACAGATTCTTCTATTAATATGTTCTTTCAACTCCAAACTCTTCCCATGTATACTATTATGTTCCAACCTCATTTAGGTCCCTCAAATACACTTTAAACATTCCTCTAAAACCATTAAATCACTCACCAATATCCACCTTGATCATTATGCATTTTCATTGTAATAATGCCAACTTCTTATAATGTTTTTCACTAGGTTTCTAGGTGGTGGTTCACACCTAATGTAACCTCTATGCCAATGCTTCCTCATCACTATAACATCATCTCCCAAGCATCTTTCACCATCTAAACTCTTTTATGCATTTACCTAAGGCTTCTTCACAAGTTATTCTTCCCTCCATCAACACATCATTTCCTTCCTAGTTGTCTACCAACTCTTGCCTAGCCCTAAATACTTCAAGTACATTCTTTTGATTCCTAACCCTCCTTGGTGACGCCTAAATCTTATGACTCATTAAAACACCTTAAGCTCACCCTTTTCATTAAGACAACCACTAGAACTTCCTAGTACTCCTTAGTCATGAGATTTCCTAGAACATCTTAAACTCTTAGGTTCTTCATTATATTTTGCCATGGGTTCTCTAGTATATTGTTACACCCAACATTTGGCTTTTCTCATCATCAAACAACCAAGATCACTCATATCCTCATTGCAACATCTTAACACACAATCTACACCAAAACTACACCACATCACAATATAGTGCTTAAACTTAAAATGCTTGGCACTTAGGCCCTTAAATGACAATAATCTTAATCACTGAATTTCCACATATATTTGCCTTCAACCTGCGAATACACACAACAAGGCTCCCATTGAAATAAAATGCTTCTTGTAATTCATCACCACATTGTTTAACTAAGTCTTTTTCTCATTTGCTCTTTAGTCACTAGTTCTCAATATAATAGTATTCTTTCTCTTAGGTTTATAACTCCTTCCCAAGGTAAACTCTACACTAAACTTATCATATATCTAAATCCCATTCCCTTAAACAACAACACCTTAAGGTAAGTAATTTACCTTGTTCTTTCTCAAGCTTCACAAACTTTCCTCCTTAGTTTTCCCTCTTCAATTTCGGTCACCAATACAAATCTCCTTGCCAATACTCTAAACAATGTCCAATGATTCTAATGAGCACTCAACAACTTATTAACCTCAAGGAATAAAACCTAGGTTAAAAATGTGTTTTAAGGTTTTAGATTGATTGTTTTACCTTAGTTCCTCAAGGCAACTTGGGTTTGAAGCTAGAAGGACCTCCTCTCCCCTTTGAAGAGTAGAAACAAGCTATGACAAGGCATCAAAATGAAGCCTCATGAGTATATATTTTCGGTCAAGAAGAAAGGTGATGGAAACCTAGATTTTCTTGCACTTTCTTTACCTTAAGAGAATGGAGATGCCAATGGAGTCTCCAAGCTTGAGTTTCCTCCTCTAATGGTGGTTTGGCTTGGCACCAAAGTGAAGCTCTTGGATTTTTGAAAAGATAGAAAGATGGAGCTTGAGCTAACTAAGAAGAATCTATGCTTTGTTTTGGATTTGGAGCTAAAATGAGTAAGTGGTGTGCAAGAGAAGATGGAGCTAGCATGGGGAAGAAGCTCACGTTGATGGAGAAGGGAGAGAGAGTAAGAAATCGTGGAACCAAGGGAGAATGAAGAAGTTAGGAGAGAGAGAAGACTAATGTGAGATATTTGTTCCTAAAAGCAAATAGTGACTAGTACATCCCCTCCCTTATTTATCAATATTTCAATCTTGTGTTGTGACTCATCTCCCCTCCTTATAAAAAAAACCGGCCACCCTTAAGTAACCAAGGTTACTTTAGTCCTTGTTTGTCAATTAACTCACTTATATTACTTATGTTACAAACTAGCTTAATTAAATCACTATTCATACAACAAGGCACATTGTTGTGAAATTTTTGATTTCCCACTAATATAGCCTCCCAAATGTGATACTATATAGTACACATATATATTTAAGAGTAATGATGGACATTTAGCCATTCAAAACTCATTTACAAGACAATTTTTCAAAAATGTGCTTTAAGACTCCTTAAAGCACATTTTGTGTTTAAACTTGTTTTCAAGCTTGGTTTTCTTTGGTAATTGTTTTAAAATGACCATTAGGATATTACTAAGGTCTTAGAACAATATTTGGGTACTCTCCCAAGTCTCTCCAAGCTCTTAAAGCACGTTTTTGCTTAAACCGCACTTTCGGTGTTTCCTTATATTTCCTTTGTTTAAAAGTTTCAAATATTCCTAAGGCATTCTTTAGCTTCTTAACTTAATTATCACTTAACACCATATCTAAGTTGGGGTATTGCAATTATGCTGGGATGAGTCGAGTGAGACGGTCATTATAGGACCAGAGTATCTGGAGCAAGTTCAAGCAGAAGTTCGCCAGATCCGGGCTAACATGAAAACAGCTCAGGATAGACAGAAGTCGTACGCAGATGTGCGCAGACGTGACCTGGAGTTCGCCGTGGGTGATCAGGTATTTTTGAGAGTATCCCCCATGAAGAGAGTGTTTCGTTTTGGCCAGAAAGGCAAGTTGAGCCCAAAATATGTGGGGCCTTATGTTGTGATGAGCGAATCAGCCCGGTAGCTTATAGACTTGACCTACCCGCCGAGCTGGGCAAGGTACATGATGTATTCCATGTGTCCCAGTTGAAGAAGTATATGTCTCATCCGTCTCATGTGCTTCAGCCTGAAAGGATAACCTTAGAGCCGACCATGCGATCAGTGGAGACTCCGGTATGCATTCTGGATACTAAGACTCGAGACACTCGCCATAAGTCTGTGAGACTGGTGAAGGTTCTCTGGTCTAACCAGGACGTTGAGGAGGCCACTTGGGAGCTGGAAGATAAGATGAAGGCGAAGTACCCGTCATTGTTACTTCTTAGTGTTTGTATGTATAGGGTACGGGGCGTACCCCTATTTAAGGGGGGTAGAGCCGTTTCGGTTATGTGTATGACATGTATTTGGATACATTGTCTGTGTTGTGTTGTTATGTTGTTACCCTGTTATGTACAGACCGCTGAGTCTGAATGATGTTGTGATGTTTTGTTGTTTGGACCTTGTGTCCGAGGTAATGTAAAGATGTTGTTAATGTTGATATGGAAGTGTTGTTGACATGTGTTCCCGTGTTCTAATATTTAGGATATGTGGAAGTATGAACTTTGGGGACAAAGTTCTTTTAAGGGGGGTAGATTGAAATACCCCAAACCTAGTTATGTTGTTTAAACATTTAAATATGGTATATTAAGACTGAAAAAAGTCTTAGAAATATTGGTAAACAAATTTAAACAATAGAAAACATAAAATGTGCTTTAAGGTTAATAAAGGCCAAAATGTGCTCTAAGCTTGGGATAAGCTTGGTTAAGACCTAATGAACTTACCAAGACCTTATTTATATACTAATGAACATATTAAACCAATTACCAAAGAAAACCAAGCTTGAAAACAAGTTAAAACACAAAATGTGCTTTAAGGAGTCTTAAAGCACATTTTCGAAAAATTGTCTTGTAAATGAGTTTTGAATGGCTAAATGTCCATCATTACTCTTTAATTAATATGTGTACTATATAGTATCACATTTGGAGGTCTATATCAATGGGAAATCAAAAATTTCACTTCTAAGTGCCTTGTTTTTATGAATAGTGATTTTAATAAGCTAGTTTGTAACATATGTTTGTATAAGTAATTAAATTGACAAATAAAGACTATAATACCCCTAAGTACTAAAAGGGGGCCGGTTTTCTTAAGTGTGGTGACTCACCACTCTCTTGTTAACATATTAAGTAAATAATGATAACTAAATAAAGTACTTTTTACTTTATAACTACAAATATCTTCAAAAAGTAAGTTCACTTTCATTTCTCTCATCTTCTTGCATTCACACGGTTCCATGCTCTCTTCAACCTCTCTTCTTCATTCTCTTCCACGGTAATACCACACACCACCATTAAACTCCATCTTTGATCTCTTGTAAAATCTAGCTCACTTAACCAAATCAAAAACAAACACCGCCATTCTCTTAGTCTCATCAAGCTCTTCATTCCTATCTTCTCAAAACTTCAAGACCACCATTTTGGTGCCATGGAGTTCCACCATTGAAGGAGCTTGAGCTTGTATTTCTACATATTATTACTCTCCTTTGCTTCTAGGTAAGGAATCTCAAATAAAAACTTCATTTCCTCCATGTTTTGTGGTTGACCGAAAATACCCATTGAAGGTGCTCTTTATATGGCTTTGTTTTAGCTTCATTCCAACCTTTCAAGGACTAGGTGGAGTCCTCTCTTCATAGATATTCAAACCCTCTTCAAAGACCAAGGTAAAACAACTACATTAATGTTTTTGAAATAATGTAAAAACTAGGGTTTACAATGAGTTTAAGCTTGGAGCTTGTATACTCATTTCAATGCTTGTATATTGTTTAGTAGTTGACAAGGAATCAAGTACCTAGCCGATTTTAAACAAGAAAGGAGTTTGTGTGGAAAAGAGGTAAATGTACTAACCTAATGTAGTTTAATGCCTTAGGAGAAATGAGCTTATAATGCTTGTTAAAACTACCTAAAGAGCAAACGGTAAATGCCCTAGTGAAATGTTCTTAAGGAGACTAGTAAAAGAACATATGTCTTGTTGTATGTATTTGCAGGTCAAAGGCATATATATTGTGGAGATTCAGTGTTTAAGGGTTATGCACTTTAAGGGCCTAAGAGCCATGCATTTTAAGGGCCTAAGTTCCATGCAATTTAAATTAAGCACTATATTGTGATGTAGTGTAAATTTGGTGAAACTATGTGTGTGAGAGTGTTCTTGGTGAGTTAAGGTGTTCTTGTGTACTTGATGGAGAAAACAATGTGTTTTGGCTTAGTAATGTTCTAGGAGAATCCATGTCAAAATTTAGGTAAGAAGCAAGAAGTTCTAAGTGTTTATATAAGGCTTGGTGAACTAGAAATGTTGGAAATGCTTAAGTATTTTACAAGAGGAGAAATAATGTGTTAAGGTGTTCTAGGTAAACAAAGGGACTTAGACATCAACTAGGGTCTAAGTGGTAAGAAATGATGCTTGGGAGATGATGTTGAAATGAGGAGGAAGCATTTTTGGGATAGTAGTTATCATAGGTATAAAACACCACTTGGAGACTAGGAGGAAATAACATAAGCGTTAGGAATTTCGGTATGAAATGAGTAAGTGTTTAAGGTGATAGATAATGAGTTTCATGGATGTTGTATGTGGATATAAGTGTACCAAATGTTGTTAGGAAACATTAAGAGGCTTTAGGAGAAGTTTGGTGAAGATTTGACAAGTTTGGGCAAGTTTAGATGGCGTCCGGCCCAGGGGTCCGACCCAAGTTTGGGTCGGACAGCCTCTGTTAGACGTCAGGAAATTGTTCTGGAACGGTCCGACCCAGAGGACTTGGGTCGGACATGGGTCGGACGGTCAAGTTTTGAAGGACGAAAAATGTTCTAGAATGGTCCGACCCAGTCAGGTGAGTCGGACATGGGTCGGACGGGCGTGTTTGTAAGGCGGTAAGTTTCTGTAATGGTCCTACCCAGTCGAGTGAGTCGGACTTGGGTCGGACATGTATGTTCAAAGGTCGATAAAATTCTCTGGAATGGTCCGACCCAGAAGGTTGGGTCGGACATGGGTCGGACAAGTTGAGTTTTTTTTAAACCCGAAAATCACTGGAAGGGTCCGACCTAGTTGTGGGTCAGACGGTGGGTCGGACAGACCAAAACTTAAAAAAAAAACAGAAAAGAATGTGACTTATGTAGTTAACCCTAGGGGGTATAATGAAGGTAACCTAGGGTAAGTTAGACATTAAAAACATGTCATACAATCATGTTAAACATTTAGTATGTTTGAAGTTAAATAAGTAATTAACCGACGTTATTAATTATGTGTAGGAGTGACCTACGGAGGGAATCAATCGAGGCAAGGACCAAGGTATGGTTTTCTTGCAGTCTGTTGCCTACCGGTTTACACCGGCTTGTGTGTTGTTTGTTTTCTGTGTGTTTATGACTTTGTAAGATTAAACCATGTAAAGAGTTTACAGTTGTTAAATATTATTATGTTGTTAAGTATGACTCTCTCTTCCCTTGTGTGTGTCTAACAAGACTTGACCTATTATTGTGATTTGTGTACTGAGTTCATTAATGAACTGCTGACAAGTGCTAAGGGGGGAAGTGAGGAGTCCGGTCTGTTCCGGCCACGCGTGTGAGTATGGGAGTCGATGTCATAACCGGTTCGATTCTCTTTGTATGTTATGGTTGTTTTCCAATTTGGTTTCCAACCTTCCCTTTAGCTTAACCAAGGCTATTTTACTGACTCACGTCGGGCCACATGGGCATACTATGTGTTATTTCGGTGGGCTTGGATCACTATATCCGAGGCACCTTGTGTTAAGTTATCCGTTCAATCTAACACGACGGTAACGAGTATGTAACGAGCTTAGCATGAGCATGGCAACATTCTCTAAGCTCTCTTTGGGGACTAACTGTGTTGGTTCTCTTCCTAAAAGGAATTTTTCTTGTGTGATGATGTTGTGTACAATACCCATGATGTGATATATATGTATAAGTTGTGTGTTTAAAATGAATGCCATGTCATCATGACAATTAGTTTGCGCGCATCCCGGTAGCCGATGGGCTGCGCGTTAACCATACCAGCCAAGAGTTGTTGACCCCCTCGGGGGCTCCATATTTCTTTTACTGCAGGATGAGGATCGAAGAAGCGGAGTGGCTTTAGATCCTAGGATGCAGGTTTACTTTTGGTTGCTTTTGGATGTTGGCCCGGGATGCGCCTGTGCTCCCGTGGCGTTATTATTTTGGTTGTGAACGGTTTACAGTGACAGTATACAGTAAAGGATGTAAGTAAATACTCGGTATTATGTCAATGTATATATATGGTTATTAGTTCTATGCTCGGGAGTCTGATCATCAGACCGGTACACTTGTATTTATTCAGCCTTGTTAACCACGTGGGTGGTTGACGGCGTTGTAGCACCAATCGTTTAGTTACTGTTTAGTTGTTTAAGTTCCGCTGCGATTTCAAGTAGTGTTATGTGCGTAGTAGGGGTGTTACAATATACATCATAAACATCATAAAAAGGTACCACACACATGGGTGTATACACATCATTCAAACCAGTATCTTGTAGGATACATACATATAAGTGCACATTACACACAAACAAACCAACAACGTATGTCCCATATACCAAACAACACACAACAAAACATCGTATGCCCCGCATACCACCAATTCAATGTTTGCCCCGCATACGAACAAACAAATATCATATGCCCCGCATACCACCAAACTACTGTATGCCCCACATACAAAACAACAAAACTCAGTGCACACACGTGCACAACCAAGAGGCTCTACCCCCCTTAAAAAGGGTTACGCCCCCATACCCCACAAGTATACAACAACCGCTCAACAAGGAGCGCTGGATACTTGGCTCTCATAGAGTTCTCCAACTCCCGTGTGGAATCTTCCACCTTTGGAGTGGATTATCCTCATATCAGAGAGATGGGTATGACTCTCGCCCTCCGGGCTCCACAATACATAAAGGGTGAGGCACTGAACTATTTGTGCTCTCTCCCGAATTCGTTCTAATGGGCCCACTCGCTCCATACTGTGGCGCAGACCCATGAACATAGGCTCAGTTTGCCTCTTTTTATTGCCGTATATCTTATTGTTTGGATTACTAGCGTACATGCGCGTATCTTCTCTCACTTATTTTCAGCTTGAGGTGTAAGATGACATTGGCTAGTTGTTAGTACTTAGTTCATTTGCACTTGTCCTTGTAATACTAAGACGTACTAGCCTTCATGTCCACGGAGGTAATGATTGTCATCCGTGTCTCCTGTTGGTTTTGTTCCGGAGTAACACATTATTGTAGTTCTTTGGTACTTACTTCGTATTGATATAAATTACATCCTCCCGTGTGTCGGGGTTAGCAACAACGTTCGTATGGTTCTTCCTGCTTTCTGCCAGGGGAATCCATATGTTGTGCTCGTATTAGAGTTCAGCATCTTCATCTTCCACTTCACATTATTCTCTGCTAATTTTACACGTCTAAGTTCGTCCACATATTTATTATTGATGGTTGTTCTTGTTGGTCGGTTCTGCACGTACCATATCCCAGTCGATTCGATGGTTATTAGTTCTCATAACGTTTATGTTCTTGCTTAAAGCATCTGCTAGTATACTAGCTTTGTCTTTCATCCTTGCGTAGTCATGCGTTTATGTTCACATCATTGGGTAGATTCCTCTGGATTTCAAGAATTTGCTTGATCCTTATGAGGGTTCTAGATATTATTCGCCCATGTAATGGGTTTCCTATTTCTGTCATCTGTGTCCACGTCTTCGAAAGGTTCCTTGTCTTCACTGTGTAATGTATGCTACTATGTGTTGAAGGTTCTTGGTTTTTCTAGCCCGTTGGTTTAACTGCGGCTCGTCTCGTCCATCATCGAGGTAATCTGCATCACTGTCCTTGGCACGAAGTTGACTACTTCTCGTGTTCCTTACACTACTTGTCTACATACATGGGGTACCATACTGATACATTACAACTAACCTGACAAAATTATAATTAAGTCTTTCAGGACCACATGCTCCTATCAGAGTGTGGTCGTCCCACGTCTCGTTTAGTAAACTGGTAGTGTCCGTCACACGGCTATTGTGAAGTATTCTATTGTCAATCTCCCTTTTGATGGATGTCCTTTTGTAGTGTGATGTCGATTAGTTCGAGTTGTCGTAGGTATTATTATCCTAGCGGCATGGATGATAAAGGCGGTTGGAGACAATATTTTTGCTCCCCAGACTCGTGTCCTTCTAGTAATATATAGTATCTGGCACTCCTATCTAAAGGTAGTTCTTTGGTTGTTAATCAGTTAAACATTAAATATTGATTCACCTTTACGGCTGCAATCGATTCTTGTAATATTCGTGTTGGGTTTAGCAACATTGGTCCTCCTATCTTAATTTCCTTGAGTACTATACATATTATTTTCCTCCCGGTTTAATTATTATATCATCTCACCTGCAGTTCACATACGTTCCCTCATCTGTTTAGTTGGATGCTTTGTGGATTGCATAATAGCTTGAGCAACTCGACTCTTCACTTCTCAACCATCCTCAGTGACGGTGGTGCATCTACAAGGGTATGCCATTTCACACAAGTTTATGCTTGTCCATAAGGATTAAACATTCAGCTCTATTAGTGATTAGCATTAAATGCTGGTATACGCTTTTAGTATTCGGCTAATAAGCCATGTATGAAAATTCTCAAACAATTAAATTGGTGTGGTTTACGGTGGCTATATATATTCCCTTCAGTTGTATTGGTCAGACTAACAGGTCTTCCCGAGGTTTCATAGGTTCCTAATCTTAAAGGTTCATATGAAAAACTGGTATGAAAATTTTGGTATTTACTAAGAGATTAAAATGTAGTCGTAGCTGCAACACTTGTTGTGGCAAGTGCGTAAGGCAGATGGAAATTTCAGTGGGTTAATTGTCATAGCGCTTGTAGTAGCAAGTGCGCCATGCAGGTTTAGATATTGGTTCAGTAATTTACTAGTCTCGTTGACTCTCTCGTCATTAAGTATGGTTTAAATAATAGAGTAGGCATTAAAATTCCATTCATATACATAAGATCGGTCAAGGTTTCAAGGTTACTAGTATCGGGTACACACATCTAGTCCCAAAGTCATACACAAAAAGGCGAGTGGTCACTGACACACTCCCACATATTTACAGCATATATCTGTCTAATATATAAGGTTAAGTACATAACAAAATAAGTAAAAGTGTTCCACTAGCGGTATCTCGGAGTTCAGGGTACTCATGCCCAATCGACTCCCTCCCTTTCAGGGCTCCAGCATCGATAGATGTCTGGCCCTCCTGACCACCTCGTGGTACTCCGGATCCTTCAGCTGAGGTCTTCTGAGTAGTTTTGGTGGTCCATAGTTATGGCCTTCTGGGTTCATCCAGCACTCGAACTCCCGGTGGCCCTCTTTCTTGCAATACCGGCACTCAACTTTGCGGCCACTGCAGTCGACCCCAGGATGGTCCTTCCCGCAACGCTTGCAATAGAAGTGGCGCTGGGGCTGTCCGGTGCCCTTAGGAGGCGCAGATCTCAGAGGCTGAGCATCTGTAGCTGGGCCAGTCAACCAAGGGACGGGCTCTTTCCCCTTCGCTCCCTGGTGACCCTGCAGCCCTTTCTTTTGGAAGAATTCTTTCCCTTCTTTTGCCATCGCCTGGAGACGCTCGTCAAACCTCAGACTCTCCCTTAGGGTTATTCTCTTCTTGTCCCAAGAGTCTCTTCCCGAATCTGAGTAGAGCTCCATCTCCAGCGTCATAGCACTCCGTATAGGGGGTGAAGATGTCAGAAGTCACAATTTCCACACCTGATAGTGGTTCAGCCTAATAGCTCTCATCTAGACGAGCTTCGCAACTCTAGAGAGCGATTGAGCTTCTAACTGACCCTTACAAGCCCTTCTACTCGACTATCACTAAGACCCTTTTGCCCTATATCTGGTGTTACATAAACATAACTATCAGTCCTTACGGTCTCAGGACTGATGCTTCTGCCTTGACTGACTCTCGGCGTCACTTTAACAACACCTTCGGTAGTACTCTATCGGAAGGCATTAGATAGAATCTTCCAGCGTCCTCCAGTAGGCTTCGATAGCATCCGACAATTGACCTCCGAGTCTCTGGTAGATCCCTCGCATCGGGGCCCGGTAGCAGGCTTCGACAATTGGTCTCCGGTAGCCTTAGCACGGTAGACACTACCTTCCGCATGGTATATCATACATTACAGAGGGTAGCACCCATCGCCATCTGGATGCAAAACAACAATCCCCCCCGGAACTTCTCGACCTTCACGGTCTCTTAGTAATCAACTCTGGGGATGAAGTCCAGCAGACTGATGAATCATGCATAGTACTCATCCACGGTCAGACCTCCCTGGGAGTGTCTCAAACTCACGGCGCTTCTTTTGTTTGAGATGTGCAGGGTAGTCCATCCCCCTCAGTAGCTCGACGAAGGCAGCCCACGTAAAGTCGGGCGTAGGCAGGTGATGGTCCTTGACCAACATCCACCAGTGCTGGCTGCATCCTTCAGGTGGAAAGCAGCAATGACGACTCTCTTGTCGGCAGGTACTTGCAAAGCTTCATAGGCCTTCTCATGTTCTACTATGAAACGCTCCAAGGCTATGGGGTCTGGCTCCCCTGAATAAGTAGGTGGTCGGGTCTCGGTAACTGACTTTAGCCAGTTTGTCTCCCTAGGCTGTGGCGGGTGGGCCGGTGCTCCTTCAATTTGAGTACAAGGCTGTGCGAGAGCGGTAACAATCGTCTCGGCAACTTCAGGATTCGCGGGGTCACCGCCTCCACCTCTACCGGCACCACAGCCTCTAGTCCATCCAGACATATGTATTATAGAATGTCGTATTATTACTCGGTAAATATATCGTACACAACCAGTGGATATTGAATTGCCTTTAAGGCTAATATATCACGTAATTTGCGTTACTAAACATAATTTCGTTTTAGACGAGTCATCTCGTACCTCACAAACGTTTTCCGTGTTTCCAAGTCCTGAGCTCACTATCTTAACCTATTATCTCGTCATCAGAGCGGCACTCCGCTCTGATATCACTTTTGTAACACCCCACTCGATAAACACGTAATAATCCCTCACGTAGCATAATTAAAAACGTCTTACAGCGGAAGAATATATAACATTAATTCTCACCTGGTGTCACCTGCCATTACTCGCTCATGCGAGTAACGAAGCAGAAACTAAATCCAACAACCCTAATAAACAACACTACAAAACCGTTGCGACGACGAGATAAATCCTATACAACATACTAAGTCTACATCCATAACCGTCGACAAGTGAGCGTCTACCTAATCCCGAATATATACAACCGTACCACAATATAATTCACAGTCAAACATTGTTATGCAATTGCATTCCATATGCGGTAAATAAATAACACCCTAACTACCCAGGTCCCGCATTTCGGCTTCAGCGAAGATCAACAACCTACACAATGCCATAAAGGCTCAGCGATAAACGCTGAGTATGCCGGGTTGGACCCTATTGGTCAATTAGTCATTTTTAACCATCTTGATATTAGATTGAGTTCATGCTTTACCATTTTACACATATAATTAAAACTATAACAATCATGCATAAATACATAACCATCCATCCAATCCAAACAGTCATTACATTTCACAAAACTTCAATTGCATAAACGAACGTGTCGAATAATTACAATACTGTGTATAATCGCCTTAGCGAACGGGGTCCATAATTAATATTATTTGGCCTTCAAGGCCCCATCCATCCAAACCATGTTAATTAATTACCAGTTGGGCATCATGTTGGGACAACCCGATTAACCTTACCACTGGACAGTAGTCCTCCCGTACACACAAAGGTGCTCATGTTGCCAGAGGTCCGGAGGCCCCCGGTCGTTCACTTTACCACGTAAATCGTCCATGTAAAGGCCGTAGCCGTGTACCAATAGTAGGTACCATCTGACCCACGATCCAATTATGGCTCGTTGGGAAATTTCCTAGAGCGGTACCCGATCGGGTACCCCTCAGTGATCACAAATGCGCAACCAGGTAGTTCGTAAACTACACTGGATTCCTCACCTCATCTCATACCAATTCTTTCATAAGATTAAGATATACTCTTAGTTTTTATGGAGAATACATTTTATTAATTAGCTGCCCGATGGGTCTTACGCATGCCCAGAAGTAATCTAGGTCGTATTCATGTTCGAGATCCATGTTCTTGAGACCGACATTGTCGTATCTCAAACCTAAGTGTTTTACTTAGGTTACCTTATACTTAATTATAATACTAAGGGTATTATATTAAGTAACCATCATGTCATCACATTAAGCGCATATGTATGTTTATATAAGCCGATCTATAATCGACGTAGTGTTAGTCCCGTAGGACGCTCGCGCATAATTAAATAATGCAATAACACACATCATCACACACACATAACCACACACATATCACACAAGTTATATATCAAACAAATCCGAGCCCGAGGAATTCCTTTGGACAACCAGATCAAACCCCTTTACATACCGTACACCTCAGACCTGGGATGCGAAGTGTAGCCCACTAAGCTCGTCGAATGTGCACGTCTGGAATGTGATCTAAAAATACGAAGAACGCTAAGTGTCAATCCACATGACAAAGTGACTCGGTATTTCCGAATAACGTCAGTAACCCCGGTATTACATCCCCGTATTTCTACTGTTATCAGTTACGGTATCGTTA
Organism: Limonium bicolor; assembly: GCA_023374045.1. Taxonomy (NCBI): domain Eukaryota; kingdom Viridiplantae; phylum Streptophyta; class Magnoliopsida; order Caryophyllales; family Plumbaginaceae; genus Limonium; species Limonium bicolor. The sequence continues at coordinate 186,756,774 of CM041782.1, forward strand.
TCCTTAAAAACTCCTTACTCATAGTATGTATTTATATTCGGTTTAACAAAGAGGTCGGTTTTTATACGAACGTCGTAATTAACGTTTTCAAATGTAGGAATTATATTTTCCAATCCGTAGTATTTTATAAGCGTTACGCTTTATATAAGTTCGTTTGTTCTCGTATATTTAATTCAACTGTTACATCGCATGCGTAGGTACGTATTATAACCTATAGTTGCATGCATGGTTATATTTTATAACCTATGGTTGCATGCATTCCATGCAACGTTATTTTATAATGTATGATAGATTACTATTCTTTAATATACCTCATATTATGCAACTTCTCAATTATGTAACAAGTTGTATTCATTTAAAACCTTGTGACCTTATAGTATATATATTTATACTAATAAGTTAAAATTTATTATTTACTATTATGTGGTTTGTAAACCATAATATATATATGCATGTTATTTGTGTCGGTATACATATATGTATGTATATACACATTGTTTTCTTAGTAAAATACTAAACTTTATACTATGTACATGTTATTCCTCATTCAAGGTTTATTTAATCATTCCAAAATCATATATTAACTATAGTGTTTTATATCATTGTATAATATAGTTTATATCTTCATTTTTAATATACATATGCATGCGCTACAGCATGTATAGTTTCATATACTATACTTTGACAACATAATATTATAAAGTGTTACACTCATATCCTAATATTATATAGTATGATATTTTATATGCCATTAACTTATAACATATAGTTTTAGTAGTTATATATATGTACCGAAAAACATATACCTATAATACACTTGTACTTCTTTATTCTTATAGTTTTCATTAATTACAATATAACCACATAACTTATACCATGTTATAGGTATCTTATTTTATAATATCAAAACTTGTAACAATATATAACCTAAGGTTTCAATACCCTTTATAAGTACCGAAAAGGCATGTATATTATACCCCATTTCCTTTCAAATCCCACACTTTCTAATTATTACAATTTCACCACTTATTTTTAACATACCATATTCATTATGTACTATAACATTTAAATCATATAGTATGTATATATATATAGTTTTAAAATTTCTGAAATTAGTGTACCGACCCTAAGGTCTGTTTTTTTGTTTTAACCTTCAACTTTTCTTATTTATACTTTTACACAAATATTATAACATTCTTACAAAACACATATTATACCATCCAAACATTATAATATTTATAACATATAGTTTTTATATGTTATTTCTTTCCAATATTACCGAACAGACCATAGTCTGTTTGGTATATTTTTTTCAGCCACAATATTTTCTTTATTTGCATAACGACCACATATATTATCATAAGTTATACATATAGGTTATATTATATAGTTTTAATATTTATTGTAGATATAACCTATAGTTTCCTGTTATTTATTTATGCACAACCCCTTATGTTTTCGAAATCCTTTTTCCTCCCAAAATCTTTCTTTTTAATCCTTTTTTACAATTTGACCCCATTTAATATAATATACTTTCTAAGTAACATAACCATATATTATACACTTTTTTTAATATAACCATTTATATAACTCCAAAATTCCCAAACTTTATACTTAGGATATAAATCATTATATTAACCAATCTATACCTCAACTTTTGGTAATTACCTTCTATACCCCAAAAGTTTTATAAATTCAACATTTAATCTATAATGTTACTATAAGTTCATAAATTAATTATTTATGACATTAAATTTGGTCAAACATCCTATATGGTCTATATTGGCCTATTGACTTTCAGTTTGACCAGAAGTTTTATATTTACGGTTTGACCCCCATAGTTTTCAGAAATTACATTTTTGTCTCAAAACTTATTAAATTTTATAGAATTCATAAAATAAGGTTTTCATGTCTAATTTCAGCTAATGCCTATAGTTAGCCCCAAAAATTATTTTAATACAGAAAAACCACATATCATTTACAGTTTGTAACACCCCTAAAACCAGGCCTAAGAGTTAAGGGGGCTACACGCCGCGTATTACTACCTATAACGCAAGGCTCTAAACACTCAAACGCAATAAAGGCCCAAACGAAGTTGTATTAAACATTGTTAAACCAATATTCAATACAGCGGAAGCAAATACCCAAATCCCAAATACGAACTGAGTCAGAAACAAAGTCAAAAGTATAAGCCCCGAAGGACACATCTCAAAGTATCAAACTGAATGAAACATAAGCTAAATACTATAGCTCCAGAACTCAAGATGATCCTCGCTGATCACTGCAAAAATGTTAGAGTAGGGAATGAGCACACAACTATCCCAGTAAGCACGACCGTCATCAGTAAGGTCGCTCAAACAATTGAAAACAGAGAGGAGAAATAACATTTATCCCACAATTCTCAAATCCAAAGCTTTCATACAGAAACATAGTGGAACTCAAGGGGTTCCCAATCAGAAACAGTCAGAACACTTAAACAAAGGGGACAAAACACAATGCACACACTCATAAGGGTCGGAGACCCATAGACCATACCAGGTCTCTCGGCAACGCAGAAATGACTCGAAAGAGCCAAAGGGTTCGTCAACCCCACAGAACGAAAGGGAATGACCCACACTCAGAATGACTCTACATGTATACCACGGAATAGCTCGACCCAGCCATTCACGCTCAGAAACAATGTGCAATGTCCCCCAAACAGAAGGGTTGCTTAAACAGAAGCAAAGTTGCATTTAAATATGCCAAAACACTCATAAATCAGTAGTACAGAACATAAGGATCCAATGCCGCAGACGGCACTCAAATCGGAGTTAAACGAAGAAGTTAGTGTGAAAACAGAGGGGTGTCCGAACTTGTTCCGGACGTCGAAGTTCGGACACAAGTCGAGACTCAGAAACCAAGAAGCCAATGTCCGAACTTGTGTCCGGACATCAATTTCGGACACAAGTCGAGTTGAAATCAGATAAGGAATTCAGAATGTCCGAACATCCAAGTTCGGACGGATGTTCGGACAGGTTTTACGGGAAAACACGCGGAAGGTCCGACCTTGTGTCCGGACGTCGAAGTTCGGACACAGGTCGAACTTAAATCAGAGGAAAACTTGAGGGTGTGTCCGAACATCCATGTTCGGACAGATGTTCGGACATACCCCGAACTTGAAATCATAGGCAAAAACGCACTGTCCGACTTCAAAGCTCGGACAGAAGTTCGGACAGTGCGAAACTGCAATTTCAGAAGACGAACAGAGCAGAAAAACAACGCAATTCAACACCACAATTGCCAATTAAGCACACACACCAAATCAGACATTAAACAGGAAACCATGGGGGTTTAGCCATCCAAAATCACAACAAAACGCTAATAGAAACCACACACAAACCACAAATAAACAATCCTTGCAACACCCCATGGCTGAACTTCCAAACTGAAATCGAGTAACCACCTACCTCAATAGCAGCACAAAACACTCAACTGAAATCAACAGCACAGCCCGACAGCTCCTCCAACCGGAGACCCGAACACAATCACTGAATTCCACATCAAACGATATATCCCAAATCAAACCCGAAGACCCTAGACTTTGAAATTACAAACTGTAACACTTTGCATCACAAACTGAACCGAGTGTACAGAACCTCCACAATTCGCAAGCACAGCCACACGCAGACACAAATCCAAACCAGAGCACAATCGCTGTTTCAATCACAACAATCTCCAAATCAAAACTGCAGAGAAGAGGAACTTGCTCAATTACTAATCTGAAATTCGAGAACCAACCTGAAGGCGGAGAACGGATTACCCCGCGCAGAGATCCCCACCAGATGCAGTAGATCATTCAACGCTTCAGCAAAGGAGGAATTAGAGAGAGAAGAGGGAAGAGAGGAACTGTCGTTCAACCACGATCGAGACGCTCCCACGATGGACCTGACGTGAATAACAATTGAAATAGAAGTGTAAAATAAATAAATAAGTAATCCCTTTCCTTATTAACATAATATGATTACCTTAATTGTAATGGTAATGACCTCCTGCCCTTGGCATTAAAACTACCGCCGGAGTCCCAACTGACGGCATAATGTAATCCATCCCTAGAATACCATAGTAACGGATTAATTAAGGTAGGCAATATACGGGTTTAACACACCTCCCTCCCCCTTAAAAGAATCTCGTCCTCGAGATTAACTCACCTTACTGCTCGAACAGGGAGGGATACTTGGCACGCAGCTCATCTTCGAGCTCCCACGTAGCTTCACTCTCTACTGATCTGACCACTGGACCTTCACCATAGGTAGGGTCTTACTACGAAGCCGACGGACATCCCTGGCTAAAATACGAGTAGGCACCGCCTCGAAGCTGCAGTCCTCTCTCAACTGAAGCTGGCTGTAGTCGATCACATGAGACGGATCATGCAGATACTTCCTCAACATGGAGACATGAAAAACACCGTGAACAGCAGACAAAGCGGTGGCAAGCTAACCGGTAGGCCACAGGGCCAATCCTCTCAAGATCTCAAACGGTCCAACGAACCTCGGGCTAAGCTTCCCACGCTTCCCAAACCGCCACGCCTCTGACCGGCGACACTCGCAGATAGACATGATCTCCAACATCAACTCAAGCGGCTACGCCTCTGGTCTGCATAGCACTTCTGTCTGCTCTGAGCAACAAGCAAACGCTCCCCGGATCACCCTGATCTTCTCTACTGCTCCCTGCACCAGCTCGGGTCCAACCAAGACCCTCTCCTTCAGGTCATCCCAACAGATGGGGGACCTGCACCTCCTACCGTACAACGCTTCAAACGGAGCCATACCAATGCTCGCCTGAAAGCTGTTGTTGTAGGCGAACTCAATCAGAGTCACATGCTGCTCCCAGCTACCTCCAAAGTCCAGGACACATGCGCGAAGCATGTCCTCCAAAATCTGATTAGTCCTCTCTGTCTGGCCATCCGACTGAGGATGGTAAGCTGAACTGAACGGCTAAATTCGTACCCAAGGCCTTATGCAAACTGCGCCAAAATCTCGAAACAAAACGTGGGTCACGATCAGACACAATAGTAGTAGGCACACCGTGAAGTCTCACTATCTCATCGAGATACAACCGAGCTAAACGCTCCAAACTGAAGGTCTTCTTCACCGGCAGAAAATGAGCAGACTTCGTCAGACGATCAACTATCACCCAACAGCATCACAACCCGAAGGAGTCCTGGGCAAACCCATGACGAAATCCATCCCCACACTCTCCCACTTCCACTCAGGAATGGGAAGGGGCTGAAGCAAACCCGCTGGCCTCTGGTGCTCAGCCTTAATCTGCTGACAGGTCTGGCACTTCGAAACAAACTCTGAGATATCACGCTTCATCCCAGACCACCAGAACGACTCCTGAGATCTCGATACATCTTCACCCCTCCTGGGTGAACTGAATATGGCGCTCCATGAGCCTCCTGAAGGATCTCCCTACGCAGCACTGCATCGTCTGGCACACATACACGGCCTCTGAAACACGACACACCCATTGCTGGAGAGACACTGAAGTCTGAATTCTGCTCTGAAGACAGCCCTCTCTAATCCGACACAAAGCTGAATCTGCTTCCTGACCAACCCGGATCCTGTCGACCAACGAAGACTGAACCTGAAGCGCTGCTATCACACTGGCACTGGCTGGTCTGACTACCCAAACACCCATACGCTGCAGCTCTAAGGCGGACCTCTGGACTCCCGTCAGAGCACAAGCTACACCCGAAGCACCTCTCCGGCTCAAGGCATCTGCAACAACATTCGCTCTACCCGGGTGGTAGAGGATCTCTAAATCGTAGTCATGAAGTAGCTCCAACCACCTCCTCTGTCTCAAGTTCAGCTCCTTCTGAGTGAACAAATACTTGAGACTCTTGTGGTCCGTGTAAACCTTACACGACGCTCCATACAGATAATGCCTCCAAATCTTGAGCGCGAACACTACAGCTGCCAACTCCAGATCGTGGGTAGGGTAGTTCTTCTCATAGGGCTTAAGCTGCCGCGAGCCATAAGCCACCACCTTACCCTGCTGCATCAAAACACATCCCAGTCCCTTATGGGACGCATCACAGAAGACCTCGAATCCCTCGGTCCCAGAAGGCAAAGTCAGAATCGGTGCGGTCGTCAGCCTCTTCTTAATCTCCTGGAAACTCTGCTCACAAGCCTCGCTCCACTCATACTTGACCTCCTTCCTCAACAGACGGGTCAGCGGGGATACAATCTTAGAGAACCCCTCAACGAACTTCCTGTAGTACCCAGCTAACCCAAGGAAACTCGAATCTCAGCAACATTCGTGGGCCTCGCCCACTCCATCACAGCTCTAATCTTCTCAGGATCCACTGAGATACCGTCCTTCGAGACCACATGTCCCAAGAATACTACACGATCAAGCCAGAAGTCACACTTCTTCAACTTAGCATAAAGCTCACGATCCTTCAGCGTCTGCAAAACAATCCTCAGATGCTCCTCATGCTCCTCTGCGCTCCTGGAGTACACCAAGATATCATCTATGAAGACCACTACAACTGATCCAGATAGGGTTTGAAAACCCGGTTCATCATATCCATGAATACTGATGGAGCATTAGTCAAACCAAAAGGCATGACTAGGAACTCGTAATGACCATAACGAGTCCTAAAAGCGGACTTAGGCACATCCTTCGCCTTAATCCTCAACTGATGGTAGCCTGAACGAAGATCTATCTTCGAGAACACTGTGGCGCCCGCCAACTGGTCAAACAAATCATCTATGCGCGGAAGGGGATAGCGATTCTTGATGGTCACCTTGTTCAGCTCCCTGTAGTCGATGCACAAACGGAAGGTCCCATCCTTCTTCTTCACAAACAGCACTGGCGCCCCAAGGCGAAACACTAGGGCGTATGAAGCCCTTATCTAACAGCTCCTGAAGCTGGACCTTCAGCTCCTTCAACTCCGCCGGACTCATACGGTAAGGGGCCCTAGAGATGGGCTGGTCTCTGGCGCTAATCGATGGTGAACTCCACCTCTCGCACTGGTGGAAGTCCGGGCACGTCGTCCTGGAAGACCTCTGGAAACTCTCTGACGATCGGGATGCTCTCCAAGCTAGATCCCTCACGCACCTCTGGCAGATAACATAAGAAGCCCTGGCAACCCTTCCTCAAGAAACTGGCTGCCTGCATCGCTGACACAATCACCGGCGCACATGGAACTGCATTCCCAGAGAAAGCAAAACGAGACCCGTCTGGCAAGTCGAACACCACTCTCTTCGCTGCACAATCTATATGGGCATGGTGCTCTGCTAGCCAATCCATGCCCAGAATCACATCAAAACAGGTCATCCGCATCGGGATGAGGTCAGCAAAGAAGGTCTTGTCCCTAACTACTATGGGACAAGCCTTACACACAGAATCCAACACACAAGGGGCAACCCCACCTAACGGACTACTCACACATAGGTCTACCTCACTAGGCATAGCAGTCAGTCCAAGATCACCCAGTAAATCATAGCACAAAAGAATGCGTAGCTCCAGAGTCAAACAGACAAAATACATCTCGAGAATGGATCTGGAGAATACCTGAGATGACGCGATCACCAGCTCGATCACGCTCTCCAGCCATAGCATAAACCCGGGCCTGAGTCTGAGGCTTCTTCTGATCGGACCTCGCCCCTGAATCTGAGCCGGTGCCTCTCTCCCCCCTGAGCCTCTACTGGATGCCTGAGGGCACTGAGCGATCCGGTGCTCCATCGACCCGCACTTAAAGCAGGCACCAGTCTTCTTGTAGCACTCCCTACCAGGATGGGAGCGACCACAAGCCCCACACTTCGCCCCAGCTGACGAAGATGAAGAAGCTCCCCGCGATCTCCATAGGTCTGCTTCTTCTGAGGAGGAGCAGCCTCCTTCTTCTGAGGCTCCTCAGCACGCCTCTTCCCCTTATGGTCCTTGCCCGCCTGTCTGCCCCTGATGTCCGCCTCTACCAGCAAGGCGACATCCGCCACATCTCTGAAGGTCCGGTGACGAAGAGGTGTCACCGCCGACCTGATGTCTGGCCTCAAACCGCTCTCGAACTTACGAGCCTTCCTATGCTCATCTGGCTCCGGAGCATACTTCGACAGGGTCACGAACTTCCTCACATACTCCTCTACAGACATATCTCTCCCCTGACGCAGCCGGTTGTACTCATTGATCTTCTGGTCCTTGTAGACATCCGGATAGAACTGCTTGTTGAACTCCAAGCAGAACTGATCCCAGGTCCAAGGCTGGGGATGTCTACCCATCACCATGCGCCACCACTCCTTCGCCTCCCCCTTGAAGAGGAACGTGGCGAAGTCTACCTTCTGGTCGTCCTCCGACCCCATCACTCTCAGCAGGTCCTCGACCTCAGTAATCCAATGGCTCGCCTCCTGAGGGTCGCCACAGCCGTCGAAAGAAGGTGGCTTTAGCTTCATGAACTCCTGGAGAGCTCGGACTCGGCCTCCCACGGCATTCGCTCCTGCTGGGCCAGCACCACCAGCTCCTCCACCAGCTCCCCCAGCAGCTGCAGCCATCGTCTGCATCAACTGCGTCACAACTGCTGCACTACATCCGCAGCATCTCCCTGAGGGGTCACTGGTGTCCTACGAGGAGCCATTCTGAGATATACAAATCCAAAACTTGTCAGAACTAACTCACCTGTCAACCACTGTCACAACTGACTCTCACACAAGCAAACACACCCACAGACACCAAAGAGCCAAACCTGGCTCTGATACCACTAATGTAACACCCCTAAAACCGGCCTAAGAGTTAAGGGTGCTACACGCCCGCGTATTACTACCTAATACGCAAGGCTCTAAAACACTCAAACGCAATAAAGGCCCAAAACGAAGTTTACATAAACATTGTAAACCAATGTATTCAATACAGCGGAAGCAAATACCAAATCCCAAATACGAAACTGAGTCAGAAACAGAAGTCAAAAGTATAAGGCCCGAAGGCTACAACATCTCAAAGTATCAAACTGAATGAACATAAAAGCTAAATACTATAGCTCCAGAACTCAAGATGATCCTCGCTGATCAATCTGCAAAAATGTTAGAAGTAGGGGAATGAGCACACAACTATGCCCAGTAAGCAGCGACCGTCATCAGCAAGGTCGCTCAAAACAATTGAAAACAGAAGAAGGAGAAGATAAGCATTTATCCACAATTCTCAATATCCAGAAGCTTTCAGAACAGAAACAGAGTGGAACTCAAGGGGTTCCCAACTCAGAAACAGTCAGAACACTTAAACAGAAAGGGGACAAAACACATGCACACACTCAGAAGGGTCGAAGACCCATAGACCATACCAGGTCTCTCGGCAACGCAGAAATGACTCGAAAGAGCCAAAGGGTTCGTCAACCCCACAGAACAGAAAGGGAATGACCCACACTCAGAATGACGTCTACATGGTATACCACGGAATAGCTCGACCCAGCCATTCACGGCTCAGAAACAATGTGCAATGTCCCAAAACAGAAGGGTTGCTTAAACAGAAGCAAAGTTGCATTTAAATATGCCAAAACACTCATAAATCAGTAGTACAGAACATAAGGAATCCAATGCCGCAGACGGCACTCAAATCGGAGTTCAAACGAAGAAGTTATGGTGAAAACAGAGGGGTGTCCGAACTTGTGTCCGGACGTCGAAGTTCGGACACAAGTCGAGACTCAGAAACCAGAGAAAGCCAAATGTCCGAACTTGTGTCCGGACATCAATGTTCGGACACAAGTCGAGTTGAAATCAGATAGAGGAATTCAGAATGTCCGAACATCCAAGTTCGGACGGATGTTCGGACGGTTTTACGGAAAACACGCGGAAGGTCCGACCTTGTGTCCGGACGTCGAAGTTCGGACACAGGTCGAACTTAAATCAGAGGGAAAACTTGAGGGTGTGTCCGAACATCCATGTTCGGACAGATGTTCGGACATACCCCGAACTTGAAATCAGTAAGGCAAGAACGCACTGTCCGAACTTCAAAGCTCGGACAGAAGTTCGGACAGTGCGAAAACTGCAAATTCCAGAAGACGAACAGAGCAGAAAAACAACGCAATTCAAACCCACGAATTGCCAATTAAGCACACACACCAAATCAGACATTAAAACAGGAAACCATGGGGGTTTAGCCATCCAAAATCACAACAAACGCTAATAAACCACACACAAACCACAAACAATCCTTGCAACACCCCATGGCTGAACTTCCAAACTGAATCGAGTAACCACCTACCTCAATTAGCAGCAAAAACAACGATCTGAATCAACAGCACGCCCGAACAGCTCTCCACCAGACCCGAACACAATCCTGAATTCACAACAACGATAATCCCAAAATCAGAAACACGGAAAACCCTAGACTTTGCAATTCCAAAACTGTACACTTTGCATCACAAACCTGAAACCGAGTGTACAGAACCTCCAGCAATTCGCAGAGCACAGCCCACGCAGAACACAAATCAAACGCAGAGCACAATCGCTGAGTTCATCACAACAATAATCCAAAATCAGAAACTGCAGAGAAGAGGAACTTGCTCTAATTACTAATCTGAATTCGAGAACCAAACCTGAAGGCGGACAACGGATTACACAGCAGCAGAGATCCCAACCAGATTGCAGTAGATCATTCAACGCTTCAGCAAAGGAGGAATTAGAGAGAGAGAAGGAAGAGAGGAAACTGTCGTTCAAACCACGATCGAGACGCTCCTCACGAATGGACTGACGTGAATAAATGATCAATAGAAGTGATAAGAAGGAATAAATAAGTTCCTTTCCTTATTATTAATAATCAATTACCTTAATTGTTTATGCAAATGACCTCCTCGCCCTTGGCAATTAAAACAATACCGCCGGAGTCCCAACTGATGGCATAATTAATCCAACTTAGAATAACATTGTAACTGATATAATATAAGGTAGGAATATACGGGTTATAACATCACCTCCCCCTTAAAAGAATCTCGTCCTCGAGATTAACTCACCTTACTGCTCGAACAGGGAGGGATACTTGGCACGCAGCTCATCTTCGAGCTCCCACGTAGCTTCACTCTCTAACTGATCTGACCACTGGACCTTCACCATAGGTAGGGTCTTACTACGAAGCCGACGGACATCCCTGGCTAAAATACGAGTAGGCACCGCCTCGAAGCTGCAGTCCTCTCTCAACTGAAGCTGGCTGTAGTCGATCACATGAGACGGATCATGCAGATACTTCTTCCTCACATGGAGACATGAAACACCGTGAACAGCAGACAAAGCGGGGCAACGCTAACCGGTAGGCCACAGGGCCAATCCTCTCCAAGATCTCAAACGGTCCAACGAACCTCGGGCTAAGCTTCCCACGCTTCCCAAACCGGACCACGCCTCTGACCGGCGACACTCGCAGATAGACATGATCTCCAACCTCAACTCAAGCGGCCTACGCCTCTGGTCTGCATAGCACTTCTGTCTGCTCTGAGCAACAAGCAAACGCTCCCGAATCACCTGATCTTCTCTACTGCTCCCTGCACCAGCTCGGGTCCAACCAAGACCCTCTCCTTCAGGTCATCCCAACAGATGGGGGACCTGCACCTCCTACCGTACAACGCTTCAAACGGAGCCATACCAATGCTCGCTGAAAGCTGTTGTTGTAGGCGAACTCAATCAGAGTCACATGCTGCTCCCAGCTACCTCCAAAGTCCAGGACACATGCGCGAAGCATGTCCTCCAAAACCTGATTAGTCCTCTCTGTCTGGCCATCCGACTGGGATGGTAAGCTGAACTGAAGCTAAATTCGTACCCAAGGCCTTATGCAAACTGCGCCAAAATCTCGAAACAAAACGTGGGTCACGATCAGACACAATAGTAGTAGGCACACCGTGAAGTCTCACTATCTCATCCAGATACAACCGAGCTAAACGCTCCAAACTGAAGGTCTTCTTCACCGGCAAAATGAGCAGACTTCGTCAGACGATCAACTATCACCCAAACAGCATCACAACCCGAAGGAGTCCTGGGCAAACCCATGACGAAATCCATCCCCACACTCTCCCACTTCCACTCAGGAATGGGAAGGGGCTGAAGCAAACCCGCTGGCCTCTGGTGCTCAGCCTTAATCTGCTGACAGGTCTGGCACTTCGAAACAAACTCTGAGATATCACGCTTCATCCCAGACCACCAGAACGACTCTCTGAGATCTCGATACATCTTCACCCCTCCTGGGTGAACTGAATATGGCGCTCCATGAGCCTCCTGAAGGATCTCCCTACGCAGCACTGCATCGTCTGGCACACATACACGGCCTCTGAAACGCAGACACCCATCGCTGGAGACACTGAAGTCTGAACTCTGATCTGAAGACAGCCCCTCTCTGATCCGACACAAAGCTGAATCTGCCTCCTGACCAACCCGGATCCTGTCGACCAACGAAGACTGAACCTGAAGCGCTGCTATCACACTGGCACTGGCTGGTCTGACTACCCAAACACCCATACGCTGCAGCTCTAAGGCGGACCTCTGGACTCCCGTCAGAGCACAAGCTACACCCGAAGCACCTCTCCGGCTCAAGGCATCTGCAACAACATTCGCTCTACCCGGGTGGTAGAGGATCTCTAAATCGTAGTCATGAAGTAGCTCCAACCACCTCCTCTGTCTCAAGTTCAGCTCCTTCTGAGTGAACAAATACTTGAGACTCTTGTGGTCCGTGTAAACCTTACACGACGCTCCATACAGATAATGCCTCCAAATCTTCAGCGCGAACACTACAGCTGCCAACTCCAGATCGTGGGTAGGGTAGTTCTTCTCATAGGGCTTAAGCTGCCGCGAGCCATAAGCCACCACCTTACCCTGCTGCATCAGAACACATCCCAGTCCCTTATGGGACGCATCACAGAAGACCTCGAATCCCTCGGTCCCAGAAGGCAAAGTCAGAATCGGTGCGGTCGTCAGTCTCTTCTTAATCTCCTGGAAACTCTGCTCACAAGCCTCGCTCCACTCATACTTGACCTCCTTCCTCAACAGACGGGTCAGCGGGGATACAATCTTAGAGAACCCCTCAACGAACTTCCTGTAGTACCCAGCTAACCCAAGGAAACTGCGAATCTCAGCAACATTCGTGGGCCTCGCCCACTCCATCACAGCTCTAATCTTCTCAGGATCCACTGAGATACCGTCCTTCGAGACCACATGTCCCAAGAATACTACACGATCAAGCCAGAAGTCACACTTCTTCAACTTAGCATACAGCTCACGATCCTTCAGCGTCTGCAAAACAATCCTCAGATGCTCCTCATGCTCCTCTGCGCTCCTGGAGTACACCAAGATATCATCTATGAAGACCACTACAAACTGATCCAGATAGGGTTTGAAAACCCGGTTCATCATATCCATGAATACTGATGGAGCATTAGTCAAACCAAAAGGCATGACTAGGAACTCGTAATGACCATAACGAGTCCTAAAAGCGGACTTAGGCACATCCTCGGCCTTAATCCTCAACTGATGGTAGCCTGAACGAAGATCTATCTTCGAGAACACTGTGGCGCCCGCCAACTGGTCAAACAAATCATCTATGCGCGGAAGGGGATAGCGATTCTTGATGGTCACCTTGTTCAGCTCCCTGTAGTCGATGCACAAACGGAAGGTCCCATCCTTCTTCTTCACAAACAGCACTGGCGCTCCCCAAGGCGAAACACTAGGGCGTATGAAGCCCTTATCTAACAGCTCCTGAAGCTGGACCTTCAGCTCCTTCAACTCCGCCGGACTCATACGGTAAGGGGCCCTAGAGATGGGCTGAGTCTCTGGCGCTAAATCGATGGTGAACTCCACCTCTCGCACTGGTGGAAGTCCGGGCACGTCGTCCTGGAAGACCTCTGGGAACTCTCTGACGATCGGGATGCTCTCCAAGCTAGATCCCTCACGCACCTCTGGCAGATAACATAAGAAGCCCTGGCAGCCCTTCCTCAAGAAACTGGCTGCCTGCATCGCTGACACAATCACCGGCGCACATGGAACTGCATTCCCAGAGAAAGCAAAACGAGACCCGTCTGGCAAGTCGAACACCACCCTCTTCGCTGCACAATCTATATGGGCATGGTGCTCTGCTAGCCAATCCATGCCCAGAATCACATCAAAACAGGTCATCCGCATCGGGATGAGGTCAGCAAAGAAGGTCTTGTCCCTAACTACTATGGGACAAGCCTTACACACAGAATCCAACACACAAGGGGCAACCCCACCTAACGGACTACTCACACATAGGTCTACCTCACTAGGCATAGCAGTCAGTCCAAGATCACCCAGTAAATCATAGCAGACAAAAGAATGCGTAGCTCCAGAGTCAAACAGACAAAACACATCTCGAGAATGGATCTGGAGAATACCTGAGATGACGCGATCACCAGCTCGATCACGCTCTCCAGCCATAGCATAAACCCGGGCCTGAGTCTGAGGCTTCTTCTGATCGGACCTCGCCCCTGAATCTGAGCCGGTGCCTCTCTCCCCTGAGCCTCTACTGGATGCCTGAGGGCACTGAGCGATCCGGTGCTCCATCGACCCGCACTTAAAGCAGGCACCAGTCTTCTTGTAGCACTCCCTACCAGGATGGGAGCGACCACAAGCCCCACACTTCGCCCCAGCTGACGAAGATGAAGAAGCTCCCCGGCGATCTCCATAGGTCTGCTTCTTCTGAGGAGGAGCAGCCTCCTTCTTCTGAGGCTCCTCAGCACGCCTCTTCCCTTATGGTCCTTGCCCGCCTGTCTGCCCCTGATGTCCGCCTCTACCAGCAAGGCGACATCCGCCACATCTCTGAAGGTCCGGTGACGAAGAGGTGTCACCGCCGACCTGATGTCTGGCCTCAAACCGCTCTCGAACTTACGAGCCTTCCTATGCTCATCTGGCTCCGGAGCATACTTCGACAGGGTCACGAACTTCCTCACATACTCCTCTACAGACATATCTCTCCCCTGACGCAGCCGGTTGTACTCATTGATCTTCTGGTCCTTGTAGACATCCGGATAGAACTGCTTGTTGAACTCCAAGCAGAACTGATCCCAGGTCCAAGGCTGGGGATGTCTACCCATCACCATGCGCCACCACTCCTTCGCCTCCCCCTTGAAGAGGAACGTGGCGAAGTCTACCTTCTGGTCGTCCTCCGACCCCATCACTCTCAGCAGGTCCTCGACCTCAGTAATCCAATGGCTCGCCTCCTGAGGGTCGCCACAGCCGTCGAAAGAAGGTGGCTTTAGCTTCATGAACTCCTGGAGAGCTCGGACTCGGCCTCCCACGCATTCGCCCCTGCTGGGCCAGCACCACCAGCTCCTCCACCAGCTCCCCCAGCAGCTGCAGCCATCGTCTGCATCAACTGCGTCACAAACTGCTGCACTACATCCGCAGCATCTCCCTGAGGGGTCACTGGTGTCCTACGAGGAGCCATTCTGAGATATACAAATCCAAAACTTGTCAGAACTAACTCATACTGTCAACCACTGTCACAACTGACTCTCACACAAGCAAACACACCCACAGACACCAAAAAAGCCAAACCTGGCTCTGATACCACTAAATGTAACACCCCTAAAACCGGCCTAAGAGTTAAGGTGCTACACGCCGCGTATTACTACCTAATAACGCAAGGCTCTAAAACACTCAAACGCAATAAAGGCCCAAAACGAAGTTTACATAAACATTGTAAACCAATGTATTCAAATACAGCGGAACAAATACCAAATCCCAAATACGAAACTGAGTCAGAAACAGAAGTCAAAAGTATAAGGCCCGAAGGCTACAACATCTCAAAGTATCAAACTGAATGAACATAAAAGCTAAATACTATAGCTCCAGAACTCAAGATGATCCTCGCTGATCAATCTGCAAAAATGTTAGAAGTAGGGGAATGAGCACACAACTATGCCCAGTAAGCAGCGACCGTCATCAGCAAGGTCGCTCAAAACAATTGAAACAGAAGAAGGAGAAGATAAGCATTTATCCACAATTCTCAATATCCAGAAGCTTTCAGAACAGAAACAGAGTGGAACTCAAGGGGTTCCCAATCAGAAACAGTCAGAGCACTTAAACAGAAAGGGGACAAAACACAATGCACACACTCAGAAGGGTCGGAGACCCATAGACCATACCAGGTCTCTCGGCAACGCAGAAATGACTCGAAAGAGCCAAAGGGTTCGTCAACCCCACAGAACAGAAAGGGAATGACCCACACTCAGAATGACGTCTACATGGTATACCACGGAATAGCTCGACCCAGCCATTCACGGCTCAGAAACAATGTGCAATGTCCCAAAACAGAAGGTTGCTTAAACAGAAGCAAAGTTGCATTTAAATATGCCAAAACACTCATAAATCAGTAGTACAGAACATAAGGAATCCAATGCCGCAGACGGCACTCAAATCGGAGTTCAAACGAAGAAGTTATGGTGAAAACAGAGGGGTGTCCGAACTTGTGTCCGGACGTCGAAGTTCGGACACAAGTCGAGACTCAGAAACCAGAGAAAGCCAAATGTCCGAACTTGTGTCCGGACATCAATGTTCGGACACAAGTCGAGTTGAAATCAGATAGAGGAGTTCAGAATGTCCGAACATCCAAGTTCGGACGGATGTTCGGACAGGTTTTACGGGAAAACACGCGGAAGGTCCGACCTTGTGTCCGGACGTCGAAGTTCGGACACAGGTCGAACTTAAATCAGAGGGAAAAACTGAGGGTGTGTCCGAACATCCATGTTCGGACAGATGTTCGGACATACCCCGAACTTGAAAATCAGTAAGGCAAGAACGCACTGTCCGAACTTCAAAGCTCGGACAGAAGTTCGGACAGTGCGAAAACTGCAAATTCCAGAAGACGAACAGAGCAGAAAAACAACGCAATTCAACACCACGAATTGCCAATTAAGCACACACACCAAATCAGACATTAAAACAGGAAACCATGGGGGTTTAGCCATCCAAAATCACAACAAAACGCTAATAGAACCACAACAAACAACCCACAACAATCTTGCAACACCCCATGGCTGAACTTCCAAACTGAATCGAGTAACCACCTACCTCAATTAGCAGCAGAAACAACGATCTGAATCAACAGCACAGCCGAACAGCTCTCCAACCAACCCGAACACAATCACTGAATTCTCACAACACTCGATCCCAAAATCAAAAATCAGAAAACACGGAAGAACCCTAGACTTTGCAATTACAAAACTGTAACACTTTGCATCACAAACCTGAAACCGAGTGTACAGAACCTCCAGCAATTCGCAGAGCACAGCCACACGCAGAACACAAATCCAAACGCAGAGCACAATCGCTGAGTTCATCACAACAATAATCCAAATCAGAAACTGCAGAGAAGAGGAACTTGCTCTAATTACTAATCTGAATTCGAGAACCAAACCTGAAGGCGACAACGGATTACACAGCAGCAGAGATCCAACCATTGCAGTAGATCATTCAACGCTTCAGCAAAGGAGGAATGAGAGAGAGAAGGGAAGAGAGGTAACTGTCGTTCAAACCACGATCGAGACGCTCCTCACGAATGGACTGACGTGAATAAATGATCGGAAATAGAAGTGATTAAGAAGGAAATAAATAAGTAATTCCTTTCCTTATTATTAAATCTGATTACCTTAAAGCATGGTAATGACCACCTCGCCCTTGCAATTAAAGAATACCACCGGAGTCCCAACTGACGGCATAATGTAATCCATCTAGAATAACATATAACGATATAATATAAGGTAGGAATATACGGGTTATAACATCACCTCCCCTTAAAAGAATCTCGTCCTCGAGATTAACTCACCTTACTGCTCGAACAGGGAGGGATACTTGGCACGCAGCTCATCTTCGAGCTCCCACGTAGCTTCACTCTCTAACTGATCTGACCACTGGACCTTCACCATAGGTAGGGTCTTACTACGAAGCCGACGGACATCCCTGGCTAAAATACGAGTAGGCACCGCCTCGAAGCTGCAGTCCTCTCTCAACTGAAGCTGGCTGTAGTCGATCACATGAGACGGATCATGCAGATACTTCCTCAACATGGAGACATGAAAAACACCGTGAACAGCAGACAAAGCGGGTGGCAACGCTAACCGGTAGGCCACAGGGCCAATCCTCTCCAAGATCTCAAACGGTCCAACGAACCTCGGGCTAAGCTTCCCACGCTTCCCAAACCGGACCACGCCTCTGACCGGCGACACTCGCAGATAGACATGATCTCCAACCTCAAACTCAAGCGGCCTACGCCTCTGGTCTGCATAGCACTTCTGTCTGCTCTGAGCAACAAGCAAACGCTCCCGAATCACCCTGATCTTCTCTCTCTGCTCCTGCCCTGCACCAGCTCGGGTCCAACCAAGACCCTCTCCTTCAGGTCATCCCAACAGATGGGGGACCTGCACCTCCTACCGTACAACGCTTCAAACGGAGCCATACCAATGCTCGCCTGAAAGCTGTTGTTGTAGGCGAACTCAATCAGAGTCACATGCTGCTCCCAGCTACCTCCAAAGTCCAGGACACATGCGCGAAGCATGTCCTCCAAAACCTGATTAGTCCTCTCTGTCTGGCCATCCGACTGAGGATGGTAAGCTGAACTGAAGCTAAATTCGTACCCAAGGCCTTATGCAAACTGCGCCAAAATCTCGAAACAAAACGTGGGTCACGATCAGACACAATAGTAGTAGGCACACCGTGAAGTCTCACTATCTCATCCAGATACAACGAGCTAAACGCTCCAAACTGAAGGTCTTCTTCACCGGCAGAAAATGAGCAGACTTCGTCAGACGATCAACTATCACCCACAGCATCACAACCCGAAGGAGTCCTGGGCAAACCCATGACGAAATCCATCCCCACACTCTCCCACTTCCACTCAGGAATGGGAAGGGGCTGAAGCAAACCCGCTGGCCTCTGGTGCTCAGCCTTAATCTGCTGACAGGTCTGGCACTTCGAAACAAACTCTGAGATATCACGCTTCATCCCAGACCACCAGAACGACTCTCTGAGATCTCGATACATCTTCACCCCTCCTGGGTGAACTGAATATGGCGCTCCATGAGCCTCCTGAAGGATCTCCCTACGCAGCACTGCATCGTCTGGCACACATACACGGCCTCTGAAACGCAGACACCCATCGCTGGAGACACTGAAGTCTGAACTCTGCTCTGAAGACAGCCCCTCTCTAATCCGACACAAAGCTGAGTCTGCTTCCTGACCAACCCGGATCCTGTCGACCAACGAAGACTGAACCTGAAGCGCTGCTATCACACTGGCACTGGCTGGTCTGACTACCCAAACACCCATACGCTGCAGCTCTAAGGCGGACCTCTGGACTCCCGTCAGAGCACAAGCTACACCCGAAGCACCTCTCCGGCTCAAGGCATCTGCAACAACATTCGCTCTACCCGGGTGGTAGAGGATCTCTAAATCGTAGTCATGAAGTAGCTCCAACCACCTCCTCTGTCTCAAGTTCAGCTCCTTCTGAGTGAACAAATACTTGAGACTCTTGTGGTCCGTGTAAACCTTACACGACGCTCCATACAGATAATGCCTCCAAATCTTCAGCGCGAACACTACAGCTGCCAACTCCAGATCGTGGGTAGGGTAGTTCTTCTCATAGGGCTTAAGCTGTCGAGCCATAAGCCACCACCTTACCCTGCTGCATCAGAACACATCCCAGTCCCTTATGGGACGCATCACAGAAGACCTCGAATCCCTCGGTCCCAGAAGGCAAAGTCAGAATCGGTGCGGTCGTCAGTCTCTTCTTAATCTCCTGGAAACTCTGCTCACAAGCCTCGCTCCACTCATACTTGACCTCCTTCCTCAACAGACGGGTCAGCGGGGATACAATCTTAGAGAACCCCTCAACGAACTTCCTGTAGTACCCAGCTAACCCAAGGAAACTGCGAATCTCAGCAACATTCGTGGGCCTCGCCCACTCCATCACAGCTCTAATCTTCTCAGGATCCACTGAGATACCGTCCTTCGAGACCACATGTCCCAAGAATACTACACGATCAAGCCAGAAGTCACACTTCTTCAACTTAGCATAAAGCTCACGATCCTTCAGCGTCTGCAAACAATCCTCAGATGCTCCTCATGCTCCTCTGCGCTCCTGGAGTACACCAAGATATCATCTATGAAGACCACTACAAACTGATCCAGATAGGGTTTGAAAACCCGTTCATCATATCCATGAATACTGATGGAGCATTAGTCAAACCAAAAGGCATGACTAGGAACTCGTAATGACCATAACGAGTCCTAAAAGCGGACTTAGGCACATCCTCGGCCTTAATCCTCAACTGATGGTAGCCTGAACGAAGATCTATCTTCGAGAACACTGTGGCGCCCGCCAACTGGTCAAACAAATCATCTATGCGCGGAAGGGGATAGCGATTCTTGATGGTCACCTTGTTCAGCTCCCTGTAGTCGATGCACAAACGGAAGGTCCCATCCTTCTTCTTCACAAACAGCACTGGCGCTCCCCAAGGCGAAACACTAGGGCGTATGAAGCCCTTATCTAACAGCTCCTGAAGCTGGACCTTCAGCTCCTTCAACTCCGCCGGACTCATACGGTAAGGGGCCCTAGAGATGGGCTGAGTCTCTGGCGCTAAATCGATGGTGAACTCCACCTCTCGCACTGGTGGAAGTCCGGGCACGTCGTCCTGGAAGACCTCTGGGAACTCTCTGACGATCGGGATGCTCTCCAAGCTAGATCCCTCACGCACCTCTGGCAGATAACATAAGAAGCCCTGGCAGCCCTTCCTCAAGAAACTGGCTGCCTGCATCGCTGACACAATCACCGGCGCACATGGAACTGCATTCCCAGAGAAAGCAAAACGAGACCCGTCTGGCAAGTCGAACACCACCCTCTTCGCTGCACAATCTATATGGGCATGGTGCTCTGCTAGCCAATCCATGCCCAGAATCACATCAAAACAGGTCATCCGCATCGGGATGAGGTCAGCAAAGAAGGTCTTGTCCCTAACTACTATGGGACAAGCCTTACACACAGAATCCAACACACAAGGGGCAACCCCACCTAACGGACTACTCACACATAGGTCTACCTCACTAGGCATAGCAGTCAGTCCAAGATCACCCAGTAAATCATAGCAGACAAAAGAATGCGTAGCTCCAGAGTCAAACAGACAAAACACATCTCGAGAATGGATCTGGAGAATACCTGAGATGACGCGATCACCAGCTCGATCACGCTCTCCAGCCATAGCATAAACCCGGGCCTGAGTCTGAGGCTTCTTCTGATCGGACCTCGCCCCTGAATCTGAGCCGGTGCCTCTCTCCCCTGAGCCTCTACTGGATGCCTGAGGGCACTGAGCGATCCGGTGCTCCATCGACCCGCACTTAAAGCAGGCACCAGTCTTCTTGTAGCACTCCCTACCAGGATGGGAGCGACCACAAGCCCCACACTTCGCCCCAGCTGACGAAGATGAAGAAGCTCCCCGGCGATCTCCATAGGTCTGCTTCTTCTGAGGAGGAGCAGCCTCCTTCTTCTGAGGCTCCTCAGCACGCCTCTTCCCCTTATGGTCCTTGCCCGCCTGTCTGCCCCTGATGTCCGCCTCTACCAGCAAGGCGACATCCGCCACATCTCTGAAGGTCCGGTGACGAAGAGGTGTCACCGCCGACCTGATGTCTGGCCTCAAACCGCTCTCGAACTTACGAGCCTTCCTATGCTCATCTGGCTCCGGAGCATACTTCGACAGGGTCACGAACTTCCTCACATACTCCTCTACAGACATATCTCTCCCCTGACGCAGCCGGTTGTACTCATTGATCTTCTGGTCCTTGTAGACATCCGGATAGAACTGCTTGTTGAACTCCAAGCAGAACTGATCCCAGGTCCAAGGCTGGGGATGCCTACCCATCACCATGCGCCACCACTCCTTCGCCTCCCCCTTGAAGAGGAACGTGGCGAAGTCTACCTTCTGGTCGTCCTCCGACCCCATCACTCTCAGCAGGTCCTCGACCTCAGTAATCCAATGGCTCGCCTCCTGAGGGTCGCCACAGCCGTCGAAAGAAGGTGGCTTTAGCTTCATGAACTCCTGGAGAGCTCGGACTCGGCCTCCCACGGCATTCGCCCCTGCTGGGCCAGCACCACCAGCTCCTCCACCAGCTCCCCCAGCAGCTGCAGCCATCGTCTGCATCAACTGCGTCACAAACTGCTGCACTACATCCGCAGCATCTCCCTGAGGGGTCACTGGTGTCCTACGAGGAGCCATTCTGAGATATACAAATCCAAAACTTGTCAGAACTAACTCACACTGTCAACCACTGTCACAACTGACTCTCACACAAGCAAACACACCCACAGACACCAAAGAAAGCCAAACCTGGCTCTGATACCACTAAATGTAACACCCCTAAAACCGGCCTAAGAGTTAAGGGTGCTACACGCCGCGTATTACTACCTAATAACGCAAGGCTCTAAAACACTCAACGCAATAAAGGCCCAAAACGAAGTTTACATAAACATTGTAAACCAATGTATTCAAATACAGCGGAGCAAATACCAAATCCCAAATACGAAACTGAGTCGAAACAGAAGTCAAAAGTATAAGGCCCGAAGGCTACAACATCTCAAAGTATCAAACTGAATGAACATAAAAGCTAAATACTATAGCTCCAGAACTCAAGATGATCCTCGCTGATCAATCTGCAAAAATGTTAGAAGTAGGGGAATGAGCACACAACTATGCCCAGTAAGCAGCGACCGTCATCAGCAAGGTCGCTCAAAACAATTGAAAACAGAAGAAGGAGAAGATAAGCATTTATCCACAATTCTCAATATCCAGAAGCTTTCAGAACAGAAACAGAGTGGAACTCAAGGGGGTTCCCATATCAGAAACAGTCAGAGCACTTAAACAGAAAGGGGACAAAACACAATGCACACACTCAGAAGGGTCGGAGACCCATAGACCATACCAGGTCTCTCGGCAACGCAGAAATGACTCGAAAGAGCCAAAGGGTTCGTCAACCCCACAGAACAGAAAGGAATGACCCACACTCAGAATGACGTCTACATGGTATACCACGGAATAGCTCGACCCAGCCATTCACGGCTCAGAAACATGTGCAATGTCCCAAAACAGAAGGTTTGCTTAACAGAAGCAAAGTTGCATTTAAATATGCCAAAACACTCATAATCAGTAGTACAGAACATAAGGAATCCAATGCCGCAGACGGCACTCAAATCGGAGTTCAAACGAAGAAGTTATGTGAAAACAGAGGGGTGTCCGAACTTGTGTCCGGACGTCGAAGTTCGGACACAAGTCGAGACTCAGAACCAGAGAAAGCCAAATGTCCGAACTTGTGTCCGGACATCAATGTTCGGACACAAGTCGAGTTGAAATCAGATAGAGGAGTTCAGAATGTCCGAACATCCAAGTTCGGACGGATGTTCGGACGGTTTTACGGGAAAACACGCGGAAGGTCCGACCTTGTGTCCGGATTCGAAGTTCGGACACAGGTCGAACTTAAATCAGAGGGAAAACTTGAGGGTGTGTCCGAACATCCATGTTCGGACAGATGTTCGGACATACCCCGAACTTGAAAATCAGTAAGGCAAGAACGCACTGTCCGAACTTCAAAGCTCGGACAGAAGTTCGGACAGTGCGAAAACTGCAAATTCCAGAAGACGAACAGAGCAGAAAAACAACGCAATTCAACACCACGAATTGCCAATTAAGCACACACACCAAATCAGACATTAAAACAGGAAACCATGGGGGTTTAGCCATCCAAAAATCACAACAAAACGCTAATAGAAACCACACACACAAACCACAAACAATCCTTGCAACACCCCATGGCTGAACTTCCAAACTGAATCGAGTAACCACCTACCTCAATTAGCAGCAAAACAACGATCTGAATCAACAGCACAGCCCGAACAGCTCTCCAACCAGACCCGAACACAATCACTGAATTCTCCAACAACGATAATCCAAAATCAGAACACGAAGAACCCTAGACTTTGCAATTACAAAACTGTAACACTTTGCATCACAAACCTGAAACCGAGTGTACAGAACCTCCAGCAATTCGCAGAGCACAGCCACACGCAGAACACAATCCAAACGCAGAGCACAATCGCTGAGTTCATCACAACAATCATCCAAAATCAGAAACTGCAGAGAGAGGAACTTGCTCTAAATTACTAGTCTGAAATTCGAGAACCAAACCTGAAGGCGGACAACGGATTACACAGCAGCAGAGATCCCAACCAATTGCAGTAGATCATTCAACGCTTCAGCAAAGGAGGAATTAGAGAGAGAGAAGGGAGAGAGGAAACTGTCGTTCAAACCACGATCGAGACGCTCCTCACGAATGGACTACGTGAATAATGATCGGGAAATAGAATTGATTAAGAAGGATAAATAAGTAATTCCTTTACTTATATTAAATAATCTGATTACCTTAATATTAAAGCAAGGTAATGACCTCGCCCTTGGCAATTAAAAGAATACCACCGGAGTCCCAACTGACGGTCATAATTAATCCATCTAGAATAACATAGTAACGATATAATATAAGGTAGGAATATACGGGTTATAACATCACCTCCCCCTTAAAAGAATCTCGTCCTCGAGATTAACTCACCTTACTGCTCGAACAGGGAGGGATACTTGGCACGCAGCTCATCTTCGAGCTCCCACGTAGCTTCACTCTCTAACTGATCTGACCACTGGACCTTCACCATAGGTAGGGTCTTACTACGAAGCCGACGGACATCCTTGGCTAAAATACGAGTAGGCACCGCCTCGAAGCTGCAGTCCTCTCTCAACTGAAGCTGGCTGTAGTCGATCACATGAGACGGATCATGCAGATACTTCCTCAACATGGAGACATGAAAAACACCGTGAACAGCAGACAAAGCGGGTGGCAACGCTAACCGGTAGGCCACAGGGCCAATCCTCTCCAAGATCTCAAACGGTCCAACGAACCTCGGCTAAGCTTCCCACGCTTCCCAAACCGGACCACGCCTCTGACCGGCGACACTCGCAGATAGACATGATCTCCAACCTCAAACTCAAGCGGCCTACGCCTCTGGTCTGCATAGCACTTCTGTCTGCTCTGAGCAACAAGCAAACGCTCCCGGATCACCCTGATCTTCTCTACTGCTCCCTGCACCAGCTCGGGTCCAACCAAGACCCTCTCCTTCAGGTCATCCCAACAGATGGGGGACCTGCACCTCCTACCGTACAACGCTTCAAACGGAGCCATACCAATGCTCGCCTGAAAGCTGTTGTTGTAGGCGAACTCAATCAGAGTCACATGCTGCTCCCAGCTACCTCCAAGTCCAGGACACATGCGCGAAGCATGTCCTCCAAAATCTGATTAGTCCTCTCTGTCTGGCCGTCCGACTGGGGATGGTAAGCTGAACTGAAGGCTAAATTCGTACCCAAGGCCTTATGCAAACTGCGCCAAAATCTCGAAACAAAACGTGGGTCACGATCAGACACAATAGTAGTAGGCACCCCGTGAAGTCTCACTATCTCATCGAGATACAACCGAGCTAAACGCTCCAAACTGAAGGTCTTCTTCACCGGCAGAAAATGAGCAGACTTCGTCAGACGATCAACTATCACCCAAACAGCATCACAACCCGAAGGAGTCCTGGGCAACCCATGACAAAATCCATCCCCACACTCTCCCACTTCCACTCAGGAATGGGAAGGGCTGAAGCAAACCCGCTGGCCTCTGGTGCTCAGCCTTAATCTGCTGACAGGTCTGGCACTTCGAAACAAACTCTGAGATATCACGCTTCATCCCAGACCACCAGAACGACTCCTGAGATCTCGATACATCTTCACCCCTCCTGGGTGGACTGAATATGGCGCTCCATGAGCCTCCTGAAGGATCTCCCTACGCAGCACTGCATCGTCTGGCACACATACACGGCCTCTGAAACGCAGACACCCATTGCTGGAGACACTGAAGTCTGAATTCTGCTCTGAAGACAGCTCCTCTCTAATCCGGCACAAAGCTGAGTCTGCTTCCTGACCAACCCGGATCCTATCGACCAACGAAGACTGAACCTGAAGCGCTGCTATCACACTGGCACTGGCTGGTCTGACTACCCAAACACCATACGCTGCAGCTCTAAGGCGGACCTCTGGACTCCCGTCAGAGCACAAGCTACACCCGAAGCACCTCTCCGGCTCAAGGCATCTGCAACAACATTCGCTCTACCCGGGTGGTAGAGGATCTCTAAATCGTAGTCATGCAGTAGCTCCAACCACCTCCTCTGTCTCAAGTTCAGCTCCTTCTGAGTGAACAAATACTTGAGACTCTTGTGGTCCGTGTAAACCTTACACGACGCTCCATACAGATAATGCCTCCAAATCTTGAGCGCGAACACTACAGCTGCCAACTCCAGATCGTGGGTAGGGTAGTTCTTCTCATAGGGCTTAAGCTGCCCGCGAGCCAAAGCCACCACCTTACCCTGCTGCATCAGAACACATCCCAGTCCCTTATGGGACGCATCACAGAAGACCTCGAATCCCTCGGTCCCAGAAGGCAAAGTCAGAATCGGTGCGGTCGTCAGTCTCTTCTTAATCTCCTGGAAACTCTGCTCACAAGCCTCGCTCCACTCATACTTGACCTCCTTCCTCACAGACGGGTCAGCGGGGATACAATCTTAGAGAACCCCTCAACGAACTTCCTGTAGTACCCAGCTAACCCAAGGAAACTCGAATCTCAGCAACATTCGTGGGCCTCGCCCACTCCATCACAGCTCTAATCTTCTCTTCTCCGACCCCTGAGATACCGTCCTTCGAGACCACATGTCCCAAGAATACTACACGATCAAGCCAGAAGTCACACTTCTTCAACTTAGCATAAAGCTCACGATCCTTCAGCGTCTGCAAAACAATCCTCAGATGCTCCTCATGCTCCTCTGCGCTCCTGGAGTACACACAAGATATCATCTATGAAGACCACTACAAACTGATCCAGATAGGGTTTGAAACCCGGTTCATCATATCCATGAATACTGATGGAGCATTAGTCAAACCAAAAGGCATGACTAGGAACTCGTAATGACCATAACGAGTCCTAAAAGCGGACTTAGGCACATCCTCAGCCTTAATCCTCAACTGATGGTAGCCTGAACGAAGATCTATCTTCGAGAACACTGTGGCGCCCGCCAACTGGTCAAACAATCATCTATGCGCGGAAGGGGATAGCGATTCTTGATGGTCACCTTGTTCAGCTCCCTGTAGTCGATGCACAAACGGAAGGTCCCATCCTTCTTCTTCACAAACAGCACTGGCGCTCCCCAAGGCGAACACTAGGGCGTATGAAGCCCTTATCTATAGCTCCTGAAGCTGACCTTCAGCTCCTTCAACTCCGCCGGACTCATACGGTAAGGGGCCCTAGAGATGGGCTGGGTCTCTGACGCTAAATCGATGGTGAACTCCACCTCTCGCACTGGTGGAAGTCCGGGCACGTCGTCCTGGAAGACCTCTGGGAACTCTCTGACGATCGGGATGCTCTCCAAGCTAGATCCCTCACGCACCTCTGGCAGATAACATAAGAAGCCCTGGAAACCCTTCCTCAAGAAACTGGCTGCCTGCATCGCTGACACAATCACCGGCGCACATGGAACTGCATTCCCAGAGAAAGCAAAACGAGACCCGTCTGGCAAGTCGAACACCACACCCTCTTCGCTGCACAATCTATATGGGCATGGTGCTCTGCTAGCCAATCCATGCCCAGAATCACATCAAAACAGGTCATCCGCATCGGGATGAGGTCAGCAAAGAAGGTCTTATCCCTAACTACTATGGGACAAGCCTTACACACAGAATCCAACACACAAGGGGCAACCCCACCTAACGGACTACTCACACATAGGTCTACCTCACTAGGCATAGCAGTCAGTCCAAGATCACCCAGTAAATCATAGCAGACAAAAGAATGCGTAGCTCTAGAGTCAAACAGACAAACACATCTCGAGAATGGATCTGGAGAATACCTGAGATGACGCGATCACCAGCTCGATCACGCTCTCCAGCCATAGCGTAAACCCGGGCCTGAGTCTGAGGCTTCTTCTGATCGGACCTCGCCCCTGAATCTGAGCCGGTGCCTCTCTCCCCTGAGCCTCTACTGGATGCCTGAGGGCACTGAGCGATCCGGTGCTCCATCGACCCGCACTTAAAGCAGGCACCAGTCTTCTTGTAGCACTCCCTACCAGGATGGGAGCGACCACAAGCCCCACACTTCGCCCCAGCTGACGAAGACGAAGAAGCTCCCCGGCGATCTCCATAGGTCTGCTTCTTCTGAGGAGGAGCAGCCTCCTTCTTCTGAGGCTCTTCAGCACGCCTCTTCCCCTAATGGTCCTTGCCCGCCTGTCTGCCCCTGATGTCCGCCTCTACCAGCAAGGCGACATCCGCCACATCTCTGAGGTCCGGTGACGAAGAGGTTCACCGCCGACCTGATGTCTGGCCTCAAACCGCTCTCGAACTTACGAGCCTTCCTATGCTCATCTGGCTCGGAGCATACTTCGACAGGGTCACGAACTTCCTCACATACTCCTCTACAGACATATCTCTCCCCTACGACCAACCGTTTGTACTCATTGATCTTCTGGTCCTTGTAGACATCCGGGTAGAACTGCTTGTTGAACTCCAAGCAGAACTGATCCCAGGTCCAAGGCTGGGGATGCCTACCCATCACCATGCGCCACCACTCCTTCGCCTCCCCCTTGAAGAGGAACGTGGCGAAGTCTACCTTCTGGTCGTCCTCCGACCCCATCACTCTCAGCAGGTCCTCGACCTCAGTAATCCAATGGCTCGC
Organism: Limonium bicolor; assembly: GCA_023374045.1. Lineage (NCBI taxonomy): Eukaryota > Viridiplantae > Streptophyta > Magnoliopsida > Caryophyllales > Plumbaginaceae > Limonium > Limonium bicolor. The sequence goes on from CM041782.1 coordinate 186,785,582, forward strand.
CTCCTGAGGGTCGCCACAGCCAGTCCGTCGAAAGAAGGTGGCTTTAGCTTCATGAACTCCTGAGAGCTCGGACTCGGCCTCCCACGGCATTCGCTCCTGCTGGGCCAGCACCACCAGCTCCTCCACCAGCTCCCCCAGCAGCTGCAGCCATCGTCTGCATCAACTGCGTCACAAACTGCTGCACTACATCCGCAGCATCTCCCTGAGGGGTCACTGGTGTCCTAACGAGGAGCCATTCTAAGATATACAAATCCAAACTTGTCAGAACTAACTCACACTGTCACCATGTCACAACTGACTCTCACACAAGCAAACACACCCACAACCCAAAGAAAGCCAAACCTGGCTCTGATACCACTAAATGTAACACCCCTAAAACCGGCCTAAGAGTTAAGGGTGCTACACGCCGCGTATTACTACCTAATAACGCAAGGCTCTAAAACACTCAAACGCAATAAAGGCCCAAAACGAAGTTTGCATAAACATTGTAAACCAATGTATTCAAATACAGCGGAAGCAAATACCAAATCCCAAATACGAAACTGAGTCGGAAACAGAAGTCAAAAGTATAAGGCCCGAAGGCTACAACATCTCAAGTATCAAACTGAATGAGCATAAAAGCTAAATACTAATACTCCAGAACTCAAGATGATCCTCGCTGATCAATCTGCAAAAAATGTTAGAAGTAGGGAATGAGCACACAACTATGCCCAGTAAGCAGCGACCGTCATCAGCAAGGTCGCTCAAAACAATTGAAAACAGAAGAAGGAGAATATGCATTTATCCACAATTCTCAATATCCAGAAGCTTTCAGAACAGAAACAGAGTGGAACTCAAGGGGGGTTCCAACTCAGAAACAGTCAGAACACTTAAACAGAAAGGGGACAAAACACAATGCACCACTCAGAAGGTGTCGGAACCCATAGACCATATCATAAGACAAGAACGCACTGTCCGAACTTCAAAGCTCGGACAGAAGTTCGGACAGTGCGAACACTGCAAATCCCAGAAGACGAACATAGCAGAAAACAACGCAATTCACACCACGATTGCTAATTAGCACACACACACACCAAATCAGACATAAACCAGGAAACCATGGGGTTATCCATCCAAAAATCACAACAAAACGCTAATAGAAACCACACCACAAACCACAAACAATCCTTGTCAACACACCCCATGGCTTGAACTTCCAAACTGAATCGATAACCACCTACCTCAATTAGCAGCAGAAAACAACGATCTGAATCAACAGCACAGCCGAACAGCTCTCCAACCAGACCCGAACACAATCACTGAATTCTCACAACAACGATAATCCCAAAATCAGAAACACGGAAGAACCCTAGACTTTGCAATTACAAAACTGTAACACTTTGCATCACAAACCTGAAACCGAGTGTACAGACCTCCAGCAATTCGCAGAGCACAGCCACACGCAGAACACAAATCCAAACGCAGAGCACAATCGCTGAGTTCATCACAACAATCATCCAAAATTAGAAACTGCAGAGAAGAGGAACTTGCTCTAAATACTAGTCTGAAATTCGAGAACAAACCTGAAGGCGGACAACGGATTACACAGCAGCAGAGATCCCAACCAGATTACAGTAGATCATTCAACGCTTCAGCAAAGGAGGAATTAGAGAGAGAGAAGGAAGAGAGGTAACTGTCGTTCAAACCACGATCGAGACGCTCCTCACGAATGGACTGCGTGAATAAATGAATCGGGAAATAGAAGTGATTAAGAAGGAAATAAATAAGTAATTCCTTTACTTATTATTAAATAATCTGATTACCTTAAACAGCAAGGGTAATGACCACCTCGCCCTTGGCAATTAAAGAATACCACCGGAGTCCCAACTGACGGTCATAATGTAATCCATCCTAGAATAACATAGTAACGGATATAATATAGGTAGGAATATACGGGTTATAACAATCAGGTCTTAACCAAGTTCAGCTTCTTGCAGACCGGTATACTCTCAATACAATGGTCGGGCCGTTAGGCCTTTCCGAGGTTTCATTATTTAAATACTTAGGATTGGTGATCCTATATTTGCTCCATTCGTCATAGCGGTACTTTAGTAAGTATTTGCGGGTTGTTAAAAGCCTTCCAACGTCTTGTAGTAGCTGCACTTGCCCTGGGCAAGTGCGCGGGTAGGTTGTTTTTCGGTTAACATATACCAGTTACGGTATCGTTTCCATCCATGATTGGTGGTTTTGTTGGATCTTCCTTTGATCTTTTGATCTTGGTGATCTATTTCCTGAGTCGTTTCCCAGGTACTTGACGTGGTTGTCGTCCCTCCGGGGTGTCTCACACCTTCGGTGTGGTTAACGAGACTTGACTTATCCTTAGGAACCATATTGCGGTCCTATACGTGTCTGTGTTATGATTTCTTTTCATAATTATCTGAACTATGTTGTTTGGTTATTACAGCCTTGGCATGTAGTTTTGTATTAATCCAACCTCGACTAATTCCTTAGTCGGTTTGTATACATTGTTGTATCATCAAGATTACAGTCCGAGACTCTCTTGTCTCGGCTTGTTACTCCATCTTCCCTTGCTTCATTGCACGATCGTGCTTCTCTTCTTGCTGGCTACACATGGTTTTTCTCGTGACTGGGAAGCATGTCGCCCATGGTGCCATAAATTCCATTATCCCTGTGTCTAGGCTCTTTCATTTTCCTGCCTTAAGTGCGGTCATCGTCATCCAACGGGAACCGTCTTCGGGACTTCCAGTTCTTGGACTCTATTGTATGACAGTTCTTTCTATATGGTTTTGTCTTTGCAACTGCTAATCGGGTTTTACCCGAGTGTGAGAGGTATTTCCATCTCTCTGGCGTTCTTGTCCCAACTTAAACCGTGGGTTGCGGAGGCGGGGTAACTGTTTGTAGGTTTCCGGTTCACGCGGAAGTTCCTAACTAGCGTACCTCACGCGCTAACACTCAACCCTTAGCCTAAGTCTCCAATTCCTAACTCGTTATTTTCCTAACTAACTCGGTATTTCATCCATCAGAGCAAGTAATCGCTCTGATACTACTTTTTGTAACACCCCTACCGCTAATACCGTCATTACTGTACCATACTTACCTTCGCAGCGGATATTACTTACTCAACGGCGGGTGTACAATGCCGTTAGTCACCCACGTGACTAACAAGGCGAGTTACAATTCTACATACTATCGGTCTGATGAATATGAACATACCGAGTACTCTACACAATACAATACTTCCCATTGCTTACTTACCCATATTTCAATTACAACGTCAATACATTACTATACCGAGTATACTACAATCCTTAACTTACCGATATAGTCTAAGCTTCCATGTTTGCATTACAATACAAGTACCAATCCCTACTATACAACTACCCATGCTTACGTAGCAGTCCCCGTCCTACTCTCTCGAACGGTGGTCAGCTTCGAGTACCTGCACACTAAAAACGGTCCCCCTAGGGGGTCAGCTTACGCTGCATATGAAATCCGCATATACCGCGTGCTAACCGCGGTACGCCGACTACTTTGGGTCGGATATACATGGAGTTCATTTTACATGCATACATACATACTCATACTACAACAATACAATCAAAATACCTACATAAATATACAAGTTCAATACTTACTAAGGAAGACAACTCAATAGTCAACCATTTGTGTTTGTTATTCATTCATTACTCTTCGTACTGTGTTCGATATTCGCTACTCTACTCATACTTACTCCTTACTCTTGCATACTCATCACTCCATGTTTATTACCTTACTCGTACACGATCCTTACTCTGTACTCGTTACTATACTTGTGCATACTCACTACTCAATTCTCCGTACTTACTCTTACGTACTCAATACCCAATGCTTACTCATACATACTCGGTACTCAATACTACTCATACTCACTCCTACTCAGTACTCATTACTTTGCTCATACATACGCAATACTCATTACTCATTACTTTGGCCTCTGGGCGGAGTCATACGCAAGACTCACCACCGGACCTACAATACGAGGGCTATACGCTTAGCTCCTCAAATACTCAAATGCCCGCTTTACCGGACTACTCAAATTCCCAACACTCTTCTCTCAGAGTACATTGCAATCTCATGGATTAGCCTAGGAGTATCTCTCTCGATAACCTCCACTAGCTTAGGGAATTACCACCGACTAGTATCCTCAGATTTAGGGTTTCCCCAGTATCGAATACTCTCATGTTCGGGACGTACTTACATCAGTCGGGTCCTCTCATAATGGGTCGACTAGTTACTAAGGGGTTTGGAGATCCCTCATCATTCTTTACTACTCTCATGGTTCATGTCTTGCACCAAGATTAATTCCTCTATTAGAGGTTACTTATATACTTCCACTACTTTTGTTTGTGGATTGTTCATTTCGGTTCTCCTACCGTCATCGGAAGGTTATTACACCCGTACACTCTCTCACATTCTAGTGAGTTTCGTTAGGTTGCGTTATCGTTTGTTGATTCGTTATTTAGTGCGTTGCTACGGTTCCATTAGTTCACAACATGACTCTTACTACGAGCCACTACACAACAAGACTCATCTATGTGTCGTACTACGCACCAAAGGAAGCCACACAATCAATCAAGAAGGGTTAGCTCACACAACATACAGCAAGACATATAATGAAAGGCAATAAACGTTTTCATGCTTTAGTCTTGATTAGCCGGCATACAGCACACAAATCAACGTAACTCGGTTAGCATACGGGGCATGAGGAAATCATACCTTTCACCGGGGTTAGCTTTACCATGTGTTCCCTTGTTCCTTGGTTCACACTTGTTCCACTGATAATGTTTCCAACATTGTTATTAATACTATGCTCATACGATATACAAGTAATTACTACTCCCTTACTTACCCCGTTATCCCGGTACACTTAATGTTCTTATACTTACAACTTCCTTAACTTGTTCCTTACTCACATGTGCATTTCCTCATCCTTTCTTTCCATTAATGTTGTGTTACTACATTTACATATACCTATGTTTATAGGCATATACTCATATACATATGATAACTCTAATCATATATATATATATATTTACCGACCGACCTTACCTGGGTCGGTCCCAAGGTCGGTCGAAGTCAGTAAGAGTTTACGCTGGAAATTACAGGGCCGACCGACCTGCAAGTCCGGTCCCAAGGTCGGTCCATTCCAGTGAGTTACCTAACGGAAAATTTTAGCCCGACCGACCTTGCAAGTCCGGTCGCAAGGTCGGTCCATTCCAGTAAGTTATAAGACGGGAAATTTTGAGTCGACCGACCTTGCAAGTCCGGTCGCAAGGTCGGTCCATTCCAGTAGGTTGTATTACGGGAAATTCTTCTGGCCGACCGACCTTGCATGTCCGGTCCCAAGGTCGGTCCGTTCCAGAAGGTTTCCGTCTTTTGCAAATCTGGGCTCGACCGACCTTGCAAGTTCGGTCCCAAGGTCGGTCCGGCCCAGTACTTCAGTTTTCATTTCTGTTTTCAGTCCTCTCCTTTACCCATTACTTCCCATTGTTCCTACACTTAATCCCACATATTTTAACACTACTTAGGCCCTCAAATTGCATTGGTTCATCCCCCAAATTCTTTACCTTTCTAAATTCTAATCCATATACACAATTTTTCCTCACTTCCTCCAACACTTGTAACAGTTTTTGTTACACTTATGCTACAGATTTTATAACTCAATCCTCACATCCAATACCTCTACTACCAATACCATTACTAGCATCCAAATACAATTCCAATCAATTACCATGTCTATACCCAAGTCCAACATCCATTTCACTACATCTTGCACACTAATTTTTTCCTAGCTTTTCCAATACATTTTATCACTTCTTGCTACAGATTTTTATATACTTTATCCTCATCCTCCAATTACCAATCCATGGTCATTAAACATTTCTACTAACCCCAATGCATACCTTGGTTCTCCCATTCACCAAGTCATTCTTTAATGCACAATTCCTACCAAAATTTTGTCATAGCTCACCTATAATTCTTACTTATCCACACATACCCATCATCACCAAAATCATTCCTATTCTAGCCACACCCATACAAGGGTCCTACCAGCAATACAAAACAATCTTAATACATCTTTAATTCCTCAAAACACAATATCAATACACATACACAATTCCTTGGCTCTAAGGCCTACAATCCACATACTTGTTCACAAATACCCAACTTTCACAATTACAATTCTACTACATTATTTTGGTTTCTTTAAATTTGTTTGCCCATTCCCATTATCCTAATGCATCAAAATTTCGCATTAAGGAAGAGCTCTTACCTTGAGCTTATATTTCCTTCATTTCCTTTCCACTTCTTCTCCTTCTCTTTTTCTTGCAAAATCGGCCATGTGGGGGATGGAGTTTCCAAACTCCATCCCAACACCCAAATTACATGAGGAGAATATAATTAGAATTCTAACCTCTTATAACACCACTAATTAATTGAGGGTTTAAATTACCACAAGTTAGGGTTTTTACCTTGGAGCTTCTAAGAGAGGTTTTCAAGCCTTGAATGCAAAGGAGGGTTCCTCCACCATTGGAGGTTGAACCAAGCTCAAACAAAGAAGAACAAGGCATTACAGAAGGGGCAAAAATCGGCCACCATAGAGAATGGAGGGTAAATGGATTTTTCTTGAAACTTTTTACCTTAGGAGGAAGAGGAGACTCCAAGCTCCAAAATGGTGTGCTTTTCTCTTCAAATGGGGAAAACCCATGGAGATGAAGTTGCTCATTTTCGGATTTTGAAAAGATAGATGTAGAGCTTGAAGAGAGGAGTTCAAATATGCATTTTATTTTACATTTGGAGCTCAAATGGAGCTAGAGCTTGTGGAAGAAAGTGAGGAAGCCATGGGAGCTCCCTTTGGGGCTTTGAAATCGCCACAGAAGGGAGGAAGGAAGAAGAGAGCTGCAGAGAGGGGGTTCCATCGTGAGAGAGGAAGGGAATTGGAGAGAGAGAAGAGAATGAGAGAATAAAGGAGAGAGGGGGTTATCTACTTTTGTACTTTTACTTTTTGCTTTCTTTGATTTACTTATTTGTTACTTGTGTGTGTGAGAGAGAGAGCTGTTTACCCAGTAAAAACCGGCCCCCTCTGTAATACTAGCTGGAGCGTTTTTCGTCTTTTACAGAAAACGCTCGTTATTTTACCCGGTTTTGATACTATTCACTAACCGGGCCCGTTTTCCGGATTTTCTCGTTTCTTTATTTTTATTGGTTATTAAGCTTCCATAAATGCTTAATAATTATTATTTAATTTATAATTTTTACGGTCTGTTTGACCACTTAAAATCACGTTTTCGGGTTTCCTCGAAAAACGTGCGCTAAAGCTCTATTAGCGTTTTAATACCTTATTTGGCTCCGTTTTCTTCGGGGATCATTCCCGTATACTAATTAGGCATGAATAAGCCTTAGGAATACTTACGATACTATAACCGAGGTCTCGTACCTCCTATGGTTATTTAACGCTCATTTTAGCGTTTTCCGCTTTCTAAGCGTTTTTCTCTTTTCTTTTGGATTTATTTTCTTTACCAAAAATTACTTAGGCACTATTAGGCCCTTAAATACTATATTAGAATTTTAATCACCATATTTAAGTTCGGGGTATTTCAATCTACCCCCCTTAAAGAACTTTGCCCTCAAAGTTGGTGAATCTAATATTATTACTTGTATAAATACTCTATGCTAAGGTTGTAACCTCTACATATAACTTGTCAAACTCCAAATGTCTGACATGATGCATACTACCGCATCCAAATAGCATGTCACTGCATGCATAGCAATCAAAAATATCCGTTTTACTTCTCTCCAAGGGGGTCCATCCGCAGACAATTAGGTACAATCCTCCCCTAATGGCGAGTGATCCCTCAGGTACCGGTCACGTTTGAACACTTACGCTTTCTGGTTCACGGCCGTCATGACTTGAGCACTTACGCTTTCTGGCTCTACGGTCCTTTGGTTCTGATCAAATTCATTTGCACATATAGAGATCCTCAGGCACTTACTCATACTTACTTACTCATACTTTACTCATACTTACTCATACTTACTCGGGACTACGCTGTCCCAGTGCCCTTGGAAAAATACAAAACACCACTGTCACCGTACGAACGGTGTAGTGGTTTCAAACTACTCTACTCTACACTTCCACAGACTCAAAACTAGCTTCACTTCCTATGGTTTCGACCGGATACCCGTGCCTAGGCATGGAAGATCCACTAGCGCCCGTGGGAGTGGTTTTAAAACCGATCCTCATTCTCAAGTTTGAAGAAAACGTTGTACCAAATTAGTTTTGGAAATTCATTTTGAAAACTTTGCATACATCTCCCAATTCCAATTTATGATGATTATTCCTACTACTAGTGTTATTATTGTGGCCACTTAAGGGAGCTTCCAGAGTCCTTCAACCCCAATGTGATCAGCATTGGTGTTGAGTTATCCTTCCACTCCAATTTGTGTTCGGCTTCCCTTGATCGCTAGCAAATCAAGTTCCACTTCCCACCTCAATACAAACAGACAGCTCGTCAAACATCATTTCATTTTCTATCTTTTTAATCTTGCTACTCATAATCATACACATACATTTTCCAATTTATATGATTCACTTACTTACTTACTAATCATCTCATCAACTATTACTACATCATCTCCCACTACTATACTCACGAAATTCATGGGTGTAATGTCCCATTAACTTGCTATACCAAATTTATACTCATAAAATACATCGGTTATGTATACCGATTATACTCATTAATACACGGTTCCAAAACGATTTGTACTCCTCAAGTCTCCCAAACATACTCATCCTACCTGACTATTACAATCGGCGGTTCTCATTCCCCTGGAGTTTCTCTACTCCTTTTCATTATAACTGCCTTCTCAAATTACCCACAATTACACGATGAGTGATACAAAATGTTTATGTAGCATAAGTACTCAACCATCAAAACGAATTCTCTTGCGCTATGCGCATTGTAGTTTACGCACCTATCACGTAAAACATACATTTCGCGGTTTTCTCTCTACCCCCCTTAAATGGGATTACGCCCACGTAATCTACCATGTGTCAACATTGGACATTGGCTGAAGGCATTCGGCCGTCATGGAGTGGTTCAGTTTCTATGCGGTCTATTATACAATGTTCCTTGATCAATGGGTCTTAACGGTTACTAACGGTTAGTCCCTGCATCAAGAATTTTCATCGGAGTTATTTAACTCTTAACCGGGTTCGGTTCTAGGTGTATTTCACTTAGAATTCTGGGCCCACAAGCTTCTGCTGCGCGACCCTGATAACTTTGGTTATTCGCCCTTCTTGTTATCTTAGATGTGCTATACAACACCTTTTTATCCCTCTTATTGTGGGAATAAGGTCTGTTCCATCTCGCGAGGTATTCTGTTACGTGCGTGAACTCAATGAGTTTTAGATTTATAACCAGATCCTGGCCATCTATATACATTCAGTTGTGTTTTAGTGATCTTTCACTTGGTTCCTCGACTTATTGTCGGTTGAGGTTGAGTCACTACTTAGCTGTAGTGCTACTCTATTGTTATCAGCTTCTGAACTATACCAGTTTCTCTGGTTCAGTACGAGTGTCTTTACTTGTAGACCTTGCATTTTCAATGTGTCGGTCCTTATGACTTCCTTAAGTTTCCTTTCACTTTATTCCAATGGAATTCACATCTTGTGATTGTTGGTGTGTTTCACACTCTTCGTGCTCTTTGGCCTTAGGCCGCACAGTTTGTTTCCAAGCCTTTGCTTAACTGGCTTACGCCATGTTTACTGGTGAAAGGAAAGACTTACCACGATTTACATTTTCTCATATTCCTAGCTATCCCACTAGATCATTAATTGTGCAAGTGCAATACCAAAACACTCAGTCCTACAGAGTGCAGAGGCCTAAACACTTGCAGTAGTAACTCTCTTATGAGATCGCAATAGGATTATTGTTACTCCTTCAGTGTGGTGTTCATCATTTTGTGCGGACTCCTGGCTTGTTGCCCGGTCTGTCCACTATCTCAAATTAACAATTCCATAGCATTAGTGATTACTCATATACATGGTCGCCTGTTGCGCACCATGTTCTTACAGATTCCACAGTATTGGTTTACATGACATCCACTGTTGCTAGCTTCAGCTCATGCATCTCTATCATTCATGCAATGGTTCCCCATGTATTGGCAAATACAGAATATGGTATTACTTTATTTTCTGAGCTCTCTGAGCATCATTGGTTTTATAACCGGTTATTCCTTGGTGTCAACAATTGCTGTTGAAGCTTATTTCACATTTCTTGACAATAGTGTATGCTCAAGCTTGACTACATTAGTAGTTCTGAGAGGGTATATTTCCCGACAGTTACTGATGGTATTCCCTTCTTGGTATCTATGTGTTCACCGCTCTTGCAGTTCGCATTTATGAGGGGATCCTCCATTATTGGTTGTTACTCTTTATCGGTGTCATCCTTGACCACTTTCCATATAGTCCACATTGGTTTTGCAACCGTTGGGTTGTGTGGTAACAGTTTCATGGCGTACTAGCCATATTGCCTAGAGCTCTGCTCATCATAGGTCGTTCTCGAGTGGTTACTTCCCTGTAAGCCATCGCTGGGCTTGGAGGTGATACTGGGCTCCCTAATAAGATCATCGCATCACGCTTCCGTTCGTTGGAGACCCTTTTGTATCTTGGTATTGATCGATACCATTTATTAGTTTGGGGGTATTCCCTATCAAGTGGGATCCCTCTGGTGTTCTAACCGAATGTTCGTTCCAATTGTGGTGTTCTTACCACGATATCTCATTCAACCGTGTTGACTTGATACCTTTTATGGGTTGCTCCTGGGTAGTACTGGTTATATCGCAGCATCTGGCTGACATTTATGAGTATGTTCAGTTTATTGTCCTACCTTACGGCTCTGGATCTGAGTTATCCGTTGAGGGTTGTAACATCTCCCGTTCTTAGGGTAGACCACTGGTATTCTTCCTTGTGTTATAACGGATTTGATATCCCTTCCGGTGATGAATGGTATTTCTGGTACCTTATAACATCACCCTGGGTATTGGTGGTAGTTGTTCTGGGAATTCTATCCCGCTTATTGCACACTGATGTGTCAATGTTAGGCATTTGCCTTGCAGTGTTTAGACTGGGTGTTCCTTCCAGTTATCGTGCTTTACTTAGATATCCTAGAGACATATCCAATGTCTTATCCCGTTGTTAGTGTTTCTTGCACTTTCAACTCTTAATCATCCTCCTGGAGTAGGTTTTGACTCCTTAGCTTGTAACTTATCTAAGTTTACTTTGTTCGGTTGGGTATCCAACTGTTCTGTTTTAAATTTACTTATGGTCCGTAGAACAGAGTTGACTACTTCCCGTTTCGTACACTACATGTATACATACGTGGGGTACCGTCTTGGCACGTTACCACCTACCTAACTATATGTCAGGCCCGTAAGCTCCTTCGGAGTGCGGTCGTCCCACATCCCGTATTTGGGTGCATCGTAGTGTTTGTCACACGCCTAGGTGAAGTATTCTATTGTAAACTCCTCTTGTATCATTCTATGATACTCACCGTAATTCCATCTGTTTGGTTTTAAAAATCCAAGGTTTAAAAGAAGGGTTCGTAGTTTTGAAAGAAAAATTTTGGTTTTGAATAACGGTTCGGTGTTAAGAGAAATTCTTCATGGCGTTGCCATGATTCAGGTCTTGACAAGTTCAGCTTCTTGTAGACCGGTATACTCTCAATACAATGGTCGGGCCCGTTAGCCTTTCCGAGGTTTCATTATTTAAATACTTAGGATTGGTGATCCTATATTTGCTCCATTCGTCATAGAGGTACTTTAGTAAGTATTTGCGGGTTGTTAAAGCCTTCCAACCGTCTTGTAGTCGCTGCACTTGCCCTGGGAAAGTGCGCGGGTAGGTTGTTTTGCGGTTAACATATACCGGTTACCGTATCGTTTCCATCCATGATGGTGGTTTTGTCGGATCTTCCTTTGATCTTTTGATCTTGGTGATCTATCTCCTGAGTCGTTTCCCAGGTACTTGATGTGGTTGTCGTCCCTCCGGGTGTCTCACACCTTTAGTGTGGTTAACGAGACTTGACTTATCTTAGGAACCATATTGCGGTCCTGTACGTGTCTGTTGTATGATTCTTTCATAATTATCTGAACTATGTTGTTTGGTTATTACAGCCTCTTGGCATGTAGGTTTGGTATTAATCCAACCTCGACTAATTCCTTAGTCGGTTTGTATACCATTGTTGGTAATCATAAAAGATACAGTCCGTAGACTCTCTTGTCTCGGCTTGTTACTCTCACTCCTTTCCTTGCTTCATTGCACGATTGTGCTTCTCTTCTTGCTGGCTACACATGGTTCTCGCGACTGCGAAGCATGTCACCCCATGGTGCCATAAATTCTATTATCCTTGTGTCTAGGATCTTCATTTTCCCGCCATTAAGTGCGGTCATCGTCATCCAACGGGAACCGTCTTCGGGACTTCCAGTTCTTGGACTCTACCGTATGACAGGTTCTTTTCTAATAGGTTTGTCTTTGCAACTGCCAGATCGGGTTTTACCCGAGTGTGAGAGGTCTTTCCATCTCTCTGGCGTTCTTCTCCACTTAATACTGTGTTGCTGGCGGGGTATGGTTGGGGGGTTTCCGGTTCACGGGCGGTAAGTGGTTTGCTGTAGGTTAGCCCGGTCTCCATCCTACTCGGTATTTCCTCACTACGTACTCGATCACGCGCTAACAACTCACCTTACCCTATTACTCGTCATTACCGTCACTTACCCGCTGCGACTACCAAGGCGAGTTACAATTCTACATACATACATATCAGTCTGATGAATATGAACATACCGAGTACTCTACACATACAATACTTCCCATTGCTTACTTACCCATATTTCAATTACAACGTCAATACATTACTATACCGAGTATACTACAATCCTTAACTTACCGATATAGTCTAAGCTTCCATGTTTGCATTACAATACAAGTACCAATCCCTACTATACAACTACCCATGCTTACGTAGCAGTCCCCGTCCTTCTCTCTCGAACGGTGGTCAGCTTCGAGTACCTGCACACTAAAAACGGTCCCCCTAGGGGGTCAGCTTACGCTGCATATGAAATCCGCATATACCGCGTGCTAACCGCGGTACGCCGACTACTTTGGGTCGGATATACATGGAGTTCATTTTACACGCATACATACATACTCATACTACAACAATACAATCAAAATACCTACATAAATATACAGGTTCAATACTTACTAAGGAAGACAACTCAATAGTCACCATTCGTGTTTGTTATTCATTCATTACTCTCGTACTGTGTTCGATATTCGCTACTCTACTCATACTTACTCCTTACTCTTGCATACTCATCACTCCATGTTCAATACCTTACTCGTACACGATCCTTACTCTGTACTCGTTACTATACTTGTGCATACTCACTACTCAATTCTCCGTACTTACTCTTACGTACTCAATACCCCAATGCTTACTCATACATACTCGATACTCGGTACTCAATACATACTCATACTCACTTCCTACTCAGTACTCATTACTTTGCTCATACATACGCAATACTCATTACTCATTACTTTGGCCTCTGGGCGGAGTCATACGCAAGACTCGCCACCGGACCTACAATACGAGGGCTATACGCTTAGCTCCTCAAATACTCAAATGCCCGCTTTTTACCGGACTACTCAAATTCCCAACACTCTTCTCTCAGAGTACATTGCAATCTCATGGATTAGCCTAGGAGTATCTCCTCTCGATAACCTCCACTAGCTTAGAGAATTACCACCGACTAGTCCTCAGATTTAAGGGTTTCCCAACGTATCGAATACTCTCATGTTCGGGACGTACTTACATCAGTCGGGTCCTCTCATAATGGGTCGGCTAGTTACTAAGGGGTTTGGAGATCCCTCATCTTTCTTTACTACTCTCATGGTTCATGTCTTGCACCAAGATTAATTCCTCTATTAGAGGTTACTTATATACTTCCACTACTTTTGTTTGTGGATTGTTCAATTCGGTTCTCCTACCGTCATCGGGAGGTTATTACACCCGTACACTCTCCCACATTCTAGTGAGTTTCGTTGGGTTGTGTTATCGTTTGTTGATTCGTTAGTTTAGTGCGTTGCTACGGTTCCATTAGTTCACAACATGACTCTTACTACGAGCCACTACACAACAAGACTCATCTATGAGTCGTACTACGCACCAAAGGAAGCCACACAATCAATCAAGAAGGGTTAGCTCACACAACATACAGCAAGACATATAATGAAAGGCAATAAACCGTTTTCATGCTTTAGTCTTGATTAGCCGGCATACAGCACACAAATCAACGTAACTCGGTTAGCATACGGGGCATGAGGAAATCATACCTTTCACCGGAGTTAGCTTTACCATGTGTTCCCTTGTTCCTTGGTTCACACTTGTTCCACTGATAATGTTTCCAACATTGTTATTAATACTATGCTCATACGATATACAAGTAATTACTACTCCCTTACTTACCCCGTTATCCCGGTACACTTAATGTTCTTATACTTACAACTTCCTTAACTTGTTTCCTTACTCACATGTGCATTTCCTCATCCTTTCTTTCCATTAATGTTGTGTTACTACATTTACATATACCTATGTTTATAGGCATATACTCATATACATATGATAACTCTAATCATATATATATATATTTTTTTTGTTTTGACTCGACCGACCTTACCCAGGGTCGGTCGAAGTCAGTAAGGATTGCGCTTGGGAAAATTACAGGGCCGACCGACCTTGCAAGTCCGGTCCCAAGGTCGGTCCATTCCAGTGAGTTACCTAACGGAAAATTTTAGCCCGACCGACCTTGCAAGTCCGGTCGCAAGGTCGGTCCATTCCAGTAAGTTATAAGATGGGAAAATTTTGAGTCGACCGACCTTGCAAGTCCGGTTGCAAGGTCGGTCCATTCCAGTAGGTTGTATTATGGGAAATTCTTCTGGCCGACCGACCTTGCATGTCCGGTCCCAAGGTCGGTCCGTTCCAGAAGGTTTCCGTCTTTTGCAAATCTGGGCTCGACCGACCTTGCAAGTTCGGTCCCAAGGTCGGTCCGGCCCAGTACTTCAGTTTTCATTTCTGTTTTCAGTCCTCTTCTTTACCCATTACTTCTCCATTGTTCCTACACTTAATCCCACATATTTTAACACTACTTAGGCCCTCAAAATTGCCTTGGTTCATCCCCCAAATACTTACCCATTTCTAAATCCATATACACAATTTTTCCTCACTTCCTCCAACACTTGTAACAGTTTTTGTTACACTTATGCTACAGATTTTATAACTCAATCCACACATCCATACCTCTACTACCAATACCATTACTAGCATCCCAAATACAATTCCAATCAATTACCATGTCTATACCCAAGTCCAACATCCATTTCACTACATCTTGCACACTAATTTTTTTCCTAGCTTATCCAATACATTTTTATCACTTCTTGCTACAGATTTTTATATACTTTATCCTCATCCTCCAATTACCAATCCATGGTCATTAAACATTTCTACTAACCCCAATACATACCTTGGTTCTCCCATTCACCAAGTCATTCTTTAATGCACAATTCCTACCAAAATTTTGTCATAGCTCACCTATAATTCTTACTTATCCACACATACCCATCATCACCAAAATCATTCCTATTCTAGCCACAACCATACAAGGGTCCTACCAGCAATACAAAGCAATCTTAATACATCTTTAATTCCTCAAAACACAATATCAATACACATACACAATTCCTTGGCTCTAAGGCCTACAATCCACATACTTGTTCACAAATACCCAAACTTTCACAATTACAATTCTACTACATTATTTTAGTTTCTTTAAATTGGTTTACCCATTCCCATTATCCTAATGCATCAAAATTTCGCATTAAGAAGTGCTCTTACCTTGAGCTTATATTTCCTTCATTTCCTTTCCACTTCTTCTCCTTCTCTTTTTCTTGCAAAATCGGCCATGTGGGGGATGGAGTTTCCAAACTCCATCCCAACACCAAATTACATGAGGAGAATATAATTAGAATTCTAACCTCTTATAACACCACTAATTAATTTAAGGGTTTAAATTACCACAGGTTAGGGTTTTTACCTTGGAGCTTCTAAGAGAGGTTTTCAAGCCTTGAATGCAAAGGAGGGTTCCTCCACTATTGGAGAGTTGAACCAAGCTCAAACAAAGAAGAACAAGGCATTACAAGAAGGGGCAAAAATCGGCCACCATAGAGAATGGAGGAAAATGGATTTTTCTCGAAACTTTTTACCTCAGGAGGAAGAGGAGACTCCAAGCTCCATAATGGTGTGCTTTTCTCTTCAAATGGGAAAACCCATGGAGATTAAGTTGCTCATTTTTGGATTTTGAAAAGATAGAAATGTAGAGCTTGAAGAGAGGAGTTCAAATATGCATTTTATTTTACATTTGGAGCTCAAATAGAGCTAGAGCTTGTGGAAGAAAGTGAGGAAGCCATGGGAGCTTCCTTTGGGGCTTTGAAATCGCCAACAAGAAGGGAGGAAGGAAGAAGAGAGCTGCAGAGAGGGGGTTCCATCGTGAGAGAGGGAAGGGAATTGGAGAGAGAGAAGAGAAATGAGAGAATAAGAGGAGAGAGGGGTTATCTACTTTTGTACTTTTTCTTTTTGCTTTCTTTGATTTACTTATTTGTTACTTGTGTGTGTGTGTGAGAGAGAGCTGTTTACACCAGTAAAAACCCGCCCCCTCTGTATACTACTAGCTGGAGCGTTTTTCGCCTTTTACAGAAAACGCTCGTTATTTTACCCGGTTTTGATACTATTCACTAACCGGGCCCGTTTTCCGGAATTTTCTCGTTTCTTTCTTTATTTTTATTGGTTATTAAGCTTCCATAAATGCTTAATAATTATTATTTATTAATTTATAATTTTTACGGGTCTGTTTGACCACTTAAAATCACGTTTTCGGGTTTCCTCAAAACGTGCGCTAAAGCTCTATTAGCGTTTTAATACCTTATTTGGCTCCGGTTTCTTCTTCGGGGATCATTCCCGCATACTAATTAGGCATGAATAAGCCTTAGGAATACTTACGATACTATAACCGAGGTCTCGTACCTCCTATGGTTATTTAACGCTCATTTTAGCGTTTTCCGCTTTCTAAGCGTTTTTCTCCTTTTCTTATTTCTTTTGGATTATTTCTTTTACCAAAAATTACTTAGGCACTATTAGGCCCTTAAATACTATATTAGAATAATTTAATCACCATATTTAAGTTCGGGGTATTTCAGTGTACCCCATGGTACACCGGCTAATCAAAAAGGCTCCTAGCCGTGTACAACTTAGTACACCATTCACAATTCATTAATTACAACAAAAAAAAATCTATCTAAGTCTTCATCGTCTTCACCCTTCTCGTGTACCTGCGTGTAGTAAAAACATCGCCCCAAGGGGCTCAGCAAAGATGCGCATAAATTCGTATATACCGCGTGCTAGCTAGGGCACACCGACTAATTAAGGTCGATTAGGCATGCGGTTCATTTATTTCATACATACATGCTTTGCATACAACATACATGCATATACAATACATTACACGATTCAAGGCAACATTGCAATAACATACACTTTACTTACCTTCACGGTGTTAGCCAAATTACGCATCCGGGTTAATCGGTATGCTTATTACTCCTTTGCTCATTGCACATTACTTACTCTTACTTTACTTACTTACTTTCATTTACTTACTTACTCATTCTTGCTTACTTACTCTTACTCATGTTAAGTCGGTATGACCTCCGGCCCAGGGACTACACCGTCCCACCACCGGGATTTACTTGACTCACCAATCCGGGATGCTACCCATTTAAGGGGTTTGGGCCGCGGACCAGTTTAAGAGTCAGGAATTGGATCCAACCTCTTGTGTCTCCGCATCCTCACGCGTGGCCGAAGCTATATCGGACTTCTACTCATTCCAATTTAATTACCAATTTAAGTTAGATTGGTTAGCTTGTTAGGAATCAGTTAGAAGTCCAATCACAAACACTTCGGTCTCAGTACAATGAATCATACATACACACACTCATATTCATCCATACATTTCATGAATTATACAAACTATGATTTAAGAAAATATTCAACAAGATACAACACTACATATTCACAAGTAAGCATAATAACTCCGATTCGTGCATTTATCTTATTTGGTGATCAATTAGCACACAACACACAAATCAGAGTAACCAAGATAGCATACGGGGCATGAGGAATTCATACCGTTCACCGTTGTACTTGTATCCGACGTTCCTCCAGTGTTCACAAATCAAATCCTATGATATATATACAATCGAGTGATTAATCTAACTATCATTTACTAAACTCGATTACTCTAACGTTTCCTAACTCATACTTACTATACTATACCTTTACAATTCTTATACTTACATATGGTTTACTTACACTTTGTTACTTTTAAAACTTGTTCATACTCTTAATGACCTTTAAACATCCTTAATTAAGTCCTATTTACCTTATACTACCATTACTATTCACTTCCTTACCTTAGTACCCATTTAATAAGCTTAGTTTTACAAGTTTGTGTTGGTCTGGGACCTTGTCCAGGTCTTAAGTCCCGGACCAACAGGTGGTCCAACTCTCGGGTCATTTTTGGTGCCTGGTCCGGGTCCTTGTACAGGGGTCAAGTCCCGGACCATCAAGTATGTCCAATCTCGAACAGAAATTTCAAGTGGTCTGGGTCTTCTTACATAAGGTAAGTCCCGGACCAAGACTTAGGCAACTCTCGGTGTGTTTTTGTAGGGTGGTCCAGGTCCTTGTATGGGACTTAAGTCCCGGACCACCATCTTACTGCAACTCTCGGCTATTTTAGTCAACTGGTCCGGGACTTAGTCCTAGACTTAAGTCCCGGACCATGCTATCAGTTTTACAGATTTTACAGTTTTCTTTATCTGTTACAAACCAAAATTTGCCTAATTAATCCCCCATTGTTCCTAAACTTAATCCCACATATTTTAACACCTAATTAGCCTAAACATGTTTAATTCAAACCTTTAATTCCTTTACTATATTACACCTTTTATACTAATTCACTCTCATATTTTTTAAGTTTCTCATCTCAGCACTTACCTTATCTTCCTTTGGTTGGATTATGCTACAGATTTTAAACTCTTACTTTCCCCATCTATTGCTCCCTCTTATAATGCCACACTAGCTATCTCTCATGACCTACCAACTAAACAGCTCCAATTAAAATCTGTTACAAGGACATACTTTTACCTAGTTTTCTAGTTTCTTAAGTGTTCTAATCCTAGGTAAATTTTTCCATAGTCTCCCCTATAATTATACACTCTCACCACTTTGTTTCACTCACATAAATGATCCATACCACCTGTTTATAGCCAATATCAATATACCCAACTCTCATACACAAATACCACACTAAACAACATTAAATCCCTACACTCAAACATTAATTCCCATCTATGTTTTAACATGTTTTAAAATGTCTTTTAAGGGTTTAAAAATAGTTTGGTTCTTTCCTACATTATACCTCTACTCATTACCATTGTACACTACACATTTATACCACTAAAATCTATTACATTACACATTACTACTAAACTACACAAAAGATGAGTGTAATTACCTTGTTTCTTCTTCTAGTTCTTCCTTTTCTCCTTCTTGCTTCTTCCTTCCTTCTTCTTCTCTCTCTTTCCACCGGTTTTAGCAACTTAAATCCTCTAACACTACCCCATATATACACACCATTTTATACACTAACTAACCCTTAATCATTCTTTAAAGCTTAATGCATATTTTAGGGTTTAGAAATTCCATTACCTTGTAAGGGTATAAGTGAAGCTTGGTATGGCTCAAGAACAATATTTCTCACCCTCCAAGAGTGCCAAAATCGGCTAGAGTACAAAGGGGCAAACAAGGGTTTAGCTTTAAATTTCGTTTTGCCCACAAGGCTAGAAAAACAATGAGGTTTCAAGAATATTTTTACCTCAAGATGACAAGGAGAAGGAGGTGGTTCTAATGGTAGTCTTGAAGCTCCAAATGCTCCACACCCATGGAGATGAAGATGCTCCTTTTCGGATTTTGGAAAGAGGGAAATACTCTCCTTGATGAGAGGAAGACAATGGTGTAATTTTTATAATTTTTGGAGGAGGTTTAAGGGAGTAACAAGAGGAGAGAAGTGGAGAATGGTGTGAGTTCTCTTATTTCTCCATTGTTGTCGCCAGGAAGAAGAAGAAAGAATCAGAGAGTGAGGGAGATGGGGGCTGTGTACGTGAGTGAAGAGAATGGGGTAGGAGAGAGAATGTGAGGTAGAGTAGTAAAGTAGTTTCTTTATTGTTTTTTTTTGTTTTGTTGTTTTGTAAATAACAGAGGATAAGTGAGTGTGTGAGAGAGAGGGATGGGGGCCGGCTGGCACACCGCACACACACACACACACACACACTTTACATTTTTATTTTCAAAAGTGGACACATAAGTTTGAGTTATTTATGTTTCTACCCCACAACTTCCCGTTTTTGACAGTTTTTACGAATTTCTCGTTTTATTGATTTTATTGGTTCTAAAGTTTCACTAATATTTATTAATGACTATTTAGTTGACCAAAATTGTTACGAGTCTATTTGACCCGTTTAAAGTCACGTTTTCCCGGTTTCCTCGAATAACGCACTTTAAGGTTTGTTAGTGTTTTTGATCCGTTTTAAGGATCCGTTTTCTTCGGGATTTGTTCCCTCATGATTGTTTAGACATAATTCAGCTTCTAAATTACTTATTAATCTAATTAATCACTATTTTAATTACGGGGTATTTCAGTTACCGTTGGTAATTACTTGGGCCAGGAAGAGGTACACGTACTAGGTCACTGTTCACGTACAATAGGACTGCATCCAGTACAAAGTGAATTAAAAGTTACTGTTGGTAATTACTTTTGCCAGGAAGAGGTACACATACCAGGTCACTGTTCATGTACAATAGGACTGCATCTAGTACATAAGGTACATGTACTAGGTTACCGTTTTTGAACTTGTAACCTTGTGATTAGTTCATGACCAACCTCTATATAAGGGATGCCTCCTCCATTTCATCTTCACACAATCACTCTCCATATTCTCAAATCTCTCTATCTCCTGACACTCTTCCAAAAAATATTTCGTAAAACTGTCCAAGTAGCTAGACATGAGTCAATCTTCAGATTCCGATCATGATTTTGTTCCAACACTTTTTTTTAAAAAAAAAAAAGCATTGATTACAACAAAAAAGTAACAAGCATAATTCGCTACTAATCAACTACAAACTTCTTGGGTTAAATTACTTTTAGATATCATTTTTTGAAAAAAAAAACACACGGACACAACATTACATGTTTACAACGTCAATGTGATTTAAAAAAAATATGTATTGCGGTGATTAGTAATTTTGTACTATGAATAGCAACCCCTTTTTTTATTTCACGTTTAAAAATGGGTATACAAAATTATGAGTTGATGCCAATAATATAGAACAATAGTTCTAAACTAGTAGTTTTTTTCTAAACACTTGTTCTAAAAACTATTTAAGTAATTATAATATTATTTTAATTTGCAAAATTTGTAGTAGAAACTTAAAAAACTTGTATTATGGATATTTGGGGTACATAATTACTAAGACTGCTAATAATCAGTTTTACTTTAGACTATTTTGCTAAAATAAAATTATCAAGAGTTTTCTTATCTACTAAAGACTAAAAATGATTTTTGTAAATATATAATTTTGGAACAAATAGTACATGTTAATATAAATAAAAATGATAATATATAAAATTTAGTGATATCATGGTGATATTTTACAAAATGTTATTGGGACAAACAAATATCTAATGACATAAATAAACTATATAACCAAAATACTAAAACTGATTTAAGCATGTACCGGAGGGAGCTGGTGTTGTCAAACTCATGCATTTGTATATGAAATCATCATTGAGCCCATCCAGAAATTTCATTAATTGGTCTTGGTCTTTATTATCTTGCATTGCCTTTGCCGCACGACACTTGCACTCACAAACACATTTAGGGTTCTTTCTTGCATAATCGAGACTATGCACTCACACTGTAATCTTGTTGATGTAGTCGGCTAATTTCTCTCTGAATAGAGTAAATTTCAGGTCTGTTTTCCAAATCATATCTTCTGTACAAGCGGACCCACAGTTGATGCGCATTTGGGGAGTAGATTATGCTCTCGCCAATTTTTTTGTCTACAAAATTTAGTATCGAATTCGTAACCATATGATTGCATTGTTCCCAAATTGGATACCTCTCGGATGAAATGTCTAGTTCTCCAATCTGGTCATTAACCATCCCGAACTTGTTCTTCGATTTGAGCATGATAGTGGCCACCCGTTTCCACTAATTGAAATTTTGTCCATCTTTGTATCTTGTAGTAAGAATGCAAGAAGAATCTGATGGGTGAAGATACAGTGGGTCGTTGTACGTAGTCGAGCTTGTTGCAGTCGACGTTTTCTTGAACGCCCGAGTCCACACTCTCTTCTTTATCTTGTTCCCTTTATGTCTCTGATTCGATCCTGCATGTCTTCTTCACCACCATGTTGCTGAAGTTTATTGTCGGTGAAGAAGCTCTGATACCATGTCAGGCTTGCTCATTATCAAAGATTCAGAAGGATAAGCAAGGAAGAAGAAGACCGGAAGAAACAAAGAGAACGAGTTTTGTATTGAGTATATTCTATGTTCTACTCTGTTACATTATGTAAATGATTTATATAGTAACAAAGTATAGAGGAGAGTCGTGGGTAGAGTCGAGAGTTACATGTGTAATACTTATTATTTACATATAATGTAACATACAACAAACACTACACATTATACTATATTCCTAATGGAATATGTACATTTACCCATTGTTTAACCGTAGCACCACCTACAAAATTTACTCTACAAATCCTCTACGTACCCTCGGACCTCTAGCACAATCTACCATAGGTTTTCATGTTTCATCCAAACAGCATCCTCCTTATTCTCTCCCACCCCCACCCACCAGACAAGAACTTGAACCTCTTGTTCTTCTTGCCCCAAATTTGATGCTCTAGGATCTGCTTGATTCTTTTCATGTAGACCTCAAGCATAGTTGGTGGTGGCCTAGTCACTTGCATGTGATCGCCTTCCTTATCCTCCACATAAGGCTTCAGGCAACTCATATGGAAAGTTGGATGGATATTCAGTCGTTCGGGTAAGTCCAAAGTGTAAGCAGGCAAGCCACACATTCGAACCACTGTAAAGGGACTATGGTACCTTTGCAGCAAACCTTTGTGGAACCTCCTCTTAATGTTCTTCTGCATTTGTGAAGTGACCTTAAGCAAAACCTTGTCGCCTATCTCAAACTCAAGTGGCTGGCGGTGAGCATCGATACCTCTCTTCATCCTTGTTTACGCCCTCTCGAGACTCTCCCTTGCTTTTCTGAACGTTTGCTCTCGATCTAGCACGAACCGATGTGCAGCTACACAATCCCGGGTCCCGACACCTCCCACGGCCTCTTCAGGATTCAGTGGTTTCCATCCCATGGCCACCTAAAAGGGACTCTTCCCTGTGGCACTGCTCTTCTCCAGGTTGTAGCTAATCTGAGCATCATCAAGTTACGCTACCCTACTCATATGTGGAGCCGACACAAATTGTCTCAAATACTCCTCAAGCAAAGCATTGACCCTCTCCGTCTGGCCATCAGTCTGAGGATGATAAGTAGTAGAGAACTTCAACTGTGAGCCCATACACACCGAACAATGAGTTCCTAAGCCTCCCCGAGAATCGTGCATCTCGGTTACTCAATATGTCTCGAGGTAAGCCAAAGTACTTAACTACATGGGTGAAGAACAATCTCACCATCACATGTGTAGTACATTCTACAGGTGCTGGAATAAAGATACCATACTTCGAGAACCTATCAACCACAACCAGCACTGAAGACTTCCCATCCACCTCTAGGAACCCAAGAATGAAGTCCATGGATATGCTTTCCCAAGGTCTCTTAGCAACGGGCAAAGGATTAAGAAACCCGATTTCCTTCTTCCTTTCAACTTTGTCCACTTGACACATATGACAAGTCTTCACAAAGTCCCTAACATCCCGAACCACCTTCGACCAATAATAACTCTGACCTATTAATGCTAAAGTCCTGTCCAACCTATATGTCCTGCCCAATAGGTATCATGAACCTCTCGCATCAACTCCAATCTAATGCGGCTTGCTGGAACCACCGTAGACATATTCTTCTTCAAGAAAAGCAAACCATCCCGAAGCTCAAACCTCTTGGTCTATTTCTTAGTTACCTAGCCATGATTTGCTGAGAGGATGGATCAGCCATAGCTGCCTCCCGAATCCTCTCCACCAGATCTGATTGGATTCGTGACACGCTGGCTATCACAGCTTGGCATCATCGACTTGGTGCATCGGGCACCACATTGCCCTTCCCTGCCTATGCACCCACTCGAAGTTATACTCCCCCAGAAACTCTTGTCATCGTGCTTGTTTTGGGTACAACTTCTTTGGAGTACTGAAATAGGTATTGGTCATGTTATCCCTCACCACAACAAACATTGTACCAAGGAGATAGTGTCTCCAAATCTTAAGACTATGCACTACAGCCAACATCTCTTTCTCATGGGTAGAGTATCTCTCTTCTGCACCCTTAAGCTTCTTTTAAACGTGCATGGCTGCCACATTTCACCAGCGCTCCACCCAGGCCTCTATCAGAAGCATCCATATGCACCTCTAACGGTTTGTCAAACTCTAGCAGCCTTAAGATAGTTTCCGAGGTCACCTGCTTCTTAAGCCATTCAAAGCATCCTCATGCACCCCCGACCAAAGCCAGATGCTATTCTTCCTCAGAAGGTTAGTCAACCGGACATACTTCTTGGAATAATCCTTGATGAACCTTCGGTAGTAGTTGGCCAGCCCAAGGAAAGATCTTAACGCCTTACATTCCTAGGTGCAGGCCAATCCATAATTGCCTTCACCTTCGTCGTGTCCATCGTGATAGCTCCATTCTCTTTAACATGACCAAGGAGCTGAATTCGCCTCTAAGCAAAAGAACACTTTTCCCTCTTGAGATAGAGCTTGTACTCCCGAAGCTTGTCAAAGACTCTCTTCACATGCTCTACGTGCTCTTCAAGGTTGGTTTTGTACACAACAATATCATCCAGATAGACTACCACGAAGCCATCCAATGCAATACCTTATTCATTAGGTTGTAGAACATTACAGGAGCATTACACTAGCCAAAAGGCATCACCAAGAACTCATATGATCCATAGCGAGTCACACAAGTCGTCTTACCTTAATCACCCTCCGCTATCCTCACTTGCCAATAACCCAATATCAAGTCCATCTTGGTATAGATCCTTGCCTTGACGAGTATATCAAACAAGTCTTCCTGGGAGAAATAGGATACTTGTTCTTAACAGTCGCCCGATTCAACGCCCTGTAGTCGATGCACAACCTCAAGGAACCATTGTGCTTCTGGTGAAACAAAATTGGTGCTCCATAAGGTCCCCTTGAAAGATGAATAAGACCTCAACTTAGAAGTCCATCCAACTGCTTTCTCAACTCCTTCAATTCCATTGGTGCCATTCGATAGGGTGGTTGGGCAGGAGGTACCGCTCTTGGGACTAACTTTACTTGGTGATCTGTCTCACGTTTTGAAGGTATGGCCTTGGGTAACTCGTCTTGCATCAAGTCATTGTACGACTTCATGAGACCCTTCATCACCGTAGGAACTTCTCCTACTACTTCCACTTTTTGCGACCCGACCACTATCAACAAAAACCTCTAGAACCGTCTGACTGACCATCAACCAGGGCTTCACTTGCCTGCGGCTCCTCTGAACCTTCATCCACCTCCATGTCAACTATCGTTGGTAAAGGTGTAGTCTTTCTAGCTTCCAAAGCTGCTAAATCTGCATCTCTCAACCCTTTCATGAATCAAGGCATCCATTCTATCATGATCATGAGACCATTCAGATTTAAGGCTAGCATCGCCTTGGTTGCTCTATGAAAAGACGCTCCTAGGATCATGGGGAAGTCCGGTATCTCAAGAAGTTCAAAGTTCACATCACCTTGTATTATACCCAAAATTTTAACCGTCCGGGATAGAGTCTCTAAGGTATAAGTGTTGTAAAGGGTATTCTGGCCAAATAATAAGGAATACCGGTCTATTGGCCTGTTCCGGAGGGTTAGTGACAGCTTAGTCTTCCCGAGGAGCATTTTAGTAATTTTTAGGGGTCATAAGCCACCCCGTAAGCTTTCTCTCTCCCTCGAAACAACTGAAATCAACACGTAATGCCTAGAAATGTTAACACATGATAGAGGATGACATTTATAGCGTAATGCCCTTGGAATTTTGATTTTTTTTTAATTTCTAATTATTTTCTATTAATTTTTTATTGAATCTGACAACAAAATTGAATTTAAGAATATTCCATTATCCGAAAATTCTAATTTTTCTTTAAAACATCATAAATATCTTCCTCTACATATGGTTAAAATTTCATAGCCAAACTCACTCTAGAAATCACTTGTCCAAATCTCGGTAAACTTCGGTTTTTACCGACTTTACTCTATAATTAGAGATACCTATATAAGGGACAACCTTAACCCTTGAGAAAACACAACTCCAAGAACCCTAGGAAGTCATAAAACACAGCCGTCACCAAGCTCCCATGTTTTACACATCCGAGCACCGAAATCACATTAAAACCCTCTCAAAATCACCATCAAAACACTTTTCCAATTCCCATAACATCAACCATCATCAACCCCGCACCAAACAACATCAAAATGTGAGGAACATCAAGAACATCAAGGAGTTAAAAGCTCTGGTCAGAATCATTTCAGATCCACAATCAACGAGGCTCTTGAAGTATCCCGACGTGAAGGATCACTTTAGTTACAAAGGTAATTAAGGTAGGAAAATAGGTTTTCTCAATTCTTTAGTCTTTAATTACATTCTGTTAAAATTTGGTTCGAACGAAAATTTTTAGGCTTCTGAGTTAACGTTTGTCTTTGTTTTTTTTAATAACTTGTGCATTAAGTTTCTTGTTTAATCCGACTTCAAACTAAAATATTTTGAACACTAACATATTGGAAGTCTTTCAGGCTACACACCCATAAATTTTTAGCCGACAACACCTCCAAGAAACGCACAAATGCCACTATCCGTGGCTAGTCTGTGCCCTTGGACGGACTGTCTGTGATCTCAGACGACCTGTTTGTGGCCACGAACAGCTTGGACGGCGGGTTGGAATTAATTTTTAAATGTTTTTAGGTTTTCTAATTCATGTCCGGGCCCACTGTAACAGCCCAAGGTCCCACATGTGTGATATTGTCCAATTTGGCAAACCGGCCGCACGGTTTTTGCTCTTGGGTTTCACCCCAAAAGGCCTCACACAAGGGAGGGTATCCATGCACCTATAAGGTGCACTTCGTGCTCCTCCCCAATCGATGTGGGAGGTAGCCCATCTCTGCATGTTACACTCCGTTCTCCTCCCCCTCACGGGAGCCCAGCGTCCTCGCTGACACACTGACCTGGGTCCGGCTCTGATACCATTTGTAACAGCCCAACCGCTAAGCTTGCCATTACCTCTTAAACTATCACAATTTACCATTAAACCCGCAACGGAACTCTAAGTACAAAGGAGGGTGATACAATGCCGTTAGCCACCCTCGTGGCGAACCAGGCCTAACTCAAATACAGTAACAATCTGATGGACTGGAACAACCGGGTACACAATACAAATACAATACTCAATTCATTTCTTTACTATACTGAGTCTACAATATACGATATACCGATAACATATTCGGTCTTACACCTTATTCAAATACATGAGAAATTAAATTTTAACTACCCATGCTAACCACCGACCCCGTCCTACACTCCAACGGTATCGACTCCGGTGTACCTGCAAATAAAAGATACCCCTAGGGCTCAGCTTAATGCTGCATATGAGATTCGCATACCCCGCGTGCTAACCGGGGTATGCCGACTACTTTCGTCGAGAGCATGGAGTTCATTTTAATTCATACATCATGCATATAGTAATACATTATATATGTACACTACATAAGGATTCGACAATCAATCATGGGATACAATCCCTACCTAATATAACAAGGTTGTTAGTTGTATCAATTTACTCTTAGGCCTTGAGGGTTATACCTCACTATGCCTTGGTTACTCATTCAATAACTCACCCACTCTCTCGGGTTACTTATTCTTATTCTCACCCATTCTCTTGGGTTGCTCATTCTTATACTCACCCATTCTCTTGGGTTACTAATACTCATACTCACCCATCTTCTCTTGGGTTACCAATACTCAAGCTCTTGTAGTTCTCGAGACACCACAGGTATCCTACGTTACGCTTGTTTATCTTAATACTTTCCTAAGCCAAAACACATGGCTCTCGAGCATAGTCTTACTTCCCCGTTTTCGACCCTACTCTGGGTCTAGCATGGTGGGAAGGTTCAACTAGCTCTGAGAACTCACTCTTACTTCCTACTACTTTCACATAGGTCCAACTACTCTTAGACTTCTCACATTCCCACACACTCCTCTCTCAGAGTTATAATATAATTAAGTTTATTAGTCTATAAGCATCACTCTCGATGTTTCATAAGACTCTGGGAACATTTCTTAGGTTTTGGGTATTCTTAAGTTTAAGGGTTGTCCCAAACTTCCGTATATTTATGCTTTCGGTTATTTTCTCATACCGGGTATAATCCTCATATAGGAGGTTGACCATGTCTCAAGGGAGCTAAATGGTCTCTTAGGTCTCTTTTTTACCTTTCTTACAGGTTCACATCTTTGAACTATCTACAATCCTCTAGAAGGAGGTTCATATACCTCTCCACATTTATTTATTTCGTGGATTGTTTTAATTTGGTTTTTCTACCGCTACCGGTGTTTACTAAACCCATACAACTCCCTCACATGCTAGTGAGTTCACAAGTTTACAATATCGTTGTTCTTAAATAGATAGTTTGTGTGTTGGCACGTTTTCGTTATTTTACGATACAACCCGATCTACGAGTCTCTAGCCAATCGTCACTCTCACTAGTATCGGTCTATACACTAATTAGACCTCACCCGCACTCAGTATGTTAGCTCATACAATATCCACAATCAAGATGGTCTCAATGGTTCATTTTCATGCTTTAGTCTTGATTAAGCCGGCACACAAACACACAAATCACGTAACACGGTTAGCATACGGGGCATGAGAAAATCAAACCTTTCACGGGATTTTACTTTTACCATGTCATCTCATCATGCTCGGTTCACACATGATCCTCTGATAATGTTCCAAACATTATTATTAATACTAAGCTCATACGGTACATAATTAAATGCTACTCCCCGTACATACCCCGTTGTCCCGTTAACTCGGCTTTACTCTTGTTAATTTGAGTTCTTACTTCACACTCACTTCTAACACTTTCTTACACTTCTTAGGGCCTTTACATGTCACCAAACATGGTCTAAACATCATCTAACATCATTAACATTCAAACCCTCATCATTATAAGGCTTTAAAATACTCACGGGACAATTTTGGGGGTGGTCCGGGACTTGGCCCTTACCATAAGTTCCGGACCAATGCAAGGCACTAACTCTTGGCTGAAAAAATGACATGGTCCGGGATGTTGTACCTAGAGCAAGTCCCGGACCAGCTGCTTGATCCAACTCTCGGCGCAAAATTAAGGGTGGTCCGAGACTTTGTCCAAGGACCAAGTCCCGGACCCTGCTACTACATGATTTTTCAACCCCAATTCAATCCTTAATCCACACTTAACTTTTCCCTAATCTAAACCTCCTCCAATCATAGGTTTGATCCTCACTCAAATTCTTGCTCGAATTCATAAATTTTGCATTCTCAATTTGCACTAATGCACACTTGTGCATTTTCTAACTCCTTTTGGCACTTGAATTTTTGTTCTCATCTCATTTGACCATTCCAAATCCTCCAAGACAATGCACCACTCATACCAAGTTTCATGTCTCACCCTTAATGCCTCAAATCTTCTTTGTTTTCCTAAAATTCCTAAGGCACTTAAACAACTCCTTTTCCTATAGATTTTTGCACAAACCTCCTACCTTTAAACAAGCATTCCCAAAGTGGTTTACTAGCTCAAATCAACCTCCATTCATACCTAGCTAACCCTAGGCTATTCTTCACTCAAAACACCACTTAAATCACTTAGATTTCTACCGGAATTTCGCCATAGTCCGACTACTTTTTTAACATTGCCCAAAGCTCATCACATCACTTAATTCCTCCTAAACCAACCAAACCCATCATGGGTTCTACCAGCACACACAAGTTCATCAATACTCATCAATTCTCCAAATACAACAGAATGCATAATTCATAAAATGCATAGCTCTTAAATGAAACAATAAATTCACAAACTCTTCCTCACTTGCATTAATACCACACAAGCACATTACTACCACAACTCATGCGAGGTTCATTCATTTAATTAACCCATCCCAAATTCTAATAACACTTAGTTAGGCTCTAAGGTAGATTATTTACCTTATATTCATAAGCCCTTTCTTTGTCATTCTCTTCTCCTCTTCTCCACTTCTCTTCACTCCAAAATCGGTCAAGGCAATTCTCTTGCCCAATACTCTAGACCAATGTACCAATGGACATGAGGAGTACCAGTTAGCTCTTTTAGTTGTGAGAAAACTCATGAATTCAAGAAAAGAGCTTAAGGCATAAAATTGGACATTACCTTAGGAAACCCTAGAATTGATTTTGCCATGAATCAAAGGAGGAGCTCCAACCCACCATTGGAGGTTTGAATATATGCTCAACAAGGAAAGAAACAAGGTATTAAGAAGGGCAAAAATCGGCAAACCTAAGAGAATGGACAAAATGAGCTTTTCTCTTGAAACTTTTTACCTTGTTTGAAAGAGGAAACTCCAAGCTCCAAAATGGTGTAGTTTATTCCTCAAATGGGTAAAACCCATGGAGATGAACTTCTTCCTTTTTTAATTTTGAAAAGAGGGAAGTGTAGAGCTTGATGAGAGGATCACAAATATGTAATTATTTTTGATTTAAGCTTGGAGCTAGCTTGGGCAAGAAGAATAAGAGTGGAGAAGCCATGGATGGTCTTCATTTCCGTCCAGCAAACAGAGAGGGAGGAGAAAATCGGTGGGAGAGGGGAGAGGAGGAAGAGAAAGGAAATGGGAGGAGAGAGAGGGAGATAAGTGCTTTATGCCTTTTTGCTTTTTACTTTTCCCTCTCTTTCTTTTCTTTTCTTTTCTTTCTTATTAGTTAGTGTGTGAGTGTGTGAGAGGATACAAAAACCGCCCCCACCGTATTAGTAAGCTGGAGCGTTTTCGTCTTTTACAGAAAACGCTCGTTATTTTACCCGGTTCGGCACTATTCACTCACCGGGCCCGTTTTTTGGATTTTTCTCATTTATTTATTTTTGTTAGTTCTTAAACTTCCATTAATACTTAATTATAGTTATATAATCAAATATAAATTTTTTACGGGTCGGTTTGACCACTTAAAGTCACGTTTTCGGCTTTCTCTCAAAAATGTGCTTTAAGGCTCCGTTAGCGTTTTAATCCATTACTTGGATCCATTTTCTTCGGGAATTATTCCCACATACTAATTAGGCATAATTAAGCCTTAGGAATCCATCCGACCCTAACCGAGGTCATATACCTCCTATACTCATTTAATGTGTGTTTTAGCGTTTTTCGCGTTTTACACATTTTCTCTTTTCTTTTGGTTTTATTCTCTTTGTCAATACTCTCGAGGCACCATTAGGCCTTTAATAATCACATTATGATAATTTAATCACCATTTTTAAGTCTGGGGTATTAAATTCTACCCCCCTTAAAGATGTTTGCCCTCAAAGTTGGTGAATCTAATATCGTTGCTCGAATAGGTACTCTATGCAAAGGTCGTAATCTCTATACGACTTTACAGACTCTTAGGTCTGTCTCTATACTCGCTACTCATACCACACACATATCACAACATGTATAGCAACGAAAAAAATACTTTTTTGTATTCTCCCATGGAATCGGTCCGAAGACAAGAAGGCACTACAGTCCTCGAATCCATATTGGGTAATACACTACCGATCCCTCAGGTACCAGTCACGTTGAACACTTACGCTTTCTGGTTCACGGCCGTTTCATGACAAATGGGCACTTACTCTCTCTGGCCCACGGTCCCTTCGGTTCTGATCAAAACGTTACACATATACATATCCTCAAGCACTCTGGTTGACTCACTCAACACAGGACATTCTCAGGGTACTCTCCCCGTCCTACTGTCTTAGGAAAATTACACACTGTCACCCCGCCCCAACCGGTCACTTAGGAACACTGCACGTACGATGCAATGGTTTCAAAACCATTTTTCACCTTCATGCTCGAAGGAAGATCCTTTTTCAAATTATATTTGAAAATTCTTTTTAAACATCATACAACTCCAAATCTGGTTTGTGGTAGCTGTATCTTTTCTTAGCGTGATTACTTGTGACCACTTATAGGGAGCTTCAAGAATCATCCAACCTGATGTGATCAGCATCAGTGTTGAACTATCCTTCCACCCAAATTTGTGTTCGGTTTCCCTTGATCGCTAACAGATCAAGTTCCACCTCCCACGTCAGTTTCAAACAGTCAGATAGTCAAACATTTTCATTTTCTATCTTTTACTCTTTCTAGTCATATTCATAAACAATCCATTTTAATTTATCTCTAATTCCTAGAACTTAGGTCATCCGTCATTATCATTGCTTCACTACTTTTCCTAGGCATCCCATACTTATGGCCTCATTTCCTCAAATTGTTACTCAATTTAAAACCTTCATCATACAACTTCAAAGGGTGGAACTCACTCCATCCATAATTCTCAAATAAAATTACCTAGGGAAACTCACTTCCTCCTAGGTTACACATCGGTTTCATACCGATTCATACTCGTCATACTCATGTCTAATCTCAATAGACATATACTATAGGGATTCTCACTTCCCAGGAGTTTCTCTACTCCTCTTTTCATAAATAATATATACATGTTACTCGCATCACACATGCGCAATAACCCTTATTACACAATGAATGGGTACACACGTTTATGTAACATGAGTTCCAATCATTAAAACAATTTCTTCTGTGCTATACACATAGTAGTTTATGCATCTATACGTGAAACATACTCTAAGCGGTTTCTCTCCCTCCCTACCCCCCTTAAAAGGGGTTACGTCCGCGTAATCGACCATATGTTATCACTTAACATTGGTTCACTAATTCAGGAAGTGTTTTAACTTCGATGCGGTTAATTAACTCGTAACCAAGTTCGGTTCTAGCCTCCAAGGCTTCAAGGAGTTTATGATTAGCCAATTACTTACATTTGCCAAGCATACTTAGCCTTTGAATTACAGCCCACTAGCTTCTGCTGTGTGACCTAATAACTAGAGCTTAATTCATCCTTTTGGATACTCTTAATGTGTTACACATCACCTTTTATCTTAGGAATAAGGTTTCTCCATCCTCGCGTGGTATCACTTACCTTATGCAAATTCGATGAGTTATAGATTTTCTCTCCAGCTCTCTGGGAATCCATTTTGTATAGCCCTAAGCACCTTGTGACTATTCACTTACTTTTCCCGACATACTGTCGGTTGAGGTCAAGCTACTACTTAATATATGGTGCTTCCTCAATTAATAGTGGCTTCTGACTTATGTCAATTCATCTGTTTCTGTACAAGAATTCTCTCATTCATACTACCCTGCATTTACCATGCATCGGTCCTGGGACCTGTGGGTTATGGCCCACGTTTTTCGTGCGTCTTTTGCCAACGGCCGCATGGTTATGTCTCTAGGTTTTCTCTCAACAGGTTTGCGCCATGTTCGTTGACATTTCCCAAATTCCTAGCTATCCCACTAGATCATTACTGCACAAGTGCAATACCAAAACACTCAGTCCTACAGAGTGTAGAGGCGTAAACGCTTGGCAGTAAATCTCTTATGTGATCGCAATAGGAATGAACATTGTTTCCTTGTAGTCCGGTCTGTCTACCATCCTTATTCATCAACTCCATATCATTATTTGTCTATACTCTTACAATGGTCGCTCACTACGTACCATGTTCTTACTCATTTACATACTACTTTCGTTTCCTCTCATGTATTCCCGTCATTTATACTATGGCTTGCCATTCACTTGGCTCAATAGAATATATTACTCTTTTAAATTCTCTCTGCGCTCCTTGCGCATTGTTTACCCTGAAATTCGTATTGGACACGTACTGTGTTTACTACTCAACCGATTACTCTCTCGGTTTCCGACCATTGCTATCAAGCCTTTCTAAATACTATTTCTATTCAAATTACTCCTTGGCAATAAACACATGATCAAGTTTCACTACACCGCTCTAGCGGTTTCACATTACATTCTTTGGTGGCAGCCTTTCTCTGGAGGGTCCACATAATTGCCACTCCATAGCCCCATAACAACGAGGGGTATCCCCACTCTAAGGTTGTGGTTCATTCTCTACCATTCCTCTTATGCCTTTATGCATAGGTTTTTGAACATTTGGATCTACAAGTTGTAGTTGGTTTTTCCGGCTTACAAGCCACATCGTCTGGAGCTTTGCTCATTGTGAGTTGTTCATACTTCTCCGTACACCTTCCAATGGTTTGGAGGTAGTACCGGGTTCCTCAACATGGTTGTTGCATCACGCTTCCGTCCATGGGAGGCCCTTTAAGTATCTGGATATTAATCTTCACCCTTTGGCAACTAGGGTGTTCCCTTGTTAAGTGGGATCCCTTCGGGGTTCTACCGAGTGTTTGCTTTAATACTTGTTCTCAACACGATATCTCGTTCAACTACTGTTGACTCCGGCACCCTACACGGATTGCTCCTGGGTGTTACTGAGTTACGCCATTACATCTGGCTTGAACTCATAGGTATGTTCAGTTTCTTACCCCCCCTTGCGGTTTATATATTTTGATCTATCCCATTTAGGGTTGTAACGTCTCCCATTCTCGGTAGACCATTGATTCTTTCTCCTTTACCATCGTGGTCAGGTCATTAATCACTTTAGTGAGGTATGCTGTGGGAATTCTATCCCATTCATCAAACATTGACATGTTCATTTGAGGCCTTTGCCGTATTGTTTATGCTGGGTATTCATTCCAGTTACCATGTGTTTCCTTCGTGATTCCTGAGACATATCCAATGTCTATACTTAATATTTGTGCTTCCAGCACTTATTAACGCTACATATTTAGGCTCATCGTCTTACTGGGTTCTTCTCCTTGATCATTCGTGGTAGTCAATTGTTCTGGTGTGAATTGGCTCTTTCGTCCGTAGTATGGAGTCGACTACTTCCCGTGTTCTGTATTCTACTTGTATACATACATGGAGTATCTTATTGATACATTACCACTTACCCGACTAACTCATAAAAGGTCTGTCAGGCCCGCAAGCTCCTTCGGAGTGCGGTCGTCCCATGTCTCGTTTGTGTACACTTTTAGTGTCGGTCACACGCCTAGGTGAAGTATTCTGTTGCCAACTCCTCTTGTATATCATTCTATGATAACTTACCGTGGTTCTTCTAGTTTAGGTTTTAAAATTTGGGGGTCTTTCGGAAAATTTTATGCTTTGAAAGAGAAATTTGAGTTTTGAAAATAAATCTTCACGGCATTTCAATGTCGGTTGCTTCTTACCAGGTCTAGTGTCTCACGGACTGGTATGCTCTTTATTACAGTGGTCAGGCCGTTAGGCCTTTCCGAGGTTTCGTTTCAAAATTCTTAAGGTTTGAGTTGCTATATTGGCTTCTTTCGCCATCTTCGTACTTTGATAAGTACTTCTTGCTTGTTAACGTTCCTCTTAATGGTCCTGTTATTACTGCACTTGCCGTGGCAAGTGCGCGGTACAGGCAGTTTTTAGGTTAACTCATACCGGTCACGGTATTGTTCACATTGTATTTGGTAGCCTTGTCGGCTCTTCCTTTGATCCTTTAGTTGGATAACTGCTCGTCGGAGCTGCTTCTTGTTCGTCTTGACATGACTGTCTTCCATCTAGGTGCTTCTCCCTTCTCGGGAACCCTTATTTACTTAGTTCTGTGTTCTACCTCATTGCTCGTTCCCAAGTCTTTACTGTGGTTACTGAGGTTTAACTCATTTAGGCACTACTTCAGTAGTCCTACTTGGGTATGTCCCGTAAATATGCTCGTAGCTGTTTAAGCTATGTATGCTAGGTGTCATAACCTTTTTGGGTGTGTTAGGGTGGGTGTACCTACTCTTGACTAGGTTCTTAGTTGGTTGGTATACCGTTGGTGGTATTAATTAACTATGGCGGTCCGTGGACTTGTGTCCCGGTTTTCGTTACTTCATCTATTCCGCCTCGTTGCAAGGTTGGTGCTTTCCTTCTTGCTGTTGCTTGGCCAGCCGGGTTCTCGTGACTGCTAAGCATGTCGCCCCATGCTGCCACAGATTCTAGTTTCCTTGGATTAGGATTTCTTGATCTCCCGCCTTTAAGTGAGGTTATTGTCATTCAGACGGGAACCGTCTCCAGGATTTCCGGTTCTCGGAATCAACCGCATGACTGGTTCTGGTTCATGTAGAAATATTTAACAACTGCCAGACCGGGTTTCCGTCTCTCTGGCGTTCTTTCCCGAGCTTTTTAAACACAGGGGTTGTGGAGGGCGGGTTTGGTATTGTAGGTATCCAGATCATACTGGAAATTCCTAACTAGCGCATCTCTCACGCTACCACTCAACCTTTAGCCCTAAGTCTCTAATTCCTTACTCGGTATTTCCTAAGCTCGGTATTTCCAGTCATCAGAGCGATACTGATACCATTTTTAACAGCCTAGGGTCCCACATGTGTGATATTGTCTGCTTTGGCAAACCGGCCGCACGGTTTTGCTTATGGGTTTCACCCCAAAAGGCCTCACACAAGGGAGAGGTATCCATGCATCTATAAGGTGCACTTCGTGCTCCTCCTCAATGATGTGGGAGGTAGCCCAACTTTGGGTGCTACACTCTATTCTCCATTTTAATACCCCGGACTTAAAAATGGTGATTAAATTATCCTAATGTGATTATTAAAGGCCTAATGGTGCCTAGAGAGTATTGACAAAGAGAGTAAAACCAAAAGAAAAGGGAAAATGCGTAAAACACGAAAAATGCTAAAACGTGCATTAAATGAGTATAGGAGGTATATGGCCTCAGTTAGGGTCCGAGATGGTTTCCTAAGGCTTAATTCTTCCTAATTAGTATGTGGGAATGATTCCCGAAGAAAATGGATCCAAGTAATGGATTAAAACGCTAACGGAGCCTTAAAGCACGTTTTTCGAGAAAAGCCGAAAACGTGACTTTAAGTGGTCAATCGGACCCGAAAAATTATAGTTGATTATATAACTATAATTATGTATTAATGGAGTTTTAAGAACCATTAAAAATCAAGAAACAAGAAAAATCCGAAAAACGGGCCCGGTGAGTGAATAGTACTGAACTGGGTAAAATAACGAGCGTTTTCTGTAAAAGAAAAAAAACGCTCCAGCTTACTAATATGGTGGGGGCCGGGTTTTGTAGCTTCTCACACACTCACACACTAACTAAAGAAAGAAAGAAAAGAAAAAGAAAGAGAGGGAAAAGTAAAAAGCAAAAAGGCATAAAACACGTATCTCCCTCTCTCTCCTCCCATTTCCTTTCTTCTTCCTCCTCTCCCCTCCCTCTCCCACCGATTTTTTCCTCCTTCTCTATTCCTGGATGGAAATGAAGACCATCCATGGCTTCTCCACTCTTCTTCTTCTTCCCCAAGCTAGCTCCACGCTTAAATCATAAAAATAAATACATATTTATGATCCTCTCATAAAGCTCTACACTTCCCTCTTTTCAAAATTAAAAAAGGAGGAAGTTCATCTCCATGGGTTTTGCCCATTTAAGGAATAAACTACACCATTTTGGAGCTTGGAGTCTCCTCTTTCAAATAAGGTAAAAGTTTCAAGAGAAATGCTCATTTTGTCCATTCTCTTGGGTTGGCTGATTTTTGCCCTTCTTAATACCTTGTTTCTTTCCTTGTTTAGAGCATCTATTCAAACCTCCAATGGTGGGTTGGAGCTCCTCCTTTGATTCATGGCAAAATCAATTCTAGGGTTTCCTTAGGTAATGTCCAATTTTATGCCTTAAGCTATTTTCTTGAATTCATGAGTTGTTGTCACAACTAAAAGAGCTAACTGGTACTCCTCATGTCCATTGGTACATTGGTCTAGAGTATTGGGCAAGAGAATTGCCTTCACCGATTTTGGAGTGAAGAGAAGTGAAGAAGAGGAGAAGAGATAGGCAAAGAAAAGGCTTGTGAATATAAGGTAAATAATCTACCTTGGAGCCTAACTAAGTGTTATTAGAATTTGGGATGGGTTAATTAAATGAATGAACCCCGCATGAGTTATGGTAGTAATATGCTTGTGTGGTATTAATGCAAGTGAGGAAGAGTTTGTGAATTTAGTGTTTGATTTAAGAGCTATGCATTTTATGGATTATGCATTCTGTTGTATTTCGAGAATTGATGAGTATTGATTAACTTGTGTGTGCTGGTAGAACCCATGATGGGTGTGGTTGGTTTTAGGAGGAAATAAGTGATGTGATGAGCTTTGGGCAATATTAAAAAAATAGTCGGACTATGGTGAAATTCCGGTAGAAATCTAAGTGATTTAAGTGGTGTTTTGAGTGAAGAATAACCTAGGGTTAGCTAGGTATGAATGAAGGTTAATTTGAGCTAGTAAACCACTTTGGGAATGCTTGTTTAAAGGTAGAAGGTTTGTGCAAAAATTAGTAGCAAAAGGAGTTGTTTAAGTGCCTTAGAAATTTTAAGAAAACAAAGAAGATTTGTGGCTTTATGGGTGAGGCATGAAACTTGGTATGAGTGGTGCATTGTCTTGGAGGATTTGGAATGGTCAAATGATATGAGAACAAAAATGCAAGTGCCAAGAGGAGTTAGAAAATGCACAAGTGTGCATTAGTGCAAAATGAGAATGCAAAATTTATGAATTCGAGCAAGAATTTGAGTGAGGATTAAACCTATGATTGGAGGAGGTTTAGAGCATGTCTTAAGGGGATTAAACATGTAGACAACTTGTGGAAATGTTAGGGAAAGTTTAAGTGTGGATTAAGGATTGAATTGGGGTTGAAAAATCATGTATGTAGCAGGTTTTAGCAGCGTCCGGGACTTGGTCCTTGGACAAAGTCCCGGACCACCCTTAATTTTGCGCTGAGAGTTGGATCAAGCAGCTGGTCCGGGACTTGCTCTAGGTACAAGGTCCTGGACCATGACATTTTTTCAGCTGAGAGTTAGGGCCTTGCATTGGTCCGGGACTTAGGGTAAGGACCAAGTCCCGGACCACCCCCAAAATTGTCCCGTGAGTATTTTAAAGCCTCCTAATGATGAGAGTTTGAATTTCAATGATGTTAGATGATGTTTAGACCTTGTTTGGTGACATGTAAAGGCCCTAAGAAGTGTAAGAAAGTGTTAGAAGTGAGTGTGAAGTAAGAACTCAAATTAACAAGAGTAAAACCGAGTTAACCGGACAACGGGGTAAGTAAAGGAGTAGCATTTAATTATGTATCGTATGAGCTTAGTATTAATAATAACGTTTGGAACATTATCAGAGGATCGTGTGTGAACCGAGCATGATAAGTTGACATGGTAAAAGTAAAACCCCGGTGAAAGGTATTTTCTCATGCCCCATATGCTAACCGTGTTACGTTGATTTGTGTGTTTTTGTGCCGGCTTAATCAAGACTATAGCATGAAAATGAACCATTGCTTGATTTTGTATGTCTTGTTGTATATTGTATGAGCTAACATACTTGAGTGCCGGGAGGTCTAACTTAGTGTATAGACCGACACATAGCTGAGTGACGATTGGCTAGAGACTCGTAGATCGGGTCGTATCTGTTATCCCTAAAATTTCAACCCCCCGGAAGAGAGTCTCTACTAATGGGCTAGTAGCGAGGGTTCCCATTTCGATCGGCACATTTCAGAGTACTAGGGCAGCTTAATCATCTCCAGGGGTGTTTTCATAATTTTTAAAGGCTCCTAAGCCCCCTATAGGCTTTCTCTCTCCTCCAAATAAGGGTCAAATCAATTCAAAATGCTTTGAAATTTTCACCCATGATAGAGGATGACATTTCAAGCGTAATGGCATTGCAATTTTGATTTTTTGAATTTCCAATATTTTTCTAGCTATTTCTGATTGAATCTGAATAGAAATTGAATTTAAAAATATTCCAATATCCAACAAATTCAATTTCACTTTAGAAAAATCAGAAATATCATCCTTTACCCATGTGTAAAATTTCATAATCAAATTCCTTTTGGAAGCCCTTGAGCTAAAACGTTGGTAAATCTCGTTTTTTATCGGATTTTTTTATCTTTAAGGAAGCCTATATAAGGAACCTTATCCCATGATCAAATCAGAACCTCAAGAACCCTAAGCAATCAGAAAACCTAGCCGTCACAAGTCCCCCACATTTTTACACATCCAAGCACCAAAATCACATCAAAAATCCCCCAAAATCACCACCTAAACACACTTTTCAACTCCCAACACATCAACAATCATCTAACATCTACCAAAGCACCTCCAAAACGTGAAGAACATCATCAACAATCAACAACCAGAAGCTCGGGTCGAACTCAATCCGGAACCGGCATCATTGGAGCCTCCGAAGAATCCCAACGTGAAGAATCATCTTGAATTCGAGGGTAAACTGGTTAGAATTCTACTTTTCTAACTCCTCACAACCTTATTAAATCTCTGTAAAATTTTGGGCTCAAACCAACCCTTTTCGGCTTCTGTATTGCTAATTGTTTTTGCTTCTACCTTGTTACTTGTTTGTCAAGTTCCGCGCATAATTCGACTTCAAACTACAATCTTTCAATAACTAAATTATTGTATACCTTTCAGGCTACACGTACATAAGTTTTTAGCCGAAAACACCGTCGGGAACCACCAGAAAACCCCTATCCGTGGGTGGTCCGGGACCACGGATGGGACGTCCGTGGCCACGGACACCCACGGACGGCGGCAGGATTTTAAATTTTTCAAATTTTAGGTTTTCTCTAAACAATGTCCGGCCCACGGACATCCTGTCCGTGGCCCCGGACTTTTCAAATTTTTGTTTTCTATTTAATTCGACTTTTATTTCCACATAGATTAACTAGGGTCCGTGGCTACGGACATTAGGTCCGTAGTCACGGATGGAAACAAAATTTGACCTAATTCTGCCTCCAAAACCCTAGGTTAGGTAATTT
Source organism: Limonium bicolor (assembly GCA_023374045.1). Lineage (NCBI taxonomy): Eukaryota > Viridiplantae > Streptophyta > Magnoliopsida > Caryophyllales > Plumbaginaceae > Limonium > Limonium bicolor. The sequence goes on from CM041782.1 coordinate 186,827,024, forward strand.
TAACTTTCACTTTTATTTTCAGTCAAAAAATGTTAAAAATACAAAAAAATCAGAAGCGCGCACTTAGGTTAAAAACCAGTCGTAATAAGCCGTAATTAAACTAAGTAGAGGAAAAACGACTTCTACGGGTAATGAAAGTAATTGAACCCTAAATAAGTCGAATATCAAGCCCCCGAACCCGAACTCTCCTTTCCTAATTTGATCTAGGTTAAAATTAGGTGGCGACTCATAATAGGTTCCAGTGAGCTAGCTTAGGTTTTAATAATTAATGTTATATGATATAGTTATTAATCTTAGGTTATAAGTGGACCTAAAACCCGACTAGATCCCAATCAACTTTAATCAACATAGGATAGGGTTTAAAATCGAGGCTCACAGGCTGGCGACTCTGCTGGGGACAAATTCTTAATTTTAACTTGTTTAATTTTAAGAAAGAGGGCTTAACTTGAAATTATTTATTACGGCTTTTATTACATTGTTCGTTTACTTTTGTGCACACTTTAATTCCTACAACTTTGCATCATACGAGAGCGAGGGTCCACACAAACCGATTCCACCCCGGGACCCATTTGAGGGTCCCCTGTCAGGGACTCACACCTTTTAGGTGATGTGAATAAGTGGGGGAAAAGAGGAGGGTGTCGTCTAACCACACCCCCTTAATACCTGGGCTTTAGCCCCAAGCATTTTCCTGGCAGTATCCTTACCTAGCCCATTGTTTGGTCAGTCAAAGACCCGACAGTAGACGCACACCTTCGGGTGATGTGAAAAAAGTGGGGAAGCCCAAAGAGAATAGCGTGCAAGCCCTATTCCTTTGTGGCGACCTGGGCCCATGCCCCAAGCACCTCTCCGGATCGATCCATACCCGGTTTGATTTTAACGTCTAGTGAGGACATGTTGAATTTGTGTGGGCCTTGTTTACCTGCTTGATCGGCCCACTAACCAGCCTAGAAATTGATAGGAACTTTTCCTACATCAACTCATCCCAACCCGATATCGCGGCTTTTTTTTTTGTGGCCCAAAGGCCCTGCTTGATTTGAATGTGTGAGTTATTTGTTCGGGCTTCGACCCAAAGGTTTAGATTTAGGTGATTTATCTTTCAGCCCAATTTTAATTACCAATTTAGTTTTAGGCCCACGAAAAACAAATCCACTTAAAATAATCCACAAGACATGAAAATCAATCAGGCCTTTTCATTTCGGCCCAACCCATTCTAGTCTAGGTAAACTTTCTATTCGGGTCCTAGCCCAAAATCCTAGATCTGGGTACCAAGCTTTCAGGCCTAATCAGAACCATCTGTTTTCATCCCATTTAAATTTAGGATAGTTTGCGCAACTCATTTATTCCAGTTTCTGGCCCGTAGGCCCAACTAGAACTTCAAAATGAATCTCGGACTTCAAAGTTCCTCTCTCGGCCCAGTGGCCCATTCATACTTCATACAGTTTCCTCCGGCTTGTGTGCCTCACTTCCAGATTAAGAACATTTAAGCCCACACATCCAATCTAGTCTAGAAGTCCCTCTTACCCATATGTCTTACTTCAATCCCAAATCATTTCGGCCCAGTGGCACATTCCCAAACACATTCCGACCCAAGTGCCACATTCCCAAACACATTCCGGCCCAAGTTCCACATTCCCAAACACATTCTGGTCCAAGTGCCACATTCCCAAATTATTCCTTCCCAAGTGCCACATTCCCCAATCATTCCTTCCCAAGTGCCACATTCCCAATCATATTCTGGCTCAAGTGCCACATTCCTAAACACATTCCGGCCCAAGTGCCACATCGTCAAAACCTTTTTGCCTAAGTGTCATAATCTCACAACACATTCCGGCCTAAGTGCCAACCCACTTATGAATCATTCTGGCATGTGTGCCTCACTTTCAATTCATCCAGGCCCGAGCGCCTAATCCATATTCATGTAACAGTTTCAACCCATGCACCTCACATTCAGGCCCAAGTGTCTCATGCATCATGCATAGGCATTCCTAGTTCAGTCCAAGAAGAAGACGAACACAGTCATCTTAGTGACGTCCCGACGGTCAAGAGCTCGAGTCTTTCGCATGCCGACTTCAGACGCTTCAGCAGGATTCGGATTAATTCAATAGAAATGTCAAGGTTCCCATGCATTCTACTGCATAACCTGCCAAATGCATTTCTCATAGTTTTCAAAGAATGATCATTTTCAAACCACTAATAAAAAGCATTGATTTTGTTAAATCATCTTCTACCTCATGTTCACAAGTGGATGGCTTTTTCAAGTCTAAATGGTAAAAAAAAGGTGATTTTGTTTTACATAAATTTCTTTTGAGAAAATGGTTCATGAAATAATTATTTCCCGACAATGGAATGCAAAGACCTGTATTTTGTCTCCCAAAATTTGAACATGCCTTGCCAACATCATAACTCACCTCAAAACATCCAAACAATCCACAAAGCTGTTCCAAATCCACATCTTTTAAATTGTTATCATAAACCCCAAATCAATATTGGGGGCAATCTGAGTTGAAGTTTGTCATCTTTCATCTTTCGTCGAAACGCGTGAACGAGTTTCTGAGTGAGAAATTCACGAGAGTGTCTTGAGCAGAAAAACCATGAGTGAATGAGTGTGTCATTTTTACACGACTCCGGAGAGACCACATTCAAAGGTAAGGTAAACGGCATAACTCTGACCGAAGGAGATAATTTATAAATTTACTCTCAGACCTGCGAAAAGTAACAAAGAGTGGATACACAACATCAGGAATGACAAAGCACCTAGGTACAGCACCACATAGCCAAAAGCTTGTGAACCCCGACCTTAAACCCTAGGCACCCCCACTAAGCCTTTCATATATCCCTTTTCGATATTATGAACTCCAAAAAAATACCCAGCCAATGATGAATGTTTGACCCGGCAACCAAAGGAAGCGAGGAGTCAAACTCTCAGATAACATTCTCATTAGTCCAAGGAAGCAATGCCGCTATCAGCATGACGAAGTGATTCGTAAATGATCCCAGAGTGACACAGGATCAAAAAAGCTCACATCAAAAGCTCTCGAAGCCCAAAACTGGGAAACACAAGAACCCCGTAGGCAAAGTCAAAAAAGGATAAAACAAAAAGGCATACCTGAAGTGCCTCAAAGAAATCCAAATGACAAAGAGAAGAGAAATGGTGTAAAAGACAACTTCAAAAGTCCAAGTCTAGAAGCTCGAAAACAACGTCAACACAAAGTAGCTAGATGACTTCAAGACAAGGAAGATGAATCCGAGAGAAGACGCAAGGTGCGGCTTTGGTCACCCCTTTAAGCTCCACATACCTCAAACATCCCTCCATGGTCCCGTTGTCTTTCATCACACCCCATGGCCACGTTGTAAGCCTCAAAGACTTCCGACTTGGTAGTTGTGTATCCAATCACGTGAAAGTAACAGATCGAATGAGTAAATTCGTCCCATATCAAATTCAATGGTCTAGAAGTTGTGACCGTGAGCAGAAAACAAGTACAAACATCAAACACGTCGAGTGTAGGTTAGGAAGCACCACATCAAAGCATAAGCCTTGACCCCATGAGGATGAGACTTGTTTGCATGTTTAAAAGAAAAATACTGGGGGCAATCGATCAGAACGATCGATTGCCATGAACTGTAGCTCAGATTGTCCTAAGGAAAATACTGGGGGCAATTGTTGGTTTTAACAATTGCTATGACAACACCAGTTGGAACCTAAAGCTCAAACACCACTAATACCATCACCACCACACAGGCCCACATAAGCCCTTACCTCCACACCATGCCACATGGGCCCACATAAGGCCTTACCTCCACATCATACCACAGGCCCATATAAGCCCTTACCTCCATATCATACCACACCCCACACAGGGCCCATAAAGCCCTACCTCCATACTAATAACACCCGGACATTTAAATATAGTTAAGAAAATTAATAAGTTGTTAGGTCCACTTTAGACAATTAAAAATAAACAACAAATATAGTACATGATATATGATGAATACATATATGTACATTAAAGGATTTATAAATAAATAAAAAGAATAACAAATAAGTTATACATTAAATCATGAGGTAATTAAAAGAAATAAACCTCACATGAAATAACAAATAAGAGATTTTGGTTGAAAGATCCAATAGGATCATTATATAAGGGTAACATAAATTAACCCTCTCAGTTAATCCTATTCTAGGACTTTGTTTGACCAGACGTTGACCGGGAATTAAACAAGTACAGTCTACGGTGAACGGTATGGGATTCTTGCAACTGTTTTCTACCGGATTACACCGGCTTGTGTGCTATCTGTTGTTTTGAAATAACGACCAAGATAATTGATGTAAACTGTGTTTTACTCTTGTGCACTGTTGTATTATTTTATGTGCGTGAATGTTGCTGACTACAACGTGTATGTCCCACGCATACAAACACTACTATACCAGTGGATTAAGTACCTGCGTTTCAGTATACCGAGGACTTGTACTCAAGTCTCTCACTAACTTCACTTTATAACAAACGTCATTATCCTAAACGTGATAATTGACAATACACATTGTGTTCTTGTTTAACGTCTTTATATGACACTTAACAACTCTATACTACGAGAACGAGGAGCCAGTTGGATCTGGCCATGCATGCTACAGGAGCTGTACCTGTCTCAGGTCGTCTCCTACCTACGTCGTGACGGAACATTTCAGTTGAGGAAGACTCTATTCCTCTCGGGTTTCTAAGGCCCATCAGTTCAGTTTGAGGAAGACTTCATTCCTCTAGTGGGATTCTATTCCCACGCCTCTCAGTTCAGGGTTTAACTACGTTATCTCCTGGGGTTTTTATACCCAACCTTTCAATCTTAACGAGGTCACTATACCTCCACTATATTGATATACTTTTATACATCTGTCAGTCCCACTGTGTGGACCCGACAGCTATCAGATAATCAGTTCAGCTAACTCGACCTTCTGAGTCTTGTTCTATGTGACATTATTGTCCTTGTATGGATACTTGTTATTATCCTACTATGCTTGTTTACAGCTTTTATAAAAAAATGAACTGCATGTATTCGACAAAGTAGTTGGTGTGGCCCGGTAGACGATGGGCTGCACGTTTTCCATACCAGCATTGTTGTTGAGCCCCTTTGGGGGCACCCCCATTTTTCAGGTACCTGAAGTTGAGAGATTACCACACCGAGTGTAGTGGGGTAGATTCAAGCTACGGGAGTCATCTTTTAGATATTTGCTTTTACTTAAGTACTTTACATTTGAGTTTGATTCCTAGTATCTCGGATTGTATTCGTATTCAGACCGTGACTTTGGAGATTGTATTTGGACTCGGCCTTGTTGGTCACAAGGGTGGCCAACGACATTGTAAAACCGCTCGGTTGTTGTATTTATTTCCGCTGCAGTTGTATTTTATTTGGGAGTGATCGCCGTTCAGTTTATTGGATTTCGGGTTGGGGTGTTACATGTAGCCACGGACCCTAGTTAATCTATGTGGAAATAAAAGTCGAAATTAAACAGAAAACAAAATTTTGAAAAGTCTGGGGCCACGGACAGGATGTCCGTGGGCCCGGACATTGTTTAGAGAAAACCTAAAATTTGAAAAATTTAAAATCCCGCCGCCGTCTGTGGGTGTCCGTAGCCACGGACAACCCGTCCGTGGTCCCGGACCACCCACGGACAGGGGTTTTCTGGTGGTTCCCGACGGTGTTTTCGGCTAAAAAATTATATACGTGCAGCCTAAAAGGTATACAATACGTTAGTTATTGAAAGAATGCAGTTTGAAGTCGAATTATGCACGAAACTTGACAAACAAGTAACAAGGCAGAAGCAAAAGCAATTAGCAATACATAAGCCGAAAAAGGGTTGGTTTGAGCCCAAATTTGACAGAGAGTTAATAAGGTTGTGGGGAGTTAGAAAAGTAGAATTATAACCAGTTTTACCCTCGAATTCATGATGATTCTTCACGTTAGGATTCTTTGGAGGCTCCAATGATGCCGGTTCCGGATTGAGTTCGACCCGAGCTTCTGGTTGTTGATTGTTGATGATGTTCTTCACGTTTTAGAGGTGGTTTGGTTGATGTTTGATGATTGTTGATGTGTTGGGAGTTGAAAAGTGTTTAGGTGGTGATTTGGGGGATTTTTGATGTGATTTTGGTGCTAGGATGTGTAAAAACGTGGGGGACTGGTGACGGCTAGGTTTTCTGGTTGCTTAGGGTTCTTGATATTCTGATTTGATCATGGGATAAGGTTCCTTATATAGGCTTCCTTAAAGATAGAAAAATCCAGTAAAAACAGAGATTTACCGATGTTTTAGCTCAAGGGCTTCTAAAAGGAATTTGATTATGAAATTTTACACAAGGGTAAAGGATGATATTTCTGATTTTTCTAAAGAGGAATCAAATTTTTTGGATATTGGAATATTTTTAAATTCAATTTCTCGTCAGATTCAATCAGAAATTGCTAGAAAATTATAGGAAATTTGAAAAAACCAAAATTCCAATGCCATTACGCTTTAAATGTCATCCTCTATCTTGGGTAAAATTTCAAAGCATTTTGAATTGATTTGACCCTTATTTGGAGGAGATAGAAAGCTTATAGGGGGCTTTGGAGCCTTGAAAGGTTACGAAAACACCCATGGAGATGACTATGCTGCCCTAGTACTCTGAAATGTGCTGATCGAACTGGGAACCCTCGCTACTAGCCTATTAGTAGAGACTCTCTTCCGGGGGGTTGAAATTTTGGGTATAACAGATTGCCACCCGTCAACTAGACTTTGTAATGAAAAGGCTAGTTGATGCTTGAGTGATACCCAAAAATTTTAGATCTTAAAAGACTCCACATGCAATTGAAATCCGATTAGTTGTGTCGAGCTGTTCTAAGGCGCTGAGTACCTATGAGTAAAGTGGAAGGATGTCGAGCGATTCTAATGCGTCGACCACCTAAAGGTAAGAATGAAGTAATGTCGAACTATTCTAAGGCGTCGACTACCTATACAGTTGATATGATGTTAGGCTATTCTAAGGCGTTGACTACCTATAATGAATGAGATGATGTCAAGCTGTTCTAAGGCGTTGACTACCTATAATGAATGAAAAGATGTCAAGCTATTCGAAGGCGTTGACTACCTATAATGAATGAAAAGATGTCAAGCTATTCTACGGTGTTGTCTACCTAAAAGTGATTGAAAATTGGTGTGGGATCGAGTTCTTCCACTCAGGTGAATTCGTCTACTCGGATGAGTTCTTCTACTCGAGTGAGTTCGTCTACTCTGGTGAGTTCTTCTACTCGGGTGAGTTCTTCTACTCAGGTGAGTTCTTCTACTCAGGTGAGTTCTTCTACTCGGGTTAGTTCTTCTACTCGGGTGAGTTCTTCTACTCTGGTGAGTTCTTCTACTTGGGTGAGTTCTTTTACTCGGGTGAGTTCTTCTACTCGGGTGAGTTCTTCTACTCGGGTGAGTTCTTCTACTCAGGTGAGTTCTTCTACTCGGGTGAGTTCTTCTACTCGGGTGAGTTCCTCTACTCCGGTGAGTTCTTCTACTCGGGTGAGTTCTTCTACTCGGGTGAGTTCTTCTACTCGGGTGAGTTCTTCTACTCGGGTGAGTTCATCTACTCTTGTGCTGGAAGGTGCAAGATTGTTGAAGTGATGGTCTTATGCAAATGATGAAAACTGATTACTGGAGTGCCAAACATGGCAATGATGATAAGATGTATGCAATCAAAATATATGAAAGATACTCATTCAAAGCAAGAAACTGTTGGAAAAGGTACCAAACATGGCAATGTTAAGGTGTTATGCAAAAGTTGTAAAATGCAACTAAAGTGTTTGTTGGAAATATGCTAAACACGACGACGATGATGCAGATTTGTCCAAAGCAAGAAATTACTGGAAAACATGCCAAACATGGCTATGAAAAAGATTTGTCCAATGCAAGAAATTGCTAGGAATATGCCAAACATGGCAATAATGAAGATTTGTTCAATGCAAGAAATTGCTAGGAATATGCCAAACATGGCAATAATGAAGATTTGTCCAAAGCAAGAAATTGCTTGGAATATGCCAAACATGGCGATGATATAGTTTTGTGAATCCGAGGTGTTTGAAGGAAAATTGTGCAGGACAAGAAACTGTTGAAAAAGGTGCCAAACGTGGCAATGTTTAAAGGAAATTTTGTCTACTGAAAAGGGAAATGAAATTATCATTTATGACTAAAAATTTCAGACTTGCACTTCGTTTCTTGGAAGATGAATGTGCCGCTGGTGGGAGTATATGTTTTTTGTTTTTGGGGCTTTTCTAGTGGTGGTAGGGCTTATGACGAGCCATGAAATTTATGTGGAGGCAAAGGCTTATGTGGGCCTATGTGGTATGATATGGAGGTAAGGGCTTATATGGCCTGTGTGGTATGATGTGGAGGTAAGGCCTTATGTGGGCCCATGTGGCATGGTGTGGAGGTAAGGGCTTATGTGGGCCTGTGTGGTGGTGATGGTATTAGTGGTGTTTGAGCTTTAGGTTCCAACTGGTGTTGTCATAGCAATTGTTAAAACCAACAATTGCCCCCAGTATTTTTCCTTAGGACAATCTGAGCTACAGTTCATGGCAATCGATCGTTCTGATCGATTGCCCCCAGTATTTTTTTTTAAACATGCAAACAAGTCTCATCCTCATGGGGTCAAGGCTTATGCTTTGATGTGGTGCTTCCTAACCTACACTCGACGTGTTTGATGTTTGTACTTGTTTTCTGCTCACGGTCACAACTTCTAGACCATTGAATTTGATATGGGACGAATTTACTCATTCGATCTGTTACTTTCACGTGATTGGATACACAACTACCAAGTCGGAAGTCTTTGAGGCTTACAACGTGGCCATGGGGTGTGATGAAAGACAACGGGACCATGGAGGGATGTTTGAGGTATGTGGAGCTTAAAGGGGTGACCAAAGCCGCACCTTGCGTCTTCTCTCGGATTCATCTTCCTTGTCTTGAAGTCATCTAGCTACTTTGTGTTGACGTTGTTTTCGAGCTTCTAGACTTGGACTTTTGAAGTTGTCTTTTACACCATTTCTCTTCTCTTTGTCATTTGGATTTCTTTGAGGCACTTCAGGTATGCCTTTTTGTTTTATCCTTTTTTGACTTTGCCTACGGGGTTCTTGTGTTCCCAGTTTTGGGCTTCGAGAGCTGTTTTGATGTGAGCTTTTTTGATCCTGTGTCACTCTGGGATCATTTACGAATCACTTCGTCATGCTGATAGCGGCATTGCTTCCTTGGACTAATGAGAATGTTATCTGAGAGTTTGACTCCTCGCTTCCTTTGGTTGCCGGGTCAAACATTCATCATTGGCTGGGTTATTTTTTTGGAGTTCATAATATCGAAAAGGGATATATGAAAGGCTTAGTGGGGGTGCCTAGGGTTTAAGGTCGGGGTTCACAAGCTTTTGGCTATGTGGTGCTGTACCTAGGTGCTTTGTCATTCCTGATGGTTGTGTATCCACTCTTTGTTACTTTTCGCAGGTCTGAGAGTAAATTTATAAATTATCTCCTTCGGTCAGAGTTATGCCGTTTACCTTACCTTTGAATGTGGTCTCTCCGGAGTCGTGTAAAAATGACACACTCATTCACTCATGGTTTTTCTGCTCAAGACACTCTCGTGAATTTCTCACTCAGAAACTCGTTCACGCGTTTCGACGAAAGATGAAAGATGACAAACTTCAACTCAGATTGCCCCCAATATTGATTTGGGGTTTATGATAACAATTTAAAAGATGTGGATTTGGAACAGCTTTGTGGATTGTTTGGATGTTTTGAGGTGAGTTATGATGTTTGGCAAGGCATGTTCAAATTTGGGAGACAAAATACAGGTCTTTGCATTCCATTGTCGGGAAATAATTATTTCATGAACCATTTTCTCAAAAGAAATTTATGTAAAACAAAATCACCTTTTTTTTACCATTTAGACTTGAAAAAGCCATCCACTTGTGAACATGAGGTAGAAGATGATTTAACAAAATCAATGCTTTTTATTAGTGGTTTGAAAATGATCATTCTTTGAAAACTATGAGAAATGCATTTGGCAGGTTATGCAGTAGAATGCATGGGAACCTTGACATTCTATTGAATTAATCCGAATCCTGCTGAAGCGTCTGAAGTCGGCATGCGAAAGACTCGAGCTCTTGACCGTCGGGACGTCACTAAGATGACTGTGTTCGTCTTCTTCTTGGACTGAACTAGGAATGCCTATGCATGATGCATGAGACACTTGGGCCTGAATGTGAGGTGCATGGGTTGAATGGGTTGAAACTGTTACATGAATATGGATTAGGCGCTCGGGCCTGGATGAATTGAAAGTGAGGCACACATGCCAGAATGATTCATAAGTGGGTTGGCACTTAGGCCGGAATGTGTTGTGAGATTATGACACTTAGGCAAAAAAGTGTTTTGACGATGTGGCACTTGGGCCGGAATGTGTTTAGGAATGTGGCACTTGAGCCAGAATATGATTGGGAATGTGGCACTTGGGAAGGAATGATTGGGAATGTGGCACTTGGAAGGAATAATTTGGGAATGTGGCACTTGGACCAGAATGTGTTTGGGAATGTGGAACTTGGGCCGGAATGTGTTTGGGAATGTGGCACTTGGGTCGGAATGTGTTTGGGAATGTGCCACTTGGGCCGAAATGATTTGGGATTGAAGTAAGACATATGGGTAAGAGGGACTTCTAGACTAGATTGGATGTGTGGGCTTAAATGTTCTTAATCTGGAAGTGAGGCACACAAGCCGGAGGAAACTGTATGAAGTATGAATGGGCCACTGGGCCGAGAGAGGAACTTTGAAGTCCGAGATTCATTTTGAAGTTCTAGTTGGGCCTACGGGCCAGAAACTGGAATAAATGAGTTGCGCAAACTATCCTAAATTTAAATGGGATGAAAACAGATGGTTCTGATTAGGCCTGAAAGCTTGTACCCAGATCTAGGATTTTGGGCTAGGACCCGAATAGAAAGTTTACCTAGACTAGAATGGGTTTTGGGCCGAAATGAAAAGGCCTGATTGATTTTCATGTCTTGTGGATTATTTTAAGTGGATTTGTTTTTCGTGGGCCTAAAACTAAATTGGTAATTAAAATTGGGCTGAAAGATAAATCACCTAAATCTAAACCTTTGGGTCGAAGCCCGAACAAATAACTCACACATTCAAATCAAGCAGGGCCTTTGGGCCACAAAAAAAAAGCCGCGATATCGGGTTGGGATGAGTTGATGTAGGAAAAGTTCCTATCAATTTCTAGGCTGGTTAGTGGGCCGATCAAGCAGGTAAACAAGGCCCACACAAATTCAACATGTCCTCACTAGACGTTAAAATCAAACCGGGTATGGATCGATCCGGAGAGGTGCTTGGGGCATGGGCCAGGTCGCCACAAAGGAATAGGGCTTGCACGCTATTCTCTTTGGGCTTCCCACTTTTTTCACATCACCCGAAGGTGTGCGTCTACTGTCGGGTCTTTGACTGACCAAACAATGGGCTAGGTAAGGATACTGCCAGGAAAATGCTTGGGGCTAAAGCCCAGGTATTAAGGGGTGTGGTTAGACGACACCCTCCTCTTTTCCCCCACTTATTCACATCACCTAAAAGGTGTGAGTCCCTGACAGGGGACCCTCAAATGGTCCCGGGGTGGAATCGGTTTGTGTGGACCCTCGCTCTCGTATGATGCAAAGTTGTAGGAATTAAAGTGTGCACAAAAGTAAACGAACAATGTAATAAAAGCCGTAATAAATAATTTCAAGTTAAGCCCTCTTCTCTTAAATTAAACAAGTTAAAATTAAGAATTTGTCCCCAGCAGAGTCGCCAGCCTGTGAGCCTCGATTTTAAACCCTATCCTATGTTGATTAAAGTTGATTGGGATCTAGTCGGGTTTTAGGTCCACTTATAACCTAAGATTAATAACTATATCATATAACATTAATTATTAAAACCTAAGCTAGCTCACTGGAACCTATTATGAGTCGCCACCTAATTTTAACCTAGATCAAATTAGGAAAGGAGAGTTCGGGTTCGGGGGCTTGATATTCGACTTATTTAGGGTTCAATTACTTTCATTACCCTAGAAGTCGTTTTTCCTCTACTTAGTTTAATTACGGCTTATTACGACTGGTTTTTAACCTAAGTGCGCGCTTCTGATTTTTTTGTATTTTTAACATTTTTTGACTGAAAATAAAAGTGAAAGTTAAAATTACCTAACCTAGGGTTTTGGAGGCAGAATTAGGTCAAATTTTGTTTCCATCCGTGACTACGGACCTAATGTCCGTAGCCACGGACCCTAGTTAATCTATGTGGAAATAAAAGTCGAATTAAATAGAAAACAAAAATTTGAAAAGTCCGGGGCCACGGACAGGATGTCCGTGGGCCCGGACATTGTTTAGAGAAAACCTAAAATTTGAAAAATTTAAAATCCTGCCGCCGTCCGTGGGTGTCCGTGGCCACGGACGTCCCATCCGTGGTCCCGGACCACCCACGGATAGGGGTTTTCTGGTGGTTCCCGACGGTGTTTTCGGCTAAAAACTTATGTACGTGTAGCCTGAAAGGTATACAATAATTTAGTTATTGAAGATTGTAGTTTGAAGTCGAATTATGCGCGGAACTTGACAAACAAGTAACAAGGCAGAAGCAAAAACAATTAGCAATACAGAAGCCGAAAAGGGTTGGTTTGAGCCCAAAATTTTACAGAGATTTAATAAGGTTGTGAGGAGTTAGAAAAGTAGAATTCTAACCAGTTTTACCCTCGAATTCAAGATGATTCTTCACGTTGGGATTCTTCGGAGGCTCCAATGATGCCGGTTCCGGATTGAGTTCGACCCGAGCTTCTGGTTGTTGATTGTTGATGATGTTCTTCACGTTTTGGAGGTGCTTTGGTAGATGTTAGATGATTGTTGATGTGTTGGGAGTTGAAAAGTGTGTTTAGGTGGTGATTTTGGGGATTTTTGATGTGATTTTGGTGCTTGGATGTGTAAAAATGTGGGGGACTTGTGACGGCTAGGTTTTCTGATTGCTTAGGGTTCTTGAGGTTCTGATTTGATCATGGGATAAGGTTCCTTATATAGGCTTCCTTAAAGATAAAAAAATCCGATAAAAAACGAGATTTACCAACGTTTAGCTCAAGGGCTTCCAAAAGGAATTTGATTATGAAATTTTACACATGGGTAAAGGATGATATTTCTGATTTTTCTAAAGTGAATTGAATTTGTTGGATATTGGAATATTTTTAAATTCATTTCTATTCAGATTCAATCAGAAATAGCTAGAAAAATATTGGAAATTCAAAAAATCAAAATTGCAATGCCATTACGCTTGAAATGTCATCCTCTATCATGGGTGAAAATTTCAAAGCATTTTGAATTGATTTGACCCTTATTTGGAGGAGAGAGAAAGCCTATAGGGGGCTTAGGAGCCTTTAAAAATTATGAAAACACCCCTGGAGATGATTAAGCTGCCCTAGTACTCTGAAATGTGCCGATCGAAATGGGAACCCTCGCTACTAGCCCATTAGTAGAGACTCTCTTCCGGGGGGTTGAAATTTTAGGGATAACAGATACGACCCGATCTACGAGTCTCTAGCCAATCGTCACTCAGCTATGTGTCGGTCTATACACTAAGTTAGACCTCACCGGCACTCAAGTATGTTAGCTCATACAATATACAACAAGACATACAAAATCAAGCAATGGTTCATTTTCATGCTATAGTCTTGATTAAGCCGGCACAAAAACACACAAATCAACGTAACACGGTTAGCATATGGGGCATGAGAAAATCATACCTTTCACCGGGGTTTTACTTTTACCATGTCAACTTATCATGCTCGGTTCACACACGATCCTCTGATAATGTTCCAAACGTTATATTAATACTAGCTCATACGATACTAAATGATATCTAACTGTACTTAATATTTATTTGTACTCTGGTTTTAGTTAATGTTTTAATTGTAATCTATACTACATAACTTACTTAATACAACTTCTTACATCCCGGGTCTAAATCGGTTTTACTCTTGTTAATTTGAGTTCTACTTCACACTCACTTCTAACACTTTCTTACACTTCTAAGGCCTTACATGTCACCAAACAAGGTCTAAAATCATCTAACATCATTGAAATTCAAACTCTCATCATTAGGAGGCTTTAAAATACTCACGGGACAATTTGGGGGTGGTCCGGGACTTGGTCCTTACCCTAAGTCCCGGACCAATGCAAGGCCCTAACTCTCAGCTGAAAAAATGTCATGGTCCAGGACCTTGTACCTAGAGCAAGTCCCGGACCAGCTGCTTGATCCAACTCTCAGCGCAAAATTAAGGGTGGTCCGGGACTTTGTCCAAGGACCAAGTCCCGGACGCTGCTAAAACCTGCTACATACATGATTTTTCAACCCCAATTCAATCCTTAATCCACACTTAAACTTTCCCTAACATTTCCACAAGTTGTCTACATGTTTAATCCCCTTAAGACATGCTCTAAACCTCCTCCAATCATAGGTTTAATCCTCACTCAAATTCTTGCTCGAATTCATAAATTTTGCATTCTCATTTTGCACTAATGCACACTTGTGCATTTTCTAACTCCTCTTGGCACTTGCATTTTTGTTCTCATATCATTTGACCATTCCAAATCCTCCAAGACAATGCACCACTCATACCAAGTTTCATGCCTCACCCATAAAGCCACAAATCTTCTTTGTTTTCTTAAAATTTCTAAGGCACTTAAACAACTCCTTTTGCTACTAATTTTTGCACAAACCTTCTACCTTTAAACAAGCATTCCCAAAGTGGTTTACTAGCTCAAATTAACCTTCATTCATACCTAGCTAACCCTAGGTTATTCTTCACTCAAAACACCACTTAAATCACTTAGATTTCTACCGGAATTTCACCATAGTCCGACTATTTTTTAATATTGCCCAAAGCTCATCACATCACTTATTTCCTCCTAAAACCAACCACACCCATCATGGGTTCTACCAGCACACACAAGTTAATCAATACTCATCAATTCTCGAAATACAACAGAATGCATAATCCATAAAATGCATAGCTCTTAAATCAAACACTAAATTCACAAACTCTTCCTCACTTGCATTAATACCACACAAGCATATTACTACCATAACTCATGCGGGGTTCATTCATTTAATTAACCCATCCCAAATTCTAATAACACTTAGTTAGGCTCCAAGGTAGATTATTTACCTTATATTCACAAGCCTTTTCTTTGCCATATCTCTTCTCCTCTTCTTCACTTCTCTTCACTCCAAAATCGGTGAAGGCAATTCTCTTGCCCAATACTCTAGACCAATGTACCAATGGACATGAGGAGTACCAGTTAGCTCTTTTAGTTGTGACAACAACTCATGAATTCAAGAAAATAGCTTAAGGCATAAAATTGGACATTACCTAAGGAAACCCTAGAATTGATTTTGCCATGAATCAAAGGAGGAGCTCCAACCCACCATTGGAGGTTTGAATAGATGCTAAACAAGGAAAGAAACAAGGTATTAAGAAGGGCAAAAATCAGCCAACCCAAGAGAATGGACAAAATGAGCATTTCTCTTGAAACTTTTTACCTTATTTGAAAGAGGAGACTCCAAGCTCCAAAATGGTGTAGTTTATTCCTTAAATGGGCAAAACCCATGGAGATGAACTTCCTCCTTTTTTAATTTTGAAAAGAGGGAAGTGTAGAGCTTTATGAGAGGATCATAAATATGTATTTATTTTTATGATTTAAGCGTGGAGCTAGCTTGGGGAAGAAGAAGAAGAGTGGAGAAGCCATGGATGGTCTTCATTTCCATCCAGGAATAGAGAAGGAGGAAAAAATCGGTGGGAGAGGGGAGAGGAGGAAGAAGAAAGGAAATGGGAGGAGAGAGAGGGAGATACGTGTTTTATGCCTTTTTGCTTTTTACTTTTCCCTCTCTTTCTTTTTCTTTCTTTCTTTCTTTAGTTAGTGTGTGAGTGTGTGAGAAGCTACAAAACCGGCCCCCACCATATTAGTAAGCTGGAGCGTTTTTTTTCTTTTACAGAAAACGCTCGTTATTTTACCCAGTTCAGTACTATTCACTCACCGGGCCCGTTTTTCGGATTTTTCTTGTTTCTTGTTTTAATGGTTCTTAAAACTCCATTAATACATAATTATAGTTTATAATCAACTATAATTTTTCGGGTCCGATTGACCACTTAAAGTCACGTTTTCGGCTTTTCTCGAAAAACGTGCTTTAAGGCTCCGTTAGCGTTTTAATCCATTACTTGGATCCATTTTCTTCGGGAATCATTCCCACATACTAATTAGGAAGAATTAAGCCTTAGGAAACCATCTCGGACCCTAACTGAGGCCATATACCTCCTATACTCATTTAATGCACGTTTTAGCATTTTTCGTGTTTTACGCATTTTCCCTTTTCTTTTGGTTTTACTCTCTTTGTCAATACTCTCTAGGCACCATTAGGCCTTTAATAATCACATTAGGATAATTTAATCACCATTTTTAAGTCCGGGGTATTAAAATGGAGAATAGAGTGTAGCACCCAAAGTTGGGCTACCTCCCACATCATTGAGGAGGAGCACGAAGTGCACCTTATAGATGCATGGATACCTCTCCCTTGTGTGAGGCCTTTTGGGTGAAACCCATAAGCAAAACCGTGCGGCCGGTTTGCCAAAGCAGACAATATCACACATGTGGGACCCTAGGCTGTTAAAAATGGTATCAGTATCGCTCTGATGATGACTGGAAATACCGAGCTTAGGAAATACCGAGTAAGGAATTAGAGACTTAGGGCTAAAGGTTGAGTGGTAGCGTGAGAGATGCGCTAGTTAGGAATTTCCAGTATGATCTGGATACCTACAATACCAAACCCGCCCTCCACAACCCCTGTGTTTAAAAAGCTCGGGAAAGAACGCCAGAGAGACGGGAAACCCGGTCTGGCAGTTGTTAAATATTTCTACATGAACCAGAACCAGTCATGCGGTTGATTCCGAGAACCGGAAATCCTGGAGACGGTTCCCGTCTGAATGACAATAACCTCACTTAAAGGCGGGAGATCAAGAAATCCTAATCCAAGGAAACTAGAATCTGTGGCAGCATGGGGCGACATGCTTAGCAGTCACGAGAACCCGGCTGGCCAAGCAACAGCAAGAAGGAAAGCACCAACTTGCAACGAGGCGGAATAGATGAAGTAACGAAACCGGGACACAAGTCCACGGACCGCCATAGTTAATTAATACCACCAACGGTATACCAACCAACTAAGAACCTAGTCAAGAGTAGGTACACCCACCCTAACACACCCAAAAAGGTTATGACACCTAGCATACATAGCTTAAACAGCTACGAGCATATTTACGGGACATACCCAAGTAGGACTACTGAAGTAGTGCCTAAATGAGTTAAACCTCAGTAACCACAGTAAAGACTTGGGAACGAGCAATGAGGTAGAACACAGAACTAAGTAAATAAGGGTTCCCGAGAAGGGAGAAGCACCTAGATGGAAGACAGTCATGTCAAGACGAACAAGA
This sequence comes from Limonium bicolor, assembly GCA_023374045.1. NCBI lineage: Eukaryota > Viridiplantae > Streptophyta > Magnoliopsida > Caryophyllales > Plumbaginaceae > Limonium > Limonium bicolor. Next base: position 186,844,548 of record CM041782.1, read on the forward strand.
AGCAGCTCCGACGAGCAGTTATCCAACTAAAGGATCAAAGGAAGAGCCGACAAGGCTACCAAATACAATGTGAACAATACCGTGACCGGTATGAGTTAACCTAAAAACTGCCTGTACCGCGCACTTGCCACGGCAAGTGCAGTAATAACAGGACCATTAAGAGGAACGTTAACAAGCAAGAAGTACTTATCAAAGTACGAAGATGGCGAAAGAAGCCAATATAGCAACTCAAACCTTAAGAATTTTGAAACGAAACCTCGGAAAGGCCTAACGGCCTGACCACTGTAATAAAGAGCATACCAGTCCGTGAGACACTAGACCTGGTAAGAAGCAACCGACATTGAAATGCCGTGAAGATTTATTTTCAAAACTCAAATTTCTCTTTCAAAGCATAAAATTTCCGAAAGACCCCCAAATTTTAAAACCTAAACTAGAAGAACCACGGTAAGTTATCATAGAATGATATAAGAGGAGTTGGCAACAGAATACTTCACCTAGGCGTGTGACCGACACTAAAAGTGTACACAAACGAGACATGGGACGACCGCACTCCGAAGGAGCTTGCGGGCCTGACAGACCTTTTATGAGTTAGTCGGGTAAGTGGTAATGTATCAATAAGATACTCCATGTATGTATACAAGTAGAATACAGAACACGGGAAGTAGTCGACTCCATACTACGGACGAAAGAGCCAATTCACACCAGAACAATTGACTACCACGAATGATCAAGGAGAAGAACCCAGTAAGACGATGAGCCTAAATATGTAGCGTTAATAAGTGCTGGAAGCACAAAATATTAAGTATAGACATTGGATATGTCTCAGGAATCACGAAGGAAACACATGGTAACTGGAATGAATACCCAGCATAAACAATACGGCAAAGGCCTCAAATGAACATGTCAATGTTTGATGAATGGGATAGAATTCCCACAGCATACCTCACTAAAGTGATTAATGACCTGACCACGATGGTAAAGGAGAAAGAATCAATGGTCTACCGAGAATGGGAGACGTTACAACCCTAAATGGGATAGATCAAAATATATAAACCGCAAGGCGGGGTAAGAAACTGAACATACCTATGAGTTCAAGCCAGATGTAATGGCGTAACTCAGTAACACCCAGGAGCAATCCGTGTAGGGTGCCGGAGTCAACAGTAGTTGAACGAGATATCGTGTTGAGAACACAAGTATTAAAGCAAACACTCGGGTAGAACCCCGAAGGGATCCCACTTAACAAGGGAACACCCTAGTTGCCAAAGGGTGAAGATTAATATCCAGATACTTAAAGGGCCTCCCATGGACGGAAGCGTGATGCAACAACCATGTTGAGGAACCCGGTACTACCTCCAAACCATTGGAAGGTGTACGGAGAAGTATGAACAACTCACAATGAGCAAAGCTCCAGACGATGTGGCTTGTAAGCCGGAAAAACCAACTACAACTTGTAGATCCAAATGTTCAAAAACCTATGCATAAAGGCATAAGAGGAATGGTAGAGAATGAACCACAACCTTAGAGTGGGGGATACCCCTCGTTGTTATGGGGCCTATGGAGTGGCAATTATGTGGACCCTCCAGAGAAAGGCTGCCACCAAAGAATGTAATGTGAAACCGCTAGAGCGGTGTAGTGAAACTTGATCATGTGTTTATTGCCAAGGAGTAATTTGAATAGAAATAGTATTTAGAAAGGCTTGATAGCAATGGTCGGAAACCGAGAGAGTAATCGGTTGAGTAGTAAACACAGTACGTGTCCAATACGAATTTCAGGGTAAACAATGCGCAAGGAGCGCAGAGAGAATTTAAAAGAGTAATATATTCTATTGAGCCAAGTGAATGGCAAGCCATAGTATAAATGACGGGAATACATGAGAGGAAACGAAAGTAGTATGTAAATGAGTAAGAACATGGTACGTAGTGAGCGACCATTGTAAGAGTATAGACAAATAATGATATGGAGTTGATGAATAAGGATGGTAGACAGACCGGACTACAAGGAAACAATGTTCATTCCTATTGCGATCACATAAGAGATTTACTGCCAAGCGTTTACGCCTCTACACTCTGTAGGACTGAGTGTTTGGTATTGCACTGTGCAGTGCAGTAATGATCTAGTGGGATAGCTAGGAATTTGGGAAATGTCAACGAACATGGCGCAAACCTGTTGAGAGAAAACCTAGAGACATAACCATGCGGCCGTTGGCAAAAGACGCACGAAAAACGTGGGCCATAACCCACAGGTCCCAGGACCGATGCATGGTAAATGCAGGGTAGTATGAATGAGAGAATTCTTGTACAGAAACAGATGAATTGACATAAGTCAGAAGCCCTATTAATTGAGGAAGCACCATATATTAAGTAGTAGCTTGACCTCAACCGACAGTATGTCGGGAAAAGTAAGTGAATAGTCACAAGGTGCTTAGGGCTATACAAAATGGATTCCCAGAGAGCTGGAGAGAAAATCTATAACTCATCGAATTTGCATAAGGTAAGTGATACCACGCGAGGATGGAGAAACCTTATTCCTAAGATAAAAGGTGATGTGTAACACATTAAGAGTATCCAAAAGGATGAATTAAGCTCTAGTTATTAGGTCACACAGCAGAAGCTAGTGGGCTGTAATTCAAAGGCTAAGTATGCTTGGCAAATGTAAGTAATTGGCTAATCATAAACTCCTTGAAGCCTTGGAGGCTAGAACCGAACTTGGTTACGAGTTAATTAACCGCATCGAAAGTTAAAACACTTCCTGAATTAGTGAACCAATGTTAAGTGATAACATATGGTCGATTACGCGGACGTAACCCCTTTTAAGGGGGGTAGGGAGAGAAACCGCTTAGAGTATGTTTCACGTATAGATGCATAAACTACTATGTGTATAGCACAGAAGAAATTGTTTTAATGATTGGAACTCATGTTACATAAACGTGTGTACCCATTCATTGTGTAATAAGGGTTATTGCGCATGTGTGATGCGAGTAACATGTATATATTATTTATGAAAAGAGGAGTAGAGAAACTCCTGGGAAGTGAGAATCCCTATAGTATATGTCTATTGAGATTAGACATGAGTATGACGAGTATGAATCGGTATGAAACCGATGTGTAACCTAGGAGGAAGTGAGTTTCCCTAGGTAATTTTATTTGAGAATTATGGATGGAGTGAGTTCCACCCTTTGAAGTTGTATGATGAAGGTTTTAAATTGAGTAACAATTTGAGGAAATGAGGCCATAAGTATGGGATGCCTAGGAAAAGTAGTGAAGCAATGATAATGACGGATGACCTAAGTTCTAGGAATTAGAGATAAATTAAAATGGATTGTTTTATGAATATGACTAGAAAGAGTAAAAGATAGAAAATGAAAATGTTTGACTATCTGACTGTTTGAAACTGACGTGGGAGGTGGAACTTGATCTGTTAGCGATCAAGGGAAACCGAACACAAATTTGGGTGGAAGGATAGTTCAACACTGATGCTGATCACATCAGGGTTGGATGATTCTTGAAGCTCCCTATAAGTGGTCACAAGTAATCACGCTAAGAAAAGATACAGCTACCACAAACCAGATTTGGAGTTGTATGATGTTTTAAAAAGAATTTTCAAATATAATTTGAAAAAGGATCTTCCTTCGAGCATGAAGGTGAAAAATGGTTTTGAAACCATTGCATCGTACGTGCAGTGTTCCTAAGTGACCGGTTGGGGCGGTGACAGTGTGTAATTTTCCTAAGACAGTAGGACGGGGAGAGTACCCTGAGAATGTCCTGTGTTGAGTGAGTCAACCAGAGTGCTTGAGGATATGTATATGTGTAACGTTTTGATCAGAACCGAAGGGACCGTGGGCCAGAGAGAGTAAGTGCCCATTTGTCATGAAACGGCCGTGAACCAGAAAGCGTAAGTGTTCAACGTGACTGGTACCTGAGGGATCGGTAGTGTATTACCCAATATGGATTCGAGGACTGTAGTGCCTTCTTGTCTTCGGACCGATTCCATGGGAGAATACAAAAAAGTATTTTTTCGTTGCTATACATGTTGTGATATGTGTGTGGTATGAGTAGCGAGTATAGAGACAGACCTAAGAGTCTGTAAAGTCGTATAGAGATTACGACCTTTGCATAGAGTACCTATTCGAGCAACGATATTAGATTCACCAACTTTGAGGGCAAACATCTTTAAGGGGGGTAGAATTTAATACCCCAGACTTAAAAATGGTGATTAAATTATCATAATGTGATTATTAAAGGCCTAATGGTGCCTCGAGAGTATTGACAAAGAGAATAAAACCAAAAGAAAAGAGAAAATGTGTAAAACGCGAAAAACGCTAAAACACACATTAAATGAGTATAGGAGGTATATGACCTCGGTTAGGGTCGGAGATGGATTCCTAAGGCTTAATTATGCCTAATTAGTATGTGGAATAATTCCCGAAGAAAATGGATCCAAGTAATGGATTAAAACGCTAACGGAGCCTTAAAGCACATTTTTTGAGAAAAGCCGAAAACGTGACTTTAAGTGGTCAAACCGACCCGTAAAAAATTTATATTTGATTATATAACTATAATTAAGTATTAATGGAAGTTTAAGAACTAACAAAAATAAATAAATGAGAAAAATCCAAAAAACGGGCCCGGTGAGTGAATAGTGCCGAACCGGGTAAAATAACGAGCGTTTTCTGTAAAAGACGAAAACGCTCCAGCTTACTAATACGGTGGGGGCCGGTTTTTGTATCCTCTCACACACTCACACACTAACTAATGAAAGAAAGAAAAGAAAAAGAAAGAGAGGAAAAGTAAAAAGCAAAAAGGCATAAAGCACTTATCTCCCTCTCTCTCCTCCCATTTCCTTTCTTCTTCCTCCTCTCCCTCTCCCACCGATTTTCTCCTCCCTCTCTGTTGCTGGACGGAAATGAAGACCATCCATGGCTTCTCCACTTCTATTCTTCTTGCCCAAGCTAGCTCCAAGCTTAAATCACAAAAATAATTACATATTTGTGATCCTCTCATCAAGCTCTACACTTCCCTCTTTTCAAAATTAAAAAAGGAAGAAGTTCATCTCCATGGGTTTTACCCATTTGAGGAATAAACTACACCATTTTGGAGCTTGGAGTTTCCTCTTTCAAACAAGGTAAAAAGTTTCAAGAGAAAAGCTCATTTTGTCCATTCTCTTAGGTTTGCCGATTTTTGCCCTTCTTAATACCTTGTTTCTTTCCTTGTTGAGCATATATTCAAACCTCCAATGGTGGGTTGGAGCTCCTCCTTTGATTCATGGCAAAATCAATTCTAGGGTTACCTAAGGTAATGTCCAATTTTTATGCCTTAAGCTCTTTTCTTGAATTCATGATTTTTGTCATAACTAAAAGCTAACTGGTACTCCTCATGTCCATGGTACATTGGTCTAGAGTATTGGGCAAGAGAATTGCCTTGACCGATTTTGGAGTGAAGAGAAGAGGAGAAGAGAATGGCAAAGAAAGGCTTATGATATAAGGTAAATAATCTACCTTAGAGCCTAACTAAGTTTTATTAGAATTTGGGATGGGTTATTAAATGAATGAACCTCGCATGAGTTGTGGTAGTATGTGCTTGTGTGGTATTAATGCAAGTGAGGAAGAGTTTGTGTGAATTTATTGTTTCATTTAAGAGCTATGCATTTTATGAATTATGCATTCTGTTGTATTTGGAGAATTGATGAGTATTGATGAACTTGTGTTGCTGGTAGAACCCATGATGGGTTTGGTTGGTTTTAGGAGGAATTAAGTGATGTGATGAGCTTGGGCAATGTTAAAAAGTAGTCGGACTATGGCGAAAATCCGGTAGAAATCTAAGTGATTTAAGTGGTGTTTGAGTGAAGAATTGCCTAGGGTTAGCTAGGTATGAATGGAGGTTGATTTGAGCTAGTAAACCACTTTGGGAATGCTTGTTTAAAGGTAGGAGGTTTGTGCAAAAATCTTAGGAAAAGAGTTGTTTAAGTGCCTTAGGAATTTTAGGAAAACAAAGAAGATTTGAGGCATTAAGGGTGAGACATGAAACTTGGTATGAGTGGTGCATTGTCTTGGAGGATTTGGAATGGTCAAATGAGATGAGAACAAAAATTCAAGTGCCAAGAGGAGTTAGAAACTGCACAAGTGTGCATTAGTGCAAATTGAGAATGCAAAATTTATGAATTCGAGCAAGAATTTGAGTGAGGATCAAACCTATGATTGAGGAGGTTTAGAGCATGTTTTTAGGGGGATTAAACATGTAGAGAACTTGTGGAAAGATTAGGGAAGTTTAAGTGTGGATTAAGGATTGAATTGGGGTTGAAAAATCATGTATGTAGCAGGTTTTTAGCAGGGTCCGGGACTTGGTCCTTGGACAAAGTCTCGGACCACCCTTAATTTTGCGCCGAGAGTTGGGATCAAGCAGCTGGTCCGGGACTTGCTCTACGTACAACATCCCGGACCATGTCATTTTTTCAGCCAAGAGTTAGTGCCTTGCATTGGTCCGGAACTTATGGTAAGGCCAAGTCCCGGACCACCCCCAAAATTGTCCCGTGAGTATTTTAAAGCCTTATAATGATGAGGGTTTGAATGTTAATGATGTTAGATGATGTTTAGACCATGTTTGGTGACATGTAAAGCCCTAAGAAGTGTAAGAAAGTGTTAGAAGTGAGTGTGAAGTAAGAACTCAAATTAACAAGAGTAAAACCGAGTAACGGGACAACGGGGTATGTACGGGAGTAGCATTTAATTATGTACCGTATGAGCTTAGTATTAATAATAATTTTGGAACATTATCAGAGGATCATGTGTGAACCGAGCATGATGAGATGACATGGTAAAAGTAAAATCCCGGTGAAAGGTTTGATTTTCTCATGCCCCGTATGCTAACCGTGTTACGTTGATTTGTGTGTTTGTGTGCCGGCTTAATCAAGACTAAAGCATGAAAATGAACCATTGCTTGATTTGTATGTCTTCTTGTATATTGTATGAGCTAACATACTTGAGTGCCGGTGAGGTCTAACTTAGTGTATAGACCGACACATAGCTAGTGAGCGATTGGCTAGAGACTCGTAGATCGGGTTGTATCGTAAAATAACGAAAACGTGCCAACACACAAACTATCTATTTAAGAACAACGATATTGTAAACTTGTGAACTCACTAGCATGTGAGGGAGTTGTATGGGTTTAGTAAACACCCGGTAGCGGTAGAAAAACCAAATTAAAACAATCCACGAAATAAATAAATGTGGAGAGGTATATGAACCTCCTTCTAGAGGATTGTAGATAGTTCAAAGATGTGAACCTGTAAGAAAGGTAAAAAGAGACCTAAGAGACCATTTAGCTCCTTGAGACATGGTCAACCTCCTATATGAGGATTATACCCGGTATGAGAAAATAACCGAAAGCATAAATATACGGAAGTTTGGGACAACCCTTAAACTTAAGAATACCCAAACCTAAGAAATGTTCCCAGAGTCTTATGAAACATCGAGAGTGATGCTTATAGACTAATAAATTAATTATATTATAACTCTGAGAGAGGAGTGTGTGGGAATGTGAGAAGTCTAAGAGTAGTTGGACCTATGTGAAAGTAGTAGGAAGTAAGAGTGAGTTCTCAGAGCTAGTTGAACCTTCCCACCATGCTAGACCCAGAGTAGGGTCGAAACCGGGGAAGTAAGACTATGCTCGAGAGCCATGTGTTTTGGCTTAGGAAAGTATTAAGATAAACAAGCGTAACGTAGGATACCTGTGGTGTCTCGAGAACTACAAGAGCTTGAGTATTGGTAACCCAAGAGAATGGGTGAGTATGAGTATTAGTAACCCAAGAGAATGGGTGAGTATAAGAATGAGCAACCCAAGAGAATGGGTGAGAATAAGAATAAGTAACCCGAGAGAGTGGGTGAGTTATTGAATGAGTAACCAAGGCATAGTGAGGTATAACCCTCAAGGCCTAAGAGTAAATTGATACAACTAACAACCTTGTTATATTAGGTAGGGATTGTATCCCATGATTGATTGTCGAATCCTTATGTAGTGTACATATATAATGTATTACTATATGCATGATGTATGAATTAAAATGAACTCCATGCTCTCGACGAAAGTAGTCGGCATACCCCGGTTAGCACGCGGGGTATGCGAATCTCATATGCAGCATTAAGCTGAGCCCCTAGGGGTATCTTTTTATTTGCAGGTACACCGGAGTCGATACCGTTGGAGTGTAGGACGGGGTCGGTGGTTAGCATGGGTAGTTAAAATTTAATTTCTCATGTATTTGAATAAGGTGTAAGACCGAATATGTTATCGGTATCCGTATATTGTAGACTCAGTATAGTAAAGAAATGAATTGAGTATTGTATTTGTATTGTGTACCCGGTTGTTCCAGTCCATCAATTGTTACTGTATTTGAGTTAGGCCTGGTTCGCCACGAGGGTGGCTAACGGCATTGTATCACCCTCCTTTGTACTTAGAGTTCCGTTGCGGGTTTAATGGTAAATTGTGATAGTTTAAGAGGTAATGGCAAGCTTAGCGGTTGGGCTGTTACAAATGGTATCAGAGCCGGACCCAGGTCAGTGTGTCAGCGAGGACGCTGGGCTCCCGTGAGGGGAGGAGAACGGAGTGTAACATGCAGAGATGGGCTACCTCCCACATCGATTGGGGAGGAGCACGAAGTGCACCTTATAGGTGCATGGATACCTCTCCCTTGTGTGAGGCCTTTTGGGGTGAAACCCAAGAGCAAAACCGTGCGGCCGTTTGCCAAATTGGACAATATCACACATGTGGGACCTTGGGCTGTTACAGTGGGCCCGGACATGAATTAGAAAACCTAAAAACATTTTAAAAATTAATTCCCACCGCCGTCCAAGCTGTTCGTGGCCACAAACAGGTCGTCTGAGATCACAGACAGTCCGTCCAAGGGCACAGACTAGCCACGGATAGTGGCATTTGTGCGTTTCTTGGAGGTGTTGTCGGCTAAAAATTTATGGGTGTGTAGCCTGAAAGACTTCCAATATGTTAGTGTTCAAAATATTTTAGTTTGAAGTCGGATTAAACAAGAAACTTAATGCACAAGTTATTAAAAAAAACAAAGACAAACGTTAACTCAGAAGCCTAAAAATTTTCGTTCGAACCAAATTTTAACAGAATGTAATTAAAGACTAAAGAATTGAGAAAAACCTATTTTCCTACCTACCTTACTTACTTGTAACTAAAGTGATCCTTCACGTCGGGATACTTCAGAGCCTCGTTGATTGTGGATCTGAAATGATTCTGACCAGAGCTTTTAACTCCTTGATGTTCTTGATGTTCCTCACATTTTGATGTTGTTTTGGTGCGGGTTTGATGATGGTTGATGTTATGGGAATTGGAAAAGTGTTTTGATGGTGATTTTGAGAGGGTTTTAATGTGATTTCGGTGCTCGGATGTGTAAAAACATGGGAGCTTGGTGACGGCTGTGTTTTATGACTTCCTAGGGTTCTTGGAGTTGTGTTTTTCTCAAGGGTTAAGGTCCCTTATATAGGTATCTCTAATTATAGAGTAAAGTCGGTAAAAACCGAAGTTTACCGAGATTTGGACAAGTGATTTCTAGAGTGAGTTTGGCTATGAAATTTTAACCATATGTAGAGGAAGATATTTATGATGTTTTAAAGAAAAATTAGAATTTTCGGATAATGGAATATTCTTAAATTCAATTTTGTTGTCAGATTCAATAAAAAATTAATAGAAAATAATAGAAATTAAAAAAAATCAAAATTCCAAGGGCATTACGCTATAAATGTCATCCTCTATCATGTGTTAACATTTCTAGGCATTACGTGTTGATTTCAGTTGTTTTCGAGGGAGAGAGAAAGCTTACGGGGTGGCTTATGACCCCTAAAAATTACTAAAATGCTCCTCGGGAAGACTAAGCTGTCACTAACCCTCCGGAACAGGCCAATAGACCGGTATTCCTTATTATTTGGCCAGAATACCCTTTACAACACTTATACCTTAGAGACTCTATCCCGGACGGTTAAAATTTTGGGTATAATACAAGGTGATGTGAACTTTGAACTTCTTGAGATACCGGACTTCCCCATGATCCTAGGAGCGTCTTTTCATAGAGCAACCAAGGCGATGCTAGCCTTAAATCTGAATGGTCTCATGATCATGATAGAATGGATGCCTTGATTCATGAAAGGGTTGAGAGATGCAGATTTAGCAGCTTTGGAAGCTAGAAAGACTACACCTTTACCAACGATAGTTGACATGGAGGTGGATGAAGGTTCAGAGGAGCCGCAGGCAAGTGAAGCCCTGGTTGATGGTCAGTCAGACGGTTCTAGAGGTTTTTGTTGATAGTGGTCGGGTCGCAAAAAGTGGAAGTAGTAGGAGAAGTTCCTACGGTGATGAAGGGTCTCATGAAGTCGTACAATGACTTGATGCAAGACGAGTTACCCAAGGCCATACCTTCAAAACGTGAGACAGATCACCAAGTAAAGTTAGTCCCAAGAGCGGTACCTCCTGCCCAACCACCCTATCGAATGGCACCAATGGAATTGAAGGAGTTGAGAAAGCAGTTGGATGGACTTCTAAGTTGAGGTCTTATTCATCTTTCAAGGGGACCTTATGGAGCACCAATTTTGTTTCACACAGAAGCACAATGGTTCCTTGAGGTTGTGCATCGACTACAGGGCGTTGAATCGGGCGACTGTTAAGAACAAGTATCCTATTTCTCCCAGGAAGACTTGTTTGATATACTCGTCAAGGCAAGGATCTATACCAAGATGGACTTGATATTGGGTTATTGGCAAGTGAGGATAGCGGAGGGTGATTAAGGTAAGACGACTTGTGTGACTCGCTATGGATCATATGAGTTCTTGGTGATGCCTTTTGGCTAGTGTAATGCTCCTGTAATGTTCTACAACCTAATGAATAAGTATTGCATTGGATGGCTTCGTGGTAGTCTATCTGGATGATATTGTTGTGTACAAAACCAACCTTGAAGAGCACGTAGAGCATGTGAAGAGAGTCTTTGACAAGCTTCGGGAGTACAAGCTCTATCTCAAGAGGGAAAAGTGTTCTTTTGCTTAGAGGCGAATTCAGCTCCTTGGTCATGTTAAAGAGAATGGAGCTATCACGATGGACACGACGAAGGTGAAGGCAATTATGGATTGGCCTGCACCTAGGAATGTAAAGGCGTTAAGATCTTTCCTTGGGCTGGCCAACTACTACCGAAGGTTCATCAAGGATTATTCCAAGAAGTATGTCCGGTTGACTAACCTTCTGAGGAAGAATAGCATCTGGCTTTGGTCGGGGTGCATGAGGATGCTTTGAATGGCTTAAGAAGCAGGTGACCTCGGAAACTATCTTAAGGCTGCTAGAGTTTGACAAACCGTTAGAGGTGCATATGGATGCTTCTGATAGAGGCCTGGGTGGAGCGCTGGTGAAATGTGGCAGCCATGCACGTTTAAAAGAAGCTTAAGGGTGCAGAAGAGAGATACTCTACCCATGAGAAAGAGATGTTGGCTGTAGTGCATAGTCTTAAGATTTGGAGACACTATCTCCTTGGTACAATGTTTGTTGTGGTGAGGGATAACATGACCAATACCTATTTCAGTACTCCAAAGAAGTTGTACCCAAAACAAGCACGATGACAAGAGTTTCTGGGGGAGTATAACTTCGAGTGGGTGCATAGGCAGGGAAGGGCAATGTGGTGCCCGATGCACCAAGTCGATGATGCCAAGCTGTGATAGCCAGCGTGTCACGAATCCAATCAGATCTGGTGGAGAGGATTCGGGAGGCAGCTATGGCTGATCCATCCTCTCAGCAAATCATGGCTAGGTAACTAAGAAATAGACCAAGAGGTTTGAGCTTCGGGATGGTTTGCTTTTCTTGAAGAAGAATATGTCTACGGTGGTTCCAGCAAGCCGCATTAGATTGGAGTTGATGCGAGAGGTTCATGATACCTATTGGGCAGGACATATAGGTTGGACAGGACTTTAGCATTAATAGGTCAGAGTTATTATTGGTCGAAGGTGGTTCGGGATGTTAGGGACTTTGTGAAGACTTGTCATATGTGTCAAGTGGACAAAGTTGAAAGGAAGAAGGAAATCGGGTTTCTTAATCCTTTGCCCGTTGCTAAGAGACCTTGGGAAAGCATATCCATGGACTTCATTCTTGGGTTCCTAGAGGTGGATGGAAGTCTTCAGTGCTGGTTGTGGTTGATAGGTTCTCGAAGTATGGTATCTTTATTCCAGCACCTGTAGAATGTACTACACATGTGATGGTGAGATTGTTCTTCACCCATGTAGTTAAGTACTTTGGCTTACCTCGAGACATATTGAGTAACCGAGATGCACGATTCTCGGGGAGGCTTAGGAACTCATTGTTCGGTGCTATGGGCTCACAGTTGAAGTTCTCTACTACTTATCATCCTCAGACTGATGGCCAGACGGAGAGGGTCAATGCTTTGCTTGAGGAGTATTTGAGACATTTTGTGTCGGCTCCACATATGAGTAGGGTAGCGTAACTTGATGATGCTCAGATTAGCTACAACCTGGAGAAGAGCAGTGCCACAGGAAGAGTCCCTTTTAGGTGGCCATGGGATGGAAACCACTGAATCCTGAAGAGGCCGTGGGAGGTGTCGGGACCCGGGATTGTGTAGCTGCACATCGGTTCGTGCTAGATCGAGAGCAAACGTTCAGAAAAGCAAGGGAGAGTCTCGAGAGGGCGTAAACAAGGATGAAGAGAGGTATCGATGCTCACCGCCGCCACTTGAGTTTGAGATAGGCGACAAGGTTTTGCTTAAGGTCACTTCACAAATGCAGAAGAACATTAAGAGGAGGTTCCACAAAGGTTTGCTGCAAAGGTACCATAGTCCCTTTACAGTGGTTCGAATGTGTGGCTTGCCTGCTTACACTTTGGACTTACCCGAACGACTGAATATCCATCCAACTTTCCATATGAGTTGCCTGAAGCCTTATGTGGAGGATAAGGAAGGCGATCACATGCAAGTGACTAGGCCACCACCAACTATGCTTGAGGTCTACATGAAAAGAATCAAGCAGATCCTAGAGCATCAAATTTGGGGCAAGAAGAACAAGAGGTTCAAGTTTCTTGTCTGGTGGGTGGGAGAGAATAAGGAGGATGCTGTTTGGATGAAACATGAAAACCTATGGTAGATTGTGCTAGAGGTCCGAGGGTACGTAGAGGATTTGTAGAGTAAATTTTGTAGGTGGTGCTACGGTTAAACAATGGGTAAATGTACATATTCCATTAGGAATATAGTATAATGTGTAGTGTTTGTTGTATGTTACATTATATGTAATATAATAAGTATTACACATGTAACTCTCGACTCTACCCACGACTCTCCTCTATACTTTGTTACTATATAAATCATTTACATAATGTAACAGAGTAGAACATAGAATATACTCAATACAAAACTCGTTCTCTTTGTTTCTTCCGGTCTTCTTCTTCCTTGCTTATCCTTCTGAATCTTTGATAATGAGCAAGCCTGACATGGTATCAGAGCTTCTTCACCGACAATAAACTTCAGCAACAATGGTGAATGAAGAGACATGCAGGATCGAATCAGAGACATAAAGGGAACAAGATAAAGAAGAGAGTGTGGACTCGGGCGTTCAAGAAAACGTCGACTGCAACAAGCTCGACTACGTACAACGACCCACTGTATCTTCACCCATCAGATTCTTCTTGCATTCTTACTACAAGATACAAAGATGGACAAAATTTCAATTAGTGGAAACGGGTGGCCACTATCATGCTCAAATCGAAGAACAAGTTCGGGATGGTTATGACCAGATTGGAGAACTAGACATTTCATCCGAGAGGTATCCAATTTGGGAACAATGCAATCATATGGTTACGAATTCGATACTAAATTTTGTAGACAAAAAAATTGGCGAGAGCATAATCTACTCCCCAAATGCGCATCAACTGTGGGTCCGCTTGTACAGAAGATATGATTTGGCAAACAGACCTGAAATTTACTCTATTCAGAGAGAAATTAGCCGACTACATCAACAAGATTACAGTGTGAGTGCATACTTCCCAAAGCTCAAAAAGCTTTAGGAGTCTCGATTATGCAAGAAAGAACCCTAAATGTGTTTGTGAGTGCAAGTGTCGTGCGACAAAGGCAATGCAAGATAATAAAGACCAAGACCAATTAATGAAATTTCTGGATGGGCTCAATGATGATTTCATATACAAATGCATGAGTTTGACAACACCAGCTCCCTCCGGTACATGCTTAAATCAGTTTTAGTATTTTGGTTATATAGTTTATTTATGTCATTAGATATTTGTTTGTCCCAATAACATTTTGTAAAATATCACCATGATATCACTAAATTTTATATATTATCATTTTTATTTATATTAACATGTACTATTTGTTCCAAAATTATATTTTACAAAAATCATTTTTAGTCTTTAGTAGATAAGAAAACTCTTGATAATTTTATTTTAGCAAAATAGTCTAAAGTAAAACTGATTATTATGGCAGTCTTAGTAATTATGTACCCCAAATATCCATAATACAAGTTTTTTAAGTTTCTACTACAAATTTGCAAATTAAAATAATATTATAATTACTTAAATAGTTTTTAGAACAAGTGTTTAGAAAAAAACTACTAGTTTAGAACTATTGTTCTATATTATTGGCATCAACTCATAATTTTGTATACCCATTTTTAAACGTGAAATAAAAAAAGGGGTTGCTATTCATAGTACAAAATTACTAATCACCGCAATACAATTTTTTTTAAATCACATTGACGTTGTAAACATGTAATGTTGTGTCCGTGTGTTTTTTTTTCAAAAAATGATATCTAAAAGTAATTTAACCCAAGAAGTTTGTAGTTGATTAGTAGCGAATTATGCTTGTTACTTTTTTGTTGTAATCAATGCTGGTTTTTTTTTAAAAAAAAGTGTTGGAACAAAATCATGATCGGAATCTGAAGATTGACTCATGTCTAGCTACTTGGACAGTTTTACGAAATATTTTTTGGAAGAGTGTCAGGAGATAGAGAGATTTGAGAATATGGAGAGTGATTGTGTGAAGATGAAATGGAGGAGGCATCCCTTATATAGAGGTTGGTCATGAACTAATCACAAGGTTACAAGTTCAAAAACGGTAACCTAGTACATGTACCTTATGTACTAGATGCAGTCCTATTGTACATGAACAGTGACCTGGTATGTGTACCTCTTCCTGGAAAAGTAATTACCAACAGTAACTTTTAATTCACTTTGTACTGGATGCAGTCCTATTGTACGTGAACAGTGACCTAGTACGTGTACCTCTTCCTGGCCCAAGTAATTACCAACGGTAACTGAAATACCCCGTAATTAAAAATAGTGATTAATTAGATTAATAAGTAATTTAGAAGCTGAATTATGTCTAAACAATCATGAGGGAACAAATCCCGAAGAAAACGGATCCTTAAAACGGATCAAAAACACTAACAAACCTTAAAGTGCGTTATTCGAGGAAACCGGGAAAACGTGACTTTAAACGGGTCAAATAGACTCGTAACAATTTTGGTCAACTAAATAGTCATTAATAAATATTAGTGAAACTTTAGAACCAATAAAATCAATAAAACGAGAAATTCGTAAAAACTGTCAAAAACGGGAAGTTGTGGGGTAGAAACATAAATAACTCAAACTTATGTGTCCACTTTTGAAAATAAAAATGTAAAGTGTGTGTGTGTGTGGTGTGTGTGCTGTGTGCCAGCCGGCCCCCATCCCTCTCTCTCACACACTCACTTATCCTCTGTTATTTACAAAACAACAAAACAATTAAAAACAATAAAATAAACTACTTTACTACTCTACCTCACATTCTCTCTCCTACCCCATTCTCTTCACTCACGTACACAGCCCCATCTCCCTCACTCTCTGATTCTTTCTTCTTCTTCCTGGCGACAACAATGGAGAAATAAGAGAACTCACACCATTCTCCACTTCTCTCCTCTTGTTACTCCCTTAAACCTCCTCCAAAAATTATAAAAATTACACCATTGTCTTCCTCTCATCAAGGAGAGTATTTCCCTCTTTCCAAAATCCGAAAGGAGCATCTTCATCTCCATGGGTGTGGAGCATTTGGAGCTTCAAGACTACCATTAGAACCACCTCCTTCTCCTTGTCATCTTGAGGTAAAAATATTCTTGAAACCTCATTGTTTTTCTAGCCTTGTGGGCAAAACGAAATTTAAAGCTAAACCCTTGTTTGCCCCTTTGTACTCTAGCCGATTTTGGCACTCTTGGAGGGTGAGAAATATTGTTCTTGAGCCATACCAAGCTTCACTTATACCCTTACAAGGTAATGGAATTTCTAAACCCTAAAATATGCATTAAGCTTTAAAGAATGATTAAGGGTTAGTTAGTGTATTAAAATGGTGTGTATATATGGGTGTAGTGTTAGAGGATTTAAGTTGCTAAAACCGGTGGAAAGAGAGAGAAGGAAGAAGGAAGAAGCAAGAAGGAGAAAAGGAAGAACTAGAAGAAGAAACAAGGTAATTACACTCATCTTTTGTGTAGTTTAGTAATGTGTAATGTAATAGATTTTAGTGGTATAAATGTGTAGTGTACAATGGTAATGAGTAGAGGTATAATGTAGGAAAGAACCAAACTATTTTTAAACCCTTAAAAGACATTTTAAAACATGTTAAAACATAGATGGGAATTAATGTTTGAGTGTAGGGATTTAATGTTGTTTAGTGTGGTATTTGTGTATGAGAGTTGGGTATATTGATATTGGCTATAAACAGGTGGTATGGATCATTTATGTGAGTGAAACAAAGTGGTGAGAGTGTATAATTATAGGGGAGACTATGGCAAAATTTACCTAGGATTAGAACACTTAAGAAACTAGAAAACTAGGTAAAAGTATGTCCTTGTAACAGATTTTAATTGGAGCTGTTTAGTTGGTAGGTCATGAGAGATAGCTAGTGTATTGTGCTCTAGAAATGGCATTATAAGAGGGAGCAATAGATGGGGAAAGTAAGAGTTTAAAATCTGTAGCATAATCCAACCAAAGGAAGATAAGGTAAGTGCTGAGATGAGAAACTTAAAAAATATGAGAGTGAATTAGTATAAAAGGTGTAATAGGTTAGTAAAGGAATTAAACATGTTTAGGAGGCTAATTAGGTGTTAAAATATGTGGGATTAAGTTTAGGAACAATGGGGGATTAATTAGGCAAATTTTGGTTTGTAACAGATAAAGAAAAACTGTAAAATCTGTAAAACTGATAGCATGGTCCGGGACTTAAGTCTAGGACTAAGTCCCGGACCAGTTGAATAAAATAGCCGAGAGTTGCAGTAAGATGGTGGTCTGGGACTTAAGTCCCATACAAGGACCTGGACCACCCTACAAAAACACACCGAGAGTTGCCTAAGTCTTGGTCCGGGACTTACCTTAGTAAGAAGACCCAGACCACTTGAAATTTCTGTTCGAGACTGGACATACCTGATGGTCCGGGACTTGACCCCTGTACAAGGACCCGGACCAGGCACCAAAATGACCCGAGAGTTGGACCACCTGTTGGTCCGGGACTTAAGACCTGGACAAGGTCCCAGACCAACACAAACTTGTAAAACTAAGCTTATTAAATGGGTACTAAGGTAAGGAAGTGAATAGTAATGGTAGTATAAGGTAAATAGGACTTAATTAAGGATGTTTAAAGGTCATTAAGAGTATGAACAAGTTTTAAAAGTAACAAAGAGTAAGTAAACCATATGTAAGTATAAGAATTGTAAAGGTATAGTAAGTATGAGTTAGGAAACGTTAGAGTAATCGAGTTTAGTAAATGATAGTTAGATTAATCACTCGATTGTATGTATATCATAGGATTTGATTTGTGAACACTGGAGGAACGTCGGATACAAGTACAACGGTGAACGGTATGAATTCCTCATGCCCCGTATGCTATCTTGGTTACTCTGATTTGTGTGTTGTGTGCTAATTGATCACCAAATAAGATAAATGCACGAATCGGAGTTATTATGCTTACTTGTGAATATGTAGTGTTGTATCTTGTTGAATATTTTCTTAAATCATAGTTTGTATAATTCATGAAATGTATGGATGAATATGAGTGTGTGTATGTATGATTCATTGTACTGTGACCGAATGTGTTTGTGATTGGACTTCTAACTGATTCCTAACAAGCTAACCAATCTAACTTAAATTGGTAATTAAATTGGAATGAGTAGAAGTCCGATATAGTTTCGGCCACGCGTGAGGATGCGGAGACACAAGAGGTTGGATCCAATTCCTGACTCTTAAACTGGTCCGCGGCCCAAACCCCTTAAATGGGTAGCATCCCGGATTGGTGAGTCAAGTAAATCCCGGTGGTGGGACGGTGTAGTCCCTGGGCCGGAGGTCATACCGACTTAACATGAGTAAGAGTAAGTAAGCAAGAATGAGTAAGTAAGTAAATGAAAGTAAGTAAGTAAAGTAAGAGTAAGTAATGTGCAATGAGCAAAGGAGTAATAAGCATACCGATTAACCCGGATGCGTAATTTGGCTAACACCGTGAAGGTAAGTAAAGTGTATGTTATTGCAATGTTGCCTTGAATCGTGTAATGTATTGTATATGCATGTATGTTGTATGCAAAGCATGTATGTATGAAATAAATGAACCGCATGCCTAATCGACCTTAATTAGTCGGTGTGCCCTAGCTAGCACGCGGTATATACGAAATTTATGCGCATCTTTTGCTGAGCCCCTTGGGGCGATGTTTTTACTACACGCAGGTACACGAGAGGGTGAAGACGATGAAGACTTAGATAGATTTCTTTTTGGTTGTAATTAATGAATTGTGAATGGTGTACTAAGTTGTACACGGCTAGGAGCCTTTTTGATTAGCCGGTGTACCATGGGGTACACTGAAATACCCCGAACTTAAATATGGTGATTAAATTATTCTAATATAGTATTTAAGGGCCTAATAGTGCCTAAGTAATTTTTGGTAAAGAAAATAAATCCAAAAGAAATGAGAAAAACGCTTAGAAAGCGGAAAACGCTAAAATGAGCGTTAAATAACCATAGGAGGTACGAGACCTCGGTTATAGTATCGTAAGTATTCCTAAGGCTTATTCATGCCTAATTAGTATGCGGGAATGATCCCCGAAGAAACCGGAGCCAAATAAGGTATTAAAACGCTACTAGAGCTTTAGCGCACGTTTTTCGAGGAAACCCGAAAACGTGATTTTAAGTGGTCAAACAGACCCGTAAAAATATAAATTAATAAATAATAATTATTAAGCATTTATGGAAGCTTAATAACCAATAAAAATAAAGAAACGAGAAAATTCCGGAAAACGGGCCCGTTAGTGAATAGTATCAAAACCGGGTAAAATAACGAGCGTTTTCTGTAAAAGACGAAAAACGCTCCAGCTAGTATTACAGAGGGGGCCGGTTTTTACTGGTGTAAACAGCTCTCTCTCACACACACCACAAGTAACAAATAAGTAAATCAAAGAAAGCAAAAAGCAAAAAGTACAAAAGTAGATAACCCCCTCTCTCCTCTTATTCTCTCATTTCTCTTCTCTCTCTCCAATTCCCTTCCCTCTCTCACGATGGAACCCCCTCTCTGCAGCTCTCTTCTTCCTTCCTCCCTTCTTGTTGGCGATTTCAAAGCCCCAAAGGAAGCTCCCATGGCTTCCTCACTTTCTTCCACAAGCTCTAGCTCTATTTGAGCTCCAAATGTAAAATAAAATGCATATTTGAACTCCTCTCTTCAAGCTCTACATTTCTATCTTTTCAAAATCCGAAAATGAGCAACTTAATCTCCATGGGTTTTCCCCATTTGAAGAGAAAAGCACACCATTATGGAGCTTGGAGTCTCCTCTTCCTCCTAAGGTAAAAAGTTTCGAGAAAAATCCATTTTCCTCCATTCTCTATGGTGGCCGATTTTTGCCCCTTCTTGTAATGCCTTGTTCTTCTTTGTTTGAGCTTGGTTCAACTCTCCAATAGTGGAGGAACCCTCCTTTGCATTCAAGGCTTGAAAACCTCTCTTAGAAGCTCCAAGGTAAAAACCCTAACTTGTGGTAATTTAAACCCTTCAATTAATTAGTGGTGTTATAAGAGGTTAGAATTCTAATTATATTCTCCTCATGTAATTTTGGTGTTGGGATGGAGTTTGGAAACTCCATCCCCCACATGGCCGATTTTGCAAGAAAAAGAGAAGGAGAAGAAGTGGAAAGGAAATGAAGGAAATATAAGCTCAAGGTAAGAGCTCTTCCTTAATGCGAAATTTTGATGCATTAGGATAATGGGAATGGGTAAACCAATTTAAAGAAACAAAATAATGTAGTAGAATTGTAATTGTAAAAGTTTGGGTATTTGTGAACAAGTATGTGGATTGTAGGCCTTAGAGCCAAGGAATTGTGTATGTGTATTGATATTGTGTTTTGAGGAATTAAAGATGTATTAAGATTGCTTTGTATTGCTGGTAGGACCCTTGTATGGTTGTGGCTAGAATAGGAATGATTTTGGTGATGATGGGTATGTGTGGATAAGTAAGAATTATAGGTGAGCTATGACAAAATTTTGGTAGGAATTGTGCATTAAAGAATGACTTGGTGAATGGGAGAACCAAGGTATGTATTGGGGTTAGTAGAAATGTTTAATGACCATGGATTGGTAATTGGAGGATGAGGATAAAGTATATAAAAATCTGTAGCAAGAAGTGATAAAAAATGTATTGGATAAGCTAGGAAAAAAATTAGTGTGCAAGATGTAGTGAAATGGATGTTGGACTTGGGTATAGACATGGTAATTGATTGGAATTGTATTTGGGATGCTAGTAATGGTATTGGTAGTAGAGGTATTGGATGTGAGGATTGAGTTATAAAATTGTAGCATAAGTGTAACAAAAACTGTTACAAGTGTTGGAGGAAGTGAGGAAAAATTGTGTATATGGATTTAGAAATGGGTAAGTATTTGGGGGATGAACCAAGGCAATTTTGAGGGCCTAAGTAGTGTTAAAATATGTGGGATTAAGTGTAGGAACAATGGGGAAGTAATGGGTAAAGAAGAGGACTGAAAACAGAAATGAAAACTGAAGTACTGGGCCGGACCGACCTTGGGACCGAACTTGCAAGGTCGGTCGAGCCCAGATTTGCAAAAGACGGAAACCTTCTGGAACGGACCGACCTTGGGACCGGACATGCAAGGTCGGTCGGCCAGAAGAATTTCCCATAATACAACCTACTGGAATGGACCGACCTTGCGACCGGACTTGCAAGGTCGGTCGACTCAAAATTTCCCGTCTTATAACTTACTGGAATGGACCGACCTTGCGACCGGACTTGCAAGGTCGGTCGGGAAAATTTTCCGTTAGGTAACTCACTGGAATGGACCGACCTTGGGACCGGACTTGCAAGGTCGGTCGGCCCTGTAATTTTCCAGCGCAACTCCTTACTGACTTCGACCGACCTTGGGTAAGGTCGGTCGAGTCAAAACAAAATATAATATAATAATATATATATATATGATTAGAGTTATCATATGTATATGAGTATATGCCTATAAACATAGGTATATGTAAATGTAGTAACACAACATTAATGGAAAGAAAGGATGAGGAAATGCACATGTGAGTAAGGAAACAAGATTAAGGAAGTTGTAAGTATAAGAACATTAGTGTACCTCCCGAGTTAAGTCGGGATAGTAATTACTTGTATATCGTATGAGCATAGTATTAATAACAATGTTTGGAAACAATTATCAGTGGAACAAGTGTGAACCAAGGAACAGGAACACATGGTAAAGCTAACTCCGGTTAAAGGTATGATTTCCTCATACCCCGTATGCTAACCGAGTTACGTTGATTTGTGTCTGTATGCCGGCTATCAAGACTAAGCATGAAAACGGTTTTATTGCCTTTCATTAATGTCTTCTGTATGTTGTGTGAGCTAACCCTTCTTGATTGATTGTGTGGCTTCCTTTGGGGCGTAGTGACGCATAGATGAGTCTTGTTGTGTAGTGGCTCGTAGTAAGAGTCATGTTGTGACCTAATGGAACCGTAGCACCACTAAACTAACGAATCAACAAACGATAACGCAACCCAACGAAACTCACTAGAATGTGGGAGAGTGTACGGGTGTAATAACCTTCCGATGACGGTAGGAGAACCGAATTGAACAATCCACAAACAAAAGTAGTGGAAGTATATAAGTAACCTCTAATAGAGGAATTATCTGGGTGCAACATGAACCATGAGAGTAGTAAGAATGATGAGGGATCTCCAAACCCCTTAGTAATAGTCGACCCATTATGAGAGGACCCGACTGATGTAAGTACGTCCCGAACATGAGAGTATTCGATACGTTGGGGAAACCCTTAAATCTGAGGATACTAGTCGGTGGTAATTCCCTAAGCTAGTGGAGGTTATCGAGAGAGATACTCCTAGGCTAGTCCATGAGATTGCAATGTACTCTGAGAAAGAGTGTTGGGAATTTGAGTAGTCCGGTAAACGGGGCATTTGAGTATTTGAGGAGCTAAGCGTATAGCCCTCGTATTGTAGGTCCGTGGCGAGTCTTGCGTATGACTCCGCCCAGAGGCCAAAGTAATGAGTAATGAGTATTGCGTATGTATGAGCAAAGTAATGAGTACTGAGTAGGAAGTGAGTAGAGTATGTATTGAGTACCGAGTATCGAGTATGTATGAGTAAGCATTGGGTATTGAGTACGTAAGTAAGTACGGAGAATTGAGTAGTGAGTATGCACAAGTATAGTAACGAGTACAGAGTAAGGATCGTGTACGAGTAAGGTATTAAACATGGAGTGATGAGTATGCAAGAGTAAGGAGTAAGTATGAGTAGAGTAGCGAATATCGAACACAGTACGAAGAGTAATGAATGAATAACAAAACACAATGTTGACTATTGAGTTGTCTTCCTTAGTAAGTATTGAACTTGTATATTTATGTAGGTATTTTGATTGTATTGTTGTAGTATGAGTATGTATGTATGCGTGTAAAATGAACTCCATGTATATCCGACCCAAAGTAGTCGGCGTACCGCGGTTAGCACGCGGTATATGCGGATTTCATATGCAGCGTAAGCTGACCCCCTAGGGGGACCGTTTTTAGTGTGCAGGTACTCGAAGCTGACCACCGTTCGAGAGAGTAGGACGGGGACTGCTACGTAAGCATGGGTAGTTGTATAGTAGGGATTGGTACTTGTATTGTAATGCAAACATGGAAGCTTAGCCTATATCGGTAAGTTAAGGATTGTAGTATACTCGTAGTAGTATTGATAGTATGTATTGACGTTGTAATTGAAATTATGGTAAGTAAGCAATGGGAAGTATTGTATTGTGTAGAGTACTCGGTATGTTCATATTCATCAGACCGATAGTATGTAGAATTGTACACTCGCCTTGTTAGTCACGTGGGTGACTAACGGCATTGTACACCCGCCGTTGAGTAAGTAATATCCGCTGCGAAGGTAAGTATGGTACGGTAATGACGGTATTAGCGGTAGGGGTGTTACAAAAAGTAGTATCAGAGCGAAGTATCGCTCTGATGGATGAAATACCGAGTTAGGAATTGGAGACTTAGGGCTAAGGGTTGAGTGTTAGCGTGTGAGGTACGCTAGTTAGGAACTTCCGCGTGAACCGGAAACCTACAACAACCATACCCCGCCCTCCGCAACCCACGGTATTAAGTTGGGAGAAGAACGCCAGAGAGATGGAAAGACCTCTCACACTCGGGTAAAACCCGATCTGGCAGTTGCAAAGACAACCTTATTAGAAAAGAACCTGTCATACGGTAGAGTCCAAGAACTGGAAGTCCCGAAGACGGTTCCCGTTGATGACGATGACCGCACTTAATGGCGGGAAAATGAAGATCCTAGACACAAAGGATAATGGAATTTATGGCACCATGGGGCGACATGCTTCGCAGTCGCGAGAACCATGTGTAGCCAGCAAGAAGAGAAGCACAATCGTGCAATGAAGCAAGGAAGATGGAGTAACAAGCCGAGACAAGAGAGTCTACGGACTGTAATCTTTGATGATACCAACAATGGTATACAAACCGACTAAGGAATTAGTCGAGGTTGGATTAATACCAAACCTACATGCCAAGAGGCTGTAATAACCAAACAACATAGTTCAGATAATTATGAAAGAATCATAACACAGACACTTATAGGACCGCAATATGGTTCCTAAGGATAAGTCAAGTCTCGTTAACCACACCGAAGGTGTGAGACACCGAGGGACACGACAACCACGTCAAGTACCTGGGAAACGACTCAGGAGATGATCACCAAGATCAAAAGATCAAAGGAAGATCCGACAAACCACCAATCATGGATGGAAACGATACCGTAACCGGTATATGTTAACCGAAAAACAACCTACCCGCGCACTTGCCCAGGGCAAGTGCAGCTACTACAAGACGGTTGGAAGGCTTTTAACAACCCGCAAATACTTACTAAAGTACCGCTATGACGAATGGAGCAAATATAGGATCACCAATCCTAAGTATTTAAATAATGAAACCTCGGAAAGGCCTAACGGCCCGACCATTGTATTGAGAGTATACCGGTCTGCAAGAAGCTGAACTTGGTCAAGACCTGAATCATGGCAACGCCATGAAGAATTTCTCTTAAACACCGAACCGTTATTTCAAAACCAATATTTTTCTTTCAAAACTACGAACCCTTCTTTTAAACCTTGGATTTTTAAAAACCAAACCGACGGAATTACGGTGAGTATCATAGAATGATACAAGAGGAGTTGACAATAGAATACTTCAACTAGGCGTGTGACGAACACTACGAGTGTACCCAAATACGGGATGTGGGACGACCGCACTCCGAAGGAGCTTACGGGCCTGACATAGTTAGGTAAGTGGTAACGTGCCAAGACGGTACCCCCACGTATGTATACATGTAGTGTACGAAACACGGGAAGTAGTCAACTCTGTTCTACGGACCATAAGTAATTTAAAACAGAACAGTTGGATACCCCAACCGAACAAGGAAACTCAGATAAGTTACAAGCTAAGGAGTCAAGAACCTACTCCAGGAGGATGATTAAGAGTTGAAAGTGCAAGAAGCACTAACAACGGGATAAGACATTGGATATGTCTCTAGGATATCTAAGTAAAGCACATAACTGGAAGGACACCCAGTCTAAACACTGCAAGGCAAATGCCTAACATTGACACATCAGTGTGCAATGAGCGGGATAGAATTCCTAGAACAACTACCACCAATACCCAGGGTGATGTTATAAGGTACCAGAAATACCATTCATCACCGAAGGGATATCAAATCCGTTATAACACAAGGAAGATAACCAATGGTCTACCCTAAGAACGGGAGACGTTACAACCCTCAACGGATAACTCAGATCCAGAGCCGCAAGGTAGGACAATAAACTGAACATACTCATAAATGTCAGCCAGATGCTCCATGTAACCAGTACTACCCAGGAGCAACCATAAAGGATATCAAGTCAACACGTTGAATGAGATATCGTGGTAAGAACACCACAATTGGAACGAACATTCGGTTAGAACACCGAGGGATCCCACTTGATAGGGAATACCCCCAACTAATAAATGGTATCAATCAATACCAAGATACAAAAGGGTCTCCAACAAACGGAAGCGTGATGCGACGATCTTATTAGGGAGCCCAGTATCACCTCCAAGCCCAGCGATGGCTACAGGGAAGTAACCACTCGAGAACGACCTATGATGAGCAGAGCTCTAGGCAATATGGCTAGTACGCCATGAAACTGTTACCCAACTAACCCAACGGTTGCAAAACCAATGTGGACTATATGGAAAGTGGTCAAGGATGACACCGATAAAAGAGTAACAACCAATAATGGTGGATCCCCTCATAAATGCGAAACCGAAGAGCGGTGAACACATGGATACCAAGAAGGGGAATACCATCAGTAACTGTCGGGAAATATACCTCTCAGAACTACTAATGTAGTCAAGCTTGAGCATACAACTATTGTCAAGCAATGTGAAATAAGCTTCAACAGCAATTGTTGACAACCAAGGAATAACCGGTTATAAACCAATGATGCTCAGATACATGGGGACCATTGCATGAATGATAGAGATGCATGAGCTGAAGCTAGCAACAGTGGATGCCATGTAAACCAATACTGTGGAATCTGTAAGAACATGGTGCGCAACAGGCGACCAATGTATATGAGTAATCACTAATGCTATGGAATTGTTAATTCGAGATAGTGGAGAGACCGGGCAACAAGCCAGGAGTCCGCACGAAATGATGAAACACCACCTGAAGGAGTAACAATAATTCCTATTGCGATCTCATAAGAGAGTTACTGCCAAGCGTTTACGCCTCTACACTCTGTAGGACTGAGTGTTTTGGTATTGCACTTGCGCAATTAATGATCTAGTGGGATAGCTAGGAATATGAGAAAATGTAAATCGTGGTAAAGTCTTCCTTTCACCAGTAAACATGGCGTAAGCCAGTTAAACAAAGGCTTGGAAACAAACCGTGCGGCCTAAGGCCAAAGAGCACGAAGAGTGTGAAACACACCAACAATCACAAGATGTGAATTCCATTGGAATAAAAGTGAAAGGAAACTTAAGGAAGTCATAAGGACCGACGCATTGAAAATGCAAGGTCATACAAGTAAAGAACACTCGTACTGAACCAGAGAAACTGGTATAGTTCAGAAGCTATAACAATAGAGGAAGCACTACAGCTAAGTAGTGACTCAACCTCACCGACAATAAGTCGGAGGAACCAAGTGAAAGATCACTACAAACACAACATAATGTATATAGATGGCCAGGGATCTGGTTATAAATCTAAAACTCATTGAGTTCACGCACGGTAACAGAATACCTCGCGAGATGGAACAGACCTTATTCCCACAATAAGAGGGATAAAAAGGTGTTGTATAGCACATCTAAGATAACAAGAAGGGCGAATAACCCAAGTTATCAGGGTCGCGCAGCAGAAGCTTGTGGGCCCAGAATTCTAAGTAAGAAATACACCTAGAACCGAACCCGGTTAAGAGTTAAATAACTCCGATGAAATTCTTGATGCAGGGACTAACCGGTAGTACCGTTAAGACCCATTGATCAAGGAACATTGTATAATAGACCGCATGGAAACTGAACCACTCCATGACGGCCGAATGCCTTCACCAATGTCCAATGTTGACACATGGTAGATTACGTGGGCGTAATCCCTTTTAAGGGGGGTAGAGCGAAAACCGCGAAATGTATGTTTTACGTGATAGGTGCGTAAACTACAATGCGCATAGCGCAAGAGAATTCGTTTTGATGGTTGATACTTATGCTACATAAACATTTGTATTCACTCATCGTGTAATTGTGGTAATTTGAGAAGCAAGTATAGGAAAAGGAGTAGAGAAACTCCAGGGGAATGAGACCCCGATTGGTAATAGTATGAGGAATGAGTATGTATGGGAGACTTGAGGAGTACAAATCGTTTGGAACCGATGTATGTTGAGTATAAATCGGTATACAACCGATGTTTTTATGAGTATAAATTTGGTATAGCAAGTTAATGGGACATTACACCCATGAATTTCGTGAGTATGGTAGTGGGAGATGATGTAGTAATAGTTGATGAGATGATTAGTAAGTAAGTAAGTGAATCATATAAATTGGAAAATGTATGTGTATGATTATGAGTAGCAAGATTAAAAAGATAGAAAACGAAATGATGTTTGATGAGCTGTCTATTTGTATTGAGGTGGGAAGTGGAACTTGATTTGCTAGCGATCAAGGGAAGCCGAACACAAATTGGAGTGGAAGGATAACTCAACACCAATGCTGATCACATTGGGTTTGAAGGACTCTGGAAGCTCCCTTAAGTGGCCACAATAATAACACTAGTAGTAGGAATAATCATCATAAATTGGAATTGGGAGATGTATGCAAAGTTTTCAAAATGAATTTCCAAAACTAATTTGGTACAACGTTTTCTTCAAACTTGAGAATGAGGATCGGTTTTTAAACCGCTCCCACGGGCGCTAGTGGATCTTCCATGCCTAGGCACGGGTATCCGGTCGAAACCATAGGAAGTGAAGCTAGTTTTGAGTCTGTGGAAGTGTAGAGTAGTTTGAAACCACTACACCGTTTGTACGGTGACAGTGTGTGTTTTGTATTTTTCCAAGGCACTGGGACAGCGTAGTCCCGGTAAGTATGAGTAAGTATGAGTAAAGTATGAGTAAGTAAGTATGAGTAAGTGCCTGAGGATCTCTATATGTGCAAATGAATTTGATCAGAACCAAAGGACCGTAGAGCCAGAAAGCGTAAGTGCTCAAGTCATGACGGCCGTGAACCAGAAAGCGTAAGTGTTCAAACGTGACCGGTACCTGAGGGATCACTCGCCATTGGGGAGGATTGTACCTAATTGTCTGCGGATGGACCCCCTTGGAGAGAAGTAAAACGGATAT
Organism: Limonium bicolor; assembly: GCA_023374045.1. Taxonomy (NCBI): domain Eukaryota; kingdom Viridiplantae; phylum Streptophyta; class Magnoliopsida; order Caryophyllales; family Plumbaginaceae; genus Limonium; species Limonium bicolor. The sequence goes on from CM041782.1 coordinate 186,872,978, forward strand.
TTTTGATTGCTATGCATGCAGTGACATGCTGTTTGGATGCGTAGTATGCATCATGTCAGACATTTGGAGTTTGACAAGTTATATGTAGAGGTTACAAACCTTAGCATGGAGTATTTATACAAGTAATAATATTAGATTCACCAACTTTGAGGGCAAAGTTCTTTAAGGGGGGTAGATTGAAATACCCTGAACTTAAATATGGTGATTAATTATTCTAATATAGTATTTAAGGGCCTAATAGTGCCTAAGTTTTTTGGTAAGAAAATAAATCCAAAAGAAATGAGAAAAACACTTAGAAAGCAGAAAACGCTAAAATGAGCGTTAAATAACCATAGGAGGTACGAGACCTCGGTTAGTATCGTAAGTATTCCTAAGGCTTATTCATGCGTATTAGTATACGGGAATGATCCCCGAAGAAACCGGAGCTAAATAAGGTATTAAAACGCTAATAGAGCTTTAGCGCATGTTTTTCGAGGAAACCCGAAACGTGATTTTAAGTGGTCAAACACCCGTAAAAATTATAAATTATTAAATAATAATTATTAAGCATTTATGGAAGCTTAATAACCAATAAAATAAAGAAACAAGAAAATTCCGGAAAACGGGCCCGGTTAGTGAATAGTATCAAAACCGGGTAAAATAACGAGCGTTTTCTGTAAAAGATGAAAAACGCTCCAGCTAGTATTACAGAGGGGGCCGGTTTTTACTGGTGTAAACAACTCTCTCTCACACACACACACAAGTAACAAATAAGTAAATCAAAGAAAGCAAAAAGTACAAAAGTAGATAACCCCCTCTCTCCTCTTATTCTCTCTCTCATTTCTCTTCTCTCTCTCCAATTCCCTTCCCTCTCTCACGATGGAACCCCCTCTCTGCAGCTCTCTTCTTCCTTCCTCCCTTCTTGTTGGCGATTTCAAAGCCCCAAGGAAGCTCCCATGGCTTCCTCACTTCTTCCACAAGCTCTAGCTCCATTTGAGCTCCAAATGTAAAATAAAATGCATATTTGAACTCCTCTCTTCAAGCTCTACATTTCTATCTTTTCAAAATCCGAAAATGAGCAACTTCATCTCCATGGGTTTTCCCCATTTGAAGAGAAAAGCGCACCATTATGGAGCTTGGAGTCTCCTTTTCCTCCTAAGGTAAAGTTTTCAAAAAATCCATTTTTCCTCCATTCTCTATGGTGGCCGATTTTTGCCCCTTCTTGTAATGCCTTGTTCTTCTTTGTTTGAGCTTGGTTCAACTCTCCAATGGTGGAGGAACCCTCCTTTGCATTCAAGGCTTGAAAACCTCTCTTAGAAGCTCCAAGGTAAAACCCCTAACTTGTGGTAATTTAAACCCTTCAATTAATTAGTGGTGTTATAAGAGGTTAGAATTCTAATTATATTCTCCTCATGTAATTTGGGTGTTGGGATGGAGTTTGGAAACTCCATCCCCCACATGGCCGATTTTGCAAGAAAAGAGAAGGAGAAGAAGTGGAAAGGAAATGAAGGAAATATAAGCTCAAGGTAAGAGCTCTTCCTTAATGCGAAATTTTGATGCATTAGGATAATGGGAATGGGTAAACCAATTTAAAGAAACCAAAATAATGTAGTAGAATTGTAATTATGAAAGTTTGGGTATTTGTGAACAAGTATGTGGATTGTAGGCCTTAGAGCCAAGGAATTGTGTATGTGTATTGATATTGTGTTTTGAGGAATTAAAGATGTATTAATTGCTTTGTATTGCTGGTAGGACCCTTGTATGGTGTGGCTAGAATAGGAATGATTTGGTGATGATGGGTATGTGTGGATAAGTAAGAATTATAGGTGAGCTATGACAAAATTTTGGTAGGAATTGTGCATTAAAGAATGACTTGGTGAATGGGAGAACCAAGGTATGCATTGGGGTTAGTAGAAATGTTTAATGACCATGGATTGGTAATTGGAGGATGAGGATAAAGTATATAAAAATCTGTAGCAAGAAGTGATAAAAATGTATTGGAAAAGCTAGGAAAAAAATTACTGTGCAAGATGTAGTGAAATGGATGTTGGACTTGGGTATAGACATGGTAATTGATTGGAATTGTATTTGGGATGCTAGTAATGGTATTGGTAGTAGAGGTATTGGATGTGAGGATTGAGTTATAAAATCTGTAGCATAAGTGTAACAAAACTGTTACAAGTGTTGGAGGAAGTGAGAAAAATTGTGTATATGGATTTAGAAATGGGTAAAGTATTTGGGGGATGAACCAGGAAATTTTGAGGGCCTAAGTAGTGTTAAATATGTGGCATTAAGTGTAGGAACAATGAGGAAGTAATGGGTAAAGGAGAGGACTGAAAACAAAATGAAAACTGAAGTACTGGGCCGGACCGACCTTGGGACCGAACTTGCAAGGTCGGTCGAGCCCAGATTTGCAAAAGACGGAAACCTTCTGGAACGGACCGACCTTGGGACCGGACATGCAAGGTCGGTCGGCCAGAAGAATTTCCCGTAATACAACCTACTGGAATGGACCGACCTTGCGACCGGACTTGCAAGGTCGGTCGACTCAAAATTTTCCCGTCTTATAACTTACTGGAATGGACCGACCTTGCGACCGGACTTGCAAGGTCGGTCGGGCTAAATTTTTCCGTTAGGTAACTCACTGGAATGGACTGACCTTGGGACCGGACTTGCAAGGTCGGTCGGCCCTGTAATTTTCCAGCGTAACTCCTTACTGACTTCGACCGACCTTGGGACCGACCCTGGGTAAGGTCGGTCGAGTCAAAACAAATATATATATATGATTGAGTTATCATATGTATATGAGTATATGCCTATACACATAGGTATATGTAAATGTAGTAACACAACATTAATGGAAAGAAAGGATGAGGAAATGCACATGTGAGTAAGGAAACAAGTTAAGGAAGTTGTAAGTATAAGAACATTAAGTGTACCGGATAACGGGGTAAGTAAGGGAGTAGTAATTACTTGTATATCGTATGAGCATAGTATTAATAACAATGTTGGAAACATTATCAGTGGAACAAGTGTGAACCAAGTAACAAGGGAACACATGGTAAAGCTAACTCCGGTGAAAGGTATGATTTCCTCATGCCCCGTATGCTAACCGAGTTACGTTGATTTGTGTGCTGTATGCCGCTAATCAAGACTAAAGCATGAAAATGGTTTATTGCCTTTCATTATATGTCTTGTTGTATGCTGTGTGAGCTAACCCTTCTTGATTGATTGTGTGGCTTCCTTTGGTGCGTAGTACGACTCATAGATGAGTCTTGTTGTGTAGTGGCTCGTAGTAAGAGTCATGTTGTGAACTAATGGAACCGTAGCAACACACTAAACTAACGAATCAACAAACGATAACGCAGCCCAACGAAACTCACTAGAATGTGGGAGAGTGCACGGGTGTAATAACCTCCCGATGACGGTAGGAGAACCGAATTGAACAATCCACAAACAAAAGTAGTGGAAGTATATAAGTAACCTCTAATAGAGGAATTAATCTTGGTGCAAGACATGAACCATGAGAGTAGTAAAGAATGATGAGGGATCTCCAAACCCCTTAGTAACTAGTCGACCCATTATGAGAGGACCCGACTGATGTAAGTACGTCCCGAACATGAGAGTATTCGATACGTTGGGGAAACCCTTAAATCTGAGGATACTAGTCGGTGGTAATTCCCTAAGCTAGTGGAGGTTATCCAGAGAGATACTCCTAGGCTAATCCATGAGATTGCAATGTACTCTGAGAGAAGAGTGTTGGGAATTGAGTAGTCCGGTAAAAGCGGGCGTTTGAGTATTTGAGGAGCTAAGCGTATAGCCCTCGTATTGTAGGTCCGGTGCGAGTCTTGCGTATGACTCCGCCCAGAGGCCAAAGTAATGAGTAATGAGTATTGCGTATGTATGAGCAAAGTAATGAGTACTGAGTAGGAAGTGAGTATGAGTATGTATTGAGTACCGAGTATCGAGTATGTAGAGTAAGCATTGGGTATTGATTACGTAAGAGTAAGTACGGAGAATTGAGTAGTGAGTATGCACAAGTATAGTAACGAGTACAGAGTAAGGATCGTGTACGAGTAAGGTATTGAACATGGAGTGATGAGTATGCAAGAGTAAGGAGTAAGTATGAGTAGAGTAGCGAATATCGAACACTACGAAGAGTAATGAATGAATAACAAACACGAATGGTTGACTATTGAGTTGTCTTCCTTAGTAAGTATTGAACTTGTATATTTATGTAGGTATTTTGATTGTATTGTTGTAGTATGAGTATGTATGTATGCGTGTAAAATGAACTCCATGTATATCCGACCCAAAGTAGTCGGCGTACCGCGGTTAGCACGCGGTATATGCGGATTTCTTATGCAGCGTAAGCTGACCCCCTAGGGGGACCGTTTTTAGTGTGCAGGTACTCGAAGCTGACCACCGTTCGAGAGAGTAGGACGGGGACTACTACGTAAGCATGGGTAGTTGTATAGTAGGGATTGGTACTTGTATTGTAATGCAAACATGGAAGCTTAGACTGTATCGGTAAGTTAAGGATTGTAGTATACTCATAGTATGTATTGACGTTGTAATTGAAATATGGGTAAGTAAGCAATGGGAAGTATTGTATTGTGTAGAGTACTCGGTATGTTCATATTCATCAGACCGATAGTATGTAGAATTGTAACTCGCCTTGTTAGTCACGTGGGTGACTAACGGCATTGTACACCCGCCGTTGAGTAAGTAATATCCGCTGCGAAGGTAAGTATGGTATGGTAATGACGGTATTAGCGTAGGGGTGTTACATACACCTTTTTTGATATTGTGGGATGGTGAATTGGTACAGATGAGTAGATGGTAGAGACTCATTATTTTTGGTAAACTTGGGAATGATGTAATTGAATATACTTTGGCACTCAGTAATCCATTAATGTAAGTATTTGATATTCGGTAATTGGTAAGTAACGTAGTGCTCGGTATACTATGATCATCAAACCGTGACTGTAAGTAAGGTACGCCTAGCTAGCCGTACGGGCGGTTAGCGGCGTTGTACCACCCGCCGTAGTAGTAGTAGTCTTCCGCTGCGAACTGATAGAATAAAAGGGATGATTGGACGGTAAGCATAGGATTAGCGGTAGGGTGTTACAAAAAGTGGTATCAGAGCGTAGTTATGCTCTGATGTCCATAGATACCGAGCATAGGGATTACCGAGTTAGGATTTCAACCGTCTTAAGACGGATACATGAAACCTAACTAGGAACTACCGTTGTTAACAACGGATACCCTTGACGTCCTTATGGATGATATCTTGCTTAAATTCCAAGACCCTTGAGTCATATCTTGCAAAGCCTAATGTAAATGTTTGACTGTTCAGATGTCAGGACGAGGCCGAGGCAGGGAGAGGGAGAAGCGAAGCCTCAGAAGGACCTGGTGCACAGACGATAGCAGAGATCGTCGCCGCCACGGTAGCGCAAATGCTACCACAAGAAATTACCGCAATGCAGCAAAATCAGCAACACAAGCGGGGCCACCAATCCCTCCCCCTCCACCAGAGAAGCCAACCTGGGTAAAAGCTGTAGCGGACTCCGCCCTCCTTGCTTTAGGGGCGAGAGTGATCCGGCTAAGTTAAAAGCCTACATCTCTGAGATGGAGACGGCTTTCGAAACCCCTCGAAGCTCTCCTGCAGAGTTCAAGTTAGAGTAGCGGCCTACTATCTAAAAGATGCAGCCATGGATTGGTGGAAGCTAGTCAAGCATGAGCATGTCAATGACCCTACTTTCGATTGGGAATCCTTTGCATCACTCCTCCTATCCAAATACTATCCGAGCATGTGAAAACCAAGAAAGGCTAGAGCTGGATGCCTTGAAAATGACAGAGAAGATGTCTGTCGATGAATACTACAAACCTTCACTTCTATCCTCCATCTTCTACCCGACCAAGGATACACCGACCAGGTGGTGGTGGTCGATCGCTTCTATGGCGGTCTGAGCCATCGCCTTCGGTACGGTATGGGCTACACACGGTTTTACCTCCCTTCAGGAGTGTTATCACGCGGCTTCCTGCTTTGAGATCACTTGCCAACTTCGGGATGAAGAAACCACGCTGAAGCGCAAAGCTAATAGTAAGAACACCAGTTATGAGGAGCAGACCAAGGGAAAAGCTGGAAAAAGAAGAAGGGAAAGTTCTTCAATCAAACCCCAAAGAACCTCCCAAGTGAGAGCAGTGCCCATGCTGAGCAGGGCAAACCAGTCGAGCTACTTCAACTAGGTTCTTCTGCGCCGGTGGCTGCGAAGCCACTGAGATCACACCCACCTAAGGGTAAACTTCGAATCTAAATCCGTATTTGCATAAGTATCATACCTTGTATTCCCGCACAAATGTGCTAATTCTCTAAACCTTAGGTTCTGGCTCCGGTTTCACCAAAAACTTCTCTGACGGCCGCGTTTATGTGTGCTGAAAGTGCAACCAAGACCATCCCGGCAAGGATTGCCAAGGGAGAGAAATCCGGTGCTACAATTGTCAGAAGCCCGACACCGAGCCAATGTATGCCCCGAGAATGCTAAACCGAGAGGAAACTTCCAAGGCTACAAACAAAGGGAAGGCAAGGAGGTTGCATCTGGTGATGCACCGACCTAGCAGGCACCACAGGGATAGGGATCCCGAGGTCCTCAGAGGGGCGCACCTCAGAGGCAGCCTGCCTTGCATATCATAGACCGAGACAGGTCCGGTTCTAAGTCCGGCCCAGGTAATTAATCTAAACCTTGAATCCTTGAGAAGCATGTCTAAGTATTAAGTAACGTTTGAGTGAATGCATGGGTGAATAAATTGAAGTGTGTATTGAGCATGAAATGAAGTAGTTGAAATTAGTACTTACCGTAGATGAAATTTCTAACCATAGGAAGCCTTAGTATCTGCTATCCAATACCTTCGAAACTGAATCAAGAAGAGACCGACATCACCACACACCACTACCACCCCAGTGAACAGTGTCAGGTCATCCGCCCAGGTATGATTTTATTAAGGGGATACCTGACACCCGAAGCACAAATTTCAATCATCCGACGATGCAACGAACTAGGAACGGGTCAAAGAGGATTTTATACACCCAGATTCCCCAGTGGAGCGAAGATGAAGTGAAAATGATGTGCTTGGGAAAGGACTGGAATCCTTATACCAAGACATACCAAGAGACACGAACACAAGACGGAGCAACGCCACTGACATTACCTTCGGAGTTTCATACACTTGTCACACAAGCAGTAACACTTGCACAACAATGCGAATATGATCCGATCCCCGCACTTGAAGCAGACCTTTGTATCGTCAACTTCTATGAGAAAGAAGGACGACTTGGGTTACACCAAGACAAGGACGAGACAGCGGAATCCCTTGAACAAGGAGTGTCCGTAGTGTCTTGGTCCATTGGTGATGACGCCGTATTTTTGTATAGCGAGCAGAAGTGTGTGGACTTCGCACAGAAATTGGTATTGAGATCAGGAGATGTCCTAATCATGGGTGGAAAATCCAGGATGCTGTATCACGGGATCAACAAGATCAAGCTGAATACGGCACCACCGGAAATAATCAATGCCACACACATGAAACCAGGACGCCTGAACCTTACCTCTAGGAACTATTAAATTCATAGCATCATGTAATGTATTATGTTATACCCAAAATTTTGACCCCCCTTGTTAGGGTCTACAAGGTTTTGGTGTTGTGAAGGGCATTTAATCGAGTAATGAGGGATTCCGGCTCGATCGGTCGCGCATCCCAGGGCATGAGGAGCAGTTTCGTCATTGTCAGGGGCGTTTTTGTAATTTTTAAGGCTCCTGAGACCTCCTATAGGCTTTCTCTCTCCTCCGAAAGATGCCCAAATCAGCTTGAAATGCTTTGATATTTTAACCCATGGTAGAGGATGACATTCTAAGCATAATGGCGTTGGAATTTTGATTTTTCGAATTTCCAATAATTTTCTAGCAATTTCTGACTGAATCTGACGAGAAATTCAATTTAAAAATATTCCAACATTTAAAAAAATCCGATTCCACTTCAGAAAATTAATAATTGTATCCTTGACACGTGGTTAAAATTTCACAGCAAAATTCCTTTGGGAAGTCACTTAATTAAAATATCAAAAAATCTTACTTTTACTAGATTTTCTTTATCTTTAAGAAAGTCTATATAGGGATAGGTTTTTTTTGATAAAAGCAGAATCTCATATGCTCAAGAACCTAGGAAGACAGAAAGCACAACCTCCTCTCTCTCTCTCACGTTTTCCAACACCCGCCACCCAAATCATACCGAAAATCCCCCGAAATCACCATCTAAACCACGTTTTCCAATCCCCAAAGCACCAATAATCATCAAAACCCCCAAAAAACACCACCAAAATGTGAAGAACAGCAAGAACAACCAACCACCAGAAGCTCGGTTCGAAAATCTTTCGGGTCTGCCACAAACGGAGCACTCTTCGAATCCCGGTGTGAAGAATCGTTGTGAATCCGAAGGTAAAACAGGTAAAATCCCACTTTCCTAACTCTCCACGACCTTATCAGTCTTGCCTCAAAATTTGGGCTTAAACTAACTCTTTTTGTTTCTGTATTGCTGATTGTTTTAGCTACTGCCTTGTTACTTGTTTGCTAAGTTTCGTATTAATTTTGATGTCAAATTGAGTTCTTTCAGTTACTAACGTGTTAAAATCTTTCAGGCTACACACCCATAAAATTTGAGCTCAAAACACCCTCGGGAACCATCGAAAACCCACTGTCTTGGGTTGTCCGTGACCTCGGACTCATTGTCCGGGACCACGGACGGGTTTCCGTGACCACGGACACCCACGGACGGTGGCGGGATTTTGTATTTTTCAATTTTTCAAATCTTAGGTTTAAAGTGGACCTAAAACCCGGTTAGACCTTAATCAGCCTTAATCGACATAGGATAGGGTTTAAAATCGAGGCTCGCAGACTGGCGACTCTGCTGGGGATAAACTTCCTAATTTTAACTTTTTTAATTTTAAGAAAGAGGGCTTAACTTGAATATTGTTTATTTATGGCTTTTTATTACATTGTTTATTTACTTTTGTGCGCAATTGAAATTTTTTGTGTACCCCTGCATCATATGAGGGTCCCCTGTCAGGGACTCACACCTTTTAGGTGATGTGAATAAGTGGGGGAAAAGAGGAGGGTGTCGTCTAACCACACCCCCTTAATACCTGGGCTTTAGCCCCAAGCATTTTCCTGGCAGTACCCTTACCTAGCCCATTGTTTGGTTAGTCAAAGACCCGACCGTAGACGCACATCTTCAGGTGATGTGAAAAAAGTGGGGAAGCCCAAAGAGAATAGCGTGCAAGCCCTATTCCTTTGTGGTGACCTGGGCTAGCGCCCCAAGCACCTCTCCGGATTGATCCATACCCATTACCAAGGTCGTTGGGTGAGGACATTTTGAATTTGTGTGGAACCTTGTTTGCTCTTGTGATTGATCCATGACTAGACTTATAACGGATAGGGAATCATCCCACAGTTGGCCCAACCCAGTTCGAAGTCCCAGTTGTTTGTGGCCCATAAGCAAAGTTGAGTGCTGATTGATACCATGTATGTGTTTTCTTTCTTGATAAAAACAGAAGAATGAGTCCATGGCCCACTGCTTCAAATTCATCAAGTCCTGTGACAGAACTATGAAGGATGTGTTCAATTGGTCAAAGAAGGTCAACAAGTTGTCTATCCTCCACACGCTAGCATATCTATCCCAGACACGATTGCATGAAGATTTCCTGAGAGCAGCTATTAACCATTGGGATCCGGTCGAACAGCTTTTCAAGTTTGGAGATAACGAGCTAACTTTACTACCTGAGGAATTTGACGCACTTCTAGGGGCCAATACCCTAGCTAGCCCAGTAGTACCAAACTTGACACCCTCACCGGTCGAGGCCCATTCCCATTACTTGGGCTAAGTCCGACCCAGTTGCTAGGAATGGTGGGGCCCGAGGGATTGCCAGTGGAAACTCTTTCAAACTTCATTACCTCTGAGATCTCCTTAGAGCACAAGAGGAATTTTCTTGATCTTGCGTTGCTAGCAGTCTACCTCTTCAGAACCCCGTACATGGCCATACACCGAAAAGTTTTCCCTTTGCTTCCGCAGGTTCAAGCTGGTTTCGCCTTGGGACCATTGATAGTCGCACAAATTATTCAGAGCCTGGATTCATGGCCCAAATCAAAGGATACCCCTTACTTCTTCGAAGGAAGCATTCACCTTCTGCAAGTTTGGCTTCTCGAGCGGCTCAAGCTGATTCCCGAGTACAACCAAATGTTCACGATTCAGCATCTTCCTAGAAGACGTACCCCCAAGGAGCCGGTTGACGGGTGGCCGGCCTTTTTGAACTCCATACGGCAGGGACATCAAGTCCGATGGACGGTCTCAGCTTGGAAAATTGAAGGAGTTCGAATGTGTGGAGGCTATTACGGAGGGATCTCGTTACCCGGTTTTGAGAACTTTCATGTCATCCACCCGTGGCGTTCAAGCCGTCAGATTGGGCGAGCCCAGAGCCAACCCAATGGTTCGTTATATGAAGCGCCAAGGAAAGCATACGATCATGAGGCTCTTCGTGCGATCATGATGGATCGACTCGAAGAGGAAGTTCAAGTGGTGCAGCCCCTGGCACCTGAAGACTTGGAGCTCTGAGCAAGTTATCGGAAATGGCTATACGGTCGAAAGGAGGAGGTAGATGCATTCAAACGAAAAAAGGAGGGGGTAGCCGAGCCAAGAGTTGTCAAAAGGAAGCTTGCATTTTAGACATTTAATCCTAGGCATTTTCTGTTTTCTTAAGACCCCTTAAATTGTTCTTCTTTTAATTTCGAGATGAATAAAGAGAATGTTTTGCTTTGCTTGGTTTTCTTTTAATTAATCAATTAATTTTCGGAAAAAGGAAAAAAAAGGGCGTCTGTGACCCCGGACGCGCCGTCCGTGGCCCGGATGTTGACTCAGACCGTCCGTTTGACCGCCAAACGGCGCCGTTTCGTTAGTGGCTTTATTCACCCGATTCAAATCGGGATTTCTCCCTAAATTCACCATTTTTGTTTCACAGCAAACTCCATTCTCAACCCTTGCTTCTCTCCTCCATATCTCACTCATTTCTTGACCAAATCACTCCATTCCACCACCATTTTGCTCACAAAACATCCCTCTTTCGATTTTAAGCATTTCCACACCAAGATCTCCCCATTTCGAGCACTTGCGATCGCGGAAACTCGCGTCCGAAGTCCAGTCCGAGGCGGACCTTCGAGGACCGGATTTGTGTAGCTCTCAACTTCCAATCAGAAATCTTCTTCCACCATTGCATTTGGGTAAATTTTATCTACATTTTGACTACTCATTTGTCCATTTTGGTGAAGAAACGAAGAAAACAAAATTTGGAGCTAGGAAGAAACGACAATGGTGGTTCTCGGGTCAATTTTTTGAAGTTTGATTTTTTATGTTTTAAATGGCCAACTAGCTTTAAAAGGACATTTTAAAATGTGAAAAGTTCGTTTGGAAGGTTAAAACTGCTTGTAACTGCCAAGAGTCGCCCGTTTTAGTTTAGTGCGTTTTAAGTGCGAAATGAGGTTCCTCGCGTTTCTAGCTAGCCATGGAGTGTTTAAAATTTGCATGAGTGGTAGATCCTAGGACTGATTATATGGTGTGGAGTGCATTTGAAAGCACGGGATTCATGAAAATTTAGGGGAAACTCTGCCGAAATTCTTATAGAATTATATGTCTTTTATTTTTGTTGAATCCTTAGGCATATCATGGAAGGTCGCAGGAGTTCCCATAGGGTAGCTGAGGCTGGGGCATCAGGCTCTCAGCCACGTCGTAGGCGTTGCAGAGAGACATCCCCAACCTTTGACCATACCCGCTTCAGAGGAGCTCGGCAGGAGCGCTGGTTTTATGAGAATCAGGATGTTTCCATCCAGCAGGAGCGTCTCTTCAGTGATGAGGTAATCACCACTTTCGATCTTGATCACCTGCTTCAGCACCTTCACTGGGTGGGGTTGCTTACCTGCCCGAGGAGTTACATCAGGGAGTTAGTCATAGAGTTCTATGCTAACTTGGACCAGGATGAGACCGGGGCCATTGTATCCTATGTGCGTGGTCAGCCCATCACTGTGGGCTTAGAGGATTTTGTGCACTTTTACGGCCTACATCCTAGCAACCCTGAGCATAGAGGGTTCGAGACGATAGCAGCGTCAGAGAGTGAGGCGCGCCAGTTTTATCTACAACACTCCACCTTGTCAGAGCGTGTTCGCTCTTCTACGAGGGATCAGCCGAGGAAGCAGGTGATCCTTCCCTCTGCTCTACCCACCGCTTTAGACAGGGTACTCCTGGAGGTTCTGTCTCATAACGTGCTGCCAAAAGCACGCAATGATGTCTCTGTCTCTGCCCTGCTATTGTCCTCATGAGATACATTCAGCACCCGCCCGATTCAGAGGAGGGTTTGATCCCACTGTCGGTCTTGATGAGAGACCATCTGATGACGACAACTCGGGTTGGACGCCATGCTTTAGTCTACCCGAGTTTCATTCAGTGGCTATGCGAGTGCGCACAGGTCCCGATGGGGGATGACGATTGGGAGCCTCTATATCCTACCTACACCATGGAGATGCTGAGGTCCCTTGGCTACTCAGCCGATCAGGGTTGGGCCTTCCCACAGCAGGCCAGAGTCTTTTCTTAGAGGCCAGTCCGGCCTAGGCAGAGGCAGCAGGCACCGGAGCCCGAGGACATCCCACACCATGAGGACCCGTCAGGAGGATACACCTACCAGGGTGAAGGGTCGAGCTACATGGGCACCGAGTACCCTACACCACTCTCCTCCTACTACTACACCCTACCGCCTACACCTCCGCAGCCGGCTACGCTTGAGAGCTTGCAGAGGGATATCAGATCTCTTCACATTACTCAGGGTCGTATGGAGCGTAGGCAGATACGCATGGACGGCCGTATGGATGATTTCATGACTCATATGTACTCGGCCTTCCCACGTCCACCTCCTCCACAGCCGTAGTTTTAGGACTTCATATTTTCTCTATGTATTTTATGATTAGGATGTTGTCTTTTCTTTTAGCTGTATTGCCTGACATGAGCTCTCTTTCGATGTTTTTGTGCTTTGACATTTGCTGCATGTTTCGTTTAGTGTTATTCGAGAAATCTCTTGCATGTAGAAAATCATTGTCTGTTATTACAGGTTAGGTATGCATCTTTGTTGTCAAAACAAGGTCAAAGATAAGTCATCTCATCATTCCACCCACCCTCATCATAACCCTCATATGTGTCTCACCAATCCGCTTTCTCAACATTTCACTAAATACATAAAGCCAAAAATTTGTTGTTACAAAATCACCCTTCACCTCTTCACAGGAATATCTCATCACCATTACACGTACAGCAATCCTCCACAAATAACTTGGGTATCCAAAAGGTTTGTTAAGTGAACCCCACAACAATACTGGGGGCAATCTGAGTTAAGGAACGATAATGTTTATTTCTTTTGTTTAAACGTGCAAACAAGTCTCTGAGTGTACATTTCGCGAGAGCGCTTTGAGCGGTAAAACCAAGAGCGAAAGAGCGTGTCATTTTTACACGACTCCAGAGAGGTCACATTCAAAGGTAAGGTAAACGGCATGACTCTGACCGAAGGAGATAATTTGTAAATTTACGCTTAAACCTATGAAAAGTAACAAAGAACAGGTACACAACTATTAGGGATGACGAAGCACCTAGGTATAGCACCACACAGTCAAAAGCTTGTGACCCCTGACATTACACCCTAGGCACCCCCCGCTGAGCTTTTCATATATAACCTCTTTTACAACACTACAAGCTCCACAAATAAGCCAGCCAATGGTGAATAACCGACCCGGTGACCAAAGGAGGCAAGGAGCCTGACTTCCGAACAGCAACTTCACAAGTCCAAAGAAGCAAAATTGCTACCAGCGTAACGAAACGATCCGCAAATGGTCCCAAAGTGACACAGGATCCAATGAGCTAACACTAGGAACAGCTCTCAAAGTTCAAAACCGGGAAACACAAGAACCCCGAAGGAAAAGGATTCAAAGAAAGGAAAACCTGAAAAGCCTCAAAGAAATCCAAAATCGAAAAAGAGAGAAGGTGCTAGGAACAACTCAAAAGTCCCAACCCCAAGCTCATAAACAGTCATCACGAAGTAGCCAAACGACTTCAGGACAAAGAAGGCAAGTCCGAGAGAAGGTGCAAGTTGCAGCTTTGGTCACCCTTATAGCTCCACGTATCCTAAACATTCCCCCATCATCCCATTGTATTTCATTACACCCCATAGCCACGTTATAAGCTCAAAAGACTTCCGACTTAGTAGCTGTGTATCCAATCATGTGAAAGTAACAGGTTGAACGCGTAAATCTAACAAGTGTCAAATTCAATGGTTGAGAAGTTGTAACCGTAAGTGAGAAACGAGTGCAAGCACCAAACACGTCGAGCGTAGGTTAGGAAGAACCACATCAAAACATAAGCCTTGACCCTGTGAGGATGAGACTTGTTTGCACGTTTAATCAGAGAAAATACTGGGGGCAATCGATCGTTCCGATTGATCGCCATGAACTCTAGCTCAGATTGTCTTAAGGGAAAATGCTGGGGGCAATTGTTGATTCAAACAATTGTTGTGACAACGCCAATTGGAACCCAAAGCTCAAACACCACCCACCGCCATCATACATCACACAGGCCCGTCCTAAGCCCTACCTCCACATTTCAACATCCTCAGGCCCGTCCTAAGCCCTACCTCCACATTTCAACATCCTCAGGCCCGTCCTAAGCCCTACCTCCACACAAATTTCTCCAGGCCCATCCTAAGCCCTTCCTTCACATTCAAGCATCCATAGGCCCGTCCTAAGCCCTACCTCCACACAAAATTTCTTCAGGCCCGTCCTAAGTCCTTCCTTCACATTCAAGCATCCACAGGCCTGTCTTGAGCCTCACCATCTCCAGGTTTGACATAAGCCCTAATCCTTCTACATCCATTTAGACCCATCATACATTTTACTCACTTTCACTTAGAACTACCTTTAGGCTCGTCATAAGACCTAGTTGCATTCCTTTAGGCTCATCATAAGACCTCGATCCAACCTTTAGGCTCATCAAAAGACCTCGGTCCCACCTTTAGGCTCGTCATAAGACCTAGATCCAACCTTTAGGCTCGTCATAAGACCTAGGTCCATCCTTAGGCTCGTCATAAGACCTAGAACCGTCCTTTAGGCTCGTCATAAGACATAGTTGCATTCCCTTAGGCTCGTAGTAAGACCTAACGTTACCCTTTAGCTTACCCAATCTCATCAAACAAATTGCATTCATCTCATTCATATAGGCTCGTCATAAGACCTAGTTGCATTATCCAGGCGCGTCACAAGACCTGTCGACAAAAGTTGGCGAGGTGATGACAATAAATCCTCCATTTGCGATGTCAACTTATTTTGGGATCAACGAATGGTGGGCGAAGGCAATAAGTCCCCAGGGTTTTTACCAGGAGTTATCCCTGTACACCGGCTTGGGGGGCGATGGCGATAAGTCCACATTGGGTCCAGCCAGGAGCATTGGCACGAGTTTCGGTCCCCAGAAGCATCAGAGCATCATCAACATCAGCATCAGCATCACCATCATTAGCATCATTAGCATTTCGGCATTCTTGCATTTGCATACCATCCAGTCTTCACATCCTAGGTAGTCAACGCCTTAGAA
Organism: Limonium bicolor; assembly: GCA_023374045.1. Classification (NCBI taxonomy): domain Eukaryota; kingdom Viridiplantae; phylum Streptophyta; class Magnoliopsida; order Caryophyllales; family Plumbaginaceae; genus Limonium; species Limonium bicolor. The sequence continues at coordinate 186,888,680 of CM041782.1, forward strand.
TCGCTTGACATTGCATCATTTCATCCATTACAGGTAGTCAACGCCTAAGAATCGCTTGACATCTCATCATTTCATGTATTATAGGTAGTCGACGCCTTAGAACCGCTTGACATTATTTCATTTTTGTCACCTAGGTAGTCAGTGCCTTAGAATAGCTTGACACATTTTTACTTATAGGTAGTCAGCGCCTCAGAATAGCACGACAGCGTTTTGTTGCTTAGGCAGTCAGCGCCTCCGAATAGCTGGACGTAGTCAACGTGGTTTCGGACAACATGGAGGATTTTGTGGAATCCAAAATTGTGGGCATCACTCAAGCATCAACCAGACTTTTCACATCCATTACAAAGTCCAGTTGACGGGGGGCAATCTGTTATACCCAAAATTTTGACCCCCCTGGTTAGGGTCTACAAGGTTTTGGTGTTGTGAAGGGCATTTAATCGAGTAATGAGGGATTCCGGCTCGATCGGCGCATCCCAGGGCATGAGGAGCAGTTTCGTCATTGTCAGGGGCGTTTTTGTAATTTTTAAGGCTCCTGATACCTCCTAAAGGCTTTCTCTCTCCTCCGAAAGATGCCCAAATCAGCTTGAAATGCTTTGATATTTTAACCCATGGTAGAGGATGACATTCTAAGCATAATGCGTTGGAATTTTGATTTTTCGAATTTCCAATAATTTTCTAGCAATTTCTGACTGAATCTGGCGAGAAATTCAATTTAAAAATATTCCAACATTTAAAAAAATCCGATTCCACTTCAGAAAATTCATAATTGTCATCCTTGACACGTGGTTAAAATTTCACCGCCAAATTCCTTTGGGAATTCACTTAATTAAAATATCAAAAAAAATTACTTTTACTAGATTTTCTTTATCTTTAAGAAAGTCTATATAAGGGATAGGTTTTTTTGATAAAAGCAGAATCTCATATGATCAAGAACCCTAGGAAGACAGAAAGCACATCCTCCTCTCTCTCTCTCTCTCACGTTTTCCAACACCCAGCCACCCGAATCATACCGAAAATCCCCCGAAATCACCATCTAAACACGTTTTCCAATCCCCAAAGCACCAATAATCATCAAAACCCCACAAAAACACCACCAAAACGTGAAGAACAGCAAGAACAACCAACCACCAGAAGCTTGGTTCGAAAATCTTTCGGGTCTGCCACAAACGGAGCACTCTTCGAATCCCGGTGTGAAGAATCGTTGTGAATCCGAAGGTAAAATAGGTAGAAATCCCACTTTCCTAACTATCCACGACCTTATCAGTCTTGCCTCAAAATTTGGGCTTAAACTAACTCTTTTTCGTTTCTGTATTGCTGATTGTTTTTAGCTACTGCCTTGTTACTTGTTTGCTAAGTTTCATATTAATTTTGATGTCAAATTGAGTTCTTTCAGTTACTAACGTGTTTAAAATCTTTCAGGCTACACACCCATAAAATTTGAGCTCAAAACACCCTCGGGAACCATCGAAAACCCACTGTCCGTGGGTTGTCCGTGACCTCGGACTCATTGCCCGGGACCACGGACGGGTTGTCCGTGACCACGGACACCCACGGACGGTGGCGGGATTTGTATTTTTCAATTTTTCAAATCTTAGGTTATAAGTGGACCTAAAACCCGGTTAGACCTTAATCAGCCTTAATCGACATAGGATAGGGTTTAAAATCGAGGCTCACATATTAGTAACGTGTATTAGAGACACAGTATGTATGATGGTTGGTTTATCAATAAAGAGCAGTGTTGATTTAAATTCCACTTGTGTCCACCATCATTACTTAACCACTTGTGAATTCAATAGGTTGTGGACTCGGTACCGAAGGTAACCTGAGTATCCTCACCGAAGCACAAGCCGGCAAAAGCGGCACCATCTTAACGGGAACCTTCCCAGTGAACGGCATTGAAGCCACAGTGTTATTCGACTCTGGCGCCTCTCACACCTTCGTATCACCATCTTTTGTGAAGAGGTTGAAGCTAGATGCAGATGAGCTACCGAACTTCATGGTTACTCTCCCATCGAAGGAGCGAGTACAGTGTACCAAATACTACCAAGCAGCCAAGATTGAAATTAAAGGCGAAGCATTTCCCATCTCCTTCATCGAGTTCAATGGGTTAGGATTCGACTTGATAATCGGGATGAATTGGTTGGAGCGGCACAAGGGTAGAATCCTCTGCGCCGAGCATCGATTGCTGCTAAAGAGTCCTTCTGGGGTTACGGTATCTTACCGCCAGAGACCGAGAGAGCCTTCGACCACAGTCATCTCCGCTATGGCTATGTACCGGGAGCTCAGAAAGGGCCATGAAGTATATTTGTGTTATATACAAGACCTGGAGAGAGATCCAGAATTCAGTGATGATGTACCGGTTGTGTCTGAATTTCCCGATGTATTCCCTAAGGAGCTACCCGGCATGCCACCTCAGAGAGCGATAGAATTTGAGATTGATCTTTTGCCAGGTACTGGTCCCATTGCTAAGGCACCGTACCGCATGGCACCCGTAGAAATGACAGAGTTGAAAGAACAGTTGCGAGACCTACTCGACAAAGGGTTTATACGCCCGAGCGTATCACCCTAGGAGCACCGGTCCTCTTCGTGAAGAAGAAGGACGGTAGTCTCCGACTTTGTATCGACTACGCGAGTTGAATGCGGTCACAGTCAAGAATAAATACCCATTGCCACGCATCGACGACCTATTCGACCAGCTGAAAGGAGCCTCAGTCTTCTCCAAGATCGACCTCCGTTCTGGGTATCATCAGATTGCTATCAAGGGCAAGACATCGAGAAAACGGCATTCCGTACCAGATATGGCCACTACGAGTTCACCGTCATGCCATTCGGTTTGTCAAATGCACCAGCAAAATTCATGGATCTCATGAATCGACTTTTCAGTGAGCAGTTAGACACTTCGTTGTTGTCTTCATCGACGACATCCTTGTATACTCAAAATCAGCAGAAGAGCATGAATTTCATTTGAGGAAAGTACTTGAGACACTGCGCGAGAACCAGCTGTATGCGAAGTTCTCCCTTCTAGATTAAGTTGTCACATCAAGCCTAGACCCAAGACTGTTTACCAGGACATTAGGAGCTTTCTTGGTCTAGCCGGTTACTACCGGAGATTCGTAAAGGACTTCTCGAAAGTCACTAAGCCCATGACCACACTGATGAAGAAAGATGCACCGTTTGTATGGACAGACGAGTGCGAATTATCATTTCAGAGCCTAAAGGACTCATTGACCTCGGCGCCCATCCTTACTCTTCCAGAGGGCACAGAGGGATTTGAAGTATATTGTGATGCATCAGGCAAGGGAATGGGATGTGTACTCATGCAGCATGGCAAGGTTGTAGCTTATGCCTCCCGCCAGCTGAAAAAGCATGAGGAGAATTACGCGACACACGACTTAGAGCTAGGAGCCATTGTCTTCGCCTTGAAGATATGGCGACACTGTCTCTATGGGGTAAGCATCACCATCACTC